>OY101450.1:151341174-152028674 GCA_956483635.1 Panzeria rudis
GCTACTCCTATCTCTGGTGGTACATTAAGCGAAATAGATCCACGGATTTGAGAAAAACGAGGGATGAAACGATTACAGACATCACAAATGCGTGGATTGAGATTCCAACAGAGTTTCTCCAGTCCTTGGTGGACTCTGTTCCAAACCGCCCTCAAAAAATTCTAAATGCTAAAGGAGGAATATATATTTTTTTTTATTAATTTAAACAATTAGTATTAATTTTTCTTTAGTTTAAAGTTCTCATGTCTTTTAAATATGCTGTACAAATATTATGTACAAATACTTATGCCACATACTGATGAACTCTCCTATTTTTAGTTTCAATTAAAAAAATTAAGAAAACACATTTGAAATGTAAAAAGTCTTTTGTTTTCGAATCATATACAGTATTTCCTACTAATCTAAATAGATTTAATTTTTTTTCGCTGTACTGAATTGGAGATAAAAAAAGAAAAACGGCTTAAATGTCAAAATATATATGCCCATCACTGTAGGTTCATAATCACACGTATTATGTATATCGAAGTCGAATTTGTGACATACATAATCCGGATGAATATCTGGTCAATATGAGAATAGTCTCCACATTGTCTGACTTACGATCTACGACTTTTATCCCTCACTTCTGCACATTTTCTGATTTTATTTTTCGTAGTACTTCTAATTTATTTCTAGAGAGTTTATGTAGAAATGTGTAAGTTTAAGATTTTTGAATAAATCTTCGTACAGACATGTCAAAAATTTCTTTAAAATGAAATCATATAGAAATTGTCAGAATTTTCTCAGACAAATAGGTTCGCTTTCTTTTCAACCACTCAAGTGATTTTCGGAACGTTTTATAGACGACTTCGGCAGCTTGTGTAGTTTTCTTTACCGAATGCGGGACGAATTCAGCAAAAAAATTTTCTGGGAATGTAAACATTAGGGCATTCATTTTAATCGACTTTTCAATTGTTCGATTAATCAATTAATCGAAATTGAGGTTTTTATATTACTCGAACAATCGAGTAAAGCTTTTATTACGTTCGAGTTATTCGAGTAAATTTTTCGTCTAAAAATTATTCGATTTATTCGAAAACCTTTTAAATTTACTCGGTTTTTTCTAATTTTTGTTTGGAAAAACGTAAGAAATCAAGTTTTATTGCCGTGTTAATGAAAACAGTTGATAATCTAAAATAATACGATATTTAAATGCATCGCTTTGAGAAGTTTTTGCTTTGGGAAAAATTTTATGATCATATTTTCATCCCACTTTATGCAGGGTAATTCATTAAATAACACCAATTTGCAAATTTTTGCTTTTGGAGTGTTTAAAGTTTGTATTGGATTTTTTTAAAGTTGTGCTGAACGTGAAAAAACCACAAATTCGTGTTTTTCGATGTATGCTTTTCTTTAAATCTCCATCCAGCCTGAAAGTATGGTTCGAATAAAATAGTATCTTGTTTTAAAAGCAATTACGCGTCCAATAGTCGCTTATTTGCTCGGATCGGATAAAAAGCGACTGAGTTGCAGTGGATCGAATTTAAAATTTAGTGAAATTTTGAATGATTATCACCAATTGTTGTCATTTCAGAGGGTGTTTTGTATAACAAATAATAACAAAGTCTACAGTTTTATAGTTTTATTGAATAGCCCATTTAATATCAAACATTTTAAGCCATAATGGACCGAAATCGGACAGAAACGGAAAATGCTATAATAAAAAAAAACGAAAACACTAGCATTCAAATTTACTATACCAATTACTTGATATCGAAATATTTTCTTTATTTCAAATATGTAATTATTGCTTTACTATAAGGTAACAAAAATTTTTTATTGGCCCCTATTGTTGCTGTATATTTCACTTAATTCCTTAATATCTACATCAACCGGTCCAATAGTATCTCAGAACGATTGAGTTTAATGCCAAATTTTATCAATTTAATATATTTTGTCAGTTTTGGTTAAGAAATCTTAAAAGATTCATTTGAAAAAAGAAAATTTACATAAAACTTTTTACTCGAGTTATTCGATTAATCGACTTAAATTAGTCGAACAAATTTTTACTCGAAATTGGAAATTTTTCTTTGATCGAACATTATTTTACTTCAATTCTCCGATTAATCGAGCAAACATTAATCGAGTGTTGTGAAATCGTCTAATTATACAGTATTGTATATCTGTTGTTGGTAATTTTCATACAAAAGTGCGTTATTATTATACGATTGAATTTTATATGTTCTTCAAATAAAGTTGTGTTTAGGCCAGATCTGGGAGTATTCTGTTTGTTGTATTAATTTGTTAAAATCTTTTATATATGTGATAAGTAACACAGGAATATACATTCTTCTTAATGATAAATATATACTTGATTTAGTTTAATTTAATTTTAAAACTATTTTAATCAAAATTGCTTGTCGCGAAAAAAGTTATTCTATTTCGCGTCAAATTAAAGTTCCCATACCTGGCTGGTTTCATTTCATGGTATCAAATCAAGCTGAAGTAATACCAGGTGGCTTCGAGAGATTAGATGACTACGAAATGTTTACCATGTTTGAACTGCCAAATGTGTTAATGTATCAGCTTTTTTGATAGCCCAAATATAAATTCTGCATGCCTAATTTATATTTGTGGTGTCAAAAATATTGATATATTAAAACAGTTGACAGTTCAAATATGGAAATATTTTCTTAGTCACCTGAGGCCACCTGGAATTCCTGAGATTAAAAATCAGTTTATATACATAAAAACTACTGATTTTGGAACCTAAAAATTCTTTTTTTTCTTGCAATTCATCGCCGTGCCTTGGTATTAAATAAATTTACATATAAAATACGAAAAAATAACGATACAACAAATTTGTCTGTTGACAAGCACATAAAGAAATATCGTCTTTTTTTAAACGATAAGACATACAACTGACTAAGCCTTTGAGTTGAGAGGCTTAGTGCAATAACTCTATAAGCCACAAAAACAAATAATGGAATAAATCGACTTTTGAGTTGAAACAAATTTTAAAATTCTGTTTTTTTTTTTGAGTTTTCGACTTTATCCAAAATTCTCCAAATTTCTGTAGAATGCAAAGCTATGGTACCTAGCAAGGAAATAAGCACATAAAACTAATTTTTGATTTCATGTGGTTTACAGAGTTATTGCACTAAGGCATTCAATTGAACAAATATTTACAGAAAAAATGATGATCAACTGCTAGCTGGCTTAAGACTATTTGGTATCGATATAATTTGGTTTACTTTGTTTTACAAAAAGCGAAAACATTTCTGGTTTTTTCGTACATGTATACATACTTATATGCATCCATGTATACATGTAATATGTGTGTGTATAAATGGGGCATTCCACGCCAAGTCGGACGGTTAAAAAACTTTTATTTTGATTTCACAAAATTTTTTTTTATATATAAGATTTTCAAAAAAATACCTTTTTTAGTTTTTTTCGCATAACTTTCTCAATAATGGCCCAAATTGGAAATTTTTTTTAAACTTTTTGGTTTTTACAGAAAAAAATTGCAAAAAAATATATATATTTTTTCATTTTGATAACTTTTATTTTTTCTATTTTTGAAAATTATAGAACATAAAAAATCTTGTAAGACTTCTGTGTATGGTATATAATATGTTGAGTACTTTTATATATTTTAACCTTCTAATTGTATGGGTCCTCATGCCCCTTTCTTAGGAAAATGGTAAAGGCTCCCCTTCAGCGGCGATATAGCGGGCTAAGATGCTCTACAAAAATATTTGCGGTAGAATTCTACTAGAGGCTTTCAAAGACACTCAAGCTCCAAACTTAAGTGCAACGCCAGAAATCATTTAAAACTTAAAGTGTGTTTAAGGGTTAATTTGGTAGTTACTCACAATTAGTACTTATGTTCGTTTCCCGCTTTCTCGGGAAACTTATCAGGGAATTCCTGAGATTAAAAATCAGTTTATATACATAAAAACTACTGATTTTGGAACCTAAAAATTCTTTTTTTTCTTGCAATTCATCATGGAATAATATCAATGTAAGGGGAAAGAAACCAAGGAAGGCTTGATATGCACCAAAATGCACGGTAATTAGATATGCAGAAGATCTTTATGCACGTCTTTTTGATGCATTTAGTGACGAAGAAAATGGAAAATAGATATTACTTCAGATGAGAGTGATGTTTTGAAAAAGAAAACTTTCGAGGAAATTTTATTTATACAACGCCCTCTTAACTATCCGGACAACTTCTGTCGAGGGCGAAGGCTTTTTTCAACAACTGAAATCGTTTTATTTAAATAAGACGCCGATTGTGAGATGAAAGAATTAAAACATTGACTGGTTTAAAAGGCCATTTGCAATAAAGAATAGAGAAATACAAATTTTCTAACGGCAGAGAATTTTCATTGCATACCAAGGAGTAAAGGACTGAGTTTAATGTTCTAAGACTGCTCTTTGTCAGCAACATTTATCCTAGACAACATTTTAATCGCTCTTTGGATCACTTTCGCCCTTTGACAACCACGAGTTAAAATCACTGATGAATGATCAGAAATAAAAGTACTTTGATTTCAGTCCATCAGTGATTTTACTAATGATTTGTATTGTCTCTTGTTGCTCCGTCTAAAAATAGAATTTAACTACTAAGTTTCCTTAAAATTTCGATAAAAATATTATTATTTTTTACCAAATTTACTTTGGATCTTTTTGCTTTTCTGATTAGTTAAGTTTTGAGCTTTTTATCGCATTTCTTCAGACACTGTTTGTTTACGAAATACTTTTAAAATAAAGCTCAGATTAAAATAAAGAATGATTGAATGATTAATTTTGCTTACATAAAAATCAGTGGATACCGGAAATTAAATTTTTTGTTAAATATTTTAGTACGCTCTTCAATTCCCGTAATCCCGAGAATTTCCTTTATATTTCCCGCTCTCCCGGGAAACAAAAAAGTCCGGGAACTAAAAACCCTCCTTGTAAGCCTTGCGTATAAGGCGTATTCAACATTCTTATGTAAACATACGAGGAATATTTTTGTGGAACAATTTTGTCCACTATATCGCCGCTGAAGGGTAGTGTTTTGCCTTTTTTTAAAAAGGGACAAAATGACCAATACAGCGAAGAGTTAGAGAGTTAAAATATTCACAAAAATTTTGCTTGTGATGTTTTACATAAAAGTGCTGACCATATCGTATACTATAAACACAAGACTTGCACGATGTTTTATGCTTTAAGATTTTTTTTATCTTTAAAAAATCGAAAAAGATAATAGTTATGGAAGAAAGAAAAATTCCGATGTTTTTTTTTCTGTAAAATACATCGAAAAAGTTAAAGTTAAAAAAAATAAAAATTGTTCAATGTGGACCATTGTAAGAAAGTTATCAGCAAAAAAACTATAAAAAGGGATATATTTTTGAAAATACAATATCTTTTGAGCAAATAATCTAAAAAATTTAAAATTTGCCAGAAATGCTCTTTTAAGGGGAAATAAAAACTATCACAAAATTGGGGAAATCAGAAACATTTGGCGTGGAATGCCCCAAATAGCTACATCCATACATATACACATACACCTGACTTACTACTAACTCTGTGACTGAATACCTGACTGACTTCCACATTAAGTGATTTTGCCTCCATGAATTTGCGTTGTTTAGTGTTTATGAGTTGATCAAACCGATCTAAACAAATTTTTGTTTCATAACTTAATTTTACGTTTATGGTAAAAAAAAAAATATTTATTTTGCAATTGGTTTAAAATGATCAGAAATCATTTCATATTAGCTTCAAATGTAAGATAATAAAAAAAATGGGAATAATAAAAAGGTAAAACGAATTAAAATATCTTTTTAGATGATTATTCTGATGACTTTTTTGCAAGTTAAACAAACCGACTCCTTCATTTATCGGTTAATAACAGAAACATTGCAAAATAATGTTGCTGGAGAGCCCATAACCCACAAGAGAACGGAATGGGACTTTGATCCGGAAATAAGTCAAAAGAGACGTTCATTGTTTTACGAAGTGAGTTTTGACATGCTTTAAGTTGAACTTTTCCACATTTTATTTGAATTTGTTTGTGTTTTGATATCAGACTAATGGCTTTAGAGCGGAAAAATTTATTGAACGAATTGGCGTGGGTCAAGATGGCTTTGAGGAGGATCGTAGAATTGAGCAGCAACAACGAGATGTTGGTAAATTAAACGGTGATCATAATAGAAATTATCCGACATAAAATATAACTGTGCGCTAACATACACAGAGAAAAAAAGATTTGTAAATACACTTAATTTATTTGTAAATACAATTAAAATTTTATTTAAAATGGCACCTACAATGATTTTTGTACATACCAACACGGCATTTGCGACATTAAAAAATAAAATCAACACGATTATTTCCAATTAAAATTATTGTGTTATTCACAATTGAGGTGTTTACAAAAATAAATATTTTTAATAAATTGGGTTCTCAAAAAAAACGTCGTTTTACAAAAAATATTTTCAATTTAATATATGAGTATGTTCTGTATTTCATGTGGAACTAAAATGTGCGGAGTTATCAAAGCATTATTGTTGTTACCAAATTAGTATTTATAACAACAATTTCCACATGAAATACGGAACATACTCGATATCAATCATTAATTTGTTGACTCTCGTAGTGTACTAGGCTATTAACCGGAAGGTCGTAGGTTCGATTCCTGCCAAGTGAAATGACCGAGTTGATTTTATTTTTTAATGTCGCAAATGCCGTATTTGTATTTATAAAACTCGTTGTAGGTGCCATTTTAAATAAAAATTTAATTCTATCTACAAATGAACTAATTGTATTTACAAATCTTTTTTTTCCTGTGTACGTGTGTGCGTTCCATTATGATATACTAATTTTACAAATCATTTTATTGAGTACTTTAATTGATTAAAAAATTTAAATTTGTAATATCAACAATGATGATTGTTGAATTTTTCAAAAGTTTTTTTTATCAAAAAAATTTGCAACAACTGTTGTTTTTTGCGCCATACATAACAAAAAAATTTAATTAGCTCAGTTTGTTGAACAAATTTATGTGTTTGTTGTATCAACAACCTAATTTGTTAGATTAATTAATTATATTTTTTAATTTAAATTAAATATTAATAACTTGATTTGTTAGTGGCTGGTTGATGATATTTTTTTTGCAACAAATGGTTACATGAATATTAATTATTCTACTATTAAGCTGTTAAATACATACATATGTACATATGTATATATGTACATACTTATGTACTATGTACGAGTAAGTTTTTTTTATTAAATATAACACACATACGAATCTGTATTTCATAAAAAGTTTTAAACGTATGCAGAAAACTTTACCCAGCGAAGCCGCTTTTCGATATACTGAGAGGAGAAAATTCTTAAGCCCGACCGAAGGCCGTCTATGCAGCAAACTTTACTCAGCGAAGCCCATTTTCGATATAATGAGACGAGAATACCCTTAAGCCCGGTCGAAGGCCGGCTATGCAACACACTTTACTCACTGAAGCCGCTTTTCGATATACTGAGATGAGAAACCCTTAAGCCCGGCCAAGGCCGGCTATGCAAACTTCTTTACTCTGCGAAGCCGCTCTTAGATACATATACCGAGAGGCGAAAGTTCAAAAAACCGCCTAAAGGCCGGCTATATAAAAATCTGTGCTCTGCGATGCAAACAAAAATATATGTCTTTACTTCTCATTTGCACATTTTATATGTATGTCGTTATTGCTCAATAGCATTGAGAAATAATACCATATGTCCTTCTTTCTCAATCAGTTGAGCAATAAGACCATATGGCCTTATTGCACATGGCCTTATTGCACTGCACTGCACCATATGTACATATTAGTGATGTTACGAATATCAATTTTTAATATTTGCGCATACGAATGCGAATACTAATATCTGATCCAATATTCGCCGAATACGAATGCGAATACGAATTTTAAATCTGAAATTTAGCGCCACTCAATATTTCATATTTAATGAAAAAAGAACTACCCTTTGCATCAATAACAATAAATAAAAGAAAAAGGCCGTACTGCCATAGGTATTTTACATTGTTGGGACTTTCCAATGACTGAATTTGAAATGATCGACTTATCACCTGAATGACATAAATGAAAATTTTTCCCTTTTTGTATGTAAATAGTTTCAGAATTAGTTTTTCACACTCCGTTTGCTAAATGAAACCGGAGATTCCGGAGCCTCTGTGGCTGAGTGGTAGCGATGCTATCCTGTTAGTCCAGAGGTCGTGGGTTCGATTCCAGCCGTAGACCCTAGGTGTTTTCCACAGACAAGCTAATCGCTTCGTGGGTTGTGTTTGTTTATTAAAAAAAAAGTAATAAACGTTTTATTCGAATAATTGTTGTAATAATTTATCCCTGAAGAAGTTACACAAAGTGTAACGAAATATTGGAATAATTAAATAACTTTTTATAAAAAACTGACCTAGTGCTTAGTATTCAATAATAAATAATTTTAAACATAAAAAAGGTCGAATTAAAATAGTAATTATTAATCGTTTTTGTTTCATTTTATGTATTTATTTTTACACTTTATGTATGTGTTTTTTTTTTAGAACGTATTAGCAAAATATTCGCGAAAAACTTAATTGAATTTGGCAAATGCGATAACGAATGTCATGATATAGGCGAAT
This sequence comes from Panzeria rudis, assembly GCA_956483635.1. Taxonomy (NCBI): domain Eukaryota; kingdom Metazoa; phylum Arthropoda; class Insecta; order Diptera; family Tachinidae; genus Panzeria; species Panzeria rudis. The sequence continues at coordinate 151,349,825 of OY101450.1, forward strand.
ATTCGGCGATTCGAGTACGAATACGAATATTCGGAACATCACTACTACATATAACCGCCTTTTAATTTTCTAGCTTTTTCGTTTCTGTTCTGGTTGGTCCCCCCCCACTGGATACTTAGAGCAGTTGTTCATAATGTGCGTACTGTACGGATTAATTGCACGTATGGATGGTTGAGCCTTAGGGTGTTTAATTTTTTCCAAAGATGTGTTTTTCATATGACTTTGCTTAGAGACATATTTCTCAAAATGGAGAAATATTTCTCTATTTTTATATAAAAGTGATCATTATGTGAAACCTCTAAATATTATCCAATCTTCTTAAAATTTAGTATATATAACTTTAATTTTACCGAAACCCGAGGAGTAAGCAAGTCATATGAAAAACACATCTTTGGAAAAAATGAAGCGCCCTAGTAAGCCTGTATGAAACTGCATTGTATGAACACACATGTACATATACATAAGTACAATTGCTAGATAATTACATTTTGTTGCAAACATTAGTATTAAGTCCTCTTCATAATTTCATCATTTATGGCAGTTATTGTGCATTAATCATTATAATTTGAGCCAATTTTATACTTGTAGAATGCAAAATCAGGACACATTTACAACAAATATTACAACAAAGTCAAAATAAGATTTTAATAAACTAGATTTTCTTTTTGTTTTACTTTATTCATTATAGTAGAAAAAAAATTGAATTAAAGAGTAACAAAGTTGCGAATTATTGGGAGTTCTAATAAAAATAAAGCATAAAAGTTTCGCAATTGTTAAAAAAATTAAACATTTACCCCCATATTCATAGAATTTAAAATGAGTTTATGTGTATTTAATTAATGTAAAATTTTTCATAAAAAAATTTCTTAAAATAGATTTCAAATACATTTTATTTATTTATGAATATGAGGGTTAATATTTAATAAGGCTTGGAATAGTATCAGCATTATGAAACCAGTGCTTTTTCAACTTTTCGAAGCGAAAAATTTTGAAGTTAGTGCTCGGTGCTTTTTCAATCTGATTTTTGGCGCTTTTTTTCGGTGACGCTGGCACTAAACTCAAAATTCAAAAATAAATTTCTTAATCTAAAAATTTTTTTCAATTGTAAAACTCGTTGTTAATGCAACTATTTCCTGAACATGTTTTATGCTCAATTGTACATACGTGCAATCAGCTGCGTTTTATCATTTGTCATTTAGAAGCGTCAATACCCTTAAGCTGAAAGTCCATAACACGCGTTACACACGGTAACGCGTTACAAGCGGCTGTCAAAAAAGTAGAATCAGTGTAAATGTATGTGACGAGTTACATAGCCCAAAGCGTAAAACGCTTGACGCGAAAAGTAGGGTTACTTTCTACTTTTGTATGCGTCGCATGCGCCATGAAAAAATGACAGCTGTTTTGGATAGTCAGGGATGACAAATTATATTAAATTTTCAATGTTATCGATAAATATGTTTGTATGGTGAACTATTTTTTTAAAATTTTTTTACAAAAAAGAAGTCTAATAAAAAAACCCTATCGCAATAGAGTTTACAAATGTTTTCAAGAATAAAATATATTAAAATTAATTAATTGTGTTAAATTCTTTCATCAACAAAATTTTCATTTTATTTATCGATTAATTTTATGTAATAAGTTTCATCTCTGTTATGTTTCTTAATTTTATCAATTTATCTTTATACTTTATTCAATATTGTACTGACACAATTAAATTTACATTAAAGTCAAGAAGAGCCGATAATCTGTTGGAATAGCTCTCGCTGAGTTCAAAAAACCACTCACTTCCCGTTCCAAATACAAGGGACGCACCCAAAACCGTCTCGTTTTATTTTGGAGCTTTGAGTATGCCCTTGTTGCACAAAATATTATACTTATAAACTCAATAAATTCCACAAATTCTTTAAACATTTCAATTTCAGTTAGCTTTGCAAAAATTTTTTTTATTTGATAAACATATTTACACTACAGCTGATCAAAACATAAACATTTTCGCACAAAAAGCGTTGCATGTAACTTGAATTTAGAAAGGCGTCTAAAGTATGAAACACACAAAACGCGCCACGCACGAAACGCGTGTTATGGACTTTCAGCTTTATAGAACATTTTTTACTTTAGATTAATTTCAAAAACTTTCGTCACAAAAATAAGCGTTTATATTTTTACCGGTGCAGTGCAATAAATCCAAGTGCAATAAGGCCATACTCAAAATATTAACAATTGGGAAATAAAGCCATAAATATTTTTTTTCATAAAATTTTTGTTTTTCTTCATTATTTTTCTTTTTTATATACATTACATAAAGATTTATATACTTATTTAAATTCTTGAGGAAGGATTTTATCATCTGGGTATATCGAAAAGCGGTTTCGCTGAGTAAAGTTTTTTGCATTGCCGGTCTTTGGCCGGGGTTAAGGGTTTTTTCCTTTCGGTATATCGAAAAGCGGCTTCGCTGAGTAAAGTTTTTTCCATAGACGGGCTTAAGGGTATTTTCCTCGGTGCAGTGCAATAAAGTCATTTATATATATATATATATATATATATATATATATATATATATATATATATATATATATATATATATATATATATATATATATATATATATATATATATATATATATATATATATATATATATATATATATATATATATATATATATATATATATATATATATATATATATATATATATATATATATATATATATATATATATATATATATATATATATATATATATATATATATATATATATATATATATATATATATATATATATATATATATATATATATATATATATGTCGAGGAAAGTTTTCCACATAGCCGTCCTTCGAGCGGGCTTAAGAGTGAAGATTTTCTCTTTGGGCGGGCTTAAAATTTTGCAGTTTAGTCCAAGAAACGACTGCCATTGAAAGTGTTGCAAAGTTAAATTATTTTTCAAAAAGAGCAAGCTTTCTTTTAACTGCAATTATAGAGTACGATTGTAGAAATCTGGGAGATTGAAAATTTTTTTCACAATTCACAACCGGCTGTATATGTTGTACATCGTATAAATGTTGTTGGTAATTTCCTCATAAGCATGTTTCTAAGCAAATGTTTATTCGGAACTTAGCAACAACATTTGTGAGATCTACAACACATGCAACACGTTGTGAATTGGCCAATTACTTGATACTGGAATTTTATGTACTGTTTCCACAATGCAAACAAGCGACTTGAGTAAAAAATTTGTATGGATATCACTAAAAAAACTCAGTGCTTTTCATATACATTTTAGACAAGCAGTGCTAGTTTGCATTGTGGAAACGGAACATTAATTTCTTAGTAAAAAAAGTAGTGAACTTAGAAAAAAAAACAAATTAAAAAAAAGTCAAGTATCGAACTCATGACTGAATAATAGCATTCAATTCTAAGAACAAACTTAACATATACATATATTAGGGTGGGTAAATTTGTTCCGGTGAGAAAACACGCGGGAGACGTCTAACAAAATTGAACTCTACACAAAATTCTAAGAAAATTACCCTAAGAAACTAAGGGTCTAAAATCAGAACCTAGCTCCCGCCGAGAGACATCAAAATTCCAGTTTTTCAATGGGTAAAAACATTTGTAACCAAACAACAAACGTACAATTTTTGACTTTAGTACTTCCGATTTTGATAAAATTTTGTGCGAATGATACCTCTGGCACAACTATCACTAATGCAAAATCTTGACTCTATACATTCTGGCTCGCGAAATATAGCGACTTGAGTACATTTCTGTTGAATTTTCTGATTTTCAAATCACTATATTTCGCGAACCAGAAAGTATAGTGAGTCAAGATTTAGCATTAAGGGTAGGTATGCAAGAGGCATCATGCGTACAAAATTTCATCAAAATCAAAAGGGGTAAAGTCCAACATTTTACATTTATTGTTTTTTGTTTTTAAATGTTTTTACCTAATGAAAAACTTGAATTTTGATGTCTCTCGGCGGGAGCTAGGTTTTAATTTTCGACCCTTTGTTTCTTAGGCTAATTTTCTTAGAATTTTGCGTAGATTTCGTTTTTGCTACTAAATGCCTGTTGACAAAAATAATCGACCCACCCTAATATACATACTGGTACAAATATCTAATATAATTTATTTTATATTTGAAAGGTTTCACTTATTAATCAGTTAAGCTAAATGATTTACAAAATTTATTTTATCTACATATCTATATGCACATAGGCAAGTGAGACATTCCGTGCCAAATCGAACACTTTTTAACCTGGTTCCCTTTCGATTTCGCTCATTTGGTATCATCATTATCGGCCATGTCACAGAGTTCAATTCCGTTCGGGAACGGAATTCAATCCACCCCAAGATGTCAAGCTCTAGCTGGAGCGTACCCCAGCATACTAGCGCCGCCAACAGTCTGGACACACCAAAAACATTTGCGTATTTTAGATTTATTTTTTAGATACCAGCTGCTACAAAAATGGGGTACGGAATTGAACTCTGTGACATGGCCGTATATCTGTGGCAATAAGGAATAAGTGTTGTCAACTTAAGTCAACTTAAGCTTATTTTGTTTTAACATTGTTTTATTCCTTAAATATTATCGCATTTAGTTGAAGTAATGAATTGACTACAATCATACCTTAAGCAGGAAGGGTCCCCAAAAAATAGATCATATAAACCTTTAAACCTTTTAGCAATAGCGTAAAAACTTTAGAAAAGAGGGCTTTTCTTAAGTCACCTTAAGCACTTGTCCCTTTTTGCTACATATATAAATAGGAAAACACAAAGCTTTGCGATCCTTTTTCTACTTCGTTTGTCTGTCCGAACTTTGCGGGTTTATCGTAAGAGAAAAAAATTTTTAAAAATAGATTTTGTTAAAATAAAAAAAAAAATAATTTTCTTAATTCTTTTACCTAATAGTAGATATTGTTATGCTTTAGTGCACTATCTACATGCCACTGATATCGATTCAGTACTACGAAAAATACACATATTTATATGTACATATGTGATAGCTTCCGATTCTGCAAAAATTTTTACCATATTAATTTTAGACTTAGTATCAGAATAAACTGTCTGGATTTTAAGAAATTCCAAAATTAGATTTTCAATTCCCCTCTAATTTGCATATGTATATACTTTATTATGCATAATGGAATGTATAAAAAACAACAAACTAAAGAACGAATAAAATTTACAAGGTAAAATGTTAGATAAGTTAACACCATAAAATTGTTTTATAAATTGCTTTTATCTATTTTTTTTATTCATATGAGTGCATACATGGATACAATATGCATTTGCACATGCATGCATACATACATATCGCTCATTTACCAAAACAACGGCATAACTAAAAAAACTAGTTTTGCAGAAAACGACTTTAAAGTTTTCAATTTACATACAATTTGAATTACAATTAAAATGTATTATAATTTCAACGGGTGAATATATAAGATATTTTTAATTAATTTTTACACAGTATAATGAACGATATAGCGATTAGATTTGCATTATTAACTTAAAAATCTCGTTTTTCAAGTTATGACGTTCTTTGAGTAAATGAGCATAATTTTCCCAGCGACCTTTTCCCAGCAAACAGTTTCAAGGCATTGCGGATACATATTACAAAGTAAACACATACCCTGCGGAAAATTTGGTGACAATTGATCCAAAAGTACTCGTCCTATGACTTGAGAAAATTAGACTGGTACCAAAAATAAGGAGTAGTGAATGGTGAAAAAAGACATATTGTTTAAATGGTCACATATTAACCATTTTGAGTAAATTTAGTTGGTACTCCGGCTAGTATTGTAGTAAACGGCACTGAACAAATTCGATGCACCTGGATCTAAGGCCTATCACATAGTGTCTATATAATATTAATTGTCTCCCTTCAATGAGACTGCCATGCACTCAGGAGCCTGTTCCGTAATTATATTCAGATATTAACTCTAGCTTAACTAGTATTTATAACATTGAAATATTAGTTCCCCTGTGGTGGAGTGGGTAGTGTACTAGCCTGTCATGCCGGAGGTTGTCGGTTCGAATCCTATCAAAAACACCGCTTAAAAATAAAATACGATTTCTACTTGGATTTGTAACAATAAAACAATAAATTAATCGATAAGTACAGCTGCATTTTGGAATAATATTTATATATAACTTATATTATTCTACACCGATTAGGACACTATAAGATAGTTCAGAGACAAGTTACAAGGTGCATACAAAGTATCAATTAACCCCATCCTAGTCCATCCACATATAAAAGTGGCTGGTGCGCTTCATAGGAAGTGTTAGAACTCGGACCGGTCCCTATCACCTGGGGATCGGCCACGTGACTTGTTTTGTGTCAGTTCCATTTACCGTAGGGTATGTATATGATGAAAATATTTAGTATGTATTTAAAAAAAATTTTTTTAGGAACGATAAAGGTAGCTACGCTCATGGTCACGGATAATTCACTCCAATCACGTCAATATCTTTTATTTCTTGTTCACACTAGAAATGGGAACTGCGGTCGTAATTTCCATGAATCTTCTTAAATGATCACGCATGATCGTGAGTAGCTTTTTGTTTCAATCATCTGAGCGTGCATGGGTGAACTTTTTCCGTGATTAAAGTGTTCGGAAACTTTCATTATTGTCTGCAATTTTCTAAGAAATCAGGTTTGGTAAGTTTTGATGGCAAGAACGGAGGAATAGTTTCGTTAATTGAAAAAAGAGACCGTGCATACACCCAATGAAAAGACATGATTGAGGCAATCATAATCTAAGAGGAACATACTATAATTGAATATATGGATGGAGTCAAATCATACATATGGTTAAAAATAAATATATACACACCTATATGACTAAATATTCATGTATATGGCTTTTAACCACATCTTAATTCAAAAAGTGGCAGCAGTTAAAATATTATATTTTTTAAATAAAAACAAAAATAAAATTTTTTATATGGTCGTTGTGTTAAATCTGAAATAAAAGGGTATTACTTATTTTCACATATGTCCATATTTGTTGACACATGTTTTATTTATTAATTGCACAGTGATAGTAAAAAATTCTGGCAAAAGTTCCGATAGTTGATGTTACATAATTTGGGGCCAATAAATCGAATCACGTTCGCCGTTTTGTCAGATTGGTTCGAGTTTTCGAGATATTGGTATTTTAACATTTTTCTTTGGGTTCCCTACTATTCACTACGAATCGATCTCACATGCAAATTATCAGCTGTGTCACAGATTCCGTTCGGATTGGTTTTGATTCCGTAGTTGTCATTCCGCAAAAATACATTTTTGGTGCTTTAGATTCCGTTTATTTTGTATTTCGTTTTTACAATGATAAAGTTTTTATATGTACCTTGTGGCGTCTGTTTACTCTTGTTTTTAGATGCAAAGCTCACATTAAGCTCTTTATTAACATGGAAAGCTCATGATCAAATATTTATTTGATGCCCCTAAGAGTATGCACGTTTTTTTAGTATTTACTGCAAATGAAGTCAGTAGAAAAGGGTTTTCAATTCCACTTTCATATTTAAAAGTGGTTTGATTACGAAGAAAATTTTCGTTTTTCGTTTTCTGAAGAAGCAACTTACGGAATTGAAACCACTTCCGATCGGAATGGTGTTCTGTGACATGGCTGTATATCGGAAACATGACATTGTTGACGCACCCACGTCACAACGTGACGCGTGAAGCAAAAAGAAAAAGGTCGTGCATTACCGTACATGAGTAAAATATTCAATGGTGAGCTACTTACGAACCCATCTCTAGTTCACACACAGCAAGTGTGCAAAAATTAAGGTAATATATTTAAGGACCTTAGATTTTATAAATTATAGAAATATAATATATTTTTTTTAATTTTCGAGAGACTTTTATGACCCGATGAAAATTTAAATTTATTAGAGATAAATGCATACAACTGCATATAAAAATGCGGAAAATGTGTACATAAATATGAATAGCTGGGAAATCTATCAGTTACTTGTTTATAGGGTTCTTTTATATGTAAATTAACGTCAATATGTTTGTATGTAAATCAAGTATACGCATATTTATTGATTGTAAAGTGTGAGAACTTTTTTTGTTAACAAAAGCTGTTGTGTTTTCTGTGGTTTATAACACTAATTTAATATAACCGCCTTTATTATAAATATGTATGTGCACATATTCAATGACAATAATAACAGTTGAAACAGCAACATGATTGGCATTATCGGCATTAATTCAGCAATATTATCATCATTATTTTACTATTAATCTGTCTTAATATCCTTTTATTTAATTTATTATCGTCGTTGACATTTATTGACGTGTGCCAAATATAAATTAAAAAACAAAATTGTTAAGGTTAATTATTTGTTATGCTATAGTTAACAATTTCTGTAAATTAGATTCATAATAATACTTTATATTCAAATACTTTTGTATTGATTTTATTGTATTTATAGCATTTTATTATCTCATCATATACACATAAGTATGAACAAATAATGATCTATGTATGTAGATAGTATGTTCGTACAACGTGCATAGATAATAGCGTTCTTTCCCGGGAAAATCGCTTATTTTCGTTTCCCGCTTTCCTGGATAAAATTCCCGGGATTAAAAATACATTTCTACACATAAAAATGTACTGATTTTGGTATCCAAAAATTCTTTATTTCCTTAAATTGTTATTGTTCATCATGAAATAATATCTATGTAAGGGGAAAGAAACCAACGAAGGCTCAAGCGTATGTATATTAAATCATGTATTTTGGATTGAAGAATGAAGAGAAAAAATTTGTGTCTTTAAATAATTATTTAAAAGAACCACATTTTTTTAGTAAAAGAAACTGCAATGTTTTTTTAAAATACTGCCAAATACATGATAATTAGATAAGACAAAAATCTTTATGCATGGGGGAAATAGATATTATTTGAAGACAACGGAAAAAGGACAAAGAATATTGATAAATTATACGCCCTCTTAACTATACGGTCAACTTCTGTAGAGGGCGAAAGGCTTTTTCTCAAATTGTTTTACGAAAGTGCAAAATATCGTAGGTTTTTTATGAAAGCGAACTACAAAATGCACCAAATTTGCATTTGCACTTTCGGAAGACCATTTGCATAACACACTGAACTCCGTTGACTGTTTTAAAAAGCCATTTGCAAAAAGGAGTATAAAAGTACAAATTTGAAAGAGCAGAGAATTTTTATTGCATACTAAGAAGTAAAGAACTGAATTTAATATTCTAAGACTTCACTTTTACATCCTTTTATCGCTCTTTTGATCACTTCCTCTGACAACTACGTTTTTAAATACGAAGTTTTCTTAAAATTTTGATAAAAATATTCGTGTCTGTCATGACTTTCGAACTAATTCGAATCCCAGGTGGTGTCAGCAAACCACATAATAAAAAAGTGCTTTCCAAACCGTTGCATCGCACTTTTGCAAGATTGGTAGTTAATATAGTTATACTTTTTATATCTCAGTTTCCATATAATAATTTTAAATAAATAGTTTTTTTTTAATTTCAAAATAGAAAGATAAGATATCAAACTTATACCAAACACAATTTTTTTAAATTAAATTTATTTTTTATGGGTAAAAAGCTGATTCTATTTGCTTATGCGTTCGGAAATAAAACGAAAAATATTGTTCGGAAGTGAATGTGAACACACCAAAACATTCGGAAAATATTCACTTTCACACGGATGTGAAACTCACGACAGACACGATTGTTCTTTTTTCATAATTTATTTTGAATCTTTTTGTTTTTGCGATGTGTTAAGCTTTTTGCTTATTTACAATGATTCAATAATTAATTTTGCTCATATAAAAATCAATCGACTCCGAAAATGAAAAGTTTGGTAAATTTTTTATTACGTTATTCAATTTCCGGTAATTCCCCGAATTCCGGGAATTTCCTTTTTATTTCCCGCTCTCCCGGGAAACAAGGAAGTACGGGAATAAAAAAACCCTAATAGATATAGACATAAGTATCTTATGCCTTATTGATGCTAAATTGCTTCATTTTTAACACTTTTTTAATGGGTATCAAATTATTCGGAATATTTGTTATATCCAATTTCGATTTTTTCGTCTAAAACAATTCACCTAAAATAATTCTTAGCACTAACAACGTATGTTGGAAACATTTACCGGCTTGAGAATAATTTCGTGCATACGTGCGATACCTTATTATTTACTGAATATATTTATAATTTTATTTTATATGACACACCTTTAAATTTTGATTTTTTTCTTTTTGAGAAAAACTCTAATGCCTTTGAGAAGTTTAATGAGTTTAATTAGACTATGTTTTCAGTATTTCTTTAGCATCTACAGATTTTTTATGGGCACGTCTAAAATTCCACTAGGTAAATCAGTATATGTCACCCTAACTCGAGCAAATGATCCCACAATTGCAATCAACAAAGCACGAAAAATGCATGACAAAATTAGCTTCAAACTGTCTAAATATATATGTATATTTTTATTTGATCAAAGGTTTCTTAGTTATTTACAAAGTAGTATCGAAAAATAGTGGGCTTATGAATTTGACAATAACGCCGGATCTGAAAATCTTGAAATAAATACACAGGTATACGCGTTCTTGGACTGGAGCCGCTGAAGGTTATTTTTTTTTGTTCGTTAAGTCCAAAAAAAAACATTGTTTCAACGATTACTTACGATTTGGAATATAGAAATATTGAAATATCTAAATACGACTTAACTAAGCCTACAGCGTACAGTGGAATATAGAATAGACAAATTCTTTCCGTGGAACTTTTTAAATTCAAACTTCATGACTGATTAACGGTCTTTTTCACAATGTATGATTAAAAGCTAACGTCGACTTTAACGGCAAGTTTTGTACGCCGAACTTCCCGTTAATCGTACATTGTGAAAAGGGACGTAAATTATTTTATATAGAATTAATAAATGTGAGTCTTTTACTCTCACACGTATGTACTCACACGTATTAAATAAAAGAAATAAAATCAATCTTATCGCTTGTTTCTTGCTATTGCTTGATATACACTAACAAAAATTTTCTAAGATCGAGAGTTGCAAAATAAAACGCATACAAGCAAAATGTATTACACTGCACTCGGGGTATAGTGAACACTTTGTAATATGAACTACCCGATATAATGAACTGGCTATTTTTTACATTAGTTACTCTAAATAGTGAACTCCACAAACCTCTATAAAGTGAACACAGTTTTTTACACAATGATTGACAACAAAAAAGCTAAGTTGTTTTCAATACCGTTATTTCTCTTGTATATATTCATTGTTTTTGCATTCTTTTCTTGTTTTAATACACATTTAATGAGATGACTTCAGTTTACAATTCGATCTTGACACGTGTTTATATGTAAAGTGATCAAAAAATGAGTGCGCATAAAAAAAGAAATTTTCTTTCCATTAAAGTGAAACAAGAAATTCTAAAAGAACTAGAAAATGGAGTAGAAGCTACAGTTCTTGCAAAGAGATTTGATGTAACAAAATCCACAATAAGTGGCATAAAAAAAAAACAAAAACAAAGTGGAAGCCGGAGTTCCATGCTTAAGTAAAAGTGCCCTTAACAGAAAGACATTTCGAAAAGTAGAATATCCGCGTCTCGAAAAAAGACTTTTCAATTGGTTTTTAAGGCAGCGATCTAAACACTTACCAGTAAGCGGTGAAATGCTTATGCAAAAAGCCAAAAAACTGCATGAACTATTGAGCGAAGCGGGTGGTTTTAATGCAAGTCCAGGCTGGTTCCAAGGCTTCAAGAGTCGATACGGAATTCGGCTTTTAAACATTTCTGGAGAGAAGCTTTCGGCTGACACTTCAGCTGTAGACCCTTTTAAGAACAATTTGAATGGCATCATTAGAGAGAATGAATTTTGTGCGGAGCAAATTTACAACGCCGATGAATCAGGTCTTTTTTGGAAAATGCTTTCCGATAAGACATATGTTTCTAGCGGGGAAAAATCTGCTCCAGGAAGAAAAATTCAAAAAGCCAGAATAACATTTTTGGCATGCTCGAATGCCTCTGGCCTCTATAAATTAAAACCTCTAATTATTGGACACGCTAAGAAACCTAGATCTTTTAAATCAATTGAAATTCCTGTAAACTACCAAAGTTCAAAAAATGCTTGGATGACCTTTGCAATATTTAAAGAATGGTTTCATAAGTCATTTGTCAATCAGGTCTGAGGTTTAATTTTCTTTAAAAAAAAACTAAGCTTTTATGTTTTAAATTTAGGTCAAGGCATATTTAAAAGGAAAAGGCCTACCAATAAAAGCAATGCTGCTCCTTGATAACGCGCCTTGTCATCCTCCCCAGAAGGAACTTATTTCAAGTGATGGATGCATTTTTGTCGTTTATATGCCACCAAACGTTACGCCATTAATCCAGCCAATGGACCAGAATGTGATTCGCATAACAAAACTTTTTTACAAAAAGTATCTTCTTCAACGTGCTATAAGTAAGCAAAACGCGAGTGAGTTCTTTAAAGATTTAACTCTCAAAGATGCAATTTTCATTCTTGTAATGGCTTGGCAAGAATTAACGCCAGATGTGATTAAAAAATGCTGGATTCCTCTTTTGGGTGATTTTATTAACGCAGAAGACAGCGAAGACGAAGAGGACAATGTGCCGCTAAGCTTATTGCAAATTTCTTTGCGTCAGCAACTTGAACAAGAAGTAAACCCTATTTTGGAAATGCTCCAAAATATTAATCCAAATGTGAGTATGAATGATATTAATCGCAAATAAAGAACTAAGTGTTGTCTTAACTCTAGACGGAATATACTGCAGATGACATCAGACAATGGAGCAATGCAGAAAATGCGCTTTCGGTATCTGTTGATGATGAATCTAATGCCAGTACCGATAACGAAGATTTTGAGCAGTCAGCAAATATGGAACTCATTCCAGCCACTCAAGCTGTTCAAATTTTTGAAAAGGCAATTGAGTGGGCTGAACATAATTCAAATAACTCTGAAGACATTTTAGTTTTGCATAAATTTCGTAACTTAGCTTTTCAGAAAGTTAAAATATCTCGTAAAAAGCAAAAAAGTTTAAAAGATTATTTTATTACACAATAGTATGTAATTTGTGTGGTATCCATTCATGACACATATGTATTAGTCAAATGAGTACAAATATTTTTATTACTGAATAAATAAGTCATTATTTTTTTACATTATATGAATAAATTTTTTTTATTTTTCTTAAACTGTATATAGTGAATTTCTTGATATAGTGAACAGGTCTGTGCATTAATTAGTTCACTATATCCCGATTGCACTGTAGTATGTGTTTGCCGGTTCCTGGTCTAAATTAGGAAACAGTCATACATGTATGTATCAGAGAGCTGCAAGAAGTATGATCGAGTCGTCTTATTCACTAGCGCTAAATAACAAGCACAAGTCAATCAAGCCTTTGGCAATTTTGTTCACATTCGAGTATAATACACGAAACAAAAAAATCAGCACCAAGTATGTCTTATTCGCAACATTGTACTTGCATTGATTGGTTTACAAACTATGCGTCTTGGTTAGTCAACGCTTAGACGATGCAAGTCTTATTGATCAGCTTCTTATTCAGCTGTGAGAAAGACAGAGAAATTAATACAAATGTCTCCGTCTTTCTCAGAGCTGAATAAGAAGCTGAACAATAAGACTTGCATCGTATGAACGTTGACTTACGAACAATCACTCACTTGTAGCTCGGCTTTTTTTGGCATAATTTGATTGTGATCGAAACAAAAACACTCGAGTGTGTATTGTTGTTGGGAGCAAACACGTACATATGTGTGTATGTATGTAAGTTTTCTTATGCCACTTTATAAAGAAGAAACAACAAGAATGCGGATTGTGCGCAACACTACAATAGCACGAATATTTTATAGCATGTATGTATGTATGTATGTATGATGTGTGTATTAAAACAAGTAGCTCGCGCTGGTCATAAAGAATTTTACAACAATGATGCAAAATTGCACTACACGTTCTTTTCGATCCGGTGCGGTTACAATCATACTAAAGAAACTAATCACAAACATTCATGTTCATTGTGGATACAAGTGATTAAAACTGATTATTTGAAATGAGCTATTGCGTTTACAATCATTACTTGTTGTTGAAGAAAAACGATTGCATCACAAAAAATCAAAGTACGTGATTGGGTGTACTCGAAAGTTTGACAATTGTTGGAGCTCACTGGTATGTATTTATGTACAGTAGTATAAAAAAGATTATTACCCTGCGGTAAAAGGCAACAGGCCTGCCAATTTCAGGACTTCTTGAAGGCCTGCAAGACCGATACACATAAAAACTGCCCGCTTGTAGAAGGGAAGGTGAACATTTTACTTTATTTTTTTCAGTTTCCGTTCGATAGACATTCCACATTCCCGTCTTTAAGTAGGGAAGATGGAAGGAGTACTGTATTTTTAAATTAAAAAGAAAAAAAGTGCTTTGGATATAACAACATTCTCGTATTCTCTTTTCGCATGTAATTTATAGATAAGACTGAAATTTACAAACAAGAAACATCACACATGCTGCTATTATGTTGGAGCTGATTAACTTATCAGTATTCCGCCGGAACTACATCGTATCCAATGAAATGTATAAAAACTACTTTGGATGGAAAGAAATAATTCGAAGTAAAAAAAAACACATTAATCAAATTGGAACAAGATGCTATGAAAATACTGAAATAGGAAAAAATGTGCACCTTCATTTGCTTTTTAACAGACCTTCCTTAGATAACATCCAAAATGGGATGCCCGAAGAGGCCTGTAAGTATACCAACATTGGGAAGCGGCTTGGAAGGCCTGCGTCACTATGACAGCATGGGTAAAAATTAAATGAGTATATAATGTGGATTAGCAGGCTTTTTGTCTGCTAAACAGGCCTTCTAGAAGGCCTCTTTACACCTGCATACGTCGAAACTGTAATCGACAAATATCGTGCACGACAAATGTCGAAATTTCCTTAAGTAGTCGTTGATGAAAATGTCCTCTACGACGAGTTGGCCAACCGGGTATGTATGTACGTAACTGTGTGCGATTTTGTAATAAAAACACAATATTTAAATAATGGATTTTCTCTATAAATATAATGGCATCCAATATATTTGCCAATAAATCAAATGATCAAAGCTTGAGGAGGAGGTTACGAGGAGAACTTAAGGAACCTATTATTATAAGAATGGAAAGAAATCCATAAATACATACATATGTATGTACAATGTAAATATTTCATGTAGTCGATTTAATGCATTTGGCAAACTATTAAAGGATTTATTTTATAAGAGTTGCAAAGAAAAGAAAGATTTTTCTTAGCTTTATAAGCTCTTAACGAATAAAGAAAATATGATTCTGACAAGTGCGTACGAGTATGAAGGATGCTGTTGTACATTTTACCAATAAATAAATGTACAACACATTTTAGGGCAGGCATTATACCCACATACATACATACATACATACATACATACATACATACATACATACATACATACATACATACATACATACATACATACATACATACATACATACATACATACATAAATGTTGCAATTCGTACATACATTTACACCAGCATAAAAAATTAAGTAAATTTTAATGTTCCACAAGTCATTTTAAATAAAAACGGTGTATATTCAAAGATTTTCAGAGCATTTATACGCAACTTTACTAGGATTTTTTTGAGTGTATAGTGCTTTAAGTACTTTGTGAAAAAGGATGCAGAAACATGGTTGGGAGGATATGTACTTTAAACACCAATAACCTCAATTGAAGAGTTTTAATGGCATTTAAAAACTCAGAAAAATGTATGAGTGCAAAAAACATGTTAACCAAAAGCTTCTGTTGACATCTATAAAAATGTTTATATTCTCGCTTTTTTTTCTTTTGTCAAATACATTCAAATTAAATTTCTTCTTTTTAATTTTTTCAAAAATGTTGCATTAGGACATTTTTTGTTTTCAATCATCATTAACTAAGTGGTAAAAGTGGGCGTTATTTGAAACGTATTTTATGCTGGCGTTTGATGGAGACTGGGTGAGTGTGAGTGTTTGTATTATTTCTCTAACCTCAACTACCCTCAAGAATAACATCAATGATGTCTAGATGTTTTTAATTAGTTTTTGTTGAGTTTTATTTTTTTTCGTTTGCACCAAACATAATAAAAAAAAAATCCAAACGATTTTTTTCAAGTAAGATTTTCTTTGACAACTTTTCGTTGGTCGTTGTTTTATTTGTTTTCTCTCCCTCTTGTCTTTTGTTGTTTTTTTATTTTTGGATAAAATTTTATTGAATTTTCTTTTCATTTGTTTGTTGATTTTGTGGATTTGATTTCATTAGTATTCATTGAAGTCAACCAGCCAAGTCTGTCAAGTAACTTACACAAGCAGCCATCTATCCCATCATATATTTATACATCGCAACTAAAACCACCCACGTAAAGTCGCCTCAATGGGAGGAGAGCCACCAAATAAAAGAGTTGCCAAAAGGCTTTGAGTTTTAACTTTGTAACTTTATGAATTAAACTTGGCTTAAGTTCGGTCAATTTAATTTGTACGATTGTGACAAATTTTCAAGCATCAATTCTTGTATGCTGTTTTCAGCTTTCATTGCCTTTGTTTTATTATATCCATCATTCCGAGTTTGGAAACCTCATCCGAGTTGATTCAAGGTAAAGGATATTCAGTAAAAGATACTGCAGCTACCGTAATTGGTAGTGAGGTCTAAGCGGATAACAATTTCTGATATTGAGATCGTGGTTGGTCTCGACATGGTGTCAGTTCAACCTTCCTTACAACCAAAATTGTCTTTCCTCTTTTCAATTGTTATATACTTTAGAACTTCTCTCTAAATAATAATTTAATTGCAAAGCAAAATTGAACGAACTTAAGCCACTCTAATTAAATACCTTTGGATAAAATATCTATTTTAATTTTACACAATTTTTAAGCTTTATTTGCCAATTTTTAGTTTTTTAAATTCTACTTGTTCAGCAGTTTTTGACAATTTCAATAGATATTTTTTAAGGCGAATTTTATTGCGACTACCAGATGTGAATGTGTCTTGATCGGTATTCCAGACATACAATAAAAAGCTATAACAAAAGGGAAATAAATTATAATTTTTATAATATGGTTTCTATTATAGGCATTGTGACAAAATCAAAACTAATACTCGTATTGTAAACTTTGTGACAAATGACAAAATTACTTATAACAAATGACAATTTTTATATTCTGAACAATATAAAAATTGTCATTTGTTATAATTTTAATTTTGCTGCAAAGCTTAGAATACGGATATATAACAAACTTATTTTCTGAAAATATTGTCATGAAGAACAATAATTTTCAGAATACTAAAATTATAACAATTGTCATTTATTTCACTTTTGTTATAAATATGTCGTTTTTTTATTGCCATAGAAGTTTAGAATATGGATATTATTCTCATTCCCCTTTTTAAACTATAACTATGAAGAGGTAATACTGGTAACTACATGCTGCGGTAGAAATAATTGGCAGGGAAATTTCCATTCCATTCCATTTTATTTCATTTTGTTTTGATTTCCTTTAAAATACACACAAATTTATATTTTTATGTTTCAATCATGAATATTTTAGAATGAATTAAAAAAGAAGTTCGTTGTTTACAAACTCAAAATATATTTGGGGTTGGCAGTTAAATATCAATATCAAACAAAATGAATGATCAATGTTAAGTAGAATAGGAAATGTAAACAAATTTGTTCGATAAAAAAAGTGCTTGGTGAAACTGAAATTACAAATACAGATTAATGTTTTAGTTGAAATGCAATATTATTAATTAAAAAAACCAATAACACTGTACAACAAAATCAAAATGTTTTCAAAATAGCAACGACTGACTCTGCTAGAGAGCACAAAAAACGTGTATCGGCGTTTTATTTAAGGGGGTGCTATATGCTGAAACAATTGCAAGGCTTATTTTTATGCTTAACAACAACTGAGAAACGTTTACTAGAATACAAGCTTGTCTAATTTGTATAAAATGCAAAGTAGAACTCGTCAAAAATGATGGAAGAAATGTTGAAAATTTTAGGTAACTTCGAAGAAGCTACAAAGTCAATTACCAATACCACTGTTACGCTGTCTGAAGCGATTCCTTTAATTAACTGTCTTCGAAAATTATTAGAAAACTTGAAAATCCATTAACAGGAAGGGAGAGTAGATTGGAGTTGCAAAAGTTGGTACTTAATTAAAGATTTGATGGTTTGGAGAATAATTAAACATATTTAATATGATTATTTCGAACCTTTTTGCTTGTGAATTCAAATTGATTATTAGGCTAAGGTTAGTAACGTTATATTTTGGAAGAAAAAGGGTAAGTTGACATCAACTTAAGTTATTCAATTCTCGTATGCAATTTTCACGAAAAGTTTGTATATGTATAAGGGTGATTATTTTCCAACTGTATTTTATTTTTATAAAAAATGTTCAATTCTAAAACAGGACTTTCTATTTTTTTTGCAAATTATTATTCAATTTTATGAGTAAAAATTAAAGTGTAAAAGAATTATGCTAAAACTATAAAATTTCGCAAATGATAATACAATAGCAAAACTTATTTTGCAAATTCAATTTTTATTCCATTTATAGTAAAAATTAAAGTGCAAGAGGATTTTACTGCAATTGTAAAATTTCGCGCATGATGATCAAATTTCAAATTCAATGGTACCTTTTTCTAAACAACCTTTTTTGCAAGGACTTAATAGTAATAATTTATATTCGATGGAAATTGCGCACAGCTATTACAAATAAATTTTTATTTTATTTCTTAAGCATAATTATCTTATCCGATTTTTATTTTTAAAAATTGATGATAACTATTATGGATATCAATTAAAAGTATTCCTCAGGCATAACTATTACTAATCGATAGATATACATATTTACTAGTTACTAATTAAGTTATGAGTTTTTATCTATAAATAAAAATATAGTTTAATTGAAAAATTTAATTAAAACTGAACTCAAGCCAAAATAATTAAATTTCTTTGGATATTTACTAGTTACTTTTAATAGTTATGAACAGGGAAACCGCAATTGCATGTGTTTTCCTGTGCGATGTATGTAGGCACAAATAAGATATTTTCAGATACGTTTCAGAACTTTTTAAAAATTTTTAAAAAATACAAATAAAGTTCATGCATATAGTAGTACTGCAGAGTGAAGATTGTCTGGATAGCCGGTCGTTTAACGGCATTAATTGTTTTCTTCTCTAGGTATGTCAATAGTGGCTTCGCAGAGTTCCGTTTTTTCACCAGGCAGAACAAATTTACTCTGCGAAGCCACTATTCGACATTCCCATGGACATTATTTCCTTTTTGAAGTGGAAATAATGTCCGCGGACGTTATCTTCTTGGACATTATTGCATGCCACCAATATATGTACATACATAATTCGTTGTATCCGAAATGAATATTATATAAATTATAAACGAAGTGATAAAGTTTTAAGAGCATATTTTTTTACATTTTGTGGGCATATTTTTAAGTTTTTAGTCCATATTTAAACGTATAATCACATTTTTATAAAAAAAATTTCAGAGGGCTATAACTCGGAAAATATGTGTTGCCGCCAACTTTTTTATTTAATATTTTCTATAACATAAGCTAAATTGCTTTTCTTTTGGACCAACTTTGCTAAACTAGATTTGTTCCGATAAAAGTTTATAATAAGTACAGAAATGCGTTATTTTTGATAAAAAATAATAACAGATTAATTAGTTAACCAATCCCACGGAGCTGACATATTAATTTATGACAAACCATTTTAAAATTTTGATTTTATATGACACAAGCTAGTTACACTGTTTCGTATCCATTCTACATCCAAACACTACTTAGTTGGCACAAAAAATATGAGCACGGCATTTAATATTAAGCAGATATATTTAGGGAACTCACAATGTGTATGTTAAAATTTGGAAATAACAATATAGTTACACATTTAAATTTCATTGTGAGCAACAACACAAAGCACAGCATATTAAAGTAAGAAAAGTAACGACGAAGTTTGCCGAATATTTCTCACTATTTACATGTATAGAACACGAACTCAAAATAGACAACAAACAAAATAACAACACAAGCACGCTAGCGCTTGGTACGTATCAACATGCCAAAGAAAAACCAATACACTTAAACCACACACAAATTCTCTATTTAAAATATTGCCGCATTGAAAAAAACATGCTTCTTGGACGTTTAAACTTGCCATCTGGCAGTAACTTTCATTTACACACAAAACATAAACAACAAACTTGCCAACCCATAGCAAAATGCTAAAATTGAAACGTCGTTATATTAAGACACATTTTAGAACGCTGTTGTGAATTCCCTAAATGATTTAAACATTTCCGCGTCTATTAAATACTTATTATATGTAATAGAATATGAAAGAAACTTTTTTTGAATTATATGTTGGGACGAAGAAAATGACCAATTTACAAACAAACTCTAGGTAAGGATATGTTACGGAGTTGACATTGCAAATTCTCTTCCAATTTTAGTTTGCAATTTCAAAAAATTTCATGGGACATGTTCACAAGGACCGAATTAATATAAAACATTCATTCATAGATTGATAATTATGACCAGTAAGACGGACTGTTCTGTCTGGGACATGAAAAATTACAGTTAGAAAAGAATCAACCATATAAGAATTGAAATCACATCCAAAAGAGCTACCTCACAAGTATTGATCATTACAATACACATGAGCACTAATGATGGAAGTGTTGCGGCTTCCGAAAGTAGCGTTGCTATGTTCTGCTGTGTACGTTGAAAAACTAAACTGATGTTAATTTAGCTTTAGCGAGTTACAGAATAAAGGGGCTGTATTTCGAAACTATTGCAAACACAGTTACTCGCACACCTTCTACATCTTCTGATAAGTCACCGAGAAGTGGGGTGCGGAGCGTTAAAAAAACTATTACAGAATACGAGCAAGATGAGGGCCTGTCCATTCAAAGCTATAATTCTTCTAAAGAAGAAGTCGAGAGATACCAATAGCCTAATAAAATATATATAGAGATGCTTGTTTTCTGGCGCAATGATGTCAAATACCCAAACTTGCAAACAATCTTGTAGCCGTAATTTAATTTCAAATGAGTTTTGTCGCATCAGAGGTATTATTTTCAACTTCAGGTCTCCATCAAACAGAATTTTCTTTCTCCGCAAAATTTTAGAATACTTTGTATATTAAATAAAAGTCTTATTTATATTGATTTTAAATATAATAATCTCTTACCCTGCAATTTTTAATAATAATAATAAAAATTGTGTTTTGTTTATTTTAACTTCAATTTAAATTCACTAACCGTATCTGTATCCCCGATATTTATGTTCGGCGTCAAAGGCGGATCCTTACTATTTTATATATATTTGACCATTTTTGATTTGGTCGATTTTTCATGTAACCACATATAATTAAATATAACGAAAAAGCATATGTGACAATAATTGCAAAATCTAGGTTTTTATAAATTCTTGTATATTATATTGAAACTTTTATTCTTAAAATTTTTTAGACTGTTGCTTGTAAAGATCATCAACATATAATTGTACTATTTTATAAATATTTTTCATTTTCTTGTCAAATTTTAAAAATTGTATCTACAAAGTTTTTCGTTGTACAGGGTGGCCCAAAATTAACGAAAGGGTTTGAATAGTTTATTTTTTCATCTATTTTACCAGATTGTTGTAAAGATGATTTGGAAAATTAAAACTGGAAAGGTTTACTGCTGACCAACGAAAATGCATCAAGGGAACTAATGGCGCTGTTAGCGGATATTTTCGTAGCTTTTCACGATTTCCAAAGCCATCGTTCGAATTTTTCTTCGACAATTACCTTTTTGGTTAGATCATGGTCTGTGGCTTATATATATGTATGCACGATCTTTAAAATAACCCAAAGGAAACGCTTCGAGAGCGCTTTAGTCCGTCTAATAAAATTAATGCTTCTTAAAATAATGCGTTCGCTGAAAACGCTTCGTAACAACGTCATTGTGTTCTCTTGCTGTATGATCGTTGCTCACTAGTAAACCTTTCCAGTTTCAATTTCCCATATCTTCGTTACAACAATCTGAAAAAATAGAAGAAAAATATGATAAGATAATGGATTTGTAGACTATACAAACACCTTCGTTAATTTTTGGGCCACCCGGTATATAACGATATGTTTGTGGTTAAAGTGTAGTTATGACAGTTATGTATCAACGAATCAGTAGGTCTTGGTGTTCCTGGCATGAAAGCCAAGAATTTTTGAAGTGTCTTGGCGCTAGAAGTACTTCTTTTTTTTAATCGCTAGCTTTAAAGCAATTAAATTTGAAGAGCAAATTAACTTTCAAAATGTATTTATTATTGAATTTGGTATTTTGAATGCCTTAAATATCGAATAACAATTTTTGGTAATAAAAAAATGGTCATATAAATTCAATTGCGACTCAATAAAAGTCATTATAATGTTGATAAAAAATTCTTGATTACACATTTTTTTACATTTGCATACATATGCATTTTGCTGCTTATGTGAATGTGTATGTTCGGTAGACATACCCACATATACATGCATAAACGAAATGCAAAGAGCAATTTAATCTCCCAGCAACATAGTCTAGTTTATAGGCAATTATACACAATTTAAATGAAAAAATGAAATTTTGCGTATATTGTGGTCTATTTTTATTTCCTTTATTTCGATTTTATGTTTCCATCCTCTCTGTTCTGTTCTTTTTTGGCAATTGATGTAACAAACACATAAAAAAATTTCATTATGTGAGATGAATTACTTTCACACATTCATCTTCACAAACAACACATCCAATCTATCATACTCATACTACATGCATATATACATATTTATATGGAGTATGTAGCCAAATGTTCCGTGTATAAATGCAAGTACAACCGCCGAAATAATATATGCAATAAAAAAAATTGCGAAAGTATTCGCCCCAAAATTTACTAAAAATTGAAACAATTTTTGTTGTTAAAATCTACAAAATACCAATTGCAGACAAAGTTTTAATTCCCTCGCCATGATAAAAAAAAAATAACAAATGTGAATCAAAAAATGAAAAAAGAAAAGAATGCAGAATTTATCCGGAAAAAATGAAAAAAATTGGAAAAATACATTCATACATAGAAAAACTTATACAAACGCTTGTTAAGGAATATTTGCATAGTATGCTTTTAGGCTCAAATGTTTATTGCATTTAACAACACACACACTTGCAAACAACATCGCGTACCTACACATGCACACACACTCCATATGCTAAATGGTGTTTTGTTTTTCCTTTTTCTTGCTTTGTTCGGTGAGCGAGCATATGTAAAAGATTCATTCATTCAATACAAGAGTACTGCGGCATGGAATATGCAAAAGTTAAATAAAAATTGCACTTGCCACAAAATTTTTGAATAGAGACCTCCTTGTACACACTCGTACAAACGTGTAGTATGCAGTAATAAAAAGTCAACCAAGTGAGTGAGTGCCCACATATTAGTTAGTAAATAAGAAAAATATAAAACAACAAAATGAATTTGAAGGCATTTTAATGTGTTCATGTATTTTATTAAGCCCTAAATGCGACTATTACACACCAGCATTATCATCATCATTCAGTTCCACCTCAAAAAAGCTTTATAGCCCGCCCCTCTTCGTCCATCTTCAACAGAGCTAAGTTTTATGTATGCATGCCGATCTATTTGTAGTTGTTTCGTTTTTCTTTACTTTTGTACATTTTATCCATCAACAAAAATTATTTTAATATATTCTCCTAAAGTGGCTCGTGGATGGATGTTTGGTTGGTTGGTTGGTTGGTGGGTTGCATGGGTCGTTGTTTGGAACGTTATTCATGAGGTTTTTTCATACACAAACATAGCACATGGATATTACCGAGCAATTGAGTGCAATTTTCAACGCTATATTAAAAAATTTGTTATTTTTTATAGCAAAATTTCTTTGCTCTCACACCTACTCGTTTAAGCAAACATACATGCAACGTCCTATCTACCACCACAAACATACGATCAGTGTTTGTGAGACTTATTCCTTGTCTCCTACTAAATAACAAAATTTGCTTATGGTTGATGGATTAATTTTCTTTTTTTTTTGTTTGTTTGTGCAAGTTTGTCTAACGCGTTGGCGGGAGAAGAAACAATTTCCACATAATTTATATTTTATTCATGTGTTAATATTCAGTCCTCTCCTTCATTTCACTTGCTTGGCTTTTGATTTGGTTTCATTTTGTATTTATATTTCTTGTTTTTAATGTTTTCGGGTTAAAAGAATAAACAGTGGCAACCATTTTTAATGAAATTTTGAACAAGTTTCATAATGAAAACACACAAGTGCATTTGTGAGAGTGTAGGTGTATGAATTTGCACAAATGAATGTTTGCACAATAACTATTGTACGAATATTGCATTTGTTTATAAGAAAATCTATAGGCTTTTCACACATTTATTGTCTATAACTACATAGTGATATTTTTAATTTCGATATTATTGTTTCAATACGAAATCATTCACATATGTATGTGTATATTTATGTATTTCTAAATATCTATTTGGGCTTAAACGAGCTCCAAAAATAAATTACAAAAATAATGCTGAAGAAGTGTGTAGCGGTATAGAAAGAACATTTCAACCTGCTGATTATCTACTTATGGTTCACAAAATTTGTTTTTGTTCGTTTCTTTAAACAAAGACAATTTGTTTTTCCTTCTTCAAGATTAAATAACTTTATAGTATGTTTTCATTATGAGCAAACAGGTCGATTTGAGCAAAATATGTCGAAACGTTTTCATTACGTTGTAAGTGTTTTTAAGTTCGAATTTTCGTATTAAGTTTGACGTTTTTATTGTTTTGTTTAAATTTTTCTTTATGTGGCCGCAGAATAGTGTGAATTTTTTTCGCCTTTGTCAATCACAGTAAATGGATGACCCAAAGTTGCATTTGTAATCATAGATACTGCGTTGCATCTATAGACAACTTTCGATATAATTTGAAGGAAAACAGGCTAATTGAGGGTGATGGAAGTGATACTATATGTTCTCTGGTTGTGGGCTGGGAAAAATGAACACTTCACTTAACTACACATTTCCGACTTGTAATTCAGAAAGCGTCAATTGTAATTCAGATTATTCAATTGTAGTACAGAAAGCGTCAATTGTAGTTCAGATTAGTCAATTGTAATTCAGAAAGAACATAAGTTTTATTAACTATTTATTTTTATTTGATTATAACAAAAAAAAAAGTGCAATGAAGATCTAAATATATTCATAAGTAGTATTTCGTAGTATTTTTTTTTAATATGTAGATTATCGACCGACTGCCATGCCAATCATCCCCAGTTATGGTGTTCAATCAATATTTGGCATGAACTTTAACTTTATACCAAATATTCTCAATTATTAGCATCGGAGAATAGGGCCCGAAAAAGAGAGGCTGTCGTACCATTAACTCCTTTTTCTAGCTAAATGGGCAGTAATGGAACCCCTTCTGCGTTCCATATATACGATATCTGTAGTTAAAATTGCTACAATTAAATAAATTTTAGTACCGCTTGATATAATGTTTGCTCAGAAAATTTCTTGTGATTTATCTTTATTACATTTATTATTTTCTGAATTACAATTGCCGCTTTCTAAATTTCAATTGACTAATCTGAATTACTATTGACGCTTTATGAATTAAAAGTGGAAAAGGTATATAACAAAAAGGCTTACGAATCGCCCTCACTGTTTAAAAATATTTGTTTAAAGCATAGAAATTTTACTAGTTTTAAAGAAACCACAACAAGACAAATACCTTAAGTTTGGATCTAGAAGCTATTACTGAGTATCTTAATTATGCCAATTGACTCCCTCCAATGATAACGGGTGAATTCGTGAATGCAGTAAATTTGTGCACCCGGTCTACAAACTATTGCAACAGTAATAAAATTGCTGCCTTTGTTGGAGCAATCCGCCGCAGCATTGTCAGGTGTTTGTATAAAGAAAGTTTTGACGAAAAAAGTATTAAGAAGTGTTTGTTTTCGAGTGCAGAACTTTGATTATTGCACAATTACTGAATTTACGAACGTACCCAACGTCACATAAAATTGACAGGTCCATCTCATATAAATTTGCAGAACTTGAAACCTTTGCAAGTCCTTGCGAACCAATCACGTGACTTGTCCTGTGACAGGCTCTCTTCCCTCTATGGAAACTAGAGATATATAAAATATCCGATGGCTATGACACAATTCCCATGGAACAAGACAAGAAGATTTAACTAATTTTTAGCCTAAAGGACAGAAAATAGAGCCCCTGGTTGCGGAGACCGAGTGTTCATTTGTATTTTCTAAGTTTTTCCACTTTTTGGGTGGTTATGATTCATGGTTCAATCATTAGGGTGGGCCTTATTTTGAAAAAAAAAATCAAATTCTTCCAGTCTTACCTCCTAGTTTGTTGGGTATTAATACATAAAAAGAATCACCCTGCCAAATTTTCAGATCAGACGCGCTCAAATTTTGGGAAAACTCATAAAATTTAGCTTTCGTGCCTGATAGCTTCAAAAATATTAGTTTCACAAAAAACTTTTTTATAGAAAGAAAATGCTGCTTGTAAAGAAAGTTTAAAACATTTTATACCCTACTACTTTCTTTTCTCTAAATTTAAAAGTTAACAAAAGAAATATAAAATTTTCAAGCGTCATTAACCTAATTTAATGCTTCATTCGTCCTCCCAGCTCTTGACAACTAAAAGTACAAATTTACAAGGTTTTGGAATGTAGCAACGGAAAATGGTTTCTTATGTAATATGAATCCGAATGTGCAGTCGGTTTATTATTATTTTTTTTTGGTTCTAGTTTTCGAGATACACTATCTCTTTTTTTAAAAAATGAATGGATGTACTATTTCATTAAAACAGAAAACCAAAACTCGACAACGATATTATCTTTAAGTCGCAACAATGTTTTGATTTTTTATCTGCTCAGTAGCTTAGAGATATCGTGAAAGTTATAAAAAAAATTATTTATCAAAATTTTTGTTTTTAAAACATTCATAAGAAATATGGCTTGTTTTGTTTGAAATATAATTTTCTATATGTTAATGGAACAAATAACGGATTTTTTGTTATTTTTTTATAAAATGTTGTAAACTCCACAAGCAACATTTTCTTCCTACAAAACTTTTTTGTGAAATTAATATTTTTTAAGTTATGAGGCAAAAGAGCTAAATTTTATGATTTTTCGTAAATTTAAGCGGTAAGACGTGCCGGCAGTCTTACACCCAGCCGGTTGGTCTGAAAATTTTGCAGGATCGTTTTCTTTGTATTAATACCCACCAAACTGTGGGCGTAAGACAGGGAGAAATTGATTTTTTCAAAATAAGAATCACCCTATACAATCATGGACGAAGAAGGCATATGAGAATTATAATTATTTCATTATATTAGTTTTATTACTTGAAAAGCTCTAAGTTACCATCAGTAAATATTTTTAAGGTAACCCTTGTCACTTGTTACGCATTCTCTTTCCCATATTAGAATGGTAAAAATTATTGCCAAGTTAGCAGTTTGCCTAGAAATATGATGGAACCCTAATGATGACAAAAGAAAATTTAGCACCTTAGGATGGATGCAGGGTTGATTTCAGATTTCTCCTAGCCAATATCAAGTCAAAGCTTCTCTAGTGATAGATGAGAAATTTTAAGATATATGTAGATATGATCTATTTATAGGAAATTATAGTGAAGGTATTGTGCCAATATTTCGAATCTATACACTTCAATAAAGGAGGCTTTGGGTAAAGTAACCCTTTTTTGTCTACAATTTCGCTGACTTTTTGGTGACATTGTCAACGAAGCGTCTACACTGTTCACTTTACTTTACACATTGAATGGAGCATTATACGGATTGTACAGAAGTACTGGCGACAAAGGCAATAATACATCAGTTTTGTAATCGAAACTTCCTTAATGGCTCTTCATAAGAAACTTTTAATTTTTTAATTTTAAATTTAAAAATTTTTGGAAAATTTCATATTTTCGTTTAAGCAAGAGATAGGCGGAACATAGTCAAAATAGACACTCTTTTAAGAATATGCATACAAACACATGCCTTTGCTTGTATATTCTACTCTGAATCATATAAGAATTTTACTTTAATAAAATGTCTAATAGAATAAAAAACAATTGAATGAAATGTGTATATAAATATTTGCATGTCTTGAATTAAACTGCAGGAGCTGTTTTATATTATAACTTTCATAAACCATATTATATTACAATTTTCCCATTATCATAAAAACAACAAAACATCATTTACAGATCATCACAGTGGGATAATTTGCCATGCATCGAACGAGACACACACAACAACAAAAACAAAACACACAAACAGATTTAATTACTTGCTCGTTATAGAAATTTCGTTATTGTCAACAAAGGCAGAATCTGGTTTTGATTATTTTGCTAAAACAAAAAGGTTTTTGGTAAGCCATCCAACTTAAAAGAAATTACTGTCTAACTCCTTAAGAGTCCTGCAGAAAATAGCAATGCTTACATCCTTAATCAAGTACACACATACATACACATTTGTACAGACTTATATATATATATTAAATATTATTATTATTATGTTTAATTTAGTAACTTTTTCTTTGCCGTTTGCCTTTAGGTTATAATAACTAGTCGAATAAATATGTACAATGTACATAGAGCACCCAACCAGCGGTAATAAGAAGCAGTGTGGAGGCCTTATAGAAGGCATCTTTACACGTTCTTTTGGAAGAACAAATACTTCACGCTCCATTCTATCTTTATATATTTTTTTACACACGTTGTCATTGCGGAGAAGGTCTTCCGTTTGTTTATTCTGGAAGGCTTGAAAAAAGACCGTCTAAACATGATATTTTGAAGGCTTTCGAAGGAAGGTCTGTCAAAAAGCAAATGGAGGTATATTTTTTAAAGTCTCGATATTTTTTGATTAATGTGATTTTTTTTCGAATTATTTGGTTTCATCTAAAATATTTTTTTATACATATAAGGCTAAAGTTCATGTATGTATTTATTAGGAAGAAATTGGACAAGAATAGTTTTGCCGGAACATCTAAAAATTAATCCGCTCCAACAAAAACGGCATAATAGCAGCATGTATGCAAATTTCAGTCTTATATACAAATTACTTGCGGAAAAAGAATACGAGAATGTTTATTATTTCCAAAGTATGTAAATTTTTAGTTAAACAAAACGAAAAATCTAAAAATAGAATGCTCCTTGCTCCTCCCTTCTAATTGAATCTATTTTCTTAGGGAGAGTCGAGGCATTCTAAAAGAAGCTGTAAGCAGGCCTTCAGGAACACATGAATTGAGAAGGCCTTTTTAGTTTTACCGCTGGACGTAGATACTAATGTCAGTGTGTTAGTAAGTATTCGTAATACAAATCCAACTCAATAATAAAAGCCACAGAAATATGCAGGATATTCAAGTTTGTATTAATGTGTATTCTGCGGTTAAACCGGCATCAAACTCTTTAAATAAAAGTCATTTAAGTATCAGTATGATTGTGTGTTTCGAGGAATAGTTTTGTGGCATTGCCGACATATTGCACCAATAAGTAGAAAAAAGCTTAAAGCTGATTGATTAAAAAAAACTTTTCAAATTTGCACGTTATTAAATTACTTGTAATAAAACTTTTATGAATACAATAAGCTACAAACGGGCGGCATAAAGGGCAGGCACTTATTTCATTTATATTTTGGGGACTTATTCCATAGTGAAATAGATCCTAATCCGGCCGGGCTTAAACGCTTCCTCTTCTGGGATGTTTCGCTGAGATAAGATATTCTGCCTAACCATCCTTTATGGAACAAACGCAGAGGTGGAAACCCTTATGCGCCCGATTGACTGGCAAGCAAGAAGTTCTTACCCAGAGAAAAAAACTCACTAAGCACGCCCGAAGGCCATCTAAGCCAGAAATATTTACTAAACGAAGCCGCTATTTGACATACCTAGGGCCATGGGAAAACATTCTTTAGTTGCTTTTTAACTTGACTTTTATTTGTTTTTTGGTTATATGTATATGGGAACCTTATTTTATCTTAGTTTGGGATGTTATTTCATTTCGTTGGAAAATTATTTCATTCTCGTCTTAGAGAGCTATTTCGTGGGGAGTTATTTCATAACGCTGCTACTCTTATTCTCCTTATTGGTCCATTGCAGTTTTGTAGCTCAAATCGGTCAACGGTTACATCAGTAATAAGAGTTCGGTATGAGACAGGCCATGATATGGTAACTTGATTTAAAATCTAATTGATAGCTATGTTTTAAAAGGAAATAAAGCCAAATGAAATAAAAAATTTATCCAATTAAAATATTAATTGAAAATAAAAAATTTCTCAGTAAATAGTTAATTGGAAAAATTTGGCAAATAATTTTTTCTGTGTTACTGAAAGTTGAAATTTTAAAACAATAATTTTTCGTGTGGCATTAGATATTGAAATATTTTATTCTTATTTGTAATCACATGTGGTTTGCATGAGTGAACAATTAGTCGATTGAAACAATAAACTTATCAAACTATCAGATAATCAAATACTTATGCATTTGTTTTTTCTCTTTTTGATTTTTGGAAAATTGTCGGCACGCTTCATATAAGATGTGTGTAGGCGTTTAAAACTACTTGCAACATAAATACACAAATAGATTTCCAGAAACAGAATATGTATAACTCAAATAAAAAAGGTGAATACATAATTAAAAATACCAAATACAGTAGATAATAAAATACGCACACACTCTTTGGTGATCTAGCCATAAAGAGGCTTCTTTCTATATAAATACTGGTAATTTTAGATTTAAACATATATCGGGTGTTTTTTTAGAGGCAGATAAATTTAAAATAAGTCACAGAAAATTGTTTGTATTTAATATATATTTAATAATTTTGTAATCTTATGGCACTGATTCCGTAATCTGAAGGTCGAATTTTCCACATCATTCGTACACCCAGAAAAAAATTAGATGGGAAATTGTTAGACCGATAAAATATTAGTTGAATAGACTATATTTCAACTCACGCTATAAATTTTCTATGAATAAAAAAAAAAAAACAATCAATAAAAAAAGAACATAATTGCGATATCTTAAGCTGGAATCACACGATTGACGTAAATGCACCAATCTGACACAATTTTTATTGTGCTGAATTGGAGCACAATAAAGAAATCGTCGCAATGAAATAATCTGCAGTCACATATAATTGCCGCAGCCCAGTCACACGATTGTTCTAGCTTACGGCACTCTGAGAATAAGGTGTTGTGCTAGCCAAGGCGAATTCTTACAGGTGACCTCGACAGATTAGGACATTATTTTTTGCTTATTTTCGCCGTTTGTATTTTTGATCTAGTTCGGATTTCAAATGGTTTGTTGGTATATTTTTCAGTACATATTTTGACAACCAAAGTGAATATTTTCCAAAGCGAATCGAGAAGTCTACCTGTTATAAATTTGCCTTGGTGCTAGCAAGGCGAATTCATACTAGGTGGCCGCAAGAGCCCAGCTTTTTACGTAAATGTTTACACATTTGGCCTGTCAGCAGTGTTAATGTATCATCTTTTTTGACAGCCCAAATGTAAATTCTTCACGGCGAATTCTGTTGCGACTACCTGATGTTGATCTACCTTGGGTGCTAGCTTATACATTCTGTTTAGTTTTTTGGTGCGCGCAAGGAGAATTGACAACCAGGTGGCGTTACTATTGTAGCTGACTATTTTTTGCTTATATTGCTTGAAACGCGAACATGTTAAAATCCATATAAAAAGTTGTAAACCATTTTTGTTTAAAACTTTTTTATATGACCCTTAACATGTATGTGGTCCAAGCGAAATGACTAGGGCGAATTGAATTCGCTACTGACATCACCTTGTATGGGTTCGTCTCGGGTGCGCGTATATAGATTGTTTTTTAAAAAGAAAACGAAATTTGTTAAGTGAAGTTTTTTATTTGCAGCACATTTCATGAAAAAAGTCATGATATGTACATATATATGTATATATATATATATATATATATATATATATATATATATATATATTTGTACTATAATAAAGGTAAAAAATGTTTAATTAAAACGGTTTTATTGTAATGAAACATAATAATGGTGCAGATTATGTACTAAAAGCTAAAAAATATTATGTAGCTTTATTTATAATATGAAATAAATCAAAATTTATGGTACTGACAACAACAAATGATGTTCTACGCAATGGTTTTCGCACATAAAAAATATGAATATTGGCGCACTTCGATTGCCGCACAAGAACACAATATATATTGGTGCATTTTTTATATTTTTATTCCCGCATGGTTGCTTACCAAACAGTCACACGATTGGAGCACCAGAGTTGCATTTTATTGGGCACAATAAGAAAAATATTGGCTTCGATTGCCGCATGAAATCACACAATTGGGGCATAAACAAGTCAATAATTGGTGTATTGTGGCAGTCGTGTGATCCTAGCTTTAGATTTTGACAATTCTCACAATTGTGATAAAGATTTGATTGTGACAATTGTTTAGATCAACCGAGCGTATGCTTTTGTAATGGCGTTTTCTTTTCTATAAAAAATGTTGCACTGTTTGCACTTTTCAATGAGAATTTGCAACATAATGATATTTTGAGGAAGTGAATTTATTAGAAATTAGTGTATCATCCATTACGAAGGTAAATTTTTGCTTTAAAGGAATGCTAAATTGCGATGTTTTTAATAAAAAGTAAACAAATGTTAAGTATTTTTCTAGAAAAGAAAGCGCCATAAGTAACGCAAATGATAAACACAACCAAATAAAATATTATGAATTGAATTTTAGTACCAATTATTGGTATTTGCAACTAAAAAATTGTCTTTCTAGCTTTACTTTACTTTTTACCGGTTGTAACAATAATTAGTGGTTAATTTTATTATCATTGATATGACTAACCGATTAAATGGTTCGCATTATTTATTATTGCAAAATAACATCTTTTTCAATAAGAATTCTATGATAGTTGGTGCAACTGCTAAAATTCGATTGGCAACAAATTCGATTGTCTCAACGAATATGTTTTCTCTGTGTAGTAAATCAGACTATATTTTTCCAACAACGAGCTTATTGTTGGCTACCAAATGCTTAATTATTTCTGATTTATTGCCGTAGGAATGATACTTTAAACATCCGAAGAGAAAAAAGCTTAATTTGGCGCCATAGAGTTTTGTGTCTTCATATGATGAGCGGCCTATTTTAAAGCAACGAAATTTAACAAATTTGTTTTATATTCGTAAAAGACCCAGTGAAAAAAGTGTTCCAAAGAAGTCAAGAAGATAGAGAACTTGTGATCAGGAAGTTGCGACAGTCAGTGACTAACCAAACTATGGAAGCTCTGAAATAACCGAGGAATATCATAACGAATGTCACAGAGCACAGTGTTGACAATTTGTAGCTCGCCGTCTCAAAAATAAAACACTCGCTGTTACTGTACAGATGTTCTTTTAAGTTTTTAATTGTGTTGCTTTACACTCTTGCCTTTATTGATAGCTTTGTCGTTTGCTAACTGTTGATTCTTGCAAATTATGTTGAAAAAAGATTTATGCAAATGTATCTGTCTGTGGAAAACTATTTTAATTTTTTTATTTAAAGTGCAAAAATATTTGTTTAAAATATATTTTTAACAAAAAAAAAAAAAAGCAAAACTGTCGTTTAGATTTTGATTTGTTTTGTTTCTTTGTTGCCTTGACCCATTCTCCTCTTTATAATCCTTTATTATCCTGGCTATTTAAACATTGATTCTTTGTTTGCTGTTATTGTTACTGTCCATGTCTTTTTGTTGGCATTTCATTTAGCAGTGGCATGCAAAGGACTCTTTTGTTTAGTGGCCAGTTTTTATGTAATTCAAGTGGTCACAATACTATAATTTCTACGGAATCATTGTTGAGTTCCTCAAAACGTATGAAAGAAAAATGCCGGCTTTCAATGTTTGTATTTTGGTAAAAATTAGTGCAAAAAGTGGCAAATGTGTTGACGCCTACATACACAAGATAAGAAAAGGAAAAACAAAATGCATGTAGTTTTGTATCCTCTATTGGCACATTCGTTTTATAAAAAAAACAATATTGTACTTGTTTGGGAATTAAATGCATGAGTTAGTGTGTCACATATGAAACGCCTACCAAAACAAAAATTGAGATCTCAAATTGCTACTGTTGAACTACTTAATATGTATTTGGCAAATTTCTTTACAATTTAGACCCTGCATGTACTTGTAAAACTCTTATTTAGTGAAAAAATTACAGGGAACGACATATGCTGCAGCTCCTTTGCTTTTGTTTGTTTGTTTTGTGCCAACTAAAATATTCATATGGGATGCAGAGTGTCAAATATCAAATCCACAGTTTTTTTCATATCGATACTAACATCTCCTTTATGCGATAAATTCATGTAAATAGAGATTAATAAAAGACACACGCATGCTTATTAAATAAAAGGAAATGATTAAAAGATATCGGTTTATACATATTTAAATGAAAATTTTACAGTGATTAAAAAACTGGATTTCATTTTCAGTACAGTCACTTTGTCAGCTCAAACTCAACGAAATAAAAGTACACCAATTAGCTTTCTATGCACACATTTTCCATTTCACATTTATTTACTTGTTTTAGATTACAATACAATTACAAATAATATTCTACCATAGAAACGAAGACCTTAACCCATTGTAGTAACTAGAATCTTTAACGGGAATCGAACTAGCAATCTTCAGACTGGTAAAGTGGCTACCGGTGCACTAAATGTGACAGTTACTTTATTAATAAATTCCCAAAAAAAAAAAAAATTAAGTTGATGTTAATTTTTTCTTTGTTCCTTGGAATATTAATCTTGACAGATTCTTTCTGAATTAAACGTTACGAGCCTCAGCCTAATTATCAATTTGGATTCACAGTTTGTATTAATATATTTAACTGATTTTGTTTTTAATAAAAATATTATGGTGCGATTCACACCTCATTCGGTAACCGTTTACTCGTTTAATTGGTAAAATTTCTTGTACATTTGTTGTAAGAAAATTTTCAAAATAAGTTTTACAGCAACAAAATATATGAAAAAATTTACAAATTTAAGGAGTAAACAGTTATCGAATGTTGAGTGAACTGCACCTATGTAGTTTTTTCTAAATTACCACAATTCAGCATTAATAAATACAACGGTATCAAAAACAAAAACAGTGTACAACATCAAAAAATTAAAAATTACAAGATTCTAACGGCTGATTCTGGTAGAGCGTACCAAAAAACATATACGAAGCTTTGAAACGAGTCTATTGTGAGCGAGTTAAAAGCTCTTCAGTTACAATTACAGTGAATGGACAAAGACAATCTTTTAATCCTTGCGTTTATGTTATAAGATGTGTTCAGCAATTTTATGTACAATACCACAAGTTATATTTTTGTGGAATATTTAACCCTCTGAGGCGTCGATGTATCTGCGATATAGCGTCCTACAAAAATTTTTGTCATTCAATTTTACTACATTTCGCAACCTCATTTCTGTTTTGGCCCATATATATTTTGAATATTCTCTTTCAGAATCCGAAATCTGTTTCCCAATTTTTTTTTTTGTTTCTGAGATATCAAGCATTCATTGTGCTCGATATAATCATTTTTGATAATTTTTTGTAAAAAAAAGTTTAAAAATAAAACAATTAAACACAGAAATTAAGTAAAATATTACGTTTCATCAATATTTACCTTTTATTCCATGACACGAATGCAACTTCAAAAGAAAATTTTAGAAAGTTGCAGAAGCAAAAGTTGATTCATATGGACATGGACTAAACAGTAGGAAATTTCATATCAATAACAAGTTACTCAATACACAGCAGTTAATATACACATGCATCACAAAATGCTACTTTTTACAAATAAAATAAAAAAAGTGGCTAACTTTTAAACGCATTGATGAAAGTTCACAAAAAAATTTTAATATTTCTTCCAAATATATGCCGGAAGCAGTGGTGAGTGAAACTACAACAAATTCTATAGGGCATATTTTAAGAAAACTTTATGTAAATCTTCTTTGTCGTTTTTCTTCATTCCTACTTTTTGGCATATGAGCTAAGCCAGAAATGAGGTCGCGATATAAATAAGTCATCAAAGAGGCCAAAGCTCCAAACTCAACTTGAACGCCAGAAATCATTCAAAACGAAAAATGTGTTTAATGGTTTATTTCGTACTTATTCAGAATTAGTATTAAAAAATTCCATAAAACAGCATTTTATTTACGTAAAATTTCACTATAACTCACCATACGAAAAAAAGCTGTAGATATAATATTTGTTCATTTGATCTTGTTGTACAGTGTAATAGACACTGCAAATGCATGCCAACGAAACAAAAAACTGCCAACTTAATTCAAATTATAAAAGAATACCAAGTTAAATGGCAAAATAATAAAAACTGATGGGAAAAAGAGCAAACAAACTAAATGAATTTAATAGAAAAGAGCAGTTCTATCACAATAAAGACAAATAAATAAATAAAAAGAATCAAAATCAAATTTAAAATCATTTCCAGACTCAAACTACTGTTTCCTCGACAACTGCAATAACAACGACATGGAAATTACAACAACATCAAAGTACTTAATCTTCATAAGACAAGAAGACAACAAAACTATTTTGCCAAAGGTCTGAAAACAAGCCACATAAAACCTCATTTGCACCCACACCCATTCTCACATATCATCATCATCATCATCATCATCATCATCGCCCTTGTCATTTTCCAAATGAATCCAAAAAGGAAACAAAAATACAAGTCAGATGCCGGAGAATCTTTGGGGTTGAGATCGAATACGAAGATGGACTGGGGTGGGTGAATGGTGGCAAAAGTCAACAAATGAAAATCGTTTTATTGCCTTAATATATTAAATTTAATAGCAAAGAAAAATGTTGCTACTGTTGCATTAATATTAGTTAAATTATATTATACGCATACATACACACAAAATTGTATAAGTACGTATTTAGTAAAATGTTCCCTGAAGGAAGCCAGGGTCCAAGTGTCTCCAAGTCACCACTTTTTCCGACAAGTTTGGTGACTTTTTGGTGACATTGTCAACGAATCGTCTACACTCCTTGTTTTGTCTTTAATGTTAAGATAAGCTACAAAACGATGTTTTATTGCCTCATTTTGTTGTGTTGAAAATAAAAAAATATAATTTAATTGCCTTACTTAGTAAAAAGTTTCATATGTGTTGACTGGAATCATTAAAATCCACTAGTGAGTTTCTGGTGCCAATGTCTCAATTTGGTCTTGGGTATAATTAATCAGTAGTACTGGGGACAAAGTCAATACTGAATCAGTGAAGTTTTACTCTCGACATATCCTTCAGGGTTCTTAAAACAGATACTAAAACACACATACATGCTTACATGCAAATTGAATATTATGAGCGAAATTTAGAATGACTTTGATACTGATAATGTTGACATTTATTCTCTTCATCCCATCACTTTTAATCATGCCACATGCCGCCACATGCCACAAACAACCAAAAAAGAACTTTCTTTACCAGTGCCTAGTTAACCTTATTAAAAGGTGAGTTGAATATTTTGCACTTTGCCACCATATTGCGTATGTATGCCTTGATGTGTATGTTTTTCTACACAGCACAAAAGTAGAATCATCATTATCATCTTAATTTATCGTGGAAATTATCGTACAAAACAATAGCAACAACCTGTTTTTCTATAGAATACTTACACACAGATATACCCTCATACAGATAAGCATCATGTTGTCATGTGTGTTTTTTGGTAGAAAGTGTGGAGTGTTTATGCCACCATATATAAATAATGGGGAGCATAACGTCCTTGTTGTATCAAAATTTCATGGTATTGGTTTGTGGTTACGACTTTTACCCAATGAAATGTTTGCTGAAAGGCGCATGTTCTCTATACGGCGAGAAATATGAATAAAAAAATGAGAATGAGAGAGTTTCTAGAATAATATTTGCTATTGTATTCTATAATATATTCTTACTTGAAACGAGGTCAAATTGTCTTTAGAATTATTTTAATCAGGGAATTAATTAAAAGCTCATTTAAATGTTACCGGCCAATCAATTGATCATTTCCTCCATATTTTAAAGGAATGAGACTGAAGTTCGCAGTTGCGGTTTAACACACAATTATATCTTTGACAATATATTATAACATCTTAAGTCGAGTTAACTCAAAATTGAGTTAAGTTCGTCTTCTTACAATCCACATTTGGATGCAATTCGTTTTCAAATACTCCGCTTTTCGAAAAAGTTATAACGGTTTATTTTTTAATGTCCATAATTTTTTAATATATTTCCTGCGGCAATATATCTTAAATAAATTTAAATTTTGTGAAATGTCCTATCGGCTATAAAAATTTTGTTCATAAAAACTTATGTCAACCTAAACTCAATATACATATATTAGAAAATTTTTACCAAATTTGATATAATCAAATATTTAACGTATGTATACTTACGCGTTTATGTATAATATAACTTTTCAGATTTCTATCACTTAAATGGACATAAGTGTTTATGTTAAAATTAAACTTATCAAATGTGTACTTTTTCAGAACATCTTAAGTCTACTTACATTGCTCTGCTAAATTTTCGTTTGACTATAATGTCATTTTAAAGCAACATAAGCTTATTTTTCTGCGTGTTTTTGTACATAAGCTGTTCCGTTGCTGAAACACTGTTGCGTTGTTAAGAGAATTCGTTTAAGCAAAAGAGAGAAAAACTAAATGCCAGCTTTATAAATAAAATAAAAATATTCGTTAGGGAATTTATATTGAAACAACAATACAAACAACTCAAACTTGTCTTTGTTTTCAATTCAAAGTCTCTAACGACAATTTTGAAGGAAGGCAGAGGCCTTCCTTCGTGTAAATATGAACCGATTCGACTTGTTAGATTTTGAGAATTTTCGAAAATAAATTTTTCAGAAATATTCTTTTAAATAATTTTTTACCACCGTTCCGACCTAATACAAAATCTAATTAGCTCCCTTATGACAGACAACTCGATAAAGCTAAATAAAAATC
The DNA here is from genome assembly GCA_956483635.1 of Panzeria rudis. NCBI lineage: Eukaryota > Metazoa > Arthropoda > Insecta > Diptera > Tachinidae > Panzeria > Panzeria rudis. The sequence goes on from OY101450.1 coordinate 151,389,010, forward strand.
TATCGATAAAAATCTATAAAGTCGATATATCGATTTTTGGCTAGGAATCCATTTGCGCAACGTATATTGCTAAATTATGCAATGACTTAAAAATTGGATCCACCGAAATTTTAATATCTTATGTCAGCGCCAAAAATTTTAATTTTGTATTTGTTCAGCATTTTAGTGATAGAAATTTAGCTTTACCTTTAGCTAATAGCGGAATAAGGGAGCAGCTCTTAACTTCGATTGCTAAAAATTTCTTCAAAGTCGACTAGTTCGTCGTACATTTCAAAAAAAAGGGTAATCAAATTACTCCAAAAATCTATGGATATTCTAGCGCATTGAGTTTGATATTTTCTACCATTTTGTGGAAGAATACAATGCAAAGCAGTTTCAACAAGAGTTGTTACACTCTATGCTATTAATTTTAAATGTCTAACAGCGGAAGTTATACTTAACGCTCTTTTATCGCAACGTAGTCATATCTCAAAAAAATTAAAGTTGGCAAATCGCGTTTAAAGTTTTAAAATTGTTAGCAAGTATATGGGCGGTGTTGGGTTTTAGTGGTTATATCTTCGGTTTAGATTCAGATATGTTTCTGAAAAAATTTTAACATATAAAGAAGGTCTTAATGAAGACTTTTTCTTAAGTAACTTAAACATTTTGATTTTTTGAGATATGACTACGTTGCAATAAATGAGCGATATGTACATGTCATAAGTATATCAATGGTTAGAAAATTAGGTCCAGATTTTAACTTTATGAGAATTCTTAATAATCAAAAACTTGTGCATCGATTTTAATGATAAATGATTTTCCATCAAAACAAACTAAAACGATTTGCATTCCTAAATCGATGGCATAAATATTCCTTAATATTAAGATGCTTTGTATGTAGATAAGGGAAGGCAAACAGGACTGAATATTCAAGGATTTTTCCGGATCCCTCGTTCTATTGGCATTTTTCGAGTTTCGGAATATGTAATGTAAAATATTTTCAAAACAATGACCAAAAATATAATAAAAGAATAGTTAAGAAAATAATATGAAATGAAATTTTTGTTACCACTTTTGTTGGCTTTATAATTTTAAAAAAAGCATTTTTCTTTTATTTGTTTGTAAAATTTCACAACGACAGTTTTTTCACAATTTATACTCTAAAACAATCGTAAAAGAAAGCTGTAAATTTTTCTTCAGTTTCTTTGATAGTTTTAATTAATAACCCAGCAAAAACTTTGTTTACTGGTAGGCAAAGAAGTATACGAGGATTTAAGACTTTTTTTATTTGAGAAGTTCAAAAAATAAGGGGCACCTCTTACAAATGTATTTACATTTTCACAGTAATTAACTAGTTACTATTTGGCTGAAGCTAAAAAATAAGTAGCCAAATAAACAAATTAAAATTAAAAAACATTTCTATACACATTATTTTATTATTATTTTGTTTATATTTCTAATTTTTTTATTTTTTTGACCCAGCTGGGATACGAACCGGTGCTCGTTCAGATTTGAGGACAAGGACTTTACCCACTGAGCTATTGTTGACTTATAAGTTAAGGCGACAAAACTTAGTTTTTATATACAAACACATGTTGATTTTAAAAGTGGTTGTCTACTTATTTTATGAATACATATCAACAAATTGTAGCTACTTTCAGATAATGAGAAAAATACGTACTAATTTTATTAAAAACTACACTCTAAAACATTACTTCAAATTTACGATCATATATTGTCTAAATTTGTGTCGAAAATTTCTCCTTGTCTAAAATTACATCGATTTTTTAGTTATTTTATTGAAGAAAAAACCTTTCAAATTAAACATATTTAGTCCAAGTGGAAAAAATTTAACATAAAGTATAATACGGCTATGGCTGAATGGTAGATACGTCAGACTATCATTCAGGAGGTCGCGGCTCAAACCTGCACGCAGCCAATCGCTTTTTTTAGTAAACATATTTTGTTGAAAAATAATAAGTCGATAATAATCTGTAAAGTTTTGCCGACTATTATCGACCTAATTTTCAACAAAAGTGTTTTAGAGTGTAGGTAGTAGATCTAATTTGAGTCATAGTAATAAGATAAATAAGTACCACTCATTACTTTGTAACCCATTAAAAAAGTACTACCGATTACAAAAATGACAAAAGTTTTTGCTGGGAAGTGTTACAAGTATTGTTTTTTATTATGAGCTTGTTGTATGTATAAGAATTTTACTTAAAAAATTTCGGAATTTGGGAATTATTAATTCCGAAGTTTTCGGGTCGGCTTTTTGTAGCTGGCATCCGTAATATTGATCCGTGTGATATGATATGATTAAAATTTCTACCTCTCTTTGCAAAATTCAGACTGCATTCATATGATTTAAATTTTCCTAGAAAAATAAACAAGATTAGGTGAGTATGGATAGATGGATATGAATGTGCAGATGCAAATGTGTTGGTATTTGTATTTTAGTTAAATAAATAAATTAAATTCAGTTGTTTTGGTTACTTAAGGCGCTAATTTGTGAAAACTTGCACAACTACTTTGTATTTTTGACACAAACAATGCAAAGATAACAAAAGCGCTCATAGTGAACAATAGAAAGCGTAATCATTACTTTTGACAGCTGACAAAATGACGCCACAAACAATAGCAGCATGCAGGATCGGTAAGTAATGCACTTGTTAAGAGAGAGATTGGAAAAAAAGAAAATTATATTTAATAATAACCATTGTACCTATGCAGAGAATCTTCTTAATCCTGACGCTTGCAAGACAAATATTTAATACATGCGGAAAGACAAATCATGCGCCAGAACGCAACCGCGCTCATAACAAGTGTTTTGCGTTGTAAGTACTTTAAATTCATGATTAGAAATAAATACATCGAAGCAGATACATCGAGAGATAAGTAAGTATGTAGTAACTAAAATGCATAAGTATTTCTTTAGGCTGTTAAGTCGTGGATGATTTCATTGAGTAAGAAAAATTCTTTTGATGTCTTGATCAATGGTTTAATATGGCTAATGTGCATTTTAAATGCAGAGCTCTGCATTCATTTATTTTAGACCAATCGCCTTATTAGGATTGAGGAGCGTTAGAAAACCTTTAGGGTTTAACTACCTTAAGAGGAAGACTTTTTTTTGCTAATGAGTTTTAGATCTTGTGTGCGAGCTGTGCTGCTACTCATCTTAAGCCTTGTTCACTTTGGCAGATCATCACTTTCGGTTTCTCTTTGTGTGTACTTGTCGTAATGCTTCATAAATTTCTGTACAAATGTTAGATGATTAAGCAATTTCTTGTCTTTATTAAAAATAAAATGTTTAAAGGATAAATGATTTGTCTGTCTGTTTTTTAGTCTATTTAATTGAACTGTAATTTAAATGTTTTAAAATGGTCTATTTAAGATTTAAGATATACTGAAGTAGGATATTTTCGTTAGATATTAAGGGTCACTTAAAATATAAAATTGACGATCTAGTTAACTACGTTTCAAATTACTTACATTTTAAAAGATTATGACATTTTGCTTCTTTCGAGTTTTTTTTAAAGTTCATCGAAGCAACTACATACTAACAAATTAGAGATGGGCGCGTGTCGAAACAAATAATAAGAATGAATATAGAAAGAAATAAGAAAATATTTTTTTATATATAAAGACATACTTTTCTTTTATTTTAACGTTTCATGTTCTTCTATTTGTATTTTTATTTACATATTTTTTTTTTTTGAGAAACAGTAACTTATCAAGACTTTCGCTCAATAATATTGTGCGTGTTCATGTCACAAAAAAAAAACACGACACGCGCCCATCTCTATAACAACTTAAATGAAATTTCGTTTAAAATTCACCATGGTCCAAAAAGAAAATTTGGTTTTTATAATTCGTACAATACTTAAAACTCATTAATATTATTAAATACATACATATTAATTGTATATGCGGAAATTTGGAATGATGCATGTGCTTTCTGAGTCCGCATGAATTTTTGTCATAGTTTTCAAAGTATTTATAATATATGTATATGGCTTTCCCTTACTGCATATCTAATGATAGTGGAAAGAGAACCCGTTACTGAAATTTTACTGAAAATGGATTGTTCGCTCTGTTCTTCCTTTTGCCTCTCCAACCATGGCAGCTGTATTGCTCCCTCATCGCTTTTAAAGTTTACATACAATAAATGAAATAGAGTATTGTAAGTAATAAAATTTTTGATTTTGAAATTGTACCAAATAAGTTTATGTAGTACCGCGGTAGCAACAAGGTCCAAAATGTACTAAAAAAAGTACAATTTTACCATGATTTCCATCCGTGATAACAATAAAGGAATGATGATGCTATTTCTTGTGTTCTCTTCTTCCTTAGTAGTATTTCTTTTTAAAATTCAAAGTATATTTTATGGCGTATTTAAATCTGCCTTGGTACATTTCTTCAAAAAGAAAAAGAAAAGAGCCAACGTTTTAATTGTAGGGATGCATGTGTGTATGTGTACTTGATAATTATCAGCCATGTCACAGATTCCGTTCGGATTGGTTTTGATTCCGTAGTTGTCATTCCGAAAAAGTACATTTTTGGTGCTTTAGATTCCGTTTATTTTGTATTTCGTTCTTACAATGATAAAGTTTTTATACCTTGAGGCGTTTGTTTAGTCTTGTTTTTAGATGCAAAGCTCACATTGAGCTTTTTATTAACATGGAAAGCTAATGACCAAATATTTATTTGACGCTCCTAAAAGTATGCACGTTTTTTAGTATTTACTGCAAGTGAAGTCAGTAGAAAAGTGTTTATCAATTCCACTTTGAAATTTAAGAGTGGTTTGATTACGAAGAAAATTTTCGTTTTTCGTTTTCTGAAGCAGCAACTTACGGAATTGAAACCACTTCCGATCGAAATGGTATTCTGTGACATGGCTGTATATTGCTTTAAGCGGCTGCTAGACGTATCAATATTTAAGCTTCAATATATGTGCTTGTGTGTGTTTGTTATACAAATCAAAAGCATTTTGATATTCTTCAATATTTCCCCTCTGTATATGTGTACATATTTTTTGTAAGCAAACGCACACAAACACATATATTGAAGCTGAATATTGACTTGTGTGGCAGTCGCTTTAATGTTGAAAACACACCAAATACGACAAAAAGAGTTTGTCGTATACGTCAAACACACTCGTATGATTATAACGCACATAAAAAAAATTTGGTGTGTGTCGTCTCATAGGAACTAATGTTCTGTTGTCGTATAAGTCACAAAAAACAGTTTTGTCTTATTCGGGGTGGGTTCAGCCTAACAGAACTGAAAACAGTGCTCACAGTCACAGTTTTAAGTAACAGTTAAATCACGTTGACTGTTCACGATGTTCTTTAAAAATCACGAGATCGCTCATCTCTATTTACAACGAATGCCCAGAAGCGAAAAAAAGTATTCAGGAGGTTTTGGCAACCAGGCTTGGTCGGCTTCCAACTATAACCGCATCCATTGAAGATGATTTAGTAATATATATATATATATATATATATATATTTGAAATGGTTTCGAGGTGTTGCAGATTGATACGCGCGAAACTAAAGAATATTAAAAATTATTTTTCATTAGTAAGATTGTGCAGGAAAGGATTGACTATGTGAATGCTGCAGCCGTTACCGAAATTTTTTAAGCTTTCGAAAGCCAATGGGCAAAGGTGCAGTTCGAGCTCGTGGTATCTTTCAAGAGAATGTGGCGGTACTGGAAGACAAATATACAAAACTAGAATAATAGCGGAGCTATTCGCAAGATGACTTCAGCTGAGCGAGGATCACTGGTAACGGCTACCATTTTCGTTGATAAATATTTAAAATGGTGGACTTTTGTAATTTGAATTTTTTACTATAAAATTTATCATGCGTTTTACTAAATAGTGCCTCTTATACACATAAGTATATGTATACTTTGGTTTGGTGAGGAATAGATTAATAGGAAACTGAAATGAGTTTACGGATTCCAAGATCGTTGAAGATGATTTTATCAGGACATCCTTATTAGTTATTCCGGGTAAGTACTTTTGAGTTCACTCTGATAGGCTCTACGAGGGTTGTGCGGTATTTTCAGACGGGTCAAACATGGAATAAACATGTGCGCTGGTGTATCTATTTCGGGAAAGTCTTTCAGATTTCCTAATGAATGTAGCTTTCTCCAGTCTAAGATCCCAGCGATCCTAAGATCCACAGAATTGGTGGCCAAAAATTTAACTGAAGGCGGGAAGGTAACCTTCTACGGCTTTGAAGGGACAAAGTGTCCAATCGAAACTAGTTTGAACCTCAGTGTGCTTATTAGGGTATTCATTTTAATCGAGTTTTCAACTGTTCGATTAATCAATTAATCGAAATTGACAATTTTAAATTACTCGAGCAATCGAGTAATACTTTTATTTCGCTCGAGTTATTCGAGTTAATGGAAAATGTTTGAATTTTATCGGTTTTTGTAAATTTTTGTGGACAAAAACAAAACAAGACAAGTTTTTTCGTGTTTTTATATATTTTAATAATAAAAACAAAAGAAAACACCATAAATTCTACATAAATTAGATCATAAGCTGATCCTTTAAAATAGTTTTTTTTCACTATTCAAATGTCGCGGTTTGAGAAAATTTTGCGCCAGGAAATATTTAATATCATTCCCACCTGTCCTGTATTCAATGCAGAATAAAAATAATCGGAATTGGCATAACATTATTGTTGTTATAAATATAAATACGGTTACACTTTGGAAATATTTGCAAAAAAAAACGTAGCCACTACTTTTGCTCAGAGTTAGTTTGATTTAACTCGTTTTTTATATCGCAAAATAAGCTATGCTGCAAAAAGCTATTTTAATATAATTTTTAATAAATGCGAACCCATATTTAAAAATAATATTGTAATTAAAGGAAATACAATTTTAACTTGTCTGTGTGTAACGTTTTTTCGGTAAATATTTGCCAAGTGTGACCGTACCTTAAACATCTAGTTAACTAGTTGCTCTCAAATTATCTTCTTTATTTCAAATAATTTTTGTTTGATGTTTATATTTCCGAATTTTTTAAAAATACATTTGAAGTTGGTTTCTTTCTCCCTATTATTGTTACTACATTATTTACTTAATTTTTTGATCATGCGAACTATTAGTATGAAATAATTAATGTTCGAATTGAATGGCAAATTTCATATAAATGAAAAAATTTTTCTACTTTTTATTAAGAAATCTACAAAAACTCATTGAAAAAAAATTTACATGAAATTTTTTAATCGAGTTATTCGATTAATCGACCTAAATTACTCGAATAAATTTTTAATCGAAATTTAAATTTTTTGTTTGATCGGACATTATTTGACTTTAATTATTCGATTAATCGAGCAAACATTATTCGAGTGAATACCCTAGTGCTTATAGACAAATATAGTGTCAGACTGTGTTGGGTTCCACTGTGATATTGAGCGAAATGAGACCGCCGACGAGCTGGCAAGAATAGTTTCGTCGTTAGATGAGGAAAATTGCCGATTAGTTATTACTATAGGAAACTCAGTAATTTGGTGATGGATAGGACCAATAGATTCTTGGGGAGTAGAGAAGATTGTAGAGTCTCAAGGGCTATGTGGCCAAAGCTTAACTCATGTAGATCCGAACTACTATTATGTATGAATAGGAAGGTTCTAAGAGTCTTTGTAGGTACGTTGACTGGTCACTGCTCGGTCAGGACGAGGTGCAGCATTTGGGAAACTTGCGCTCCCGACTTCTGTAGGCTGTGCGAAAATATAGAGCAGAAATAAACTATCAAGCATATTACCTATAGGCTTAAATCGCTCGGCAGACGTTTCTATGAGTTGAAGAGTAATATCGCGAAGTGTAAACTGTAGGATATCAGAGGCTTCTTTATGGAAATTAAGTGGCTTAATGACATGTAATAGGGTTTCTGGGCACAGGGGTTATTTTTTATATATACATGGGCTATATACAGAAGGCGATCAGAATGGATCCAGTTGGGTCTCCGTGTGGAAGATCGCACTCTATCTAACCTAACGTAAATCATTGAATTATACATCGGGACGTTTTCAATGCCATATTAATTTATATTTAGACGTATTGTGTAGATATGATTGTTTTGTTGTTGTACACTACCTGACTTGTTTCGTCATCCTGTAAAAGAAAGTTTTGTAAAGTCCTGTGATAAAATAGGGTCAATCAATAAGTTTAAACACTAAACCTCTACCACAAATCTGATGTCAATAAAAGGATTTACTCAGGACTCAAAATTCATCAATGAGAAAATGAAAAATCGAGTACAAGGAATGAAAGGTAAAACAAAATCTTATGAATGCTCGTACATAGGTACGTACAAATACATCGATCCAGTCGCCATTATCCGTCAACACAATTTATTCAAACAATGGAGTGCAAAGTACCGACGACAGAAAGGATCATCATGAATAATAAAAACCACAAGGAGAATAACAGGGAAAATTAATATAAAAATTATGGAAATCATAAACATCATAAACAAACAACAACGGCACTTATCATGGCGTTAAGGTCAGGTAAACGAACAATGATTATAGACAAATCAAATTTGAGATACATAAGAGAGTCATGTATTCCCAAAGAGTATTAAAATTCGAATGCATATAAGTATGTGTATTTGAGATCAAAAGGAGAAAGTTAGTTATAAAATTCAACATTTTTAACTCAACTTAAATACCTACTTCACGACTACTTACCTACATAAATACTTGGGGATACATTATAAATGAACAATAATTATTTCAATTTGTAAATCAATTCGCAAAGAAAATGTTTTTATTTTCAATATTTAATTAATAAGTTTTTAACACTCTTTTTATTGTCCTTTAATGGGTACGAGTAATCGTGTTATACCCATTAATAATATTGTGGTATGCAACACCCCTCTCTCAATGTATTTTGTATAGAGGTGAGCGTATGAGCTCAATATAACTACCTGAATGAAAACCAACCCTCCTATTATTTCCCAACAACAATAGCAACGATGTGAAAAAAAGAGATGAAAAATATTAAACGACCTTAAAGAGGGGTTGCATGCCAGTCCATGCGATATCAGCACACAAATAAATATTCCGTTTCATTCAGACACTAGTTGGCTTTATAAAATACAGAAAAAAACTGTTATAATTGTATTTAATGCTTGTGTTTTAACTGTTCCTTGCTTAGTCGGTGGTTTATGGTCGTAACGCATGTCACGTCCTTTGAAATATATTGAATTTATGCAAATAAATATAATTAATGCTAAACAAATAATAAATTATATTAAATTTATTTAATTAGAAAATTAACATATAAAAGAAGTGCAATTATTAAAAATAAAAAGTGTTGTTATCAAGCAAGTGAACAAAAATACAAATAAATTAATGAGTTTTTAAAGAAAATAATAATAAAAAACAACTCTAAAAAAATATATATAATGATGAGCACAACAACATCGCATGCTATAATGGCTCCTGTTATACGACCCATTCAAGAAAGTCCTGTCTCTCGACCGCGAGCAGTCTACAGTATCGATCAGATTTTGGGAAATCAGTCGAAACGTAGTGGTAAGTCCATTTAAAAAGAATTGTACAAATCAGAGAGTCAAAAGCAAATATGGATATATTTTAAAATTTTATTTCATAACAACTTTAGATAAACTGACCAGTAACCTTTCATAACTTCGCAAAAAATTAAAATTAATCTGGTAAGTGATGGAAATCGGTCGATTTGAATCGGCGCCGATATCAAAAACAAAATCTCCTGAGAGGTGACTTATTTACACTTTTAATTGTTTTGTATCGAAACAATATTAGAATAAAATATTCTATGTAATGAAAACAATAAAAGGGGTAAATAAGTCATCTTTCAGTAGAATTTGTTTTTGAAATCGGCGCTGATTTGAAATCGAACGATTTCCATCACATACCAGAATCTCTTTAAAAACATGGTACTGCCAGAGCAAAGAAATATTGTCTTAAGGCGCCACTTTAAAAACTAATTCAAATACACAAACTAATCAAAAGACTTTTATATTTTTGCCCCTGAAACTATGCCAAGCGATTTTTCTTAAATTTTTTAAATTCTAATTTTAAAAACTATGGCAACTCCCGCAGTATAAATCTCACATTAAAACTAAAGATAACATGATCTCCCTTTTAGTTTATCGGTCACTTTTAGCTTAAAGTATACTTTTAATGAAAACTGAATTACATATCTGCCCGTTAACATCCCAACTTTAGCTATTAGCAAGATATAATAACTAGGGAAGTAACGATATTTAAAAATAAATATCGCCGATACCGATTCCGATACCGATACGAATATTGAAATGGAGTTCAAGTTTCGATTCATAAAACTCAAGAGCAATTTTTTTATTATACGAAATTACATTATAAGAGAGAATATTTAAAACTGATAAAACATTGGAAGTAATTTTTAAGGAGCTACATTTTCTTTGCTTCCAAAAAATCTATATTAAAAATATGCAGATAATTAGTAGAAAAGCAAGAAAAAACGTTTAATTCCTTTATAATTTTAAAAAATACTCGCCATGCTTTTTAAAAAATCGTTTTTAAAGGACATTTATCAACTAATATTCTTCTAAATAACTTAATAGCTTAATTATTAAAAGAATTCCAAGTTTATATTTATTCACTTAAAATTACATGAAAATACAGTTCTGAGTTTAAATTCGCATAAAAAAATTGTGAAAATGGGTAGTTTTTTTTATAATTTTTCCTTGAGGAAAAATCATTATAGAATATCGAAAAAGAAATTTTGTCCTAGCATCGCTTCCAATTCGGTGATTGGTAATCGAAAAACAGAACTTCTTGCAATGGCAAGGATATGTAAAACTAATTAGCAATTATCCAAATTTGCAATACTTCCAGATCACGAATTCTACATTTTCATGACTTCTTTATAGTATCTTTTTTTTGCTGGAATAAGATTTAAAAAACAACGACTTGAATTTGAATTCATGATAAAATTAACAAAAAAATAAATAATTTGTTTACAAAATAACAGCATAAAATATTATTAATTTTTAAAATTGATATTAATAAGATTTAAAAAATAACGAAGTGAATTTAATTCATGGTAAAATCGAACAAAAATAAATTATTTGTTAAAAAAAACTCTGAAAAATTTTTTAAAAGTATCGTCGTATCGACAGTAAAATATCGCCGATACCGATGTATCGGAAAATCTGAAGTATCGCCGATATATCGGTATTGGTATTCGTTACTTCCCTAATAATACCGTTTCGAGGTCGTTGTTTTATTTGTTTCATAGCTTTCGCAATTTAAGAAATTCATTGACCCCTTGCGCCAAATTATTATAAGGGACATATATATATATTACTAAAAACTTCTTTTTGGATTGAAATTAAAATAATACGGCTCTATCTATAGTTTTCAATGATCAAAATGACGAAAGAAGTGTAACCAAGCGTAAATAAGCGTGTTCAGGGTTAGTGTGATTTAACTTGATTTTTTTATTACAAAATCAAATTAATTATGCTGCAAAAAGTTATCTTTATATAATTTTTAATAAATGCGAACCCATATTTATAAAATATTAGAATTAAAGGAAATACAATTTTAGTTTGTCTGTTGGTAACGATTTTTTCATAAAAATTTTTGCCAAGTGTGATCTGATCGTAGCTTAACAATATTATATCGATGGAAGGACGGGAGTATAATAATTGGTTTTCTGCTTCAATTACATTACATGTATTTAATTTTTAATTGCACCAGTACCAATTACAATTAATTTTAGCAATAGTACGAATTTCGTCTAATTACATTAATTTTAACTACATTTTTAAAGGGTTATATGGATTTACAAAGTGTCATACTATTACATTATAACTTTTACCATGTCCATGGCTTAATATAGAAAAGTCAGAAGGAAAAAAATGAAAAAAATGTAGACCACTTACACAAAAATATTTATTTTTCAGTGGCCATAAGTCCGTGATTTTCAATCGTAGTTTTTTAAGGACGGATTATTCAGAGATACTCATTTTCTATATTAGCCCAAAGATTTTGTATTCTGCTTATAAAACAAATATAATTTTTATCAAGATTAGGGGCAAACTGACAGTTGTAATTCTAATAATAATAATAATAATCTCACAAAGCGTTTCCTTAAAACCAATGATTGTGCCAATCTCTAGAGAATACATACCAATTTTTAAAAATATCTTCTCTTTAAATGTGATAATAAAGCAGCCATTTAATCAACGAATATCTTGATTGCTAGGCATTTTCTTGTGAAAATAGGTATCGATAGCTATATTGGATTCTTGGACATGCGCCGGGAATTCCCTTCAAGTGAACGCAGGAAATAAACCCAATTTTTTTTGGTGTCTAAACTATTTAATTTAACAAAGAGCATTCTTTACGAAAATGCAAGAATATAACATTGCAGAGCTGGACAAAGTAAATGCCTTGCTGTAATTAAAATACAAATTACAAAATGTTTTTCGCATTTATTTAAAATAATTATAATATTTTAAATATATTTTTTTAAAATGCATCAGACAGATAGATGGCTGCTGCTCATGCTGCACTCGGGCAATAAATCAAGCTTTTCGTAAAATGGATCAATGCATGAATTGAAAGACTTTGAATTCTTTGCTTTTTATCTGTGTTGTGCTGTTTTCGCTCTACGGTGGTAAAGCAGCGCAAATCAATATGTCTGGAAATCATATACAATTTCTGAAAGAGTAGAGAGTTTATTTAAAATTACAGTTGTGCATGTTTCTATTGATTTCAGATCAGGGCTGAAGAATCACATTATCAAAATTGCACATAATTGGATACGAATTGTATTTTTTTTTGGCTTTAATTGCACCAAAGTGTACCATGGAGGTATAATGCACTGTCTGTACATAGTGTTACAAGTTCTACCTTTCTGGGAGCATACTTCATGGTGCATTAATGACGTCTTAACGAAAGGTAGCCAAAAAAGTATAGCTCTGGTTAAAATATAATTGAGGGTCTTAAAAGTATTTGTAATAATAGAGCACAAAAAGTGTATGACAACATCCCGACTAGAAATTTTCCCAATACTCATATTGGGGCCCGATTGGGAATGCATGTGGCACATCCAAAAGGGTTATCCCATTTGTTATTTGATCGGGAACTTGTTGGGATAGCCCATCTACAAATTAGTGACTTAACAAAAGTTCTTCCCAAGTGGGGAACTATTGGGAGCGTGTTGGGAAAATCTAACACAGATTTTTAATCGTATATTTTGCTCATCTTCAACAGAGGTAAATATTACATACTTTGGTACCTTGGATAGCTTCAGCAATTTTAATTCAATATTAGAATTTGATATTTTTCCGATTTGAGCAAAATTTTGCAAGATTTTGATATTTCCCAAAAGGAAACCAATCGGGTCCCAAATAAGTTTCTGCGTTACATCGGAATTGGGATCGCAGTTAGATCCTAAATGTGTTTGCATAAAAATTTCTAGTCGGGATTAGTGTACTGAAAAATTTACTAGAATGATATAGTGAATTTTACCTCATGTATACAAATTTTTAGATCGATTAAAAAAAATTGGAAGCATTAATGTAATATATCGGACATTTTTGTAAAATGTTTGCAGTTTTCAAGATTGGGTAACTTTAATGAAACATTTTTATAGATTACTTAATGATAAAGAAATTGATTTAATAGTAAAGCCCACGGCCAACACCATCGTCCGTATTCTAGTTATAATAAAATAGATATGTACGTACAAAAAGAAAATGAGTGTTTTAAAATTTTTTTCATTTGATTTTATAATCCTGCTTCACGCGGTTGGCCAACTTATCGCAGAGAACACTTTCATCAACGATTACTTAAGGAAATTTCGACATTTGTCATGCACGATATTTGTCGATAACAGTTTCTTTTAAGACAATATAACAGAAATCGTACTCCAAGAATGGGTAAAAGAAAACCTACTCAACTGGTCATGCCAACTAGGTGTCAGATATTGTCCGCAAGCTAGTCTTGCTCCGTTCAATTTAAAATTTTGTATAATTTCGATACAACGAAAAATACTACTCTTCATATAGCAGCAAACGAAGTTCTTGTGGATATTGTCGGCCAATCTGTCACTAGTTGGAATCATATTGATACATTCCTGCTTGTTAAATTGAGCTAAATTGCGGATATTGTCATATCTGAGGATCTTGTCATTTACTTGGTCATTAATGAAAATATTATAAAAATTGTCAGGACGAGGAAAGCATGAGCGAAAGTATCGCTTTTGTTGTCATGTTTTCTTGACCTCATGTTGTCGATGTTTTAGGTGGTAAAGCAGCAGCGTGGTAAGCGCGAAAGGGAAACAAACAGGCAAGAAAAACGTTCTATGATTAAATAGGCAACATTGTCGCTATGCAATCGTTGATGACAAGATAAACGACATTGTAGCCTACATAGTCACTGACAACATAATAGACCATATTGTCGCTTTTTTTATAAATAGATAAATACATTAGGAAATAAATAAATATTCAGTGGTTTAATAAATGACAATAGAAAAGTATTTGGCTGCATTTTACATTCTTATTTGCAAATAAGCACTGCGTATAAGCATAGTATTAGAATATCCTACAAGCGGTTCGACTTCTGTGGACAATGCAACCGTGATATAATGTGTCTTTATTACTTTTTTAAAACTTTCCATAAACCAGCGACGCCAGAAGGAAGATTTTACCTTAATTTTGAAGATAATTTAGTCAAAATAAGATTTGAAGATCTTTTTCCCAAAATGAAGCTTTTTTGAGTTTAGTTACTTAACACTTATTATTTTCATACGGCTTCTTTAAATTTATTAAATAAATTTACCTGTCAACTAAACGTTAGCTCAATAAAAGAATAAAGTACTGTAGAGAATTTGTTATTTGCTAATATATAAAGTATACTTATTATGTATGTATATAAAAATGTATCATGGCGTTTTTTGGTAAAAAAATACCTAACAAGTCTAATAAAACATTTTCCAAATTTAATTGATGACACTAAGGTTCAAAATTTAGATGGCGAATTCAGATAGCTCCACCACATATTAATAAATATATTCGAACTTTAGAAAACGTTACTGCGGAAGACTTTTGGCACACAATGTCAAAATACTAGAGCAGATAGTGAGTTAGTGTTTCCAAAACTGTAGAAATTTGCTTTAAATTTAATATGTCTCCTCAATTCATCTGCAAACGTTAGACGGATATTTGCAAAAGTAAATTTAAATAAATCGAAATAGAGAAAGAGATTAACAAATGCAATCCCAATAAGTAAATTATATAAAAAATATGCATTTTTATGCACAAAAATATGACCATGTAATGGGGTATTTGTTAAAGAGCTAATTAAAACTAAATGTTGTATTGCTTATTTCGTAAAATCATAAAAATTTTCTAAGCAATTTCTTTTTTTTAAATTTTAATATTGAAATGTATAGCAAATTTTTATGATTTTCAAAATAAACAATATAACTAACATTCAGTTGATTCAGCTCATAGTTTTGTAAAATGGTATAGAAAGAAGCCAGAAAATTTATACTTTTGGTACTAGAAATCTTTTTCTGCGCTGCAGTTTCACGAAGATTTTGAAGAAGCTTCTTTGAAGTCAATAAAAAGGAAAAACCAAACAAGTAACACTGAGTCTACAATGTAAAGATTTGAGTTGTTACAATAATCGAGGTTGCGCTCATCGAGGGTTGCAGTAGCCGAGGGCGCACTGTACCTATATTTGATCTTATAAATGTACAATGTAACTTACATACATAACTAATATATTATAAGAAATTTATTATTTGACATATTGTCATAATTTTATTTTAAATGAAATTTATTTGCTGGTGCTTAAGCATTGCCTTTATGCATTTTATTGGTGCTTTACCAAATCGTCAGTAGCCTTGAAACACACTTTTGAACAGTTACAGACTTTCAAAAACCACTTGAGAACTTTGTATAGGTTTCAAAGCCTGCTGTACTTATATATTATTTTGAAAGTCTGTACATAAGATAAGGGGTTTGTAACTGTTCAAAATGTGTTTGAAGTCTACTGACATTTTGGTAAAGCAACAATGGAATTCATATAGACAATGCTTAAACACCAGCAAATAAATTTCATCTTATATATTATCATTTTAATATAAGTAACCTGTTTGAGTTGAATTTTGGGTTTCGATGTTTACATATTAATTTTTATATTTTTATATACATATGACCATGAATTATATTTATATTACACATAAACATTTTTTGAAGATTTTTTTTCTAGAATGAAGATTTTTTTTCGAAGAATGAAAATTTTTCCCCGAAAATTTCTGGCACCACTGCCATAAACTCATTACATCAGGGTTGCATTTTCTACAGAAGTCGAATGGCTTGTGAGATAGCGTGAAAAGGCTATTAGTTACACTAAAATCGCCGCGCTGCCTGATTCAGACCAATAAACAACAGCTGATTGAATTCAGAATAACGGAAACGGAACTTTCCGGCAATTTCCACATATAGTGACGATAGCTTGTCAGACTAATCAAGATCACTTGATGATAAGTAGAAATGGTGGTGCCAGTACAAGTGGCCCACTCAGTATCATTAGTACGTACTTGTGTCCTCTTCGTGACCAGACAGCCGGTACAACTTTAGAAGGTCGTACCAGAAACGGTATCGGGCAGTTTGGGTGCATATAAGGGTAAGGATGAAAATACAGATCTGGTCGATTGGAACCAGGAGCGGTCGCAAGGGGGGGAGGGGGAGGGGAGAAATGTCAAAAATTACGTGAACAAACAATTGTCTGAACATCAATTTTTGTTTTCAGTTGACGGAAAACATTCTAAATTCCGTGTACTTTTCTTTTGGACCTGCGTACTAGGAAACGGAAATCGCGTTAAGAAATTTACCAACCTTGATTTCAGTTTGTTTATTTTTACACATACTTTTTATGTATAGTAGATTTTTTAATTCACTAGGCCCACGCTTTTTGGCCGCCGGTGATTACAACGCTAAGCACACGTTCTGGGGATCTCGCCTCATCACGCCAAAGGGTCGCGTTTTGTTTGACACAATTTCAAAAATGCGGTTAAATGTTATATCAAGTGGGCAGCCAACTTACTGGCCAACAGATCGCCGAAAAATACCTGATGTTATTGATTTTGGAGTAGTAAAGGGTGTGCCCAGCGAAATGATCCAAGTTGAAGCATCTTTAGATTTGTCTTCAGATCACTCACCAACTATTGTCACTATATATTCACATACAACATATTCACCCACTTGTGATTTAACGATGACAACCACACGTATAAATTGGTTGAAATACAAAAAATATTTGAGTGCTCATTGCCCAGAAAATATTCCATTAAAAACGCCTGCTGACATAGATGACTCTATTAGAATGTTTGAGGCAAACCTTAAGCAAGCTGCTCTAAATGCTACTACTACAAATCGTCAGGTGAGATATAATAAAATTTTTTCAGCAGATGTAGAACGGCTTTTATCCGAAAAAAGAAGAGTTCGTAGAGAATGGCAACGCTACAGATCCCCTCAGTTAAAATCTAGGCTGAAGGAATGTACTAAACAGCTGAAAACTCTACTAGAATATCAAAAAACCGCTTCTCTTCAAAACTTTCTAAATGGGCTCGACGCAACACCTCAAACAGACTATTCGCTATGGAGAGCAGCCCGAGGCCTCAAAAGACCAGTGAGATATAAGCCTCCATTGCGAGCTTCGAATGAAGACTGGGCAAGAACTGACGCTGAAAAAGGTACTCTGTTTGTAAACCACTTGCAGAAAGTATTTACTCCAAATACGTCTGATACTATAGTTGAGCTGCCACCAGTCCTCGCTATACCAGATGTTACTTTGAGGTTCAACATTCGTGAGATTGAACACTATATTGCGGGCTTAAACTCGAAAAAAGCTCCAGGCGCTGATAAAATAAGGAATAAAATGCTCTTAGAGCTACCCTATATATTTTTAACAGTATTTTGCGCCTCAAATGCTATCCCGCAGAATGGAAGGTTTCGCTGATTACCATGATACCTAAACCAGGCAAAGATCATACGAAGGTGGAGTCCTATAGGCCTATAAGCCTGTTGTCTAACATGTCAAAACTATTTGAAAAGCTACTTATGAGTAAGCTAACACCCATACTGAATCGTACTGGATGCATTCCAGACCACCAATTCGGTTTTAGGAGACAACATAGTACGATTGAACAAACACATAGACTCGTGAACGTGGTTAGAAAAACCTTCGAAGAAAAGAAATATTGTTCTGCGCTCTTCATCGATGTTTCTCAGGCATTTGATAAAGTATGGCACGCAGGTTTAATACATAAACTAAAGCAAAACCTACCCGAAAACATCCTTAAACTTTTAGAAAGCTACTTAGCTGAGCGAAAATTTGTTGTTAAAGAAGGTAATTTTCAAAGCCCTCCGCAACCCATTGAAGCCGGAGTTCCTCAAGGCAGCATCCTCGGTCCTGTATTATATCTGATATATGCCTCTGACTTGCCGGTAAGCAGTAACATACACATATCAACATTCGCTGATGATACAGCCTTTCTAAGTGTTCACAAAAGCCATCAAGAAGCCACCCGCAATTTGCTAGATTATATACCCTAGTTGGAACAATGGCTAAAACAATGGCGGATAAAAATTAACGAACAAAAATGTCTACACATTACTTTTACATTGTGCAAAGAAACCTGTCTACCTATACAAATAAATAACCAAACTATACATCAACACACTGAAGTAAAATATCTCGGTGTTCATCTTGATCGTCGTCTAACATGGAAGTCACACATAAATGCAAAGGTGACCCAAATGAAACTAAAAGCAGCTCAAATGAATTGGCTCATTGGAAGGAACTCTACTCTAAGCCTAGATTGTAAACTTCTTCTATACAACTCCATTCTAAAACCAATATGGTCCTACGGAATCCAGTTATGGGGCACTGCCTCGGCATCAAATGTAGAAAAAATTCAAAGGCAACAAAATAAAATACTCCGTACGATTACAGCAGCCCCATGGTATGTCAGAAACAAGCGAATTCATAAAGACCTAGATGTGCCGAAGGTTAAGACAGTGTTTTCTAAACACGTGACAAGCTACATAAAAAGACTTGAGTTGCACCCAAATCCCCTTGCCCGAAACATCATTAACTTTAGAGGCCACACTCGGCTGAGAAGGAGGGACACTCTTGCTCTCAGCCGAACACGAGATACGTAAACAACCAAACAACCAACCGGTGAAACAAATATTTTTGTCTGGCACTGGCTGGACTTAAAAATTAAAATTTTAGAATTAAGATTTGATTACTTATTGTTAGTTCAATTTTATTGAAGATACAATAAATAAATACATATAACCGAAAAAAAATACTTTTTATGGCAGCCTGAATTTCAGACAGAAATGCGTACTAGGCTTTAGAAGAAAAATTTCCTTGATGTCGTATTTTTCGACTAGTGGCTCATCATGCCGTATGAGTGTAATTGAATAAAACTTCAACCGTAAATCGGCGTGGTCTGAGGGGCGTGCCATTTTTGGACAGTAATTTTTGCATCAAGCCTCAACCTTTTAAGGGGCAAGACTGGAACACTTTAATAAAAAAATCGCCCATATAAATAACAGACACGATAACGTATATGGTAGGCAAGCCGTAGTAACGTCACCTGGTTGTCAATTCGCCTTGGTAACGATACATAAAATTTTTTATAAAAATAGTAATTTTAGTTCTAAAAATAACCATTATTCTTCAATGTTATTTGATTTTATAAGAAACTTACGGCTGTATTCATAATGGAAATTTGTGCACTGCATATCTACTTGGTTATTCATAATAATTTTTATAATCTAAGATAGACACTGCCTGAACAGTGTACAACTAGTAATAATAATAAAAATAATAATAAAATAATAATAATAATAATAATAATAAAAGTGTATAAGTAGTAATATTCGTGAAATTTCATTAGAATTGTGAAATAAATATTTCATTATAAGTGGGGAAAAAAATCTAACAAAATTACTTCATTGGATTTATGATGCGAAATTCTTTTCTTGTAGATATATGTTGAGTACATAGGCAGTGTATAACATTTCATTATGAATAATACGGCTGTTAATGTGTATTTCTTTCTTCATAATGAACAGTGAACACGCAATTTCAGCGCGGTTTTCGGGAGAGCTTTTTTAACTGATTTCCTTGGTTGCCTTATGTACTTTACGGTATGGATAGCTAATTTTTTATATTTAAAAAAATTGCCAAACGTTCTATCTCTAATACAAATCTATGGGCATTTCTACATAAATATCCACTCTATGTCACGTAATGTCACCAAGCACTTAAGCTTAACTTTTATTAAATATAGAGCCAACACAAATAGCCAACACAAATGTATAACTAAAAAAAACAAGCTTAATGCTTATTGGCACACGTGACAAAAAGTTTAAGACGAATGTCTTAAACACGACATCAAAATGAAGATAATCCTCGATCTACGTGGTAATTCATTGACGCGTTTTCGATATAAAAGTAATAATTTTTTGTTACTTTTTTGCGCGAATCTAATATAATACGTTTAAAAAATTATGGCAGCCCTAATTTTACGCGAAATGCAGCAGTCTGATTTAAGATAACCTATCAGCTGCGTGGTAAAAAACAATTCATAAGTACACAAGTAATACAACTTAAAAGATTTTTACTGTTTTTATAAAATGGCCGACTTTCTAAACGCTAAAATGCATTTCAGTGATGCGACTTTACATTAGCCCAATTCACAATCTTGTGCAAATGGTCTTGCATCGTAGCATTTGCAAAATGGTATTGCATATTGATACTCACCACTTAACAATTGTTAGTGGTGAGTATAAATATACTATACCATTTTGCAAATGCTACGATGCAAGACCATTTGCACAAGATTGTGAATTGGGCTATTGTTTATATCAACAAAGCACATAAGACTTTGCAACACTGCAATGCATTTTGGCGTTTAGGATATCGGCCAATGTTTTAAAAATAGCTCCAGGAAAAAATTTATCAAACGTAATGCTATATTATTACAAGATAAATTAAAAATTTTGGATCGTTTGAAAATTGGAGAATAGACTACAACTCTACCAAAATCAACTATAAAAACCAGCCAGAAAGCGAAACCAAAATTCGAACTAGTTAGTGAGTGTTTGTGTTGGAGTTACTCATACAGCAACACATGCCAGATATAATTTAATTGAGAAAAACTTATTAATTTGGATGGAACATTGAAAGACATGATCCGCAGGACACTAATGTAATAAGACAAGCAAGCCTTATTTTATAAGGGCTTTATTTATAATAAACTATCATTTGTTTACAAAAGGCTTATGAAACGGATTTCCATACAAAATTAGTTTTGTAAACCTCCACTAAATATTCGATTATGAATAAAAATATAAGAATTAAATGAAAATACAACAACAAGCTTTAACACGTTTCTAAACAAATGTTTATGTAAAAATAAGCAACATCATATTTTTCAACATCATAATTTTTTTAGTATTCAATAGAACACTGAAGATGGCACACAGCCGAAACCGGTCTGTTTATCAATCAAATTTGACGTGGGATGACGGAAAATCGTTCCAAATTCAAACAAACCCCGTCGGAAGAAAAACACAACACTCATTTAAAAAAGTAGTTATGAATTATTGTGAATTGAAATTCAAATGGCTTGTTGCATATGACTAATAAATACAACAACAAAGTAACGATTAAAACCTAAAATAATGATTATTTTTAAGCAAAAAATAAAAATCAGGAAATAATCGTAACTTTCGAGCAAAAAAATAAAAACTGAAAATAATCGTTAATTTTGAGCTAAAAAATAAAACTAAAAAATAAGAATTATTTTACGATCAAAAATAAAACTCAATTATAATTCTTATTAATTGATTTTTTTAGTAAAAATTTTAAATAAAAGTTTATTGCATGTCAAAAAATAGTAATTTTATTGTTCAACAACATGTTAATAATATTAAGGGGCCATTATGATTTTATTGGTCAAAAATTTGTGTATTAATTATTATTTTCGGTCCCTGGTAAAAATTAATAATTGTATGTATTCTTGATTTTAGCGCGATTTTTAGGCCCCAATATACAATTTTTTAATGTATCACATGTTCTAATTTACGCGATATGTTAGATTTACACGCATGTACTTTGCTCGGTGTCAACAGACCGCGTAAATCGAGGCTTACCTGTGTTTGTAGATATAACAATTGAGATGCTTATTACACTAAGCATCTGGATAAGCCACAAAAACAAAATATGGAATAAATAGACTTTAAAGCTTAAACAAAATTTAAAATTGTATGCTTTTTTGAAATCTCTACTTTAAATACGCAGCATAATTAGTGGCAAAATACTAGAGTTTATCCAAAACTTTCTCTAGGATGCAAAGCTATGGTACGTACCTCTTTTATGTGTCTTACCGAATTATTGCACTAAGCCCTTCAATTGTAAAACGATATCGCACTTGCTTAACAATACTGTAAAACTCAAAATTATCATCTTATCACTTTTTACCGAATGTCAACACTATTTATTCATATCTTCCAACTAGGGTTTGCAAATAATCGCAGATTTTTAAAATCGCAATTACGATTAAAAAATACTGACAAATTTTTAAATTTTGAGTTATTACAGTATTGTTAAACAATAAGAGCCGATTAATTATTATAAACTTTTTTGTTTTATGGGAAAAAAATTAACCAGGAATTAGTTAATCAGTTTTAATAATTATATTTTGCACAGTTTCTTTTGGATGGAAAAAAATCTATACCCCCTGCTGTTGTATTAAAAGCATGATTGATTCAACTTTATTTGCAAATGAGTTCTGGGGCGTTCATATTAAACACCTCCTGGAAATTCAAACTTACTTTTGCAACAAAACACAAAAAATTAGTATCAGTTTCAATAAATTGACACCTAAAAAGAAAATCACCCAATTTAAAACCTTCACATCAAAACATGTTTTTTCATTTATTGTTAATGACAAATACGTTTTTATTTTGCAGATTTTTTATTTTTACATAAAAGCTCAACAGGACATCATCGTTTTTGTGCTCGATATAATTATTTTATGATCATGCCTGCAACATGAAACGTTTATTAAAAAAATCACAGGAATGAAATTTACAACCCAGAACTCATTCATTATTATTTGGAGGGTTTGTGTGTGTGTGTGTGTGTGTTTACGAGTAAATAAAGTATTTCGTATTATAGTGAATTCATAATTTGCTTATGATTTAGACGTCAGCCAACGCCAACATTATTGTAACCGTCATCACATCACATCACAGCCACAACCACATTCATATTTAGCATTTGAAGTATTTTGCTATTTTTCGTTGATTTTTTTCTTACTGTAAAACTCTGCTCGATTGTGAAAATTACCTCATTTTATATTCTCTCGAACGTTTGTGTATTTCGTCCTGTTGATGATGATTCACAACGCATAACCTTTCAATTGCTTTTCAAGCGAATGTGAATGCAGAAGGCAAAATGTGAGTCTCTTGTTTTCCTTGTATATGTGTTTTTGAATAGAAATGCGATTTAGTTTTTTTTTTATTTGCTTCATTTTTGGTGGATAAATGATGACATGCTGTGACAAACAAGATTTTCCAGTAGAAAAGCAGCAGACATATCGTTTGTATTAGAAAATAAATACGAGAAAATGAAATTATTAATTTGAGGTTCATTAAGTTTTGATTATAGGCTTCGAAAAAAATCGCATTGAACTTTGTATTTGTGTGAAAGAGAGAGAGAGAGAGAGAGTACGCACCCATAAACATTTCTTGCCAACATGTTCGACGTCAGAAAAAATCTGAGACTTTACTACTTAATCAACCGAGTTCTCTAAAATTTCCTTGGACATTTAGCTGAATATTCGGCATTTTTCTGGAACGATATTTTTTAAAGATATTTAACAGAATATATTAAAACATTGTCTGATTTTAGTTTTCGTATTAATTCTCATTTATCTCTTTAAAGTTCATGCATAAATTTCCAAGTTTTTAATCTTAACAAAATAAAAAGAAAGACTCATGACACAAGAAGAGTCACGAAGTCATGCAGCTTCGCATTTTCTATCGACATTAAAACGACAGACATCCTCAGATAAAGGGGTCCGATTTCTTATCAATCGCTCATACGATTTTCATTCGGTACGTTTGCTGACCGGATTCGTATACGAATTCTGCACCTTGTGCAGACTTTCTAACCGTCTTCAGAACGAAATCGCCGAAAAATGTTTGCTGGGTACGAGCAAGCATGAGTGTGAATATAATATTAAGCTGAAAAATGTGCGTATATACATGTCAAATTTTTAATTAAAATAAAGAGGCAACATAAATTGAAAAGTTTCATATATACTTAAATACATATTTATATGAAAAACCTGAATTTATTGATTGTATTTAACAACTCGGGCTTTTAGGGATTGATTTTTTCCATTTTCCCGCTTTTTTTCTTTTCTTTATTAAATGCTGTTGTAAAATCCCTTTCCCTGCAAGGATATTCAAATATTTCAAGTATTATACTCACTCATTCATTCGTGGAAAGAAACACACACACTTTCGTACTCTTATTAATATTTAACTTTAATTTCACTTTGTTCCAAATAAAATTCATCCAGCAACAATAAATATAATTTTACAAGTTTAAGCTTTTTTTCGCCTTTTGTTTTGGCTGTAACGCACTCAGACGTTCAATTTATTATTGAGAATAAGAACAAAAATCAAAATAAAATTCAATTGAAATTTCTTTTCTTTTGTATTGAATTTGCAATTTTATTTTCAAAACAAGAGTGTTTGATTTTTAACCCATTGTTTACCCACTTAACATTTGGTAGTGTGTTTACTTAAAATATTCAATTCAATTGAATTGAATTTTGCCCGAAAAAGTGCTTTGTTGAGGATTTATTCTTGAACAAAGTAAAAAGTGGTTGATGTTTAATAGATTGGAATTTTATCCAACATATACATACATACATACATACATACATACATACATACAAGCGCTGTAAATTTAACATTAGAATTTTGTCATGCACATACATACACATAAATGTATATACAGATTGGTACACGTGTGTGAATGGATGTGGATCATCAATATTCCAGAGCTCAATAGTGTGGTTTAGCATTTTATAACACCTGCTTTGACAGCAATTGATTCTAATCTGTGTAGTTAGTGTTCATGTGTCTGTGATGTTGAAACATAATTGTAATTCAATTACTTTATGGATGGACCATACGGCATGCTGTATGCATCATGTATGTTGTGTGTCACATTTACAAGCTCGTTCCATATTCACCTTATTCACACACTGGCTGTCCCTTAATATTGTTAAGCACAAGTGTTTATCAACTAATTTGCATATAAAAGCTTATTGGATTTGTGTGCATATTTTATGAATAGAAAATTAAATTTTCTACATATTCCAAACAATGAAATAAATTTATGTTTCACTTTAAGATACATACACACACTTATATAGTTGTACGTGTGTATTTACTACATTAGCTTATACATTTTAAGCGATTCAATTAAAATTTGTAATTTTAGACTCTACAGAATCTTTAAACCATCAATCGTTACATGGCAGCAACAATAACAGCAACAATTCCACGAGTCCAATACAAAACTCAATATTACCACAATTACACACACAATTGCATTTAATACCTCCACATCAGTTGGCTCTGCATCAGCAGCACTTGCAGCAACAACATCTAAACAATCATCATCAACACCATCATCACCTACAACAGCAACAACAACAGCAGCAGCAGCAACATCATCATCAACAGCTGCAACAGCATGCAGAAAAACGTGAAAGAGAAGACTCTCCTGACAATATAGACAATGGCCTTGACGTTGATAACACCGACGATGATCTATCAAACAGTCTTAATAACGGCCATGATTTGGACATGGAAAGACCCAGAAAAGTAAGAAGGTAAGCAAAGCGCCAAACATCAATAGATTTTAATCTAGTTTTCTTTTCATTTTGTTACATCATAATCATTGATCGATCCTCTTAAAAAATGAATTCAATAAATATTTTCTATTTATTGTTTCTGTTACATTTTGATTTTTTTCTAAAACCAGATCCCGCACCACCTTTACAACATTTCAACTGCATCAATTGGAGAGAGCATTTGAAAAAACTCAATATCCCGACGTATTCACAAGAGAAGATCTAGCAATGCGACTGGATTTAAGTGAGGCACGTGTTCAGGTAAATACGTCGCTTTTTTAGACTTACAAAGAACAAATTATTCCTCAAAAATTTCTATAAAATCAATTTATGAAATACTTAAATTACTTTCAAGTAATTTAGTAATTGAATCAATTACTCATGTAATTAAAAACGAAATTTTCTACCAATTTTATTAAATTTAAGTAATCGAATTTAATATAATTTTCGTGGTAGATTCAACAATTTAAATTGAAATTCAACAAACACAATTAATTGAAAGCATATTTTAGTTTTTTCTATGTTGTTGTTTGTTTGTTTGTTTGCAAATCAATTTTATAATAGATAAAAGAATTATAAATTATGTTTATATTCAAATCTTATATTGGCCTTTATTACAGTTGCACAGTGGGGTAGAATCAAAATATTTGGAATATAATCAGGCAGCGGAGCTATGAAGTCTCAAAGTAGGGCACTTCGCCAATGTAAAATTTTTTCCTGCTTGCCATTTTTTTGTTTCTCATCCAATTTCAATGGTTTTTTTCCTGTATTTATTATACCCCTCAGTAAGATCTAAAATAAACATGTTTGGCTGTATACTTGTCATTTATAGTTAGTGAGTTATACTCATTTGAAAATTGAAATTTCTGAACTTTGGTCAAGTATTTCACAGATATCGGACTCATGATGTATGTATGATCCGGTTTATAACATTTTTTCTTCGTTAGTTGAAGAATAAAAGATTTAAAAAAATTTTCATGAAATTCTGGCGTCTGGGTTGTAAAATATAATATTTTTAAATTGAAATTTTAAAAAATGTTGAATTTTCTAATATTAGAACTTTCTTAAGAATTCGTATATTCTCAAAAGAAAATCTTTATTTTTTTCTTGCATGGTATTTAGTACATAAATTCGATTATAACTGCAAAATTTCATTCGAAAATATCAATAGTCAACGCATTATCAATAGCATTAAGAACAAATTTAATATGCACAAGACACCACCTAATATCATTTTTCCCCTTGTGTTATAAAAAGTCTTTCAGAATGCTTTTAATTGTTAAAATCACAATACAACATTGAAAACTACACATAATTTTGTAAATTTTGATATCTGATATTTTTACCTTTTTTATATGTATAAAAATTATGGACTTGTAAGTAAAAACTCGTACTGAAAAACGGAGTGTGCAAGCAAACAAAACTTTTCTCAAACGTTTAATGCGAAAACGCAAACTTTTAAAATATTTTTAGTCGTTTCGTATATGAGCAAATCCAATCGTTTCAATCATACAATTGCAAACATAACAAAAGCAGAAATGTATTTTTTGAATGGTTCAGCTATATTTAGCTTAAATACACTAAGAAATTCTCTACTATGATGAGCAAATCAATCGGGAAACGTTTGCAAACGTATTTTCTTAAAAGCCTTCAATTTTCAACCAAAGCAAACGTTTCGTTATGTTTATTTTCCTACTATGCTGAAAAAACTTTACTTCTCCAGATAAAGATAATGGACATCATGGCGTATACTTAATATTTAGTATTTTTAGTATTAATCATATGACACACTGCAACAACCCAACTGCTAAATTTACAACTAGATACGCCTTGGGACAGTCATATTACTAGTTGTAATGTTACGGGTCAAAAAAGGATAGTCATATTCCTAGTTGTAGCAGGACTAGTAACGATACTAGTAAAAAGAGAACAATCATCTTACTAGTTGTATCAAGACAATAACGATACTAGTCAAAAAAGGACAAAATTTTCAGATATATGACTTGTATATAAAACATATTTTTAGCTCTTGAAAAATAAGTAGAAAGTGGCTCAGTGGGTACAGTACTTGCCTTGAAATATGAGGAATATGAGTCCGTACCCCGGTTGAGCCAAAGTTTTTTTTAAAGAGTTACAAAATCTAAATAAACAAACTAGTAAGAGCACTAGTTTACAACAACTAGGATTCCGACTGGGATATAATTGTATACAAATGAATCAGTTGAGCTCCTATGATAACCTAATGTTAAAATCGATAGTTCGATGTATGAAATAAGGACAGATGAGCAACTAGTCTGACGTAAAAAGCAACTAGTATAGTTCTAACTACTTACTAATTACTTTGCCTGCAGGGAAAGGGTTAGATCTTAACCAGAGTAGGAAAATAAACAAAAAGGAACGTTTGCTTTCGTTTTGTTTTGTATTTTTGAATGTGTAAAACAAAACCCATTTAGTTTTTTATTGTTTGTGCTTGTACGCAGCTGGAAAAGAAAAGAATGAGAACAAACTTAAAAAGTTGTAAGAAAACACGTTTGCAAACGTTTCCCGATTGATTTGCTCATTATAGTAGAGAATGTGTTTGTGTATTTATGCCAAATACAATGAATCATTCAACAAAATACATTTCTTCTTTGTTTGATGATTAACGAAAAGCCAATTGTTTTGTTTGATATCTTTGGCATTGCAAAAGTATTTGTTTGGTTTTGTTCATGTACAAAACTATTAAACATATTTTAAAAGTTTGTGTCTTCGCATGAAACGATTGCGAAAAGTTTTTTTTTGTTTTCACACTTTGATCTTAACAGGTTTTCCATATGTACAAACTTTTTGTTGATGCTACAAAATCGTTAATTATTAATATTTTCGAATGAAATTTCGCAGTTACATTCGAATTTATGTACTAAATGCCACAAACAAAAACTAAGATTTGTTTCTTGAGTCTCAGAATTCTTAAGAGAGTTCAAAGAAATAAAAAAATGCAATTCTAAACAATTTTGCCTATAGCGTCCACATTTGATCCAAAGTCCATTTAACACTTTGCCAATCACCTACGAACACATTAGAATTTTCAGAAGTGGCAACTGGTTTGGAATTCCAGCATTGGGATTTTAGAACATGTGGATTAAATTCAAAATTGCGATTTAAAATACGTCGTATTAGGAAGTGCCCAGGTCTAACTATATTAGGAAATTCAATTATTTTTTTGCTCGATTCACTTCTGTGCAGATACCTTTCAGATATGTATACATATGCTATATGTTCCAAAAGAATTTTTTTTATACATATCGTCATATAAACTGTAAAAGGACCTATATAGATTTTTAAAAATTTTTCAGGAGATATAAAAAAAACTTAATAGAAAGCAAAATGTTTTAATTATAAAAACGATTTTTTCTGGGTAGTATCATTAATAAAGTTCGAATTAATAATACTATTAATAATACGGATCTTATCTCCCCTGAAAATTTAAAGAAATGTAGATTGGCTCTTTTGCATTTTATATGACAATATATATAAGAGAGGGATGGTGATTTTTTTTAGCAAAAATTTCCGGAAATTCAACACTTTAAAAATTTAATATTTTTCAACTCAGACAGCAGAACTTTAAAAATTTGGATGACATTTACATCCCATATCTTGAAAGTACTGGACAAATGTTTTGGAAAATTTAGAAATTTCAATTTTCAAATAAGTATAACTCACTAACTGTTAGAGATAAGTATACAACCAAACATGTATCTTTTAGATCTTACTGAGGCCTATAATACAGCAAAAAAGCTTTGAAAATGGCAAGCAGGAAAAAATGTTACATTAACGAAGTGTCTTATTTTGAGACTTCATAGCTCTGCTCCTGACGAAGTTAGAGGGGTTATATTTAAAACATAGATAGAAATGCTCCTCTGCTGTGTCAATGTGAAATGTTATTTTATTTATTATAGAAGTATTAGTTTAGAAATTCCTGACTTATGTTCCAAATATTTTGATTCTGCCCCACTGTGAGTTATTGAATTCGCTTCGACTAATGTAATAGATTAAAGAAAAACACAAAATTTTTCTTTAATAAAAAGGCACAGTCGGAGACTCAAAACAAGTCTTACAAAACAAATTTTTAGATTTAGAAATTTAAGGCCTAAATGGCAGAGTTGGCAACAGGTACCGTAATCAATACTAATACTGATTGATTATATACCGTTTAGGACTTAATACCCGTAATTGTTTTCGGTTATAAAATACTGGTATTCAAATACCGCTTCCTTCAATGACCGCATCATATACTATAACAGTTTCGGTTTGAAAAATCTTATAATACGGCAAGAAAAATGTTTAAAATATATTTGGTTTCATATATATTTAAACAATCAATGCACAGTAGGGGCGATCGAAATAATAATGGTAACAGCTCTATATCTCTGAAAGTATTGGAAATCATAGCAGACCACCTATCAGTTAACTAACTTCCTGATCACTCCATTGAAATACACTATAAGCTACAGGGTGTCAAAAATAATCACCTTGGGCATTAAAAACCTTTTAGGATCGTATTGAAAGATATTTTTCAAAGATAGAATTTTAGGGCTTATCATAATTGATGAAATTTAGCTGGATCTTAAAATGTTTTTCCATACAATATTAGTGTCAAATTGTATTTAATAGTTCGTTAAGATCCAGTAGGCCTCTAATGCACTGGACAGAGTCTGTAGGTTAAATTTTATGAAATATTTTATGAAATTTCTTGCATGAAACTTTCTTTATTTGCTGATAGAATGGACAAGGAAACAAGTTGGGCGAAAATGTTTTAGGAAATAAAACTTCAGATAGCTTTTTTCAATTTGCCTTACCCCATTTGCTTTTCCGCGCCTGCTCTAATCAAATAACAAAAATTTTCATGAAGAAAAATTTCATCGTATAAACATAGTATTACAAGTTAATTTAATTAATCGTTCGTCAACTACTTCTTTCAGTAAGTTTATTGTATCGACGGTATCCAGTTTAGTTGAACAATAAGTTTCTAAAAATGGCTACATAAAGTTTGTTCCTAGAACCATAAATAGCAATTTGAAAGTATATATCTGCATCTTTTATGTATAAAAAGTGTGGTTGAGCTTGCATGACATTCCTGGAACTACCTGAAATGTTTAAAAATTATTTTAAAAAGTTATCCAATGATATCATTCAAACAACTTAAACGATCCACATATTATAGACCGAATTTACGGATTAGGCGTAGTTTTTAAAAATGGGGCCAAATTTGAAGAACTGCTGATTCGGCAAAAATAGTTCTTGAAATTTACCAAGTCGAATGCCAAAGCCTTAAAAATGGCAACAGTTTTGTTACGATTGGTTAAGACGTTCAAAAGCTATGAGTGGATAACATACTTACAAATATACATACAGAACAGCTTCATAGGACCTCAAAATGTCGAGCGAAAGTCCGATTTTTAAAAATCGTGGTGAAATCAGAACCGTTGTATTTTTCGATTGCGGGAAGTTAAAAAAATTGGTACATCATATACATATGTATGTATGTATTTATATGTATGCATACATATCGATCCCTTAAAGCCAAATTATTGAATTCGGCAAAATTTCTAAACAATTCAAATGAAAAAAGAAAAAACTAATAATTGTTAAAAATTTAATTTGTGAAATTGTTATTCTCTGATATTTTTATTATACTACAAGTATTATATAAAAAAAATCATAAAATATTACTGATTGTAATCTCCACAAATCTTGAACAAAGCATGACCATCCAAATAAAAAAATAATATAATAACAATAAGGACAATGACAACATTTGGCTCTGATGTTGTTAACAACATAATTTTTATATATAAACCAGTTATATGTGAAAATAAACCAGCACGAATTAAAATATTGCTACACAAAGCAAAATGTTTAAAAAATCCCTAATAAAAGCTTGAGTACTTCCACTCTTACTTGTTCATTCATAGAGATGCATATGAGCACACACAATCAGACGTGTATATTTATTTGTTTATATAATTACCAACATCCACATGCACTCTAATACATATATCTACATAGTCCCTGAAGGAAGCCTGGGGTCAAGTGTCAAGTGTCCCCATGTCACCACTTTTGTCGACAAGCTTGATCACTTTTTGGCGACATTGTCAACGAATTGTCTTAACTTTTTATTTTGCCTTTAATGAGAAGAGAAGTTTTCGGCAGCTACAAAACTATTTTTCATTGTCTCATTTTGTTGTGTTGAGATGGGCGCGTGTCGTGTTATTTTTCGTGTCACGAACACGCACGACTTAACACGAAGTGTTCGTGACAGAAAATCTGATTTCGTGCGTGTTGGGATCGTGTCGTGTTGAGAAAACTTGACACGAAAAAACACGAAAAGATTTTAGGATTAAAATATGTATGAACATAGAAGTTTGCCGCACAAGACTATTGAGCGAAAATCTTGATAAGTTACTGTTTTTCAACAGAAATATGTAAATAAATATGTATACATCTAGAACATGAAACGTTAAAATAGAAGAAAAATGTGTCTTTGAATATAAAAAAATTTTTATTTTTGGATTTGGATTTGATTTCGTGCGTGTTGTGTCGTGTTCGTGTTTTGAAAATTTTGAGCGTACGTGTTTCGTACGCGTTGGACATCCGGGATTCGTGTTCGGGTCGTGTCGTGTTGGAAAATTTCTACACGCGCCCATCTCTAGTTGAAAGTACGAAAATAAAATTGGCTGTGTATTATCACCTCTATTATTTAATATCGCTCTTGACGTCATGCCACACGTACTAATAGAGGCTTAAGCTGGGGACTGACTGCAGGGATGTTTGGAAGACCTCGATTACGCAGACGATATTTCCTTTCTTGCTCACAGATACTCTGACATGCAGGACAAACTCCGTATGATAGAGAAAATGTCGGCAAGACTGGAACTAAATATTAAGATCAGAAAGACCAAAACATTGCGCATAAATGCATCAACTACTCAGCCATTCCTTCTACGGCATCAACCTGTAGAAGATGTAACTTCTTTTTGTTACTTGGGCTGCACTATTACAACAGCCGGCGGCTTATCACAGGATGTGAAAACCAGATTCGACAAGGCGAGGTGGGGTTTTGCTGCAAACAAACATATCAGTAGCATCAAACTGTTTGTAAACAGATGTCTCCGTACAATCCTGCGTATATTCTGGGCTGAAAGAATAAGTAAAATCAATCTTTGGCATACCACCCATCAAATGCCACCCGACGACATTAGCAGAATGGCCATTGGCTGGAATTCCAAAGATCAACGACGTATTGCAAGACCTGCTTATTCTTAGAACTTCAAGACGAAGCTGGAGCGAAATAAAGCATATCGCAAATAAAAAAGACGATTTGAAGAAATGTTTTGTGGCCCTATGTTCCTTATAGGAATTATAGGATATAATATGTATCTGTCCCCACAAGGAAGAACAACAGCTAAAGTCAATTTTGGAAAGTTTTCAGGAGAGCATTTTTAAATTTAAAAACGTTGCCTGAAATCAAGGAATTTAGATTAATATAACCTTTGTATGCCGTATGTTAGCAAATTATGATATTTTAACATTAGCTGGGTTATAATTAGTCAGTAGTACTACTGGTAACATCTTCAATAGTAAATCAGTGCAGTTTTATTATCGACATTTCCTTCAGAGATAAAACACATCCATACATATTTACATATTTACATTTATACATACTTTCAAATACATAAATATGTACATACATATATTAAAATTTTTCTGAAAGTACCCAGCGGGAAATAGAAGGAGTAGGGATGCCTTCTAGAAGGCCTCTGTACTAATTCTTTTGGATGTAAAAGGCCAGCTCGCTTCATTCCATACTCATATCTTTTTTTACACACGTTGACATTGCGGGGAAGGTCTTTCGTTTGCTAATTCTGGAAGGCTTGACAAAAGACCTTTTAAAAAGGTAATTTTGAAGAATTTCTAAGGAAGGTCTGTCAAAAAGCAAATGGAGGTACATTTTTTAATCTCGGTATTTTTATAGCGGTTTCCTTTTTCCTAATGTGATATTTTATTTCGAATTATATCCTTTCATTTAAAGTATTTTTTTACGAATGTTTTTACTAAGAAGGAATTGGTCATGAATAGTTTCGCCGGAATAAGTATAAGTTAATGTCTCTTCTGCATAAATTTCAGCGTTATATACAAATTATTTGCAAAAAAAAACAGAATACGAGAATATTTGTAATTTCTAAAGTACATTTTTGATGAAGAAAACGATTTGGCAAAAAAATAAAACAAAAAAGGATACTCCTTCTCTTCTCCATTCTCATAGAAGCGAATGTGGAATGCCGAGGGCTTCTTCTGTAAGGCATTGCTTAGACGTAAGATAAGAATGTTAATTGGACCAAAAATGTCTAAGGAGGCCTTTAATAAGTCCTGAAGTAAGAAGGTTTTCTGAGTTTTCCCGCTGGGTACTTGTGAAATGTATGACTATGTGTATGTTTGTGTGTGTATGTCCTTTTCCAAATGCAATAAGTAAATCCGAAAATAATTGCCTTGTTAAAAAATTACATAAAAAACACGAGTATTAAATCCTTTAAAACGATCTATACGAAATACGCGTAAACATTTTTTTATAAAAAAAAGATAGACAAAAAAATTACAACAGCGATAAATAAACAAATTGATACAAACATATCGTCAAGGATTACATATATTGAAAAAGAGGAATAATACTTAATGAATACATGTGTGTATGTGAGGTACCGTTTTTTTAAAATAAATTTCAAATGATTCTAACAGGGAATTAGCTTAGCGTTGCTTCAATCGCACTTTTGTTTAGATTATTGACAAACGATGTTGATTTTGTAACATTTTCTTTATTCCCAGGCTCGCACATTCTTTTTAAGGACAACGAAGAGAATGAGATAAAAGTAAAGAGCGCGTAATGATGTGTAGATAAAATCAGTGACCAATTAAATGTTCATCTCGCGTCTAAAGTGGATTTTGCAATCATCTCTAAAGCGAAAGTAAATTGAAGGAAAAAAAATAAACAATTTACTTTTGTAGGATTTCATTTAGCAATGAATGATGTCGTTGTTAACGATAATAAAACTGTTTGAAAAAAAAACAACAACAGATTTATTTATTGATGGGTCAAGTACTGAATACAAAATTGTAAATTCGTTTCCAAACAAATGTTGTCATTGTTGTTGAACTTTTTTTCATTTAATTCTTATTTAATTGTTTGCTTTTGTATTGTTGTTACCCATTTAAAACACCCTAATTATGTGTGAATTTTAACGAATATTTCAAATGTTCTTACCGCTCAGCAAAAAAAAAAACACAAAAAAAAACAACCCTCCAATATCAATAAACAAAATGATACAAAACAACAAAATGCAAACACCCTTTTGAGAACCCTGATGATGTACCAGTTTATTTCCAAACAACAAGCTCACAAAGTCGAACTAATAAGACAAAATAAACTACTAACACCAGGCTAATCATTTGGAAAATCTCTATTAAATACCAACGAATAAATGTGTTTGCAACACAACTGCCTGCCCTTCCTCAATAGTGTATGCGACCCATTCCAGGCGTCTATGTAAGAGTGAACAAAAAAGTATTTTAAACTATTTTCAAAATTAAAAATTTGTTCTGGTCTCTTTGTGTGTTCTACCTTAAAAGTTTCAAGTATTTCTTATGCAAATTTCTATTCCCAAAGAGACGAATTAAAGAAAACTCACTCGTGTTTTGATTTATCAATGTTTTAAGCGCTTTAATAGCTTCTGAATGCGAAATCCTTTTGTTTGGAAGCAAAAAAAGGAAATGTATTCATGTTTTTTTTTGTTTACAGGAAAATAATAATAATATTTAATTGTACCCGCATACTGCTAATGATGTAGATAATGACTTAATTGCTTTTAATTAAGCTTTTATAAGCCTAATTATGATGAATTATAAAAAGAAGCTTTAAATAATGAGAGCAATAATTGTGAGGTTTGGCGAATGAAGAATTTGTTAAAAAAAAGAATGGTTATTTATAAATCTAATTGAATTTAAAACTGTTATACAAACTGTTATATGGGATGAACTCTTGTTTTACAATTATTTATGTAACAACAACAAAATCGTCCATCCTCTTGTATGTTTAATTACATGTTATAATTGTCCTTGTAACAATTAAATTTGCCGTATCATCAGCATCAGCATCATCATCATCCATCTCCTTCATTCATTTTTTATCATTCTCCTCTTTTATTGTAAATGGGTGATAATTTCATCTGACTTTTTTTATGTTTTATTCTTGTGTATGTTCAAGAGGCTGTATTCTTTATAAATTTTCTAATTTATTCGCTCATACATTTAACTTTACTGTGTTTCCTTAGAATGCTTGATTCCTTCAATGTTGTAAGCAGTTTCAAATTTACAGTCTGTTAATGCTCTGGAAATCTTTCTTTGCTTTTCTGTACAGACGACAAAGTATGACAATAATTTGTAACAATTATTGTCAGGAAATCATTACTAATTTACTATACGCATAGATGCACTCCTTTGTTCCTCAGTCATCATGTAATTGTGGAAAGAAAGGTTGAGCGGTGGTGATACAAGCATGACAAATGTGCCAAAAAAGACATTAGAAATACAGCCTGCCTAAGTGCATTGTAACAGAAATCTGGAAATTATTTTGTATTGTAGTTGGATAGATTATTTTCTTTAAGGACCTTGTATTTGTTTGGAATTTTAAGGAAGTATAGACAATTGATTCAATTCGGTTACACTTGTTAGAAAATCAACAACATCTACAACACAATTGTAAATTGCATTTAATAAGACAATCGTATATACACTCTTTCGTACACAGATATCATCATGACTATTATCCATCATACAAAATCATACCTTGTTGTTTTTCAATAAGCTCGTTTCTCTAAGGACTTTATACGAATGAACACACTGTTAAATTGATAGTACGGTGGGATAAGGAATGTGTGAGAGAGGAGAGAGAGAGAGGAGGAAAAAGAATGAGAACATTTATAAAAGTCTAACATCTTTATATGATTGTGACGATGATGATTCTACTTTATCAAAAGTGTCTTTTTGTTATTCATGAGTGGATGGATGGCTGGGTGGAAGAGTGAGTGACTGACTGCCTGACTGTTGTTGTTCATATAATTGTTCGCCACGAATATAAGAATGAGTATGAGGACATTTTTGAGCATGAGAGGTAGTTGTAGAAGGCAAATCACAGAATTTAACTTCCGATTGGATTCTATTGTCTGTTGGTGTCGTCAGTAACTGTATTAAAAACTGTAAGAGCGGGGGGACGTTGATTGAGGTGGATGGAGTGAAGGAAAACTGGCGATTGAAGAATGCACAATGATGATTAAAGGGGTTAATTGGGCGTTTATTCATTGAAAATTGTTGGCGGTTGTGTAGAGTATTAGCCATTAGGTTTGCTCGCAATAGTACTGCCGGCTGGTGGTGTTTCAGATAATTGGTTATGCCAATTATTTATAAAATTATGGGCTTAAAATCATTTGCAACGATTAAAGTGAATATTTTTTAATTTAATTTAATTGCATTCTTTATATCTATTAAAATTAATCTATACATTTCTGCTTGAACTATTTTTAGGTTTGGTTTCAAAATCGTCGTGCTAAATGGCGTAAACGTGAAAAATTCATGAATCAGGATAAAAATGGTTATTTATTACCCGAACAAGGTGAGTTATATTCTCTTCGTGGTTCTCCTCACATAATTTTAAAATGAATTTTAATTAAAATTGTATTCATTTATATGCACGTGTCGCTTTTAGGTTTGTCAGATTTCCCCTTGGGAATACCTTTACCCCATGGAATTCCTGGGCATCCGGGTGGCTTGCCAGCTGAATTTTGGCCGCCGCACTTTGCTTTACATCAGCCATTTAATCCAGCGCTATTACCTCAAGGTTTAATGCCCCACTATAAATTGCCCAACTTTCACACCCTGCTCTCCCAATATATGGGTCTCAGCAATTTAAATGGGATTTTTAATGCCACTGCTTATCCACAGAATTTGTCTTTGCATAGTGCGGCTCAAGTTAGCCCACCTTGTAGCAACAGTAGTCCCCGGGAAAGTCCAACAATTGCGCAAGGATCTGCCGCAGTAACGTCGACAGGTGTAACGGTAACCTCATCGGCTGCAGCCTCACCGAAATCACCATTAAACAACAATACAAGCTGTAGTATAAGTGGAAATTCGACGCCAGTGTCAGTGGTAACCAAATCAGAAGACTGAATGTAAAAAGTGTACAACTTGTGATAAAGGAACGAAAATAAGAACTCCAATCGCTCGTTTTAGCTTGAAAAGGGACTCTTTTAAAACACAGTGTAAATAAAATTTTAGTTTTAACTTTGTTTTAACATCAATTAAATAATAAATAACAAAAAAGTGATATAATATAGTAGCTGTTTCATTGACACTTTTTATTATTATTATAATTTTTTTAATTTTACTTCAAGTCATTTTCTATTGTGCATAAAATATACTATTTATACACATATTTCTGATCTTCCTATTTGTTTATTCTTGTTTTATATATACGAGTATTTAGTAGAACTGTCAATAAAATTTGCCAAACATTCTTGTAAAATTAATATAAATATTAAAAAGTAAGAAACATATAAAAAAATCATACATTTAGATGGCTTTTTTAGACCTTAAATAAATAATTTTAGACATTTAATAAAAATATGAAAAAATAATATTGAAAAGCATCTGTATGAGTGTTTATTTACTGGAACTTTATTTACATCTATGTAAGTATAATTATAATACACTTATGTCCGTGATATAAAAAATAGAACGTAGTTCCATTCTCTCAATTTTTCTTGACCGTACTAGTTTTATATGTCTCCTATATTTCGGTTTGATTTTTTTTATTAATCTTAACATTATAATTTGCATGAAAATAATATCAAAAATGTAAACTTGAGCACGCTAATTTCCAATACGCATTTGTATACACAACCATGCAAACTTTAACAATGTTACACGCCGCAAAATATATTAATAAAGTTGTCCAGGCGTACAAATGACAAACTCTTTTCTACCGTAAAAATATTGAAAACTCGCAAAATTAGAAAGAATATAATGGGTGCTAATATCGCGAAAACTACCGAAAAATATCTAAATTTTAAACAAGCCCTAAAATGAATTAAAAGTTGTTAAAAGTGTAACGGTGATGTCAAGAACTCGGGAAAAGTGGGGTAAACTACGAAAATTTTTCAACAGTTTGCTAAAATCTTAAAGATTATAAAGATAATATTGATTAAAGTTCCCTTAAAATGTAAAACGTCAAGAACGAAAGTTGCGAAATTTTAAACAAGCCATAATTATGATCAGAATTTTTTAAAACTAAGAAATGCGAAAAATTCTCTAAAAATCTAGAAAATTTCAGAAATTCGCAAAACCTTATCAACACCTACATGATAGCAAAGTCTAATATTGTACAAAAAGCGCGAAAGCTGTAAAGAAGCTGGTTGACAACTTGCAATAAGTCGCTTTTATCGCGAACAATTCCAAAAATTCGCCAAAAGTTCCAAAATTGGAAACAAGCCTTTAAGAGATCGCCAAAACTGTAAAAATATCAAAAAACGCGATTAAAATTGTTAACGTATGTATTAGTGATGCTAAGAATATCAATTTTTAATATTCGCGAATACGAATACGTATACGAATATCTGATCCAATATTCGCTGAATTCGAATACGAATACGAGTATTCAATCTTAATAGTTAAGGCCACTAGATATTTCAAATTTAATTGAAAAAAATCTACCCTTTGCGTCAATAACAATAAATTGAGAAAAACTGTCACAATACTATTGGCATTTAATATTATTATGACATTCCGATGACTTAATTTGAAATTATTAGTTTAGCACCTGAAGGGCCCTTTAAGCTTGCATACATGAATGACACACATGAAAACTGACCAATATTGGTGTTTGTCAGTTTTCATGTGTCTCCTGACACTGTTCATGGAAACTGACAAACATTTATTTAATATTTTTGCAAAAGAAACTTGAAATTTTCAATCATATTTAAAATAGACCAGTTATGATTTCAAATTTGAATTGAAAAATATAAATAGTTAAAAAAAAATATGTCGTTGCATATGAAAAGAATCTAAATATTGTATGTTTTCCATGCAAGTATGTCACTCTTCCCCTTACACCATATGAAATGTGTGAGCAAAGAAAAAATTATTAACAATTTTTAATATTATTACACATTTGTGCAAAACAACTCTAGGAGTTGAGACCCATTTTCCATTTATGGCAACGCTTTTTTATATTTTACCTTAAAAATAAACTTCAAAAATCCTTATTAAAATAAATAAAAAGAGAATGGAAATATCTTATGATTATGATAAAGATTATGTCTTGGTGTCTAACTTCATGTTAATATTAAGTGTAGACTGCTCATCTTAATATTTTCTTTATGTTTTAAAATGGTTTTTAGAGCATTTGTTCTAAAAACGCTTTGATAACATCATATCTTAAAAGCGTTTCATGTCTAATGTAGACAGCATGTAAACCGTTCCACGGTGTAACGCAGCCATATTTTTGAATCAAGAGATTACTTTCATGAAGTGGACCTGTTAACTGAAAGCCTCGATCAGCATTTATACATCATATGTCTACACCGATAACTTTATAACAATTGATATATTGAAAGCCAACAGTCGACATATCGTTGCCGATTTAATACGAAATGTTTGAGCAAATCGGACTTCCGTATATCTTCATTAATTCTGTGGCAAATTGGAATAATTGATTAAGTCGACTTATGCAAAGTAGTCTTTCCGAAAAGTGTTACGCTACTGTTAAGAGGTTTATAGGCTTCTAAGATTTATTCCTTGTGTGACCTTTCCTGGCTTACGTATGATTGTAACCACTGTCATCTTCAACTGGATACGATAATATTAAGAAATAAAACAGTTTTAAAGCTAAATTTTCTTAAGTCGACTTAAGTTCATATTCCTTATTGTCACAGAATTAATACCACATAATTATCTATTAAATAAAAGCCATTTCAGGAATATTTTTTGAATTTCAAATTATATATCGATGGTCATACGTTAACAACATATTACTGATTTTTTATAATTATTCACAAAACGTAAAACACGTTTTATAAATCGCTGAAAAACTACTCTATCACCAAAATAAAAAAAGAATAATTAGTTAAGAGTATCTACTAAATAGTTTTCAGTTATTTTGTTTCATTGGTAGTAACGCTTTCAGTCTCTATCGAAAGTGGCCTCAATATAAATACTCAGAAAACGGATCTCGTTCTCTTCACAAAAAGATACAATGTACCGTCTTTTCCACTTTCACTGCACTCAAAATAAAATATTGGCAAATCTAACCAATTTCATAGGTTAGAATTGAGCCAACCCATAAAATACAGTAAAGATCAATCAATATAATTGTAATTTAGTTGATAGTGAGTAAAACTACTAACTGGAAGGTCTGCGAAGGCTAAAACAGTAAGTGTGTTTGTTAAAAAAAATTTTTTTTTGTTTGTTTGTAATTTTTTGGGCTTGAACTTAGGTTCTCATGGTTATAAAGCGGACGCCTTTACCATCTCAGCTAAGTCATCTTGTTAAGTAAGGATAGCAGAAAGTTTACATAGTCATGTGGTGACTTCTTTGACTTAAATACAGTAATTTTTGTGAAATAACTATTTTCGCTGTTATTATTTGAAATTGGCAATTTTAACCATTAAAACTGGTAATTTTAACCACAAAATTTTTTAAAAATAAAACTAACTAATAATTTTAGCCATCAAAAATAATTTTATTTTTAAAACGTTGTTTTTCCCAAACTTATATTTTTCAATTCAGTAAAATGTAATATTTCGGTCTTGAACTTAGGTTCTCATGCTTATGAACCGGACGCCTTTACCATCTCAGCTAAGTCATCTTGTTGAATAACGATAGCACAAAGTAACTAACCATAGACATGAAATGACTTACAACTTTAAAAAGTTATTTTAACCAATGAAAATTGTTATTTCATAAAAACTGCAACAACAATTTACATTAACAGTAGGTTAACTATATATATATTGGTTAGATTTACGTATTTTATTTTATTTTGAGTGTGGGTGGGTATATACCGGAACTCGTAAATTTCATGGCAGCCAAGGGTAAATAAGGGCTCGGCGGCCATATACGCATGCAGAAGGGCCGTTGGGAAGAACTTAGGAATAAGTCCCAGGAACTCAAAATGGATCTTCAATATGGTTATAAAGACCATACTCACATATGGCGCGCTAGTATGGTAGACTGCATTAGATGAGATCACCTACTGTCGGATCATAGAAAAGATCCTGCGCACATCAACTTTGATGATCACAGGCCCTCCTGGCAGCACTCTATCAAAAGCACTTTTCACAATTGGTGGATTGGTTCAGAGGTTTTGCCTATCTTCAGGAACCATTTCAGGTAACACAACAGGACCTATAAGGACCCAAGTGGCCTGGTTTTAACCCTTTAAACTGGCAACCTGTGCAACGTAACCTAATCTAACCTAACGCTTTCAGCCTATTTATAATGTAAATTCTTCAACTGAAAAGTAATAAATATATTAAAGTTCTTCAACTGAAAAGTAACACAAAAAATTATCATATTAACGCACATGTGAGTAGTCCACTTGCAAACACCGTTAAGTTAAAAAAAATAAAAATTCGCTAAAAGCCGCAATTTTATATGTTGTTTGAAGTTTTAATCGATTTTCTACAAATTTCGATACATTAACATATCGGTGTTTGCGAGTTGGCTACTCATGCGCTTAAATTTGTTTTTAAATTTTATTATTTTTTTCTTTGGTTTTAAAATATTTCAATACAAAATTTTGATAGAAAAAAAATCCGATTTTTTTCTTATTAAATATTTACGAATTTTAGTGTTTAATTTTACGAATTTTGTGATAGGTCCTATTTCCATAAAATAAATATTTGCATTTATGAATTTAGTAATAGAATACGAATAATATTATTTTCTGTGTAATAAATGGTTACGTGTTGTAACGTATGACCATCGATATATCGTGTAACTATTTATTGCATCTGAATTTTTGTATCAGTTTACTACCTCTCAAAGCCTACTTCTCTTTTCGAAACAAATACTCTAACACGCCAAGATGAATTGGCCATTTTGAACAAGTCACAATCCAAATATCTAACAATTTTGATAGCTATTGCGATGGTATTTTCATCCTTATGTATTTTCATCTGCTGAATTCAGAAATCATAATAAAAATTTCCGATTAGCTCTTCTTTTAAAGATAGAGTGACCTTTCTATTTTCAGAATTTACAGTACTTTTGGTATTCTTCGCATCATATTTCTGTCCCGGACAAAAAAAAACTTGTAAAAAAAAATATGTATGTATTAAAGAAAAAGGAAAGATGTGCGCTTAAATGCGTTTTGTATTATAACATTGAGTTAAGAGTTTTAAGAACCGCCGAAGAAAATATATGATAACTTCAAAACAGCTGGACCAATTTTCTTCAAAGTTATGTTAGAAGATTTTGGATCAAGTCACCGACCTTTCAAACAAAATCTACTTAATTAAAATCGATTTAGCCATTTGGTAGCTATGGTGTCAAAGACACACATATTCAAGAGGATACTTCTAGAAGAGATGTGATATCTTCTAAACGGGTGTACCGATTTTCTTCAAACATAGCTAAGAACAGTCCCGATCAAGTCACCTTTCAAACAGAAAAAAAAACTAAAACAAAATCGGTCCAGCCGTTTGGGCTGTACGATGAAGTGTTCAGACACACAGACAAATATACACTGACATACACTACAAATTTATAACACTCCTTTTTTGGTCAGGGGTTAAAAAGAAAACTATTTTGTACTACTTAAGCATTAAATTTTTTTTTTGATTTCTGAATTCATCAGATGAAAGTACATAAGAATGATCTATTTTGGTCTCCGAAGCATTCAAATAGTTCAAAACTCTTGCGTTATGTTCCGATCAGTGATATGCCATCGTCACATAAACAGTCCAACAACAATTAGAGCAGTGCCACACCACTAATGTACATGAGAAAAATTAATAATGTGGACGACTTGCGATGAACAGGCATCGAACTCAGATTCTCAGTCATAAGTTGCTTTGTAGTCAGGGCGCTCACCACATCAGCCAACAAGCATCATCATACATGGACGCGAACTATTGCAGTGGTGGCCATTCTCTCAATTTCCTATGCTTGCGCGCATATGCTTTTTTTTACCATAAACACACGTACATTGTGTGTGAGACACACAGCCCATCTATTTAGCCGCAAAGTACATACACAAATAAAGAATAAGATAGTGTATGTTTGACCACCACTGCTCTAATGTATAAGCATACGTTCATATGTATTGTTTCGAAATCGACGAATACGTTAGTTTTTCCCTTCTCCTATGAATTACTGTGCTATGTCCAACTTTTTCTGACTAAAATTGCTAGGCTAGCTCT
The DNA here is from genome assembly GCA_956483635.1 of Panzeria rudis. Lineage (NCBI taxonomy): Eukaryota > Metazoa > Arthropoda > Insecta > Diptera > Tachinidae > Panzeria > Panzeria rudis. The sequence continues at coordinate 151,433,535 of OY101450.1, forward strand.
AGCCTAATAATAATCACTTTGAATGAAAAACTAATTTAGGTCGGAAAATAATCACATTAAAGAAATAATATTTATTATTTTTCCTCTATCCAACATCAATATTTGTTTCATTTCATTAGTAAAATCTTTATTTTTATACTGGTTAACAAGTTGATATACTATTTCTGTCTATATGTATCGTGAAAGTGATAAGCTGTCCTTACACTGTCTCAGTTTTCGTCTGATTTCAATAGGCAACTTTAAGAGCATGACTTTTAAAACTTATATTGTATACTATAGGAAAATAGAATTGGTTCTATTTTTTACACTGAGCTCTGAAGAAAAATTAAAAATTGTATATTAGACACGATATTTCACTTTTAAATATTGAAATCAGATGTAAACTCATACAGTGTAATGGCTGCTTTATTCCTGTTAACAAGTTTATCCAGGATACTCTGAGTAAAGTACGATCACGCACTCAATCTTGTTATACTACGCAATCTAATAACATTTTATTAAAAAGTCTAAAATTGTTAAATATGCTCATACATACATGCATACATACATACGTACATACATACTTACATACATACATATAGATAGGTATAAATATAAGAATTTGGTGCCCTGTTGTGTTATGAAAAACAAATACGAGTCTACATCAAAATTTCAATTTTAAAAATTGAAATATTAAAATATAATTACGACCGTTGTACACTATAATTACAGGATATCAAACTATGTATTTAACACCGCAGGATCAAATGTAATTACACTTTTATTTGTGTGTGTGTTTGTACCCTTCTACTCACACAAACTCACTAACTTGCAAAAACTTGTATGCACATGTAATCACATCCTTGAGATGTTTAAGGCTCTTAAACAAATGCTACATTTATTAAACAAGAGAAAATGTGAGTGCAAACAAAAAAAAAATATTGGGTTTTTGATTCAGTCATTCTTCATTCATTTAAAAACACTCAATTCATGTTTCTACGAGCATGTATGAATAGATGTGTGTAGAAATGTAATTTTAATGAAAGGAATTAAGTACTTCCAGTTGAATACTTTCGCAAAAAGTCTATTGTGTTTAATTTTATTGCAAAAGTACGTTAAAGACGACCGACCATCCTTGCACAGTGTAAGATTTGGCCAATCTAGCTAGACAAAAGTAATTTTTTTAGCTTTGAATTTTTTAAAACTTGTAGGCAAATATGATTAATAACATTGTACACAATGAGAAAATATAAAAATTTATTGACATTTGTCAATATGGCACTAACAAATGTCTTAGAATTTATTTTTGAAAAAAGTACAAAAAAAAACTATTTGAAATTGTTCAACATTCAAAGCGTATAACTTTTTATTGCAATTTTCCTCTTTTGTCAATAACGCTTATGCAAACTTGTTTTCTTTTTATATAAAAAGTTGTTTTTTGTTTTTAGTTTATAAGTGCTATTAAATTTTTTCTTATATATTTGGTGTGAAGTAAGAACGGAATAGTTAAGGGATAATTTTTTTCTCTTCAAAGCTTCTCATCAAACCTTATCTTAAATTAAATGTTGAAAGCCTTGCTTTGGCTAAAAATCAGAAATAGGTAACTTGAGTTCATAACAGGAAGTTTTTAATATATGGACTTGCATACGTTGAAAAATTAAGTGTAGTTATTCGTTTTATACCAATTATAAAAAATTATAAAAATTAATTTTTGTAATTTTTTAAATTTTATTAGAAGTTTTTAAGGAATTCCTTAAAAACTTTTCATAAAATCTAATATATTTTTTATTACTTTTTTTTTATTATTAATTTTTTTATTTTTATTTTTTTATTGTTTATTTTTTACTTTATAAAATTGAATACATACATATTACGTAATATAAACTTCATCGCACTCAACGGAAAGTTTTGTACTAGAATGGGCAGTGGGCGTGGTAGCTGTCCAATTTCTCTAAAATTTTTAGAAAAGTTGCACGTTAATGCCTTGGACGAAAATTCAAAACTCTAGCCCAATTACTTACCGAGGTATTACTTTTGTGCAGGTAGATTGGCTAAATCGTACACTGTGCCATGTATGTACAAATTATGATGATGTCTGTAAAAAAATATTTAGTCCCATAGTGCAAGAGAAATTGAAGATCTTTGGTATTTTGTTACAGTAATTCATACAGATATACAAGAACATTTTTCAAATGCTTCTCACACAAATACTAAAGTTATTAACTGTTAATCTTTGTATGTATTTTGACTTGATATTTTTTTCTTTTAATTTAAATTATTCAATTCTTTGTATCGATTTATTTCTTTCATTTTTCCCTCTTACCATTTTAATATTTATTTTGTTATAATTTTTGGATTAACGTTATAACTTTTTTATGTTAACACTGATGAAAATAAAGATTTTGAAATATGTTGAACAACAAACAAGTCACGAAATATTCAATAGAGGGTTGATTTGCACACATGTTTATGAGTTACGAACACATCAGTACTGTATCATAGATGTCAAAGTTCAAGAGGTACTTAATAAATATTGTGTAAGGCTTAAGACTTTTATTGAATTTTATTTAATTGTTCAAAATTCACCATTAATATTTCTGATAAACTTAAGCTATGGTTACACTTGGCAAATATTTGACGAAAAAAGCGTGATCAACAGACAACAAAAATTTTTTTTCTTTAGCTATAATGTTTTCTTAATTATTTCTCTTTTATTAAAAACTAGTATGGCTAACGGACGACACAATCGTCCGTATTCTAGACATAATTAATTTCAATAAGGTTGACAGAAAAATTAGTCAACGTTATAAAAATATCTTTAAAAATAGCCACACAATATATAATGCAACTATGTATAATTAGTTAATGATACATAGTAACTTTCCTACGCTGAAATTAAATAAATTCAGTTAAATGCGATTTTGAATCGTACACGAAGTCTTCCGTTCGAATAGCCTTTTTTCGTTTTGGCCCTTTTTGTTTGTTTTGGGGATTTTTTTCTTTTAGCTTATTTGTTTCAAGCTTTCTATTCGTTTTTTTGCGATTTATTTAGTTTTAGCGTTTTTTCCGATTTTTTCGTTTTGCGATTTTTTTAATTTAAGTGATTTTTAGTTTTCGAATTTTTTCATTTTGGTCCTTTTTTTGCAGCGCATTTTTTTATTTGGCGATTTGCCTAATGTTACTTACTTTTTCAGTTTTGTGTTTTTTTTTCGTTGAGGTGCTTTTTAGCTTTGGAGTTTTTTTAGTTTTTGCGGTTTTTTCGTCTTGGTGTTTTTTTCTTTTTGGTTTAGCCTTTTTGCATTTTGAAGAAATTTTCAATGTTGTCTACTTTTTTAGTTTTGGTGTTTTTTCGTCGAAACGCTTTTTTGTTTTTAGCGATCCTTTTAGTTCTTGGCGATTATTTTAGTTTTTGCGTTTTTTTTTTGTTTGGCGATTTATTTAGTTTACGCGTTGTTTTTGCTTTTTTTTGTTTGGCGATTTTTTTTCGTTCTAGCGTTTTTTTTGTGATTTACTTTTCTACTTGCTCGTTTCATTACTTGAAGGGATGTCCTTGAATTATGAATTTTGTTTGTTTCAGTTATCTAATTATTGCGGTTCATAAGATGCACCTTAATTTAAAAATCACATTACCTATACATTGCCCTTGAATTTTTAGTTTGTTTATTGTTTAGCATTCGTGAATGTTGCCATTAAAATAATGCACTAACTGTACAAATTTCAAAAGTTTGCCTCTTGCGCTTTCCAAGATACAACTAATCGTCAAAATTACATTATTTGATAGCATAGTCTTTAATTTTATATTGTTTAAATTTCAGTACTTATTGGTGTATTCTGTATAGTATAACTCTAAATATGTCAAGCTCCTATATATTACATTAGGATTATAACAGGTTTCGTAACTTGCTTTAGAACGCCTTTTCATTTTAACTTTCACGAACTTTTAGTAGTTGTTGATGTAGCGGCCAAAGTTACACATATTCTGTGAATATTTCAGGTCTGTACCTTTTACGGTTCTCCAAACAGAAGCCCGTGACAGACAAACATAGGTGTATGGATCTCTAAAAAGAGCGGTCATATATAAAAATAAAGTACCTTCCAATGATCTAAATCAATTTCTTGGCCCCTCTTTCCATTTGTTCCTATGCCATTCGTAAAATTCTCGCATATGAAAACATAGAAAAAAATGTTTTATTGCTGTTACTTTGGCTGCCTTCCTAAACGTCTGACGGCAACGTCAAAGCAATGTTTAAACCAAGAAATAATACTTTACAACACTGCAAATCAAATGCATTGTCAATAAAAAGCATTGCCAACTTAAATAGTGCGCTAGTTGCTCTTAATTGCATTTCAGCTGCAAAGCAGATGACTTTGCGAATGCAATACTTTGTCAAAGCTTTCACGGTTGCGTTTGGGAATACGTGACATTGTTGAACTGCAAGGCAACATGCGTTTAGGAAGGCAGCCTTTCTCTACAAAACCAGGAATCGGTTTATCTATTAATTATATACACTCTAAAACACTTGTGTTGAAAATTAGGTCGATAATAGTCGGCAACACGTTACAGATTATTATCGACCTAAAATTACACACGCATTATTTTTCAACTAAAAAAAGCGATTGGCTGCGCGCAGGTTTAAGCCGCGACCTCCCGACTGATAGTCTGACGTACCTACCATTTCGCCATAGCCGTATTATACTTTATGTTACATTTTTTCCACTTAGACCAAATATGTTTAATTTTAAATATTTTTTCTTTAATAAAATAACTACAAAATCGATGTAATTTTAGACAAGGAGAAATTTTCAACACAAATTTAGACAATATATGATCGTAAATTTGAAGTAATGTTTTAGAGTGTAGATTATATAAAAATTGTTTTTTCCAGCATAATTGATTTTATTTTATAATATAAAAAACAAGTTAAATCGGACTAACCCTGAGCAAAAGTAGTGGTTATGCTTATTTGGTCAAATATTTGCTAAGCGTAGCTTTAGACTTGTAGCAATAACACATCTTTTATTTGGCTTACAAATGCATGGCTGGGATGTACATACATACATATGTATGTATATTAGGGTGGAGTAAAAATAACAGAAACAATTTTGTTTTTAATTTTCTTTAAATCTCTTGTGTTTTGAATGAAAATTTTTGTTAATCAATGATCCATAGAAAAGCTTAGTTCACGGCAAATATCAAAGCTCTTCGACTCATATAAAAATTTTTTTAATACTGAAACAAGTTTTTATATGAAGCAAGGAGGGGAGTAAGCTGCCCCAAGAATCGCCCTAGCCCCCTAACATTTTAAATATTAGAATAATTTTGATAATTTAAGCGAACTGCAGAAAAATTTCTAGCTACGTCAATGCTTCAATATCTGTCATTGGACCAGAATCAAATTATTTTTACTTAAAAAATGGTTTGATTCAAAAATCCAAGTCCTTGGTAAATATTTTTTCGTGTGTTCCATGCTATAGTGTATCGATTCGTAGTGCAGGGATTTCAAATTAAAGAAAAAAGTTTTTTCATTCCACCCTAATGTTATGTATAATTCACTGATGAAAAACTTCATTTCAAAGATATAACTTCTTTTTCGGAAAACGAAATCTTTCAAGATCGCTTATTACTATGAGGAATCATTATTTATATATTTTAAGGTCCTCTTGGTTTGCCCATCAACTAATTGGCGCCGTACGGATAAACTTGTTTGTAGATTAACCATCGCCTTCTAAAGAACATTTCTTTTGTGACACTTTGCACAAAATAATACTGATTCAAAATAGTCTTCCAACATGGTAAGATATTGTATTTTTCACCAGCGAAAAAATATGATTTAATCAAACTTCCGGTTGTAATAGAGTGCAATAAATCACATGTGGACTTGTTGCTGTTCCTAAAAATTAACTTCATCACCGAAAATGATGATCTGTAATATCTACTAGGAAATTTAACAAATCTTGGCTCTTAAAATAAACAAGATGTATCAACTGGTGCATTTATTTATTTCTGTGAAGGTGTAATTCCTTGACCTCTTATCGCTTGAGAGATTGGCATGAATGCATCTTTTAGACAAGTTGCGTACTCGCATTACAAAAAAAAGCACTTGCACAATTTGCATATTTGTAACTTCTGTTATATTGAATTGTCAGTTGTACTACTAGTAAAAACGTGAGAATGTTTAAATATCAACTAACACTTTACGTTGTTATTGTCAATATTTTAATTGAAAAGTTAATAAAAACGAATAAAAACAAAAAACCTAAATACCATATTAGCTTCAAAACTAAAACTAAAGTAAATAAACTATTTAGAAGTGCAACAATTGCTGTTTGCATGTGTTATAAATAAAAGTTTTACCAAAGCCCTGAAGGCTTTACTTTTATAATTTTGTTTCTATTTTAAAATTTTGTTATTGTGAACGAGGGAGGTATTGCGGGAAGAGTATTTTTGCTTGTTTCTGATTTTTAACAGGTGCAAAAACTTAATTATAAAAATCATAATTATAAAATACAAAGTTATTTTACTCGACAGCAAAAATTTAACATAAAATCAGCTTTCCTAACAGTCTCAAAAACTCTGTGCTTAAATGTGGAAAGATAATTTTTTCTCTCTTGGAATTTTAAAAATATTTTGGTATTCTTCGCTTAATTTTTGATTTTATTTTTGTTATTTGCTGCACAAAAATATAAATCGTGTAAATATAATTGTTGCAGTGGGTGTTTCACGATATCATTACAGACATTTTTTGAAAAGAAATTGTATCTTTTTTTTAATATTAAAGTCTCTCCACAATTGAATCAATCATTCCAAAAGCCTCATAATTTTCACAAGTAAATTATTCAGCAATTGCATCAGTACAATGTATTTTGATATTTTGGAGCTCAACCTATGTAAATGTACGGTCACACTTGGCAAATATTTGCCAAAAAAACGTAGACAACAGACAAGCTAAAATTGTAGTTCTTTTAATTTCAATATTTTTTCAAAAAGTGAAAACTTGACATTGAATTGATCCACAATGTAGATTCTACATTTATCAACATTAATATAACGAAAATAATGATAAAGTCTACAAGTCTAGAGAACAGCGTCCATGCAATATAGAGTTGCATAAACGATTTCATCCATGAAACTACTGAAATGTTCATTTATTAAAGCCCAACTTCGAATAAAATTTAGAATACTGAACAAACTGTTGCTTTTATCATACAATGAGTGAAAACATTTTATTTCATAATGTTAACACAAAGAGATTGTTCATGGAAACGAGTGTTGTTTCATAGTTCTCGCATATCAAGCATAAACCGAACAGGTAAACGAATGATAATATGACACCTCGTCATCATATATATGACTCATATCATCATATTTAACCCCCGCATCAACATACAAAATAATAATGTTTATGTTGATGACAGAGTTGTGTTCTTTGTTCTTGTTGATACAATGTCGAACTGATTTCAAAGTAATAAACGCAATGCTGGCTAGTGTCATGAGATCAAAAACAAAGACGATAATCGTAGAATTGATGCCAAATTACATCAGTGTTATGACGGCTTTTCTATCAGTGCAACGATTTCAACTAGTGGGCATTTCTGTCGTAGTCGGGTTCTACTTTTAATGCAAAATGTAGTGTCTGTCACAGCATCACGCTAAAACAATTCGCCAAAGCTAGATTCTATTAAAAGTTTTACTGACCCGATCGATGCTAAAATTGATTTAATGAAAATGGTTTAAGAATATCTAAATTTAATCAATATTCTTTTAGGGCAAATCAAGAGATATTTGAAGGCGAAAACCCTATGTACTCTAGATCGGCGGAAGTGCAGAGAGAATAGGTATATTTTCTGAATTGAAATTTAATAATTTTATATTTATTTATTTTTTGCCATTTCACTAGATTTTTACAAAAAAAGTTTTTTATCTTCATTAAGACAGAATGAGTTAATTACGATATTACGGATAATAAACAAGTAGTATTCCATTTTTTATCCCTCATCAAATCGTTTAATTTTCTTTCGTTTTATTTTTTATAAGTATGTTTTCTGTCATGACGTTATTTATCTCGTTTATTTCATTCAAGTGTCATCGTCATTTATGACTTAATTCCCATTTAATTTGAATTTTATTTGCTTTTCATAACCATTTTGCCACTCAAATCACCGTATTTACATTATTCTTATTTTTATGTGATACTTTGTTGGTCTGATTGTACGAGTACGTCTGTCTCTAAATCGTTATAAAATACTTTTGTCAATAAAATCATTACATGTACTTGTGTAAATTTATGAAATTTTGCTCATTTTTATGAATTCTTTGCATTCTTTCTTTATTTTATTCCATTTGATAAGTTTTACTTTCAGATTCTTTTTTACTCGTTTGTATCTGTGTTTGTTTGTTTGCATTGTGTGATGTATAGAAATGACAAAATTAAATTCCATCAGCAAATAATAAATATAATGAAAATAATAATGAATATCATCACTGACTGATGATGATGGCAGCATAAGGCTTTGCACAAAATATTGTAGAATTGTATAAAGAAACAAATTGCGCGACTTAAAGGATTTTCCAATGTATGATGTGCACTCTGTACCACCCACCACTACTGCTGATACAAAGTTTGTTCTTTCTTCTATCAAGTTAAGCAACAAATGGTCTGAAACTGCTACAGTAATGAAGTATATAAGTATTTTGGCAATAGACATTTTTGCAGTACGCTTAGTGCACACAGAAAATATCATTATCCAATATTTTTTTTAAATTTATGCAGAAAACATTTTATTTTAATTAATATTTTCATTGCTTCAATGTTTATTTTAATTATTTTAAGTACATTTTTGAAACAATGCTACACAGAACAAATTATTTTATACAGTTTCCATGAATGACATTCATTGAGTTAGATTCATGATTTTTTTTTTCAAAAATACGTTGATTCAATGAAAATATTCTTTAAAGTTCAATGTAAAGCGATTCACTGAAATCATTCGTTCTTGTTCTTCTTTAACAAAATTAATGAACCACTTCATTGATTTAACGTACAAGTACATTAGGTAAAATTTTATGAACAATTCTTTGAAAAAATTAACTCTTTCCTTGAATTTATAATGTACGTCTTTGGTTCAGTGTATCAAAATATTGTAAATCCAGATACCATAATATGTCAAAAATGTCTACATATTAATTGTTTATAATAATTTATAAGTTACGAGTATGTATGAAAATCGTATTATTTTCAGAGAATGGCACTGCTTGAGTTTTCGCTTGATTTCAATACGTAAAAGTGAAGTATCTAATACAAAATTAAAAAATTTTCGTCTGAGCTCAGTTGAAAACAGACGAAAGTTCCTACATTATAGAGACGGCATAACCTACACTTCAATTATTTTCCTTTAATAAAATACTATTTTTTTTTAATTGAAGAAATCAAGAAATATTTTGAATTAATAATGCTGAAGTAATACTACTAATTTCGTGCTTGGTTGAAAACTAATTAATTTTTTGGTTGAATCTACGTTTTTTGTAATTGAATTTTGCTTTTAGTTGCTCTAAATGATAATGTTTGATATCGTCAACAGTTTTATTTTCATTGAACTTTTCTTCAAGTATAGACTTATTTATTTATATTTTCTTCTAGCTTCTCCTTTACTTTTTTCTTTGCTGAATAAAAATTTAGAATGTTGAAATGCACATCTGCTATTTCTTCCTCCGTCTTTTCATAACTTTGAGTTTATATGTCTGTATTTTCAATGTTCGTATCTCAGTGTGTACTCATATTATGTTGACAACGTTGGTGATGAAGATGTTTTTGGTGAAAATTCAATAAGTTCGAGTATTACGAATACATGCATATGTATTGATGGTACCGAGCGGTAAGTTGAAGGAGTAAAGACGCCTGTTTAGCAGACATAAGGCCTGCCAATCCGCATTCCATACTCATTTAATTTTTACTCATGCTGTCATTGCCCCACAGGGCTTCCAAGCCCCTTCCCAATGTAGAGACTCTTACAGGCCTCTTCTGGCATGCCATTTTGGAGGCTATCTAAAGAAGGTCTGCTAAAAAGCAAATGGATTTTCATAGCTGCTGCTTTCGATATGATTAATGTGTTTTTTTTTCGAACTATTTCTTTTCATCTAAAGTAGTTTTTTATACGTTGTATTGGATATGATGTAGTTCCGGGGGAATAATGATAAGTTAATCAGCTCCGACATAATAGCAGCATGTTTGATGTCTCTTGTATGTAAATTTCAGTCTTATACAGAAATTATATGCGAAAAGAGAATACGAGAATGTTTGTTATATCCAAAGAAATTTTTTACTTTTAAATTTAAAAATACCATGTTCCTTCCATCCTCCCTTCTTAAAGAGGGGAATGTGGAATGTATAGCGAACGAAGTTTGCATGTGTATCGGTCTTGCAGCCCTTCAAGAAGGCCTGCAATTTGCAGGCCTGTTGCCTTTTACCGCTGGGTATTTATTTGTATGCATGTATGTACTTGAAGTATCTGTGTAAGAACCCTTCACTTTGTTGAAAAAAAAAAAATAAAAATGATGTCCTATGATGTGCAAAGGAATGGTGAGAGCGTGACGTGAAGGCTTTTATACTTTTTGCATCAGTATTTAAGTCACCATAACACTAACAGCCATATTCTGGCAATTTGGTAACAATAAATTTGTAACCGAATTTTTGTTACCGTATTGTAACTCTTATAAAAAAAATAACTCAAGAAATGTGGTGAAAAAATTTATACATTTTTGTAATAAAATTTAATTATTTTAAATGATTTTTTTAAATAAAAATAGATTGTGGAATGCCAAAAAGTAAATTTATGAAACTTTTGGCTTCTACACGAACAATCAATCGCCCAATTGCCTTTGAGATTTTATTCATATTGAAAAATAAAAATAGTTGCAAATCACACAAAGGATTTGGGTAGAACAATCTTAGACGGCAATCTGAGCAATCGTCCATATTTTTGGATCATTACTGATTATGCCAAATTGCGAAAATTCGCAAAAACTTGCTAACTTTAAATAAATAGAGAAGTCTAATAGTGTTTGAAAATCGGCAAAAGTGTAAAAAACCAAGAACTAGCAAAACAAATATGCTTACCGCCAAAAATAGCGAAAATTTGAGATAATTTGCAAACAAACATTAAAATTGTTTTAAAATAGCTAAAATTATAAGGAATGCAAAAAAACTCCGACAATTCGCAAAAACTTGTTAACATTAAAGAGATAGAAAATTCTGATAGTAATTAAAATTCGGTAAAACTGTAAAAAAGCGATATATAATGAATTTAAGGGCTTGTTTCCAATTTGTTGCCAACTTTAATTGTAAGAAAAGCTCGGAAAAAAATTATTTATTCTTGCCAGTTTTTGGATTATTTACAGTTTTAACGACGACTAATCAATATCAGACTTTGCCATATTTTTAATCTTAGCAAGTTCTTGCGAATTTTTGTAATTTTCGCGTTTTTTCCGAATTATTGGCACTCCTCATAATTTTAGCTACTCTTGAGCAAATTAAGGGGTCGTTTACATTTTTTGCAATTTTTCGCGAATTTTTGCTAGTTTTGCGGTAAAATTGATTTCAGCGAAGTTTCGAATTTTTCGCCAACTTTAATAACAAATAGAATAAAAATTAAAAAAAAATTCTTGCTACTTACACTCTAAAACACTTTTGTTGAAAATTAGGTCGAAATAGTCGGCAACACTTTACTGATTATTATCGACTTAAAATTACAGACGCTGCATGCGGGTATGAACCGCAACCTCCTGAGTGATAGTCTGACGTATTTACCATTCAGCCATAGCCGTATTGTACTCTATGTTACATTGTTTCCACTTGGACTAAATATGTTTAATTTGAAAGGTTTTTTCTTTAATAAAATAACTACAAAATCGATGCAATTTTAGACAAGGAGACATTTTCAAAACAAATATAGACAAGATATGATCGCAAATTTGAAGTAATGTTTTATAGTGTACTTTTTTGTATGTAATAGTTTTATTGACTTTTGTTACGATAAAAAAATTATCAGAATACCAATTTCCTATTTTTTTAACTTTGGTTACAAATTATAGCCATGGTGACTATTATTACTGTGTCAGAATAGGCCTGTAAATCAATCGCTTAAGAACTATGATGTCACATTCGAACACATAGATACAAACATCAAACTTATAGCACCCGACTTTTTTTTTAAATTGAAACATATAATTTGGCAAAACTTATGTATATTTTATTTATTTTGGAAGAAAGAAATATGGATGGGCGCTTTTATAAGTATACCATATATGTATACAATTATATCTATTTTAAATTACAAACAACTTATTTGTATACCTAGAAAAATAGTGAGATAAAAATAACTAAAACTCATTACTTGGTAGCCCATTAAAAAACTTTTGCCCATTACCAAAATTCTTAAAGTTCTTACTGCGTTATGTAAAAAATAAAATAAGAAAGTGTTTAGCGAGCATACGACATCGTGTATGGCAGGAGTTTCACGCACACATCACTTATACGACATCGTGTATGGCACAAGTTTCACGCACACATCACTTATATGAAATAGAAATCTTATTGCAATTTTTCAGTTTGATTCGGGTGTCACTTTTCTTATTGAAAAAATTGTTACTTGCTGCTGTTCTATTTATTTAAAAGGTTGGATGCTTGCGATCTCTGTGGGCTATAAATATATTAAATTTAACCAATTTTTTTGTACACTTAAATGTTAATATGAAATATATTTAAAAGTTGAGAGGGAAACAGTTTTTTCATCAAATCATCATTATTTCTCAATATTAGAATAATAAAAACAAGTAAAATAAATTGATAGAGCGGTCTAATGCCAAAGTGAGGTTTGGCTGAAAATTTTATACAATACTATACACATCTACAGGAGCCAGTCCCACAACAATATCAATACATTATTTTCAACTTAACGAGTTGGTAGTGTGGTAGCTTATCATTCCGGGTGCCGTCGGTTTCATTCATTAAATAGTCGGCTTAAAAATAAAATACAGTTTGTACTTGCATTTGTAACAATAAAAATAAATAAATAAACTTTCAATAAATATTCAATTAAAAGTCAGAATAATTTATGCATACAATAAAACTGTAAAAAGGGCGTGTCTGTACATGAAATATTTTTTGAAAATATTTATGGTGGCATAAATAGTAATCGATGTAGAACACAACAAACCCCCTTAACGTGTTTGGAGATTTTCACCTTCGACTACGACATTTTTGTAACAGGTCTTTAATATATTACAAAATGTCGTGTACGCTACATTTTTCTTCAATCCATTACAAAATGTCGTAGTCGAAGACGAAAATCGCCAAACACGATAAGGGCCGTCCGAATACGCATCACGCCAAAACCAGTGAACGGATTTTCATGAAATTTTGTGTGGAGGTACTTTAGAGTCCTGGTTCAATCGTATGGTAATTTTTACCGCGATAAAATATCTCATTTCCAAGTTGAAACAGAAAAAGCAAAAATGTTCAATTTTGCTAATATTAGCAGAAAATTTGCTGAAAATAAGAAAGATATTTTTGTTTTTTTAAAGTTGGTAGCACTGTTTATTTTGTATAACGGGAACTTTAAACAATATGTAAAAAACCTTATATTATTATGTTTTACAGACACCTAATAATCCAAAGTCAATCTTCACTGTGCAGTACCATTTGTTTGATCTTTATTTACATTTTTTTATGGCGTGGAAATAACGTCCATGGATTCTATTACATTGGAAGTTATTGCATGCCACCTATACATGTATTCTGATTCCTTATGGGTACGGGAGTCGACTTAACAATGATGGCCTGCTCTTTCATCCGTCCGAATAGAAAATGTTTGGCACCAAGACACCAAAACATATTTTGTGGTTCCTATTACGAACAAATCAGCTAAATGCGATTATTCTCGTCCTGCTTTTTTTATGAAATGCAAATAAGCCAGAATCTCGACAAAATTGAAAAAAATCCTCAAAACTACATAATTGAACATTTTTAAAGCTGTGAATAAACTGGGAATAAATGAATGGAATGAGGAATGTTTTTAAGAAATTGGGGAAAAAATACATTAGAGTAAATCTAAAATCGCAAAAGAAAAAAAATTTTTATGTGGAAAAATTTTAAAATTTTCGTTGGCAAAACAGACTTTTTTGGTATTTTTTGTATATATGCATATTACAATTTAAAAAGCCAAAATATGCAGGAAAACAATCAAATATGCCACAAAAACCCAAACGACTAAGTGTAAAATATGCAAAACTATGCTGTAAAGGGTAAAATATGCAAAAATATGCACTAATAAATCGATTTCAAAATATTTAAAAAGTTCTGAAATGTATAAATATCTTAAGGTGGCAACGCGTTTGTTGCTTTTCCAACTTTAGACGCTTTAATAGCAGCAAGTTTACATCACTCGCTAAAAGCATTTTTCTTATAAAATTTCAAGCCTTTTGCACGTTGGTTTTTTATATTTTGTATCTTTTTAATATTCTAATTCGATTTGTTTTGATAGTTTAGATAAAATACATTTTTAGTAGTTTAATTTTCTGCATCCGAAAACACTAGCTATCAAAACGCGTTTAACGCGAGCAAAAGTTGAAAGTAGGGATGTAACGATACGCCGTTTTGCCGATCCGATACCGATACCGATATTTAAAAATAAATATCGCCGATACCGATTCCGATACCGATACGAATATTGAAATTGAGTTCAAGTTTAGATCAACAAAAGTCAAGTGCAATTTTTTATTATACAAAATTACATTGTAAGAGAGAATATTTAAAATTGATTTTAACCCAGTATAAAAAAATTGGAAGTAATTTTTAAGGAGCTACATTTTCTTTGCTTCCAAAAAATCTATATTAAAAATATGCAGATAATTAGTAGAAAAGCAAGAAAAAAATTTTAATTCGTTTATAATTTTAAAAAATACTCGCCATGCTTTTTAAAAAATCTATTTTTTAAAGAACATTTATCAACTAATATTCTTCTATATAACTTAATAGCTTAATTATTAAAAGTATTCTAAGTTAATATTTATTCACTTAAATTTACATGAAAATAGAGTTTTGAGTTTAAATTCGGATAAAAAAAAATTGTGCAAATGGGTAATTTTTTATCCTTTTTCCTTGAAAAATCATTATAGAACACCGAAAAAGAAATTTGTCCTAGCATCGCTTCCAATTCGGTGATTGGTAATTGCAGTGGCAAGGATATTTAAAACTAATTAAAAGTTATCCAAATTTGCAATACTTCCAGATCGCGAATTATACATTTTCATGACTTCTTTGGAGTGTATTTTTTTGCTGGAATAAGATTTTAAAAACAACGACTTGAATTTGAATTCATGGTAAAATTAACAAAAAATAAATATTTTTTTTACAAAATAACAGCATAAAATATTATTAATTTTTAAAATTGATATTAATAAGATTTAAAAAATAATGAAGTGAATTTAATTCATGGTAAAATTGAACATAAATAAATTATTTGTTAAAAAAACTCTGAAAAAAATTTTAAAAGTATCGTCATATCGACAGTAAAATATCGCCGATACCGATGTATCGGAAAATCTGAAGTATCGCCGATATATCGGTATCGGTATTCGTTACATCCCTAGTTGAAAGTTGCTAAGCTTTTTGCTTCGCACGCGTTTCAAACTTGCTTGTGATATATCGCACAGGAAAAAACATGCAATTGCATATTTGCGGTTTCCCTGGCTATGACATATTCGAAATGTCATAATTTCGAAAAATTTACCGAATGTGTTGAGATTAGTCTTTAAATACATTAATGATTTGTATGTCATGTTAAAGATAATATTTGGGGATACAAAAATGTATAGAACAAAAATTTAAAAAAAAAAACTACTTATCTGCAAAGTTTTGAAAATTTCAAAGCTGACTAATACTTCTTTTTCTTTATATTTTTCATAAAAGTCAAATAATAGTTATGCACTTCCATTTGTATTTTGTTAAGCCAGTTACTGATTAGAGTAAAAAAAAAGTGTTAACAGCTGTTGAGTTACACAATGTGTTTCACTAATTTAATTTAATAGTTTATGGAAAATTCTGTTTTATGGAACATGATACGTTCTTCTATTCATCGAATTTCTTTATTTATTTGTTTGGCTTTTCGTTGGTTTATTTAATAATATTAAATTTGACATGTGCTTACGGCCATAGATAAATAAGCTCGTACATACGATCTGTACTAAAACATTTGAGTTTAGTAAATGTTAACGTGATTCATGCAAATAAAAATAATTGTAATTTACACAATAAATTTCTTTTATTTTATTATTGATTTTTCTAACTTTAAATGATTTACAACAATTGGTTTATTTTTATATTTTTGGGAGACACCGTTTGTATGGAATTTAATATACTTTTAAGAGCCTGCCTTAATATGGATCATATTAAAGAAAATCTTACAATATTGTTTAATCAACTAGAAATAAATGTTTTCAGTAGACATTTTATTCTTTCGATTGTTCATATTTTAATGACAACAAGTTTTCCCTTTGTCTATGACCATTTCAAGCATCAGCGATCACGAATCGCCAGCTGTATGTCGTTAAATGTTACAATTTACAATAAGTCACATTCACCAGAGAATGTCAATTTTAAGAGGAAGACTCTTAATCTTAAGAAAGGTAAATTTTTTATATATTTTTTAAACTGTATTTTTGACATTAGCGAAAACATGAAAAAAGGAACACTCACTCACATACACACAATCTTATTCTCACTCGACAAAGATCGGTGCCTTTTGATTTGTCACAGCAAAAGTATCGCCTTACCATAATGGCAGCTCATTTCAAAACAGGATCTATGAATGTCTTTTAAAACTTGCCTGCAATTTGTGCTCAAAGGAAAAGTTTTCTATGTAAGATATTTTTAAGTAGAGATTAGACATCGGCGGAAATTGTTATTTTGTTTTCTATTTATTTTATTATTGTTTTCAATGTAACAATTTAGTTGTGCGGTTTTGTATCTAAAATAAGAACTAATTGTTATGAGCGGCTACATAACAAGGATATCACTTAACAACTTATCCTAATCCTTAATTTCTATTATTTTTGCAAAGATATTTTTCTCAAATTACAAGAAATAATTATCATTAAATTACAAAAAATAATTGAAATTAAACAAAACATATAAGGTCGCTAATAGCTGCGTTTTTAAAGTTTGATTTTTGGCCATCCTGCGAATAGTTCTTTAACGCCGGCAAAACTTATTGGACTTAATTAAGTTTCCTTATTAAATTTAAATACAATTTGTTTTTGTTTGCAATAAATGCAATAAATGTTGAAGGTATGATTGCGTGTCAATTGACATCATACAGGAGTGTGTTGCGAAACAAAAAATTGATTTAATTAAAGGCAGGTGTTTCATAAAGCATTCAAATAAAAAACAAAATAGTTCATTACGTTACCAAGGACAACAGGAAAAGAAAAATTAACAACAGCTAAACGGAAGTAAATACACAACTATTTTTATTTAAATGAATTAATAATGAACTCGTATCATTAAATTAATTTTAAATTAGCTATTAAACTTTTGTGTTTTATTTATTTTTTTTAAGAGGCAACTGATTGATGCCTACCAGTTAATTAATTAATGTGTTACCATAAAGTGGTAGAGAGAGAGAGAGAGAGAGAGATAATAAGCTTAATTCACTTACAACTTTGCTATTTCGCGTTTTTTTTGTAGAGCAGTATTGCAGTTCCTCTGGTGGCAAGCAGGGTGACCGTTGAACATTTTTAAAAAGTGGCACAAAAAGGGGATTTTGAGGAAAAAAGTGGCACCAAAAAGGGGATTCTTCCAAAAAACGGGGCAACTTTTTTGAAAAGGGAATATTTGAACCAAATTCTAATATTTAATGAATTTCTAGGGCATATAATGCTTTTGAAATAAAATGAATCAATTTTGATGTTTTTTCGTTCAAAAAACTGACTGCTTTTTACATAATTTTTAGACAAACAATGCAAACAAGCCTTGTTTGTATAAAATTTATGTGAAAGGCACTTACATTTTTTTTTAGCAATTTCCATCAAAAATTTTTTACTCAAGTCGCTTGTTTGCATATGGAAACAGCATATTAGTAAAGTATATCGAAAAGCAGTTTCGCTGAGTAAAGATTTTTGCATAGCCGGCCTTCGGTCGGCGAAGGCGCTGAGTATACTGAGAGGAGAAAATCGTTAAGCCCGGCCGAAGGCCGCTTTTCAATATACCAAGAAGAAAAAATAGCTAAGCCCGCCCGAAGGCCAGCTACGCAAATAATATTTTGTAGTAAAATAAAATTTCTTAACAATTTTAATTAATTCCAAATATTTCTTTGAATCGACGATGTCGATTGGACATATTTTAAGCATTGTTGACGCTATTTGTAAATTTTTCTTGATTTGATTTCACTTTTTAAAATGCAATAACCTCAATTGATCTTTTATTACTTGTCACCGATTGCAGAAAGTGAATAGTGAAAAGTGAATAGTCAAAAACATGTATATTTGAATTTGTTTTCATTTTTAAAAGTGTGGACATTATGACACATTTCAAAGTGTCATAATGGTCATAATAATAATGTCATAAAGTCCATGGCCCTAATAAAAGTGTCACAATGTCCATGGATGTTATGCCATTTTTAGCAGTGTCATCATGTCTTTGGACATTATGTCACTGAATATTGTGACATGGCACCAAAATTTGCATGAAAATAATTTTAAAAATATTTAAAGCTGCGTGATTTTCATAAAAATTTTTAACAAGACGTTCTTGTTCGTGTTAGTGAATCAGGGTGTTAGTTTTTAATAATTTTAATACAATAACGAATATCTATAGATCTAAACTCTTAAACTATTTCAAAATAGGTTTTGTCATAAGACTTTACATGATAGACTCAAAAACAAATTTTTGTCTTTAGATTTTTTTTTATAAAACAGTTTCGTTCCGTAAAAAGCTTATATTAAAACAAGAAGCATCATTTCATAAAAAGGGGCAAAAAGGGGCATAATATTACAAAAGGTGGCAGACTTAGGTCATTTTAAAAAAGGGCCACTAAAAGTGGCAAGGCAGTTGAAAAAGTGGCAAATTGCCACTTTAGTCGCAAAACGGTCACGCTGGTGGCAAGTTGAAACTTTGATTTGCTTAAGCTGTTTAGCCATTTATTAGTTCTTTTACTTCGCCGACGGTTCTGCTATA
Source organism: Panzeria rudis (assembly GCA_956483635.1). NCBI lineage: Eukaryota > Metazoa > Arthropoda > Insecta > Diptera > Tachinidae > Panzeria > Panzeria rudis. The sequence goes on from OY101450.1 coordinate 151,452,743, forward strand.
ATACCGACGTGGAGGGTGATATGAAGAGCATTAGGATATGTTAGAATTATTCGCTGCCAGTGCTGCCAAAGCGATCAGTGCTATGCCTTCATCACTTCAACAGTCCAACAACAGGCAACACAATAACACACCAATGCACATCAGAAAAATTCATGATGTTGTTGGCTTGCCTGAAGCTAGTCTTGAACTCAAGACCTCAGGGGTTGTAGTCAAACGCGCTAAGTCGCTTAAGTACGCAGTTCGGCTAAAAGTAATGATCAGCTAATAATTGGTGTTTAGACTGAATTTTACCAAAAGTCAATATTTCCATAAAATTGATGGAAACCTTGAGGAAAATGAGAGTGGTACAATAAGTTTCCGAGTCGTGAGGGATGAAAAGAGAATACATCACCTAAGTAGAATAAAAATTTAAGAGAACCCTCACTATACAAGCAGGGTTTTTTAAATTAAAAATATTTATATAAAGTGCAGCAATTTGATTAATATTAAAGAAACCACGACATCACAAGTACCTTAAGTTTGGATCTAGAGCCTATCACTGTGTATCTTAATTATATCAATTGACCCTCTTCAATGACAACGCCATAGTAAAAGCCGCAAGTCAATCTCATATAAAGAGTTGCAGAGGTCGAACCGGTTGCTGGTCCTTGGGAACTAGTCGCGTGAGTTGTCTTGTGACAGGCTCTTTTTTCTCTAGGGTGTGAATAAGAATGAAATTAATACTTGGACACAATTTCTAGCGTTCAAGTTGAGTTGAGAGCTTCGGTGTTTTTGAAGAGTTGTAATAGAATATTATGGCAAATCGCCGTTGAAGAGGAATTTTTGCCCGTTTTTAAGAAAGCGACAAAGAGACCCACACTCTCTGTTTTATTCTTAAATCGTCAATTTAAATTAAAATTAGAATTATAAGCCTATATTTCGATATTCTTTGAATATCATCCTCAGGGCTTATTATTTTTAAAATATTTAAACGCAATCATATTCGAAGAATATCGAAATATAGGCATATAATTCTAATTTAAATTTAAGCTGACGATTTAATAATAAAACACAGACCTCGAGCTTCAAGATATTTATATTTATATATAAAGGTCGAAAAACTCAGAAATAATTTTTAGATCACATAAATTTTTACTAACATAAAATATTTTACGCCTTACGAGCCACAAACAGTAAATTAACACACCAGGAGACAATTCAGCTCGGCCAAAATTAATATCAACAATCATTAATTTTATATACATATATTTTTCTTAAAAAATCAATTTTAATGTTTAACCATTATAGAAATTATTACGCTTGATTTAATAAACTCAAGTATTGTAATCGTTTTCTCTTTTCCTTTTTTCCTTTTTCCTTTTATTGTCAAACCATGAAATAAGTGGCTGCTAATCGTTTATGTCGCTCTCATATTACAGTAGATATTTGCTTCCCTGTTGATGATGCTGATGCATTGTCATTAAATGTTAACAAAATTTCTTACAAACTTTTTATGCCTTCGCTCTTTAACTATCATTCTGAAAAAAAAAACAATTATTTAATTCATACACTTTGGCAACTGTTACTTCCGCAAAGGAGAGAGTGCAAAGGGAATAATAGTAAAATAAGGAAACACAAAATAAAGATGACAAAATGTGAGTATTATGTCAGCATCTCCCACTGGGATATTGAATACGCTCAATTTATGCTACAGAGCGCTTGCTTGAAAGCGGAAACAGGAAACGCTTGGAAAATTGAAAAGTTTGAGGAGTGAAAGAAAATTTAATTCTTTGATTGTTACAAATTGAAAGAAAATTAAAATCGTAAATTCTGGAATGGAACAAAATGAAAGGTTCTGACTGATAGGAAAATTGTTATAGCACTGATGTAATTTGACATCAATATGACAACTATCTTCGTTTTTGAGATTATGACATTTGTTATCATTGCAATGTCTATCTTTGTAACAGTTGACCATCTATCTAGTCATCAATAAGAATGATGATAGTTTTGTCATCAATGGATTGAATAAACAAATTCAATTTAAATGTTCTTACTTTTACTATTTAATTTTTTTGTTATTTCATTTCATTTAATTGTTAATTATATAAAGGGTCCGCTATCTAACGTTTTATCCTTCCGGACCAATCGTGTAGGCTACTGCATGGCCAGCCGAGGCAGCCATTTGAACGAAATTATTTTTCATTATTAACTGGAAAGATTGTACTTTCAAATAAAAAAAGAAATTTGAGAAAATATTCAGTAGTTTTTTTTATAGCATTTTCAAAAAAAAAGTTATCTGGCGGACCCTTTATTTTTTTCTAGTGTTGTTCTTGATGTGTGATGTACGGATATAGCAATTTTCGTCAATTGAATAGTTTTGAAATTGCCAAATTTTTAATGCAATTACCTTGCTACCTTTTGGGGTGCGAAATTACCGTACATAAAGGTAATTACTCTACGGTTAACGTCTAGATATTCTCAAGAATTTATGTGCAAAAAAGTTAAATTGATATGTTCTGGTTAGCTAATCTATATGCCAGCATTTCGTTGGTTGCTAATGCCAACTCATCAGTAGATCTTTAAAACAAAAATCGGTTCCACATTTAATGTCCTCCAATGGAGGATCTATCAAATGCTAAGCCGGTGAACCACATTTCAAAAGTTTTTGAAACTCGTATGCTTATAGTTAGACTCTCAAACAAGGAATAAGATTCACAATACACAAGCACATTAGTTTTATTAAAAAATAAAACACAAAACCTTTACAAATGAATTTTTATTCGATACGAACCTGTTTATTTTCCTAACAACCTCTAAAAAATAAATAAATATTCTTTTAATTTCCTGGTAAATCGCGAATTATTTAGAAATTTCTCAGGATCCGGGAATTCTCGCTCAAAACAAATTATTGAAAAATACACCATAATATCTGAACATGTCCATATTACTGGAGTGTGCGTATTACAGATTTTAATTTTTGCTTTGTTTTTTAATATAAATATTCTTATAACCTGCATACATTGTACAGAGAAAACCTGTTTTAGAAAGTTTTTTTTTTTTAATAAAAACTCATTAAATTTTACATTTATTTCTAAAGTTTTTTATTCAAAACAGTCGTTCAATTAACCGACTTCAAAAAAGAAGGGATTATTAATTCGTGTGTATTTTTTTAATGTTTGCATAGATATAACTCTGTCATTTGTCAACCGATTTTCAAAACTATTTTCAGTTTGGTCCCATAATTTTTTTTCGAAAATCGGAGAGAGAAAATTTTACCCTCCATGCATAAATTTGTTCTTTTCTTTATTTATTTGGAAGGGTTTGCTTGAAGTTTGGTTTCATAGAAGTAAAAATCTGGCGGACTAAATGGTAGCCCGATATATTAATTATCGCCATTTCTTGACCGATTTTCAAAATATTTTATTTGAAAGGACAGGAAAGGTTTGGTACTATGAAAAATTGCAGACACCCCATTTGTAGACAAACACAATATTTGAACTAACGCAATATTGCGTCCGTTTTGTAATCTGTTCAATAAGTCTTTGGATTGAAGACAAATATTAGCTAAGAAGTTACGTTATTATACAAAGAATAAATAAACAAAAGAAAAAATCTACTGTCCGGATTATTGAGTAAAAAAGTGGTACTGTCCGGTTTGTAACTGTGTCCGGACTATAGATGTGTTCGAAGAATCGTGAGTTCGGATTATCGGGATAGCACTGTATAGGTATATTTTTATACTTAAGTAGAATGGTTCTTAAAGATTGTGCACTCATAAAATCTATTAAGAAATAAAAAAAAATAAGATGACAGAAATAAAATTTGCTACTATTAAAACAACGAAAAAGCTTTAACAACTAATATATAAGAGTATGCAATGCGATATTGCCAGATTCACTAAATCTCCAACAGTATTTTCATAAATACTCCACGGTGGGGTTGAACTCGGCGTGAATGCATTTGTTTAGCACTACCAATTTTCTTTTGGTATTCGATTCCTGGACCCATCAGAAGGTCAGAAAAAAAAATCCACCATAATTCCTAGAGCCGATTTTGAGAAAAACGCGTTTTTCTGCAATATAATTTGTCTGGACAAAACACATGTATTAATGAAAACATTGGGAAATTGAAAATTTTTATAGCACATCTTCAGGGTGAAGGATGGGTATTTGATTAAAACCAAGTTGTTTTGACATTGTCGAACGCTCAAAACTTACCATGAATACTCTCCGAAATAGTAATTCGACTCCAGAGAACTGGATTTGTGAGGCAAAAATGAAATTACTAGAAAAGTGGTATCTTTTTAATTGTTCTATTTTCTCGACAACTATTGTTCAATTTTTCTACAAAACACACTTGTGAACACTTTGAAATAAGTTATGTGAGAACAACTAATAACATAAAACAAATAATAACGTGAAAACAAACAATAACATGAAATCAAAATTACTCATTTTTCGTCTACCGATTACTGACAAGTTACAAATGAACGCTGTTATATTCCTGGACCGCAGTCAGTAATTTATTACCATAATGGGGATGGTTTTTCCCAACTTTATATTTTTGCCAGGTCATTTTAAAATCGTGATGCACAGATTCCATGGCCTGTTCGCTAAAAAACCCTAATCCTTTTTTGGTTTTTGCACAAAACTCAGGAACATCAAAAAATACAGCGTGGACTTTTGGGGTTACACGAATCCGAAGATCAAGATAGCTTTTTTTGAACATTTCAATCGCTTCCAAGTAGTTTGATTTGAGATCATTTGAAAAACACGATTCAACCACTTCTCTAAAATCTTGGAAACATTTGACATAATTCAAGCATTCCGGTCTACAAATTTCGCGCAAAATTTCAATTTTCTCCAACAGCAGTTTGCACGAATTACCCGCAAAGGCAGGAGCCCCGTGCACAAAGTCTTGGGTAGCATTGCATCTTTTTGCCCATTTCTGACACTCGACATCGTACTCTTTTTTCATTCGATTGTACAGAGTATTCACAACACCGAGCATTAAATGCAATTCAGGCGGTGCAATGATATCAAGGATTTGTCTCGTGTCATTCGTGCCACTTGACAGAACGGGCGCATTTGAACAGTTTCTGTATTTTTTAGCAAGAGACTTTTTGAAGTTAATTTTCTCCCACTCCACATAATTTTTTTGGCAATTGTCTATCGTTCTTTTTTCACCGGATGTATCCAAGTTTTCTTTATCAGCAAAGCACCAGGTACATGGGAAGCTGCTTGAATGAGACATGATTCCCACTAATATATTAGCAAGTTTCAAGTCAGTCGCGATCGTTCCAGGAAAATGATTTATGTGCAAGAGGGACCATAAGTGATGAACATTTTCGTAGTTTTCTTGTGTGCCTGCAACTACTGCCAAAATAAATAACTTCTTCACGCCGGAATCCTTAAACTTTTTTGCAGCTACGCCCTCTTCATATTTTTGGCGGAGATCTCTTACAACAGGACCAGGTGTTTGTACTGAAAGGCAGACTTTCAGAAACCCGCCTCCACCATCTATACCGAATTTTAAATGAGGATCGTTGAGGTTGCGGACTTCTTTAACGCGATTTATCAAACCCAGAACATCATCGCAATAGACCAATATTTCTGTTGAACTTGTTTTCTCGCCCGCCTTAGATGTTATTGTAGCACATGTTTGGAAGTCGAAAAATTCATCCATCTATGTCGGTATATGGATAGCTTCTCTTTTAAATGTGGTTCGAACAGATCCCTTTTTCGAGAAGCCACACGCAAGTCTCGTGCCACTCCTTGGACTATGTTGCTGAAAAGACCATAATTTGTCCCTATTCTCGAAACTTGTTCTGCAGAAATCTGTTGCGGGGATGGAGTCTGGTCGCTTGGTTTTGGGACGAGTTCAATACTAAGAGGCCCACCTCGTATCTGTGATAACTGAGCAATTTTCTTTCCTGACACTGTGCCACTTCGATCACTATTTACAAATACATCTTTTATCAAAGAACTCGCCAAATGTTCTTTTTGTTTTTTAGGGAGCGATTTGCTCACGTGTTCCTGCAAACTTGAAAATGTAATACTCCAGAAATGTTTTTTCCCCACTGAGTAGGTGTGACCACATTTTGCGCACTTGTTTCTTCTATTTTTCTTGGTATTCTCGTTAATCCGTCGAGTAAAATTATATGGACCAGGATCTCTTACCAATTTGCATAGTGTGCAGTTACACAGAGTTTCAGCCTTTGCACGAGTCTTTTTTTGAAAAATCTTGAATCCGGTGAAATCTGGTAGAGTTATTCTCGAGGTGGGTGCGCAAAATACTGCTAATTTTGACCAATTGCTTTTTCTTCTGCAGACAGAGTAAACATATACGCTCCTGATTTTCTTTGTGGGTCCCCGCATGGTCCTTCGACTTCCTGCACATGTTTTCCAAAAAAAATACCACAAATGAAAAAGAATATTGAACTTGACACTTTGGATGTCATTTGACTACTAAGGCTATTTTGCCAATAATTTTGATTGTCAATGACCTACAGGCCTGTCAAGCGAATCAAGAATTAAAACAAAACGTTATTGTTATTATGAATTATTTTATTTATTTTCATAAATAATGAATATTTCTAAATTTCTAAAATTTTGCAGAAAAACGCGTTTTTCTCAAAATCGGCTCTAAGAATTACGGTGGATTTTTTTTTTCTGACCTTCTGATGGGTCCAGGAATCGAATGCCAAAACAAAATTGGAAGTGCTAAACAAATGCATTTACGCCGAGTTCAAGCCCACCGTGACTCTTTATTTCCAGTTGCTCAGAAAAATTAAAATAATATTTGAATTTAGCTCAATGTTGCCTTCATTTAGCGTTTTCACTTTCGTCCAATGCATCGTTTTTATCATAAAAAATGCGTCATTAACAGTGCCCTGTTTATTAAGATATTTCATCAGAGTGTACGGTATACTAAGGAGACAAATTTCCGGGAATTCGGGATTGAAAATTTAGCCGAATTTCCGTGAGAAACTCCAACTTACATAATGCATGCTATAAAAATAATATTATATCAACAAGTAGTCTATACATAAGCATGTCTGTATTTAAATTCTCAAATCTTTAGACATTCAACAAAATCTAACTTAAATGCCACAAACAGTCATAATATATTGTTCATTATCCTTTTAGTAAAAGTACTTTTGGAAAATGTAAACGAAATCAAAACAAGTACGTTTAACCAGCCAACCACCCCGATAAACATCAAACAGTAAAATCAGAATTTTATACGAGTATTTCGAAAGCGGCGTGTACAGCAAACGAATAATAAAAACTAAATTACAATATCTATTATGTAACAGTTTTGCTAACGCATTAGCAGTTGTTAATTTGTGTATTTCATAAATTTATTATTCTTTATGTTGGATTCCAAAAGGATGGGAATTTCTAAGCCGGGATATAATTAACATATGAATTCATATTGAAGTAATTCTGACTTTAGAAAAATATTAAAAAGAAAAAAAGGAGGAAATGAAATAAAAGAAAAATGGTTCTAGCGATGTTTGCATAGATTACAGTGCGTGCTAAGGGTGATAACAATCCCAGTAAAAAACTGGATATTAATGAATATTAAGTTTTCCACACGGCAATTAAAGATAAAATACCTTCAAATAAACTTATTCGATTTATTGAACTCACTTACATTTCAGTCATATGTTTTTCTTACAACAACAGCAATTCAAAGAAGAGAAAAAATGTGGCATTGCTATTTCCTTTGAAAAAGCAAAGGCACGGCACGAGCATGTTCTTTTTTTACTTTACACTAATACATGCATGTGTACTATGCGCCTATATATTTTCTGAAGGAAATGTCGATAGTAAAACTGTACCGATTCACTATTAACTTTGTCCGCAGTACTACTGACTAATTGTAACACTGGCAATGTTCTGTGCTATAGACATTTATCATGTGCTTATCATTGAGATTTTAGTAGTGACCTCGGAACTATTGACTTATTGTAGACTAGGTGGTTCTTATGGGAGCAATTGAGACTTTGGCACCAGAGATTCACTAGTGCATTTTAATGATTCTACCCAACACATATGCAGCTTATTACTAGGTAAGGCAATTAAATAAGATTTTTTATGAAAATTTTTTGTTTTGCGTGCAGCCGCAAAATGAGACAATTGCTTAAGTTACAACAATTTTCTATCGTCGATCATGTATCAATTAAGGCCATGTCAGATAAAACTTTTGCTTCGCGTTGCGTTACAGATTCGCTTTGACATCTAAGATGAAATGTACATACTTATACGAAACATGTCACATAAAGCACTTTTAACGCAGCGTGAAGCGAAAAGTTCGGCAACTCTCATCTTTTTGCTTGCTTTGACAATCAGCTGGAATAATTTTCTTTTATTATATTGCCAAACGAAACATATTGCGCGTTTGAATCTGTTTTAATAAGAGGTAAATATGTATGTGGCATTTATTTATTTATAATAAATCGTAAAATAACATAATTGACTTTTATTTTTATAAAAAATATATATATAAATAGCAAAATTATCAACTACTTTTTTGGTAAACGATCAATGCGCGAGCAGAGGGGCGAAGCCGATGTAAAATGGTGATCGGCGCCGGCTAAGAACAAATATAGTCGGCGGCGGCTATTAGCCGGCTAAGAGCCGAAAATTTTTCGCCGGCGGCGGCTACCTAAATTTATCGGCTAACGGTCGGCTAACAGAGTATTTCTTGCTTACTTACATACAAGGTATATTTACAACAGGTATACTCGGCCCAATTATAAATAAACTTGCCTTTCTAGACGATTTACTGCCTTATTTATAAAAATAATTTTCATAAGAAATTTTTTTCATATGTTCCAAAACCGAATTAAATATTTTTAAATGCGCATATTAGTAAATATCCACTTTTTATTATAAAAAATCGGCTTAGCCGCTAGCCGATATTAGCCGCAATAATCGGCGGCGGCTAAGTGATTGTGAAAATCACCGGCGGCGGCTAATAGCCGGCTATTAGCCGACCGGCTTCGTGCTCTGTGCGCGAGTGCTGTCAAAGTTTTCATTGTGTCATACTCCTTTTGCTTTACACTTTTCTATCAAAGTTAGAAACGTCACGCAAAGCGACAAAGTTTTAAGGCCGTGTCAGATAAAACTTTGTCGCTTTACGTGACGTTTCTAACTTTGATAGAAAAGTGTAAAGCAAAAGGAGTATGACACAATGAAAACTTTGACAACACTCGCGCACAGAGCACGAAGCCGGTCGGCTAATAGCCGGCTATTAGCCGCCGCCGGTGATTTTCACAATCACTTAGCCGCCGCCGATTATTGCGGCTAATATCGGCTAGCGGCTAAGCCGATTTTTTATAATAAAAAGTGGATATTTACTAACATGCGCATTTAAAAATATTTAATTCGGTTTTGGAACATATGAAAAAAATTTCTTATGAAAATTATTTTTATAAATAAGGCAGTAAATCGTCTAGAAAGGCAAGTTTATTTATAATTGGGCCGAGTATACCTGTTGTAAATATATCTTGTATGTAAGTAAGCAAGAAATACTCTGTTAGCCGACCGTTAGCCGATAAATTTAGGTAGCCGCCGCCGGCGAAAAATTTTCGGCTCTTAGCCGGCTAATAGCCGCCGCCGACTATATTTGTTCTTAGCCGGCGCCGATCACCATTTTACATCGGCTTCGCCCTCTGCTCGCGCATTGATCGTTTACCAAAAAAGTAGTTGATAATTTTGCTATTTATATATATATTTTTTATAAAAATAAAAGTCAATTATGTTATTTTACGATTTATTATAAATAAATAAATGCCACATACATATTTACCTCTTATTAAAACAGATTCAAACGCGCAATATGTTTCGTTTGGCAATATAATAAAAGAAAATTATTCCAGCTGATTGTCAAAGCAAGCAAAAAGATGAGAGTTGCCGAACTTTTCGCTTCACGCTGCGTTAAAAGTGCTTTATGTGACATGTTTCGTATAAGTATGTACATTTCATCTTAGATGTCAAAGCGAATCTGTAACGCAACGCGAAGCAAAAGTTTTATCTGACATGGCCTTTATCTGACACGGCCTTTACACTTTTTGTTTATTTGTTTGTGAACACCCAGTATATATTGCATCGGTTTGTATCTTGTATTGAAAAGAAAATGACAACCAACACAAAAATACTCTCTGAGAGTATATACAAATACTCTCTGGGTATCTAAGTATGTATTTCAGTGATGCAAAATGCGGCAGAATTGGGCCATTTGCGGCACTTTTGAATGTTTGATGGCCCTGTGGTATTTTCTAATTTATTTTAGCCCTTTCAGCTCAAAACTCAACTAGCTAATTTAAGCCGTTCGAACGTTTATATACGAATTTATACAGAATCGTTCAAGGAATTTTTTCAATTCAACACTCTTCAGGATGTGTAGAAAGAGTTTTTTTTTCCAAAATATGGTTAAAACCAATAGAAGTAATCGTCTTCATGCAAATACCGTGTCATCTTTAATACATAGATTTAATGAAATCTAATTCTAGTAATTGTTATGATAATGATATTTTAACACTAGTGTTTAAAAGTATTTTTTGTTAAAGTTGTATTAAATTAAATTAAATTCATATTTTATATGTAGTTTAAACAATAAAATTTTAGTCCCCAAGTTTTTAGTCCAACTGTTCCTTAACTGTTTGTAACATTTTATTTGCTACAACTTTAACAAAAAATACTTTTAAAAAATTTAAATTTTTGTCGTTAATTTTAGTCGTAATTTTTGTTTTTGTTCTAATTAATATAAAACACTTGTACTATATTACTATTATTTTTGTTCTTATATAAAAAAATCTTATAATCAAGTATATTCCAAAAACAATTTTTGGCCCTATCGAAGGTATTTTGGCCCTTTGGAATCATCAATTTGACCCAAAACAAAAAAGCTCAAAATGCATCACTGATGTATTTCATTTTTATATGAGAATTATTTATCAAGAACAAATTTTACACTATTGTATTTAATACTATAGTACAATCAAAAACTTCTTTTCCCATTAAAAGCAAAATAAAAAAAGTGGACGGACGATTCATTGACAATGTCATCAAAAAGTGTCCAAGCTTGTGGACAAAATTGGCGATTTGGAGACACTTGGTCTCTGGCTTCCTTCAGGGGTAGTAAGAACTTTAAACTCTTATAGATCCCCAAATATTAAACCGATTTTTACAAAATATAGATTGTGCACATCTGTCAATAAATATCTTTAAAATTTGTATAAGTGTTGTCAAAATCGGCTGTATTATGTATGAGTAAATTGCATAACAAAAAACCGTATCGGCTATTAGTTAATCTATTTAAGTACAAGTTCGAAAAAAGTGTAAAAATAAAATTTGAATGTTAAAAAAAAATCATTCTCAACTTTAAACCTACATATGTATGTGTGTATCTATAACTGTGCTCCGTACTGTAGTTTTGATTTCATGTGCAATCACATTAATCCACTTTCAATTGAAAGTGTCTTTTGAATAAATTCATTTTACTTCATAAATTGTTGCAAATGTGTATTACATTTTACAGAGCGTAATTAGCAAAGACAAATTCAAAGGAAATAAACAATGTGAATCAAATTACTTGAGTAGTTTTTACATATAAATACACGTATGTATCTTCGATAGTTGTGAACGGACTTACGAGTTTGTATATGAAAATTGACAAACGTAACATCTAGTTACAGTAAATATGTAGTTCTTTCTTTTTGTAGACATTAAAAATGAAGAGGACTTTGCTTAAATTGCATTTTTCAGGTTTTAAATGCCTTTAATTAGCAGAATAATACCTTCATTTGCAAGCTATTTAAAATTTTAATAGGCCCTTGAGCTGTTTGGCATTTTACAAAAGTTGTCTAGGCAAGGTGTCACATAAAAGTGATAGAAGTAACACTCGTATTATTTTCTCTCATTTGTTCATTCTATTATAAGAAAAAGGTTAATAAGTCTTTTTTTGTCAAAGGTTCGTAAAAACTTACTTAGCCGGCATTGATTGTGTTCATATGTATGTACATATGTACGTAGCTGTGTATGAATGTCAGACCGTATACTTATATTATATTTTTCATCTTCTTTTTTCATTTAATACCTAATTATGCGCCTGATTTAACCATAAATGGTTACTAATTTGTGGCAAAAATGTTTTTATTTATTTTTTTATGATTCTTATTTTGTTTTGGTGTCTCTTATCCGTTCATTTCATTCATTGTGTTATAAATGCCATATTTGCTTCAAATTTGTTTTCAAGTGTTTGCACTTGAATTTTGTTTATTGTTAATATGAAATAATAGAAAAACTCTATTGCCATGTAAAAGAATTTAAATTTTAAGAGCACTTAAATAAAAGTAGACCAAATACCGACATTTCACAGATCATACGAAATTGAATCTTATTGTGGCAGTATGTGAAAGAAATCACCTTTTGGAAATTGATAATTGAAATGCAAATAATTTCAGAATTACTATATACACACACATTCATATGTGCACAAATGTTTACATTTCAATAACTTTGTCAAATGTTGTTACAATGTTTATTAACAATTGATTTTGTTACACATGTTTATAATTCTCAATAAGTACAATGAAAACAGAATTTAAGCAACACATTAGTTCAAATAAATTTTTTATATTTTAAATGTTACCTTTCATTACACGCACGAATACTTTTAAAAATAATTTGCTTTAATTAATTATAAACATAAATGAAATTAGACAAAACTAATTCATAGGTGAATTATAAAGAAAATCCCAAATGTATTCTTTAAAAAAATATGTACACATTTGTGTTTGGTTGTTGAAATTGGATAATAGCCAAAGATATGCCCAAATATAAATGACGTTAATTGTACATGTTTTGTCATGTCAAAAAAGAAATTGTGCTAATATTTTAGTTCTGATGCAAAATATCAATGCAACCACAAAATTGAATTGATAATGATATATATTTTTTTGAAATTTTACAATAAATATTTCTGAACCAAAAGAATTCATCATCACCTGATATGCAAAATTCTACGACAATAAAAAAATTAAATAATAGATATTGAAACATTGCAGACAAATTAGGTATGAATCGATACGCCGATATCGATACGCTTAGTAAAATCATGTGTTTAAAATAAAAAGTATTTTAAAATTTTTGCGGAGAAAGACGATTTCGCAAGTCGGTATGAATGAGACATGCTGCAGAAAATAGTCTTACTAATGCGATACAGCTCATTTGATAATTGAAGTGCAGCTGCGCGATTGTTTTCAAGTTTGGGTACACTCTGAAACATTACTTAAAATTTAGGATCATACTCGTATATTGTCTAAATTTGTTTTGAAAAATTCTTGTTGTCTTGTCCATTTCTCATTGTCTCATCAGAACTTGTAGGAGGTTTACGGGCGACGATGCTCACAATAGTTCCGAAATACAGATCTACAAAAAGGTCAATTAACTCAATAAGACGATTTCTTGATATAGAAAATACTCGTACTTTGTATCGAGGATTAAGTATTATGGCTAACCAATATGTTTCATTCATTATTATTTAAATCATCAAAATTAGTAATTTGACTAGTATCAAAGAAACCACCACATAACAAATACCTTAACTTTAAATCTAGATCTTTGTAAATTGTCACCGACGCCATGTAAAACAGACGGGCCCTCTAATATAAAGGTTCAAAGCTAGAACCGGTCGCTAGTCCGTGGAAACCAGTCACGTGATTTGTCTTGTAACAGGTTATCTTCCTCATAAAATCTAAATTTCGAGAAACTATAACCAGATATTTTTTATCCCATGAAAGCCAATTAACCACCATTCGACGCGTAATTTAGTAGCCTTTCAAACAATATATCAGTTAATATGATTATTTCGAACCTATTTGCTTTGTGAATCCAAATTGATTATCAGGCTAAGGCTCGTAACGTTATATTCAGAAAGAATTGGGCATGATTAATATTCCAAGGAACAAGGGAAAAATTAATTAACATCAACTTAATTTTTCAACGTACACAGCAGAACAGACCCAATTGTTTCTGAATATAACGTTACGAACCTTAGTCTAATAATCAATTTGGATTCACAAAGCAAATACGTTCGAAATAATCATATTAATAAACAATTAGCTACTGGCTTGAGCTTTTCACATGTTTGCATGTTCATATATACTTAAGTATAAAATCAAACCAAAAAAGTTTGTCTTGAGTAGAACAAAAATCAGAAAAATTAACCGATGGCAATGCTGGGAAAGTGCACTTTAATATCAGCTTGAGAGTGATTTAATTCTCGTATTCAATTTTCACGAAAAAGTTGTATATATAAGAATTAAAATCACATTCAACAGAGCCACCTGACAAGTGCTGATAAGCAAATACACATGAGCACTGACGATGGAAGTGTAGCGGCTTCCGAAAGTGGCGCTACTCTGTTCTGCTGTGTACGTTGAAAAATTAAGTTGATATTAATTAATTTTTCCCTTGTTCCTTAGAATATTAATATTGCCCAATTCTTTCTGAATATAACGTTACGAGCCTTAGCCTAATAATCAATTTGGATTCACAAAGATATCAGTTGTTATTTTATTATCGAACCAGCCTTTGTTTCTGGATAGCGCTTGAAAGAGAATTATACAAATGAAGTTTATATTTGCAATATATAGACCATCATCAATATGTTTTATATGTAATTATGTAAAAATCTTTTTCATCGCAGACCTGTGTTATTAACTAAAAAACTTCAAAAGAATCGTTGTAACGGCAATAAAAACATCGCCAATACCAATATATCGGCAAATCGAAAATATCACCGATATATCGATATCGGATGCTTTTCTAATACAAATACATGTTGTCACAAATTTTTTACATTCTATAGTAATAACTCGTAATTTGTTAATGATTCTGTCATAAAATTTTTTTTTGAAATTTATTAATGATGCATTCTATCCTAAAGGAAAATAATTCTTATATTTACAATAATTATGAGTCGGGGGCAATTGGATGATGCATTTTTTTAATAATTTCTTAATATTTCAATAGAAATGACACGTAATGAACATTTCATTTAAATTATTCCATTAATTAGTACATGAATGATATATGATAATATCTTCCATTTCGATTGTCGCATAGAAATTAACACGTTTTTTTTAAATTATATTTTAATGCAAATTGTTTGGAGAATTTTTCAATAAGTTTTAATTCAAAATCTTGTGAAAATTGTTTGAATAACTGAACCAGTGATCGAAAAAACATGCTGCACATATCTACATACTTGGGTATAAGTGATTAATCTACAGTAAAGTCCCGATAATTCGTCATCGCCAGGGACCAGTTTTTTTTAGGAATTGTATGGGTTTTCGATATAACGAGCTTTCGGCTTAACGAGGGTTCCCAATTTACGTAGTACTTGGGTTGTTTGCAAGTAAAACATTAATAAATATTTTTAAACAAGGTTAATCGTTTGAATTAAAATGCAAAATTTCTTTAATCGTAATTTGTATTGCTTTGCATTTGGAATTATAACAGGTTATGAACAACATAATACAATTTATAAGAGGTTAAAAGGTGATCTTGTATTGGAAAAAAGACGACTTATTAAGCGGACCGAAATGCATAAAGTTTTTACGTTTTAACGCGATTTTTCGCAGGGACCACTAGTTTCTTTCGAGTTATCGGGATTTTCGATATACATATATCTTGGTACGAATTATCGCGATTCTACTGTATTTGAATGACTCCCTTACAATCATTTTCTCTTACTTTCAATTTAAATTTGAAAACCACCTTCCAATAACTTATTTTTTCATGTGTGTGTTGTTCCCAATAAAAGGGTGTCTTTCAACTGCAAATATTATTGCATTAATGCTTCGATATAAAATTGATGTGAAAACAATGGATTTCGAAAAAAATCAAATAAAAATATTATTCATCAAACTTCGTCGAACAATTATTTAAGCGTATGAGTATGAATGTTCATGTTCTGACGCGTCAGAAAAGATTCACATTCGTAATGCGTTTCTTTTTTTTTTGTACTTATTATTTTTGTTGTAATCATGCTCGAGAAATTTTGAGAAGCCCTAATTGACCATATGCCGTGTGAATTAGTAAATCTATTGTCAATTCAGTTCGTATTTATGCGAAACGTCGTCTAACCCATTTTCGTATTCAAAATACATATTCGCAAAGCAATTCACAAAAAAAGCTTTTAGTTTTTTATTTTCCAAATTTCCCCATAATCAAATTGATTTGAGAGTTTTTATTATAAATTCAACTTCATTTAATTAAAGAATTTTTTCTTTTGTTCGTTTATTTGAATTTTATTGTGTACGATTATTTTTACGACTTTTTTGTAATTTAGCGCTTTGTTTTTTTATATTTTTATTCAAAATCACTTTAAAGTGGGCTGGACTCAAAGAGGAAAAAAAAAACAAATTACTGAACTCACAAAACGTCAACAAGAATCGTTTTAAGAATTTCTAAATGATTTTTGACATTCATGAAAGAACCATTAAAAGAATTATGTTCTTGAGGAAAGTTTTATTAAAAAATATTTGCAATTAACCCTTTTGTATTCATATTCGTTTTTTAAGCGTGAAATTTAATTGAACTTTATTTCGAAATTATGATTTTCAAAACAAAATTTTTGGCATTTCGTTAGTTTACACGATGCAACTATTTTATAAGAAAATATTAGAATATTAGAATAGAAGAACGAACGAACGAACGAACACCTTCCTTTTGGTCGTTGTAAATTATGTTGCAAAAAATCAAAAATTTCACTTAATCACAGCGTTTTTACGAATTTAAAATTATTTAACATTTAATTAATAGTTTTCTACTTGCTAATAATATTTTGTTTTAAATGGAAACCCTTAAATATGTATTTAATTAAAACGCACGGTCCAACAGCAATTTTAGTTCTAATTTGACATCCGTTAAGCAAATGGAAATTAAAATTCATAAATATTTCCAATTAACAATTTTAGCGCAGAGATTGCAAAATATTTCAACACGTCATTTGAATAGAAAATTATTTTCCAATACACATTTCTCTATGATTTTGACATCTAAAAATAGGACAATAAACAAAATTCATGTGGATCTTAATTTGTGTTTAATTTTTGTTTGCGGTGAGAGAATAAAAATTGTTTTACTCATGAATCATTTATTTTATTTTTGTTAAAATAGCAGAGGCACTTGACTATTTTAGTAAATCACATCCATATATGGCGAACGATCTTTTTCTTTAATGAAAGAAAGGTGGGAGGCAAAAATGTTTATGTGTATTTTTCACTGCCACATTCGACATCATGTACAACAGAATCGTCATCCTATTTATAATTTATACTTTTTCTTTTTATTTATTTTTATTTTTTGAAAATTCTTTAGGTCTCGAAGCAGGCAAATAGAGAAATAAAAAAAAGATCATACAGGGGAAAGAAAAGTCATTAAGCAATTTTACTGAAATCGGAACAAAATAAAAGACCAGAAATAATAAAAATAAATAAAAAATGGCAAGAGCAATTAATATGATCTTGAATTTTTTACTTTCGAATTTTTGTACACAAATTGTGATGACGAAAATGTTTAAAAATTCTAAGAACACAAAATCTATTTTCTTATAAACAAACGATAAACCCATAAAAAATGTAAAACAAAAAAAAAAAGAAAAAAAACCCAACCATACATGACACCAAAAGTTGCCAAAAAATGTGATTGTAATGTGTATAACTTTGTGTTTGTCGGTTAATTCATTTTGGCGAATGATGCTCGATATGTATAAAAAACACAAATGCAAGTTACTATACATGACCTGATAGGTGTAAAGGTTTGACGTAAACAAATACGTACATGATATGCACTTATATAATATATTCCCCTTAAAGTGTTTGGCGATTTTCGCCTTAGACTACGACATTTTTGTAATAGATTAAAGACAGCACGCTACATTTTTCTTTAATCTATTACAAAAATGTCGTAGTCGAAGGCGAAAGTCGCCAAACACGATAAGGGCCAATATATCTAATCTACGGTATTTAATATTTTTAACTTCTTAAAAGTAAAAAATTTCTTAATAATTCATTAGTAGTAGAATAAGATAATTTTTCATGAATTTTTCAATAATTTATTTTGTAAACAAAAGATCTAAACAGCTGTTTGGCTAATTCCTGCTAGTAAAAATTTTACTAGCAAAAACTTGCAACAAATTTTTTCTCGCTCAAATTTTTATGCGCTTTTTCACACTCTCGTTGCTAATTTTTCGAGTACGTGAACACTTTCCAGTAGCAACTAGTAACCAATAATTACAACTTTCAGTTACTGAACAGACCTGTTATAAATATTAAGAAAAGGTTGGATTGTTTGAAATATTAAAATAAATAGTTAATATTATATAAAATCTTTAAAGTACTTATCCGCGGCTTGGAGTAGAGTCATAAATTGACATTCTCATGAGCGAAAAATATTTAAGATACACATAAGAGCAAGTGCTATTTGTTTTTGAGTCTAGGCTCTGTAAATTTAGAATATACGGGCTAAAGTCAAAACTTTACTGCAATATTGGACGGTACAGGGCCAACTAAAATGGGAAATTGGATTATTTTTTTTGAGATTATGTCTGTGAAGATACCTTTTAATTCCTGGCTCAAGGTTTTGAAAAATTGAGAAATATAAAATTTCAAATGAATATACTTCACTAACTATGAAACGTAAGACCTTAACCAAAACCATTTTTTAGAATCTTACACGGGCTATAGGGACACAAAATATTACAAGTGTTAAATAAGTGTTAAACAGCTCCGCTTCTCAGCAATCTGGTTGACTTATATTCTACACTTCAACAGGTATACTCCTCTGCTATATCCATGTAAAATTTTATATTGATCCATGTAAAATTGACTCATGTAAAATTTTATATTGATAGTATTATCCGTTTAGAAATACTTGATTCGTTTCTAAAATATTTGCCCCTAAGACTGGGTTACAGTAGCTGAACTCCTTTGAATTGATGGGTATAAAATATTTAATGTTAGTTTGCAATTATATTATGAATATAAGTACTTAAGTTTGAATTTTTTAAATATACTACAGATTAGAGAAAATTTAATAGTATTTTGTTTCTATTTGTTATTTAAAAATATTAAAAATACTGAAGATGTAAAATGTTCCAAATTGAATTAAAAAAAAAAGAAAATAACCATGAGAGTATTTTGTTCTTTCGTTTATTAAAAGCAAAAATAATTTTTTTCCTCAAGAATTGTCCACAGACCTTCTATTTTAGTAACTAAAAATAGAAATTTATAAAGCAGCAGTATTAAAATATTTTTCTTCTACATAGCGTCGCTGATATGCCCTACTGTTGTAAGTAGTATTTCCCAAAATTTTACAGAACATAATTTTTCATATTTTTTTCAAACGCCACATTTGGTGGTATTTTTTAAATGATATCATATTACTGCATTCGATAACGGTCGAAGTTTCCAACCAAATACATATATCGAGTTTCGTAATGTAAGCCCTGATAGAAAAGACAAGACAGCTTAGTATTGTGACTAAGAAAGTAAAACATAATCGAAACTATTCATTATGAAAGTGATTTTCAAAAAGTTATATGCTCCAAAATCTTAGTTATGTAACTAGTCTCCCCTCTAAGTATGGCTAAAGAATTCTACAAATTACGTTTTTTAAAAAATGTCAGATACATCAGTTGATCATGTAAGCGACGATATAATCCCTGCAGATAAAGCGACTAGTCCATACACGCATGTAAAGTATACTCCATAGAGGACTATCACTAGTCCAAAGGTTACGCAAATGTATGGGGAAAACATGGTCGATGTACTAGAGCTGGACCACATAATCCAGCTTTGCATTACATCGGAGTAGTCTCAAAAGTACTCCATGTCACCACCTGATGGAGCACTCAAGCGTTCGTGCTGAAATTTTTAAAACACGAGCACTTGTCGGTTAACTACAAACACGTGTTTACAAATGACATGGTACATGTTTGCATTACATCGGACCTTTTTGTAACTACTCTATTTCAGCTAAAATGGACCACGTAGTCAAATATTATCTGTAGGGATTGGGCTATGTGGTGAAGTGCAATCGTTAAAACACGAAAACTTGAAAAAATTATCACCAAAAAATTTTCAAACAAAAGTTTGTCTAAAAATAAATTTCATTTTCAGTAAATGTTCTTTACATAATCAATGAATTGTTTGTTTGACTCTTATTTAGGACGCAAACACCAAAAACAACAAGAAAAACTGTGTCGTAAAAAAACAACCTCGATGACAACATACACACAAATAACAACAACAACAATGATAGCAAAAGGAGTTCGATTGTACCAAGTTTGTTTACTGAAGATTTTTGAGTGAATCAATTCGTTAATGTCTATGCGTTAATTTTCATTCATTTTTTTAGCGTCTTTAGATAAGCATTGGACTTGGACATATTTAGCAAAGTGAAATTTCATGAATGCTTAATGAATGATGATGATGATGACCCAGAAAAAATTTTGTTTGATATTTTAAAAAAAATCCAGTAATTATTTTCGTTTGATTAAGTAAACTATTTTGTTTAATGAATCCAAATTGATTATTAGGCTAAGGTTCGTAACGTTATATTCAGAAAGAATTGGGCATGATTAATATTCCAAGGAACAAAGGAAAAATTATCATCAACTTAATTTTTCAACGTACACAGCAGAACAGAGTAGCGCCACTTTCGGAAGCCGCTACACTTCCATCGTCAGTGCTCATGTGTATTTGTTTATCACCACTTGTCAGGTGGCTCTGTTGTCTTAGCCTAATAATCAATTTGGATTCACAAAGCAAATACGTTCGAAATAATCATATTTTGTTTAATATTTGTTAGTATTTTTGAACTAGCTCTTTTATAAATTCAGACAAAAATATTATTTGATATATTTCAGAAAGTTCATTAAATCTTTTTGTTTGAGTTATATTTTTTACAATTATTAAATATTTTTAGACAAATTGTTTTATAGATTTAAGCAATTTGTTCATGAAATTGTTGAGATATTTTTATCTATATTTACAAATTTGTTTGTAGATCCGTTCCTAGACAAAATATTTACTATTTCATTGAATTTCTTTACAGAAAATGAAATTTATTTTTTTTCTGTGTGACATAAAGTAGTTTTAGGACTAGTCCGATGTAATGCAGATACGGAACATGTCATTTACAAACAAGCGTTTGTAGTTAAGCGACAAGTGCTCGTGTTTTGAAAACTTCAACACGAACGATTGAGTGCACCATGAAGTGGTGACCTGCAGTAGTTTTGAGACTACTCCATGTAGTGCAAAGTTGGGTTATATGGTCCTGCCGTAGGACATCGTAATATTAAATCGACCATGTTTTCTCCATACATTTGGATTACCTTTAGACTCTTCCTAGTTCTCTATGGAGTATACTTTACATGCGCGTAGTTCGCGTTATCTACAGGGATATTATCTCTAGAGATTAGTAAGTGTGGCGCATGTTTTTATATTAGTTACAGTATTTACTATATAAAAGATCGGAGTGAGAGTTTTGTCCATTGAACTTTTCATAGAGATATTTTAGTTTAATTTTTTCTTTAGTTTCTTTAAATATTTGAAATATGTAACTAACTGTGTGGTGATTATGGGTATAAATGTCCTCACGCCGTTCATATTTTCTATCAATATTTTTATTAAAATTAAACACGAAAAATTTTATAATAAAAATACTTTACAGACGAATATGGAAATAGTATAGAGCGATAACTTATTAAGTTTTACCCAAGGCTTAAATATATCTATCTATATATCTATCTATCTATCTATCTATCTATCTATCTATCTATCTATCTATCTATCTATCTATCTATTTATCTATCTATCTATCTATCTATCTATCTATCCATCTATCTATTTATCTATCTATCTACATAGGTGTATAATTATTTGGGAGCACGTTTTCTTGTCATGCACTTTACGCTAACATCAGCTGTATATATTTTGGAAAAAATGGTTTTTAAAAGTTTGTGCATAAGATAAAGGGTTTGAACTGCTCAAAATTGTGTTTGAAGTCTACTGACGATTTGGTAAAGCACCAATGAAATGTTGCATATAGACAATGCTTAACACCAGCAAATAAATTTCAGGTAAAATAAAATTATGACAATATGTCGAATAATAAATTTCTTAAATATTTTGGAAAAACTTATAAATTTTAAAAATATTTATTGAAAGATGTGCACAATATATTTTAATACGATCGGTTCAATATTTTAAAAGCTATAAGCGCTTAAGTTGCTAAAAACACATGCGCACATACTACATACTCATGCATGTATTATCTTCAAGCTAAAAATAAAAAAATCGTGAATGTGTGGTTGTAGATTTTGCTTTTGCAAAGAGAATAAAAATACAGCATATTTTCTCTGCTTTAAATTGGTGTTGTTGTCGGAAATTCATTAGACTAAAAGGGAATAGAGTTCAATAAATTAAATTATAATGCATTTACACGTGAACGAATGGATTTGAATTGATCCGTTTACACCAAGCTTTTTTGACATTTTTTAGGATTATCCGTAACAAAACCAGCTCATTGAGCATTTTCCTTATGAAACATGAAACATCAAATGCAAAACAGCTACTTTACACAAATTTTAAAGAAAAAAAATCTATTACAGCTTAGTATTTTTTTTGTACAATATGAAGAAAACCGAAGTTGTGTCAGTTGGTAGTTCCGATTTCATCGAGCTTTTGCCTAAATCTAATATGTTGTACGATATAAATTTGAGATATAAAGTGTGGCGTGTTTTGCAGAAAGGATGACTATAAATCCTGAGCTAATGCTCATTTGCTGCAAGAACATCATAACTCGGAAAAAGTTGTTTTACAGAAAACGAGTTTAAAGTTTTCAATTTACTCACAATTTAATGGAAAAAGAAAATATGCAGAGCGATCAATTCAGAATTATCAGCTCAAAAGTAACATTTATTGAGATATGACGTTGTTGCAGCAAATGAGCGATTTGATCTTTTAGCATTTTTAAATATTATTAATGCTTTCTTCTGGTTCTTTTAATTAATGACCTAATGTTGACTCATAAATATGAGTTCTTAGGCGCTGTTATAAAAATAAACAACGATGCCCAAATAAATGTGCACGTATTGTGATTGACAAAAACAAAAATTTTACCTTGAAGAAGAATTGATTGGTGTGTATTCTAGTTACAAAATATTTATAATTGGTCTTAAATTTGTACAAATATTTAGAGTTTTTCATCTAAAAATATTTTATTTATTTAACATTTCAGCAGCATTTGTAAAAATAGTACCTCTACATATCTTCACAACAAAGTGTACGTGCTATATATGCATGGTTATTTCTCCTGACCCGTAGCCTGAATAGATATCTTTTTTTCTTTTTATTTCAGTGTAATATATATGCACTTGATATCTGAGAACAATCAGCCTTTTACATTCAATATCTAGCAGAGTATTCAAAAATCGATCGGAAACTGTTTAACTGATTTTTCGATTTCAATTGAAATTAACAGTTTTCGAATAGCTTGTACTTCGAATTATTTATTGTAAAAACTTATTTTCTTAGCTGTTGTATCAATCAGATTAGTTTAAATGAATACTTTGATATTTTTATAAAAAAATTGTTTTAATATGAAAAAAATTAACTGGCTCTTTCTTTCAAGCAAAATATAAAAAGTAGAACCATTTTGGTTAAAAATAACAAAAAAAAAGTTTAAGATTTTTTTTAATAACTTAATAAAGTATACGTATAATAACTTAATTTTTTTTTTTGCCTTATATGTGTCTACTTATTGTCAACCAAAAGTTGTTTAATTGTATAAAGATTGTAAGAAAAATCAATAGATTAGTATTGACTATAAGTTGTTTCCTGAGTTTTTTTTACCTTTTTATATTTATATTTTCGTAGTTTTCTTTCTTCTTTGAGAGTTTATGAAAACTTTTCAAACATGATGGCTACAGGCAAGGCGAATTGATACCAGGTGGCCTTATTAGCGCATCTGATCGTCAGCTGACTTACCCCATCCGTCAAACTCCATATAAAATATAATGCAACTTTTACCCCAACTGTCAATAAATAAATAAAAAACACTCCTACAACAAATTTGTATATACGTTGTTGTAATGATAAGAGCACATGTATTAATACACTTTAGTTACATGTCTACTGATGACTTGGCATTAACAACAACAGTATGCCGACACAAGGCGAATTAATACCAGGTGGCCCTATTAGTAAAAATGGGCATCAGCTGACTTTACCAAAGTGTCAAACTCTATGTAAAAAAAACTAAACAACAACTTTTTATGTATGCATTTAACATGACAGATTGGTAAAGTCCAGTTGTTGGCACTAATAAGGCCACTTGGTATTAATACGCTTTGTGCCGACATAAGAAAGTTTCAAGTTAAAATCCACAACAGATAACGAATTTTTTGAAAAATGTTTTTCTAAGAATATCGTAAATAAATTTAATTTTGGTTAAATACAGATATGATGTACATGCATATGTATATGATATCATAGTATTAATTCACTGCAATTATTTGCTAATTGTTTTGTTTTATTTACTAATTGTTTTAGTTGTAGTTCCTTAAACCGTCTCTAAGTATGCAAATTGTTTGCGCTATAGTTTGCTATTGTCGTTGCCAACTGAACGTCATGTAAACAATTTAAAACATTCGTTTTTAATTTGAAAGTGAAAATTAAATTAATCAAGCTGTTTAGTATCATGCACGGCAGAGTGTTTAGGAAAAAAAGTGAAAGTCATAAAATAAAATAATAAAAGAAATTAATAAAAATCAAATTATGCACACACGACATGTCACAATATAATTTGTAAGACAACTTTAATAAATCCTTTTTGAACTAAGTTCACTCAATTATTCGTGGGTTGTTGTTTTATTTTCTTTAATACACGTGCTACCATTTTGGCTTTTATTTAATAAAGTGAAAAAACTGTAACTAAATCAAAAAGCATACATTCGTCATTCATAGTAAATTCGACAAGACATTTGATATACAAATAACAAATCTTTACTTTGTATTTATATTAAGGATTTAATCAAAGGACATCACAATGGAAGGCCACACGTCCAAAAATAAACATACGAATTTAGTTTGCTCATTTTATGTTCTACTTTCTTTCTCTGACTACCAGACTTTTTTTTCTTCCTCTGCTTGTAAGACTTAAATATTTTTTACATTTTAGAGGTAAAAAAAATTCTGCCTTTATTTAGGATTAGTTTTGCCACCCTCGTTATTAGTTTATTACATTCATATACACTCTTATCTATATATGTGCATGCGTATACATACAAACATTCATCAACACCCGGCCTTTACATGCCTTAACGTTTATGTTACCATGTTTACACTTCAACTCATGATACGAACGTGCGTCAGAGTGCAATCATTCAAACTCAATTAAGTTGCAATCTAAAATTTTGGTTAAACAACCAATTTATAAATAAATCTTCTTTAAATTCATTCAGTTAATAATTATAGTCTCTGGTTAGTTGCTTTGTCCTGTTTGTAATTGACATTTTAAGAGAATTTATAAACTGTTTTACAGCAGTAAGTTCAAAGGGCCAAATATTTACATGTGTACGTAGTAAGAGTTGAATGCGCGATATATTAAAATTTCCGAGAGCAAAATTATCACTCAAGTATGATGACGATAGGAATGCATCCGATACTGTTACTTTGGATACCGATTTTTCGGATTTGCCGATATATTGGTATTCCTGATATTGTTATTGCCGATACAATGATGTTTTTGTATGTCGGTTTTTGAACAGCTGAACTATTTTTAGGGCTTATTTATCTGCTTAACAACAACTGAGAGACATTTGTTAGAGGAGCGAGATGCAGTAAAAGCTTGTCTACTTTGTATAAAATGCAAAGTAGAACTTTCAACAGAAGAATGGTGAAAATTTTGCGTTATTTCCAAGAAGCAACAAAACGAATTAGCAAAGTTTCTGCTATATGGTCTGACACTGTTCCTTTATTTAACTGCCATCCAAAAAGTAGCAGAAAACACGACAAATCCATGTTCATGTTCATGGTAGATTGGAGTCGCAAAATTTAGTGACTGACTTGGTATTGATTCTTAATGAAATATGTGATGGTTTAGAAAATAATGAGCCATATTGTTTATCCGTTATCCACGATACAAAGATTATTTCAATTAAAGCCTACTGCTTCTATATAAAAAAATTGAGTTGCTTTACTTTAATACTGCTCTATACTCCGAAACGGTACAGTGCAATAAAGCCGTGTGCAATAAGGCCATATGGCCTTGTTTCTCAATCAATTGAGAAATAACACCACATGGCGTTATTTTTCAATTGATTGAGAAATAAAGACATTATGGTATTACTTCTCAATTAGATTTTTACATATTTTTTTTAATTTGTATTTAGTGTGCCCATAAAAATTAAGACTTCCTTTGGGCAGTTTTGAGGAAGGATTTTATTCTCTGGGTTTATCGAAGAGCGGCTTCGCTAAGTAAATATTTGGCTTTGCTGAGGAAAGTTTTTGCATAGGTAGCCTTCGGCCTGGCTTAAGGATTTTCCTCTCTGTATATCGAAAAACGGCTTCGCTGACTGAAGATATTTGCAGAAAGCTTTACTCAGCGAAGCAGCTTTTCGATGTACAGAGAGGAGAAAATCCTTAAACACAGTCGAAGGCCGGCTACGCAGTTCACTTTACTCAGCGAAGCCACTTTTCGATATACTGAGAGGAGAAAATCCTTAAGCATGGACGAAGGCCGGCTATGCAGCCAACTTTACGCTTTTCGATATACTGAGAGGAGAAAACCCTTACCGGGAGGCGAAAACCCTTAAAACCGCCCAAAGGCCGGATATAAAAAAATTTTGTGCTCAGCGATACAAACAAAACTATATGGCTTTATTTCTCATATGTCCATTTTTTGTGTATGGCGTTATTTCTCAATAGCATTTAAAGCATTGCGAAATAACGCCATATGACCTTGTTTTTCAATCAATTGTGCAATAAGGCTATATGGCGTTATTGCACATGGCTTTATTGCACTGCAACCTCCAAAGCTATTGCAAACACTTTCACACATGCGCCTCCTACAAGTTCTGATAAGTTATGTGAGGTTTGGGGTGTTTATGAAAATAGTCCCGTATCCATTCTAAGCTGTAATTCTTCTAAAGAAGAGATCGAGGTACCGAAGATTTGCTAATATATCTCGAGACGCAGATCGGCATATAACCAAACTTAAAACTATTCAAATGAGTTCTGTCGCATCAGCGAGACTATTTTCTACTGCAGATCTCGTTCAAATAGACTTATGAAATGCTTATTCTCCGTAAATTTGGTATTGGTATTATATGATATGTATATTTTACAATTAAAAAATTTTAATTATTTCAAGGATGCTCTATATCCTTAAAATTTTGTTCTAAAAGCCAATAACTGCTGTTATACCCTTTGCCATTTTTTGGTGAAGGGTATAGGTATAAATAGTTAAGGAGCTTGGGCAAATGTATGTACATGTATAGAGTGATAAAAGAGAGCTATTTGCACTTTCAGTGAGCCACGTGTAAAGCCATTATTAGTACGCTTGTAAATCTTAAATTTGGTTAAGCAGTTATTTATTTATTTATGTTTCTATGTATGTATGTATTTTGTAACAATCATCGAAATGGAATTAATTTCAAATTTGCCATTTATTCACGTTCTAAGTAAGTTAATTTTAAAGTATTTTGCTAACAAAAAAATCTCACACTCTTCTTGCCATAAATTCCTCTTCACAGAATCATCAGCTTCGACATCATCATTTTAATCGTCTTCAACCCTCAAAATTAATCATGATTGAATGCACTCCAGTTCACAACATAAACACCACATCATTTCATACTAAATTCACCCTCTCCACGAAAGCAATATCTGTCATTGTTGTTGCTGTTGTTGTTGATTCGGTTCTATTCTATTGTCGTAGTAAAATCAACCAAAATAAACGTTTTTATTACAAATTTTTGTATTTGCAAAAACAAAAAACGTCAAAAGACAAAAAAAAAATAAATCGGTGTGTTTGTGAAATTTGCTTTCGTTATTGGATGGATATTCAAACATTTATTCATTCACTCAGTCACTTTATTTGATTTTATTTTCTTCTCAAAACTGTTGAAAAAATAGCCAAGAGCTATTTGTTTTCTGGTCTAAAAGAAAATTTATTTGTATGTGGTGATCTTTGTTTATTTTTTGGAGTAGATTGTAACAATGTTGTGTTTAGATGCGAAAGGCGTGTGAAGTGCATACAAAAAATTTTCAAAATTCAATTAAATTCTTTTCATATTTGTACACGCATAAACGGTAGGGTATTCATTCGGTTAACCGTTAATCGGTTAACCGGTTAATTACTATCCGATTAACCGATCGGTTGATTTAAAATTGGCTATTTTCGATTAACGGTTAACCCTGTTAATTTCAGTCGATTAACCAACGTAAAATTTTTTTTCATATTTTGTAGTAGTATAACGCATTTTTGTGTGTTTAATTACTTGTTTCGTCTCATATAAAGGGTGGGCAAGTTTGAGGTTACGAAGTAAATAGGCTGTCAAATGCTGAAATGTCAAGAATTGAGCTGTCATCCTTTGGCATTTATTTAGAGAAAACTTGGGAAATTATGATCATGAAACGAAAAAAAGTTTGTTTTTAAGCCAATTTACTTCCTAGCCTCAAATTTGCCCACCCTGTACAAAAGGTAGGTGTTTAGAAATAATTTTTTGATACAAACAAAGAAGTGTGCTCAGTGATCTTAACTTAAGCAAAACTTTAAAACCTTTGGATATGGCTATAAAAGAGCTTAGTACATACTCTGCTACTCTAATTGAACTTGAGGGAGTTGTTTTTTAAATAAATTAATAAAAGTCAATAATACTGTTGCCAACGATTTAATTAAAAATCTAAGGATTAGATTTAACGAGAGACGAATTCAATTATTTTATACCTCCACTCAGGAATATATCCTTCTAGCAACAGTATTTTAAAATACAGTACAAAAAACGGAAACTGAGTAATTTGGAAATAAACTTTTTTGCAGAATGTCCGTCGCTGAGCTCTGCCAGTATGAGTCAGATAATGGAATAACAACAGAAGAGACTATCGATAGTAATACAAGAATGTTTTAACAGAATTAACCGAAACAATTAGAAGTATTAAGAATTTGAAAAAAAATTGAAACAGGACTCTAATGGCATAATGGAACATTTTATAGGTTTAGAGAAATCCAGAAAAAGGATTGAGAAACTAAATATTCTGTACTATGGATTGCTTTCGATTTCTTCAACATCTACGATAAGTGAAAGCATTATTCCAAGTCAACTTTTATCAAAACTAAAGAAGAGAATCTCTTAAATCTTAAACATATAAACCAAATTATTTTGCTGAAAGATTTTTTTTAGAACATCTCCTCAAACTAATGAAATAACTAATAAAAAGATCTCACAAACCTGTTAATGTTTTAATTAATACATATTTATGAATTTTTTGCTTGATTTAGTTCAAGGATTGTTATGCTTGTTACGTTATTGTTATTTTTTACTAATAATCTCAAAGTAATAAATAATTTATGCATTTTTGGTTGTTGAAATTACTTGGTTTAAGAAAAAACTTTACTAATCGGTTAACCGATTAATACCGAAATTAACCGATTATTAACCGATTAAGCCAAAACCTTGTCTCTAGTATATGAATACCCTAATAAACACACATTAAGGGCCATTATTACAACTTGACAATAGCTAAAAGCAGACTTTTGTTGGACGGATAAACAGTTTATCATTATTACAAATTTACTTTAATCTACCAGGTAGGATGCACCTGACTTTAACTTATCGCTCACTTTCATTTAAAGTGGAGTTTAAATAAAGCTTAACCTTTTATTCGTCCGACAAAGTCCTGCCTTTAACTATTTCCTAGTTGTAATAATGGCCATAACTCTTATTCACAAACAAAACTAAAGGAGTTGTTTCATGGAAAGGAAATAGTAAAAATTACTGTTGCAGTAGTCATACTGCTTGAACATTAAACAGATTTAAAATTATTAAAAATTCCTTGCTTGTAAATCTGAATAGTCGAGTTACTGCACACTACCTTACTAATGAACCATAAAATGTAACTGGAAATTTGAGTAAAATGTTCAATTCGTAATTTATATTTGCAAATTAGGATAAAATAATTAATTCCTTGACATGTCTGAACTTTCAATAAACTATAACAAATGATAATGATCAAATCATTTAGTGGAGTAAAATAAATCTCCATTGAAATCGTATGTGACATGTAAGTACATATTTACTTGTTTGTAAAAGGGTTTCCTTTGTGGAAATTGTATAAAATTTACACACAAACATGCGCCAAAACTCTAATAATGAAGCTAATTATTTGAACAATTAGTTCAAACAAGATTTCAATCGGAGACGAATTAAATGCTTAAAATCAATACACTCTGCCAACAAGCATCCTTATTAAAATGACAGATGAACTGGTTGGTCACTTCTGTGGCCGTATAATTTGTTTAACTTACAAGTGACCATTATCATGAAACAAATGAGTTTTCACCTAAAGCGTGAAAACAATTGCAGTTTATTTATTTTCTTTTCAATTTCAGCTTGGAAGAAAATATCATAAATTGGATTTAGGGCATGATGGATTAAATCTCATCGTATTTTAATAGAAATAAATTGTTTTCCATTTGAAGTTTTACGTCCAAGATAAAAACTGTATCACATACAAATGGCTATATTGATGTATGTATGTATGTACACTAGAGCGGGTTAATTTGTAGGGGGGGGGAAAAACTAAAAAATCGTATAGCAGGAACATAACGTACGTACAATTCTAAGGAATCTTCGCCAGAAAACCATAGGTCGGTACTGAATTCCTAGGCGCCGCAAATCGATATAAAGTTTTATGTATAGTCCAAAACAAATAAACCAACAAACCAGTTTGTTTGTCCCTTCCGATTTTTATAAAATTTGAATTTGAACGGAATGATGCCTCTGGCGTAGCTAGTATTAGTGTAAAATTTTTATTACTCTATATACCTTCTTATTCGCGAACTAAAGCGACTTGAAAATAGAGAAATTCAACAAAAATATATCAAGACAACTTTACAAAATTATGTATATGTTTTACCTTACGTACCCTAGATGTTCCACTAGGGTGTAATCTTAAAAGGCACAAAATGGACTTTAAAATGATGTATGCTATGATTTTATTTTTCAATCTTCAGAGGTCAAGGAAGAATGAAAAAAAATCATAACAAATATAAATTCAACTTTATACCCTTTAATATAACACTTGAAAGGAATATCTAGGGTAAGTAGTTTTAATTATATACATAATTTTGTAAAGTCGGCTTAGAATATATTTATTGAATTTTTTTTTGCTTAGTACGTCTTTGTTGAATTCTCCCATTTTAAAGTCGCTATATTTCGTGAACCAGAAAGTATATTTAGTCGAAATCTTGCAGTAATATTAGCTATACTTCAGGCACCATATGTATCAAATTTTATAAAAATTGGTAGTGGCAACAGAGTAAATTTTAAACACTTGAGGTCAGTAAAATTTGTCCTCTGAAGAAAAGTGCTAAGATTTTGCAGTAATACTTATTATGCCAGATGCATCATTCGTACCAAATTTTATAAAAATCTAAAGGTCCGAGGTGAGTTTGTTTGTTTGTATTTTTTGTTTTACTCCATGTAAAAAATTTATTTCGATTTGCGCTGGCTAGAAATTCATTTCCGACCTATGGTTCCTTGGCGAAAATTTCTCAGAATTGTCGTGGATTATGTGTCTGCTATACGAGTTTTTGAAAAACAAATCGATCCGTCCTAATGTACATAGTACCAGTGAAGATAAGTACCAGTGAAGTTAAGAAGGCACTGTGACTACTTAAAACATAAACTAATACTTAACCGGTATAAATGTTCCAAAAATGTGTAAAATTTATAAAATTATTTTGTTTTTATTTACAAAAAGTTTTTATTGGATCCTACAACCAGTCAGTTCTATAAATAGTTTCATAGGGACTAGGATTGAGACCAGTACTGTAGAAACTGTAACCGGCAGTATTCTTTCGATAAGTTGAGTGACCCTTCACAAAGTGACGAAAAGGTATTAATTGCTCTCTCCTATAACAAAGCCATGTTAAAGTGGTAGGTCCCCTTCATGCAAAGTGTTAGAACTCGAACAGATCCCTATCCTCAAAGGACTAGTCGCGTAACATATTCTGTGTCAGTTCCTTTCGCCCTAGAGTACATATACAAATAAATTTTTGTTTGTTTTCGCTAAAATTTTCGAAATATATAGTGCCTTATACAAAAAGTTAATTTCTACGTTTTTTTTTAAATTTGTTGTGCCCCTATTATACGAGTTATGGGGTCCCAAACGATGAAAAATTCAATATTTTCTTTTTATGGATATTTTTAAACGCTTGTAGCAGCAGCCCAGGCAAAATAATCAAAAGCTTTCAAGGATTATGAAAATTATTTTTAAAAAAGATTTTCGTTACGTTTATCATACGTTACATAGTTGTAAATTTTTTGAAAATGAAGATGTTGGACCTTTTGGCTTAAATTTTTGTGGTACATACATGTTTAACTCGTCTTATGGATGGACCCTCTAAAAATTTAAAGATGTGCCACTTACTAGGAGCAGAGCTATTCTGAATAAAGTAGAAAACCCCAATGTTTTTGTTTTTTCTTTTAGAGATTTTCAAGAGCTTGTAGGAATACTTCATAGCGAAAAATTTTTATGACCTTCTTTGTTCCAAATCCCTTATTATATCAAAAAGGAAGCAGTATCAGGACAAACATTAACATAACCGAAGATCAGTTTAAGCTTTCAGAGATATCGTGTAACTAGCACAAAAAACAAAACGAGCCATATTTCATTAAAATCGATTCAGAACTTTTGATTTTATTCAAACTTGAACATTCTACTGCTCAAAATTTGAGAAGAATTTAAATCTAAGAGTGCACGCAAGTAGAAAATAGAAGCATTATTGAGTAACAGCCAACATTGACCTAAAATAAACAACAAAAAGATTTTAAAAACATATTCAAAGTTTCAAAGTAAACTTTTTTAAAGGTCTCGCAAATTAAAAAACAAACTTTTAAATCGTTTTTTATGTGAGTGAACTAATTTTCTTTAAGAATTTAAATCGAACATATAAGATCCACGTTACACTTAATTTTTCTTTTATGCCCTTAAGCAGAAATATTAATCTGTGCTCTGTACATAATTATAGTATGCCAATGATAGATACTTTGTAAATGAATTACATCTGTGTACACTGTACATACATATGTACATATAAGTACATATATACACAGCGGTAAAATCTACGAGGCATTCATTAACAGGCCTTTTTAAAGGCCTTCAAAGACCTTATATAAGATCCTAAAGTAATTATTGTCTGCCTTCTCAGGATGACCTTTTAGAAATCCTCTACACTCGTATCTAAAAGATACAATACAAATTCGTTCTCCCTTCTTTTAGAAGGAGTGTTCTATTGTTACATTTTTCGTTTTGTTCAATAAAAAATATACTTTAGAAATAAGAAACATTCTCGTATTTTATTGGCAAGTAATTTTTATACATATTATAATACAAACTTTGCAATTTCGTGTGCAACCTACTGAAGTTGTACCAACGGTCGCAGCTTGTATGGCTTCCATAAGACTGAAATTTACGTACAAGAGACATCGTACATGCTACTATTATGCCGTTTCTATTTGGGCTGATTAACTTACCCATTCTGTCGAAACTATATCTTGTTCAATTAATTATTGATAAATAACGAACTTTAGCCTCATATATATGTATGTATGTAGGTATAAAAAATTACTATGGATGCAAGGAAATAGTTCGAAATAAAAAGATCACATTAATCAAATATATAGAAGCCGCTTTATTTGCTTTTTAACAGACCTTCTATCTGGTATGCCACGTATGACCTGCAAAGGGGCCTGCTGAAGAATGCCTTCAATCAGGCCTGCTGAGTAATGGGTATAGGAAGGAATTGGTCCGCTAGGACATCGCGTGTACAAAACATATGAATATGCAGTGGGAGTGGAAATACTAGAGCCTGCTAAATAAGGCCTTATAGAACGCCTCTTTAATACTTCGTTTCACATACATTGATAACTATGAAAGTATATGTGTGAAGTAGTAAACACTGAAATTGAACAGGCCATTAATAGCACTTTATTAAGAAATTAAAGCAAATGGATATAAAAAATAAGAAAGAATTGTAAAGACACAATTATCCAAACCAAGTAAAATTAAAAGTAGACCCCAACATAGAAATATATGTACATTAGGGTTTCCCTCTTTTGTATAAAGTAAAAAAAATTGGGCTCACCACTGGAAACATTCCAATAAAATATAGACTATATGTAAGTTTTAGAACAACTGAAAAACGTTTAGAAGTGCTACAAGGGGCCAAAAAATTTTAATCATAACGAGCAAAATTATTTTAAAAAAGTTTTCGAATTAAAAAACATATACATAATTTAAAATTACCACAGAATATTTATTATGTTGCTATCCAGTCCTGATCTATGTTGGAAATTTAAAGTTATTCTCGACGGAAAGTGCTTTTGAAGTCCTTGGATTTTTGTTACTTCAAAAAATGTCGATTCGTACACACCAAAGAAAATTAATAAGAAAGGTGCAGATGGTGGTTTTGGCAGATATTTTACTTCATAACTTTATTATTTTGAGCAAGTTAGGGCTAAAGAGAGTTATTTATGCTTGAAGGATATAGAAACGACAAACAAATCATTATTTTTAGAAATTTGTGTCGTTCCCAAGGTGAACTCATTTTACAGGTGGCAGCATAGCAGCAGTTGATTCTATTTTTTGGTGTAGGCTAGCTGTCAAGCTCCATACATAAAAATCGAGGCTTATTTTTTTCCTTATATTTTACATGGAGCTTGACAGGCAACGTATGTGTTGCAGCCGCGCTTCCATCTAGTAAAATTAGTTCGCCTTGTTCGCTCCCCTGCGTGAAATATTGTACCAATTGTCTTCAACGTTCTTGTCGGTGAAAATAGGAGTGGTGCAATATGTGTCCGACTCTTGAATGGTTAAAAGGAAACACATCACGTAACTTGGGTACCAGTCACGTGACTTGTCTTGTGGCAGATTCAATATTTCTAACGTATGGGAAGTAGAATTCTAAGATTTTTTGTTAAACCCTAATGTACATACATGCATATATACATATGTATACAATTGCTTGTTTTCTTAAAAAAATATTACAATGTCATTCAGAGTTGCATATGTTTCTACATAATAACTAAAGTGCATTTTTTTAAGAGCAGGGGGCAAGCAATTAAAATTGTTTTCTTGAAAGTATGCGCATATTTTACAACCTAAAATAGAACAAAATATATGTGTATGTATGTATTTACACGTGTGTACGTTATATTGTATTCATAAAATATTTTGTCCAAAGGTGGTAGCGCCACCAATTAAGTAAGTAAATTTCTGAAACAAGTACATATAACAATCCATATGTATGTATCTATTTATGTATGGATATACAAAAAGCTTCTTGACGTCCAAAATTGCGCAATTTTCGGTAAACACACTTACATATACATATGTATATGCCCAAAATTAAAAATAAGTATGTATCTGTATGTAAAAGATAAAAAATGTACGTGTGTATGCATGTAAATATTACGAAATAATCAAAATAGTATAGATATTTTGAAATGTTTGGAAAATTATGAAAAATGCTATTTATTTGTATGGCGGAATCTAGAGCGACCTATTTAAGAAAGAAGAGTACGCACACACAATATAAGTAAGGAGAGGGAGAGGAAAATTATAAAAATATCCAAATTTCTCACGCCCCAGTGCAACGTTGCCATATACGGTACTTTTGCGGACAAATATTTTCATGATCGCAACACACAAACGCTCGCTCGTGCTTTGCCTCATAGAAAACTCAACAAATATATACATACATATGTTTGTATGTACATTTGTTTCTTGCTCTCTCTTTTCAAAAAAATAAAAATAAAAAATAAAAAAAATATATATATGTATATATATGTATATAACAAAATTTTCTATTTGTTTTTTTACCAAGTTTTTTTTCAAGTTTTCTCTTCATCCTCCACAAATATTATGAGGGCTTCCTTCTTTTCTGCCTCTCTGTGCAGCATTCTGGCAATAAGATGCTATTTTTAGTTACCAAGATCTCAAATCTCTGCCATAACAATCCGAAGAATCATCCATCCAACGTATGTATATGTGAGACTATTAGCGGTGTTGGTGTGATTGGCGATCGGTTGGGGTTCTTGCTGTTCTGTGCATGTGTTAAAATATTTAACGGAATTTTTGGATTCTTCGTTCGTTCTACCAAACACATACACCATCAAATTTTTAAAATCGTGCAATTTCTGTGAAGGTGGATTTAAAACAAAACATTCAGTCAACACACATACATTCAAATATTGTTTTTCCGAATTCGTTTCTCATTTTGTTGGATTGTTTTATTTTTATCTTTTTCAAATACATATTTTCAGATATTTATGTTTATACATATATTCAAAATTTGCTGTTTGATTTTCTCAATTTCCGTAATTTGTTTTATTATTTTTTTGCGGTATAAAATCTGGTAGCAGTTGCCCCGATAATTTAGTCAGTCAGTTGTGTTCCAAAGCGTACACACCGTATCTATTTCTGTATTCTTCTCCGTTAGTTTAAATCTAAAAACTCAATCAAAATGTGTGACGATGAGGTTGCTGCTTTGGTCGTTGATAATGGTGCGTTTTAGATCAATCTGGAATCATAAAAACAATTCAGATATTGGATAAAAATTAACTATTACATCCTTTCATCATCATCTAAATGGATTAAAAGTGCTTAAAAACGCAAAGCAATGAAAACAAATATCTAAAAAAAAGAGTATACAATAAAATTCCTTTTAATGAAACAATAAATCGAAAAAAAGAAAAATTTGTAGAGTGATCAAATAATTGAAAAAAGAAAAAAAAAAATAAAATTATATATTCGAAAATAGCTCGTTTGATGCTTTTTAAAGAACGCGCCTTGAAGTTTTACTAGTTTATTGATCGATAATTTTAAAGTTACATTTTCAAATGATATCCTTCTTTACACAAATAAAAAAAAAAATTACATAATTTGATATCGACTCTCTTAGTGCGTTTGTTTTTGCTGCTCTATTCTCATGGAACACTTTGATCCCTACATAATATTAAAATATTTATTTTTGGAATTTTATTGATGTGTGTGTATGTGTTTCTTTCTTATTTCTAGGCTCCGGTATGTGCAAGGCCGGTTTCGCCGGTGACGATGCTCCTCGTGCCGTCTTCCCCTCAATTGTAGGTCGTCCCCGCCATCAAGGTGTGATGGTTGGTATGGGCCAAAAGGATTCATATGTCGGTGATGAAGCCCAATCAAAGAGAGGTATCTTGACCCTCAAGTACCCCATTGAACACGGTATCATTACCAACTGGGATGATATGGAAAAGATCTGGCATCACACATTCTACAATGAATTGCGTGTCGCCCCCGAAGAACACCCCGTCTTGTTGACTGAAGCTCCATTGAACCCCAAGGCTAACCGTGAAAAGATGACCCAAATCATGTTTGAAACCTTCAACTCCCCCGCCATGTATGTTGCGATCCAAGCCGTACTCTCATTGTACGCTTCTGGTCGTACCACCGGTATTGTTTTGGACTCTGGTGATGGTGTATCTCACACCGTTCCCATCTATGAAGGTTACGCTTTGCCCCATGCCATCCTCCGTTTGGATTTGGCTGGTCGCGATTTGACCGACTACTTGATGAAGATCTTGACTGAACGTGGTTACTCTTTCACCACCACTGCCGAACGTGAAATTGTTCGTGACATTAAGGAAAAATTGTGCTATGTTGCTTTGGACTTTGAACAGGAAATGGCCACCGCTGCTGCCTCGACCTCATTGGAAAAATCTTATGAACTTCCTGATGGTCAAGTCATCACCATCGGTAATGAACGTTTCCGTTGCCCAGAATCCCTCTTCCAACCTTCATTCTTGGGTATGGAATCCTGCGGTATCCACGAAACCGTCTACAACTCCATCATGAAGTGTGATGTAGATATCCGTAAGGACTTGTACGCCAACATTGTCATGTCTGGTGGTACCACCATGTACCCTGGTATTGCCGATCGTATGCAAAAGGAAATCACCGCCTTGGCTCCCTCAACCATCAAGATCAAGATCATCGCTCCCCCAGAACGTAAATACTCCGTATGGATCGGTGGTTCCATTTTGGCTTCCCTCTCCACTTTCCAACAAATGTGGATCTCCAAGGAAGAATACGACGAATCTGGTCCCGGCATTGTTCACCGCAAGTGTTTCTAAGCTATTCATCCCATCCAACTCACCATCAAACTACCCTCCCTCCAAAACACCCTTCCAACTCATCACACAGCTGCTGCTACTACACTTGCTGCAAGAATCATTACAGCGGATTATGTGTCGTCTACTTGTCTATCTGTGCTTTCATCTGCTCAGCCATTCATCTGTTCAACGCTTCTCTGCTGCTGCTGAGCATCTCAAATCCAGCTCAAAAAGATGCCCTCCTGCACCTTTTAAATTTGGTTCCAGATTATTTTAGTTTTGTACGACTGAATTTCTTACACTAAATCCCCTCTTTACCATCGATCAATATCACCTAATAATTTCTGTGTCTTAAATGTCTTTATTTAATGTCTTAACATAAATTATTTCGTGTGTATTAGTGCTTAATAAAATTTTGTTAATTTTAAGGGGTTTATTGCCACATGTAAAATAATCTAATGTTTTCTTATGTAATTTTCTTTTTTAATCTAATGAAAAAAAAAACAAAAACAAAAAAACACAAAACAAATATTTTTAATTTACAAACTTACAACTTAATAATAAAAGAAATAGATACAATTATTTTATAAATAGTTAAAAAGAGTCAAATGTATGATGCATCACTGTATTCAATGAATTTGGTATTCCAAGGTATCTGATGAAAATTCATCATGAAGTTTTCCTCTCCTACGCGTTTGTTAGAACTTGGTGAGTTTATTTGGATAATACAAATTCTTTTGCATAAAAATATAGTGTCCCCCATTGTTTATGAATGTGTCTTGCTTACGAAATTGTTAAAAAATGTTAGAAAAATACAAATTTAATTTTACACATGTATTTTGAAACAGAGAAAATTATGAAACATTTCCAATAGAATTTTTGCAAGGTCATAAAAAAATGGTCATATTCTTTTGAATCATTCATATCGTATCTAAAAATGTCCAGCCATTGATATTTTTAGAGATAAATATTTTTCTCAACTTGAATCAATAACACGATTATGTAACTTATTATTTTTTTTGTTATCGAAATCACGAAGAAATTGAGGGCATCACATCACCAAAGCAAAAGTTATATGGAAAGCCAAACCAAAATTTGAAAAAGTACTTTTTCCGTTTTTATACAAATTCTTCAACGAACAAATACATAGAAATTAATGGAATTGCTTCCATTGCATGGCTTTCGAAATTTTCTTCTTTCTTCGCGGTAAAAATATTTGCATAATGCTGGAATTTATCCAAAATATCTCTAGTATTTAAAGCTGTGGGCTGGTTACGTGGTTACTGCACCAAGTTCTTAAATTTTTTTGACATTAGCGTGGGGATTTTGAAGGATTATTTGTGCCCTCAAAAAGTTTTGCACTCTGATAAAATACCTTCATAATAACGGGTTTTTTGTTTTAGTTTTGTATGGAGAAAAATTTCATAACCTTTTTTTTTGATGATGAAAACGATGCACTAGAGGAAAGTGAAAGGAACATATGATAGTGATATTGATTTATGTTTCTTCGTACTATCAAGTAGATTCAGTGAGTCCGTTTTGACAGGGGTGATATTGTGGAAGGTAAAAGTTTTGGGAAGCTCCAAAGTCAAATATAAATGCAACATCGGGTTCAATTAAAAAACAGTAGCATATTTTTGAGCAACCAGTAAAAATAGAAATTAAAAAAACTCTCACAGACTTTCGTTGAAAAAATATAGAAAAGAGTTTTCGGATGATTTTATTAACTATCGGCTTGGTAATGTTTATTTTATTTATTTTATGTCATAAAAACTGGTCAGTTTTAAACGACCAAAACAGTTTCAAATTACTCCGACGGAATTGTTTATCAATTATGTATCTTCAATGTACTTCTTCAAGTGAAAATAGGGGTGGTACAGTATTTTCTCGAGCCATGGGGGGTGAAAAGGAAACACATCACCAACTAGAGCCAACATATTAACAAAATATCCTCAGTGTGAAAGCATATTGTTTCCATATAAAAAATATGTATTTAAGGTGTAGTTATCACCACAGGACAAGTAAGTTAATTTTGGTTCTAGAACCTATCACGGAGTATCTTAAATATGTCAGTTGCCCCCTCCGTTCTTTGATGATATCAATCTACTAAATTCTACTAAGTTTTAAATAATTTTCTTTAACGCGCTTACCTTTTTCTTTCATGTTTCTCACACATACTGCTTACCAAAATTCAATGTAGTTGATAGCTGTGACGTAGGCTGCACGCAATTTGAAAGCAATTCGAAAGCAATGTTGTAAAAAACGAAACAAAAAATTATGGCGGCAGAATTTTGCACAAGAAAATTGTGATCAGCTGTTTTCTTGACTGTAAATTGAAACACTTAGCATTTACATCGTCATGAAATCTAGTTCAAACGAGATTTTGGGCAAAATCTAGTTTATTTTATAAGATTTCCAATACAAAATAAATTGTAGTCCCTCCCTACTGGATTTTGTCAAAACCTTGTTATGTATGAGAACTACAACTCTGATTTTTTCATATTGCACTAAAAAA
Source organism: Panzeria rudis (assembly GCA_956483635.1). Classification (NCBI taxonomy): domain Eukaryota; kingdom Metazoa; phylum Arthropoda; class Insecta; order Diptera; family Tachinidae; genus Panzeria; species Panzeria rudis. The sequence continues at coordinate 151,493,700 of OY101450.1, forward strand.
TAAAGCGCACAAGGTTTGTGTATTTGCTATTAGATTTATCCTCTAGCTATTTTGGTTTTGAAACTGTAGTTTGTAGTTTGACAGTGAAATTCAGGCTGAGACCACACGGGCGTTTTTAAACGCAGCATTTCTGCTTTTTATATTACATATGAAAGTTCTCAATTTTTAAAGCTTCAAATTTAAAATAAAAAGCAGAAATACCGCGTTTTAAAAATGCACGTGTGGTCTCAGCCTTAAACAAATTCCAAAAAAGCTTTGTGTAAACGGTATAGATTTTAAAATATATTTCAATTGAAATCTACTAGATTTCGCTCTGGTGTAAATGTAGTATAAGAGTATCAGTAAAGAGTATGAGTGTATGAAAACTTGGAAGGTAAAACTTGATCGTCTAATCTCCAAGTAAGTGGGAACTCCTGGTATACAGGGGAATTTAAACTATATCCCGTCCGGGAAAAAACTCTAGGTATGTAAAGGTTATAAATAACACACTGTTGTCCGATACGTTGTGTTTTTTTTCATTGTGTTTAACGGTAAGTACTTAGCCCTTAGTCTTTGGAACGATTTTCCGTCATCCCACGTCAAATTTGGTTTGTAAACTGACCGGTTTCGGCTATGTGCCATCTTCAGTGTTCTATTGAATACTAAATCGTTTTTCTGTTGTCTGTTGTTTCTTTTATAATTCGTTTGTATACCTAACTTCCTCCCTTGATCCCTTTGTCCTTGAGTCCTTAGTTCTTAGCCTCTATCAACATTTTATAAAATCAGATTTTTTCATTGACATAATTCAAAATATATTTATTTTGTTTTCGGTATATTTAACACGTTAACTGCCACGGTAATTTTCAGAAAACTGGCCAAAAATGACATTTTGATTTTTTCACATTATATTACTAAAAACTCTATTTCTAGATCATACACAAAAAAAACTATAGGTTATATATCTTAAAATTATAGTATAATTTTAACTAAGTGAAAGGGTAGAATGGCATTTACAAAGTTTTTTAGTTAATTCACAAAAAAATTTTAGTTGATGTCAATGTTCGAAAAATCAACTAAAAATTTTGTTAAAGCTTCCCTATGATAACAAGGTCAATTCAACCTTTTATTTTTGGTAAATTACCGATGATTTTAGTTGACCTTTCAATAATTTTTAATAAATATTTCTCAAATATCCACTATACATATATGTAATAAAAAACGGATTGTATTGTTTTTAGTTTTATTTGTATAGACAACCATAAAAGTAATAAGTTAGAATAAATGATCATTACACCGGCACACAAAAAAACAAAAGTGTACATTCGACTTGGTCCACTACATATATTTGTTTTGACGCGCCGGGTCCGAATCTGAGGTCCGTTTGGACAAATTTCAAGTAAATTAGGGAAAACACAAAAAGTTTTGGAAAATAAAGTATTTTTTCGCAATTTACCCGAAGTTTCGAAGGTGTACGAATAATACGGATATCAGATTCGTAATCAGCGTGTCAAAATACATATAGGTAGGAGGATCTGGCCATATAAATGTAGAGTCAACTTTTGTTCTTTTGTGTACCTGTGTTATAATAACAGCAAGAAAATTACGTTTCGTAAATCAATAAAATCTTCTCTTATATAAAGTTTTTATCCCAATCGTTCCAAACTGTTCCTCATTCCAAAGTTGATGTTAATCTATAAAAGATGTGTGTTTATTCCAAAACAATCAATAAATGTTCATTTAAAATAATATGTACTTACCGCTCTTCCCAAAATATATTTTAATTTGACAAAAAAATAAAAAACAATAACAAAAATACTTTCGAATAAAGCACCTTATTCTATTAGCTAAATTAACTTGGATTTTAGGTAAAATGTATTCTAAAAATTTCCTAAAGTCATACTTAAAAACACCCAGGAATTTTAGTTTCATATAAAATAATTTTACCTATGCAAGCTTAGTTAATATTACCTCTTATATTTTTTGTGTGTAGGTATCATCAAAAAGCAAAAATGATATTTTTTAGGAGAAAAAGAACCTACGAATTATCTCGTAGTTGGCTTCTGTAATAGAAATCGTTACGCAGAAGCCAACTACGAGTTATTTCGTACGTCTTTCTTTAATATTTTGTTTTATAGTTATTATTATTTATTATAATTATCATAATTTCATTATCATTTTCTTTCTTTTTAGTTTTATAAACATTCTCTAATTATTGCTATAATTATCAAGAACCCAACATGTTCATGTTCAGAACCCAATATATAAATTTTCAGTTCACGCAAGCCAACATTGACTTTTTGTTCTTTTCCCAGAAGCCATTTATCGATACTAGCATTGATATAATACGGTTTTATTCGTAGCTACACAAAAATGGCAGGTTTAGTGAGTACGACATAACTCGCAGTCGGCACCCTAGAAGCGAACGCAATCTACGAGTTATCTCGTAGTTGGCAGTCAACGTGTTAAAAATTTCATATATGAAAGTTTAATAAATAAAATCAACCACTGTAAATCGTGAGTGTAATTCAAGTACTTAAACATTTTGCCAACGTGTTGCGCAGTGCCATCTAGAGTAGAGTAGTAAGACAACTACCACTTTAAGTATTTTTCCCAATAGATGGCACTATACATTTATTTCTATCTTAGACACAAAGTTGCAAAAATTTGGTTTTTGAATTAACTAATACAAAATTTATATTTCACCCCATCACGTACGGTTAGACGAGGCAAATAAACGACAAAATTGTTCAACTAACAATTTTTTTTCATATACAATAATAATATATGTAATGAATGTATCCATTAGAGATGCTGAAAAATTTTAATAAATAAGAGTTTGGTTAAAGTTGAGGATTTTCGAACCTTTGTGCATATACACATGGACAATTTCACAGAAATGCCAACTTCTTGTCACGGACGGCGTTCAAGCAATTAATCTTGTGTTTTCAGAACCATGTGGTTCAATTTTCCTTATCTTTTACAAATTATAGAGCTACCTCCTTACGGTCTAAACAAATATATAGGGAATAAAAATATTAACATTTTCTTTAAAATTAATTGCTCAATATGTATTATAAAAAGCTTTTAATTTTGTATTGACTAAGAGACTCAACTCAATTGATACATTTTCCCTTTTATTTAAAGAAATACGAAAACGACCACAATTATAGAGTGCAGCAAAACCCAACTTGAAATTATAGAATATTGGCGAACGAGATATCTTCTTTTTCTCTCCAAATTACGAAAATAATCAAAGTACACTGTCTTTTTTCTAGGGACCAGGAAAAATGTTCCAATTTTCGAGTGTAAAGTAATCGGGGCTCGCATGTAAATTGAAAAAAATGCAATAACCGATCACTGTGTATGTTATTGGTTAGGTATGTTGTATGTTATGTTATTTTGATAGCACCATTGGAATAGAAATGAAATTTTTGGGGTGGAAACAAGGGGAATTGACAGCCAGGTGGAATTACTACGGCAGATGACTATTTTTTTGCTCGTGGTATGTGGACCGCGTGCATGTCAAACTCCATATAAAAAAATTTGAAACAAGTTTAACGTATATGCGGCTCAAGCGAGTTGAATACGTCGAACTGAATTTGCCACTGACATCACCTTAAGCGGCCCATCCATTATACAATATTATTGCATATATATTGTACATATTATTGTCATTTTGACCTATACTTTCCAATAAATGGCAGAATATTTTCAAAGAAAATATTTCCCAGTTTTCCTTATTTTTATTATTGTACAATAAAAATTAAAAACCTTTTGATTTTTGCCAATATATTGTGCCAGCTTCGTATATGACATACACATTGGCGATATTATTGTACAATACGAAAAATTGCACAATTATATTGCAAGTGGGTGGGGCGCTTTATATTGATTCGCCTTGGTGGAATGCTGGTGTATGCTGAATATTTTTTCAGTACATAAAATAATGGAACTCATACGCCATCGTTGCCAGTTTAGCAATTTCGAGGCTAGATTTACAGACACATTAATAAGAAATTCTTATTTTAGGTTTATGATTCACAATTGCTAAAAACATTTTAATATAAAATTGTATTCATAAACAGTACAATCTGTTTATGTTTTAAGGAATTTTAGGTTTCGGTGTACTGGCAACACCACCATGTTTTGTAGATATTGTTTCAATAAAAATAATATGAATACATCCAGATATTGAAATAAATGAATAGCTTTTTATTGGTTTTTTAACTCTCTTTATAATATATTTCTCAACTTATTTAATAAAAGTTTTCTATGAAGTAAAATCAAAAAAATGATATGATTACAAAACAGTTTCAACGACTCTTTATATCATGTATGAAAAAAGGTACCCGAATAACGGGCCTATTTTCATTTGTGTTGACTGTTTGTACATCACTGGAATTTTATTTTTGCTTTTATGTGCTTTGATAGTGTTTTTTTGTGCCAATTTTGTTACGAATTTTGTTTAACTTAAATAGTTTAGTGGCATTGTCCATCAAATTAAAACAAAAACATAGTTAAATGCTTATACCCAAGTTCACATCGAACACAAATTATTTGCTGGGTCTTGTATAAGTTTCTAAGCCTACTACGTTTATCTTATTTGTTTTTGTGATTTTCAGAAATATTATCATTTGTATATTCTCAAATGGTTTTTGAAAGTCTGTGCATAAGATAAGAGGTTTGTAACTTTTCAAAGTTGTGGTTGAAGTCTACTGACGATTTGGTAAAGCGCCAATAAAATTCATATAGACAATGCTTAACTATCAGCGAATAAACTTCATTTGAAATTTATGCAGTTTTGTTTTCCATGTATTTTTTCACTTAGTCGACGCGTATTCCCGAATATGCACCAAAATTGTTTTCGATCGCTGTGGTGCTAACGAGTGGAATTTAAGCAGCTGGTACTTGATTACATACACGTTATCGTATGCCGTAATCCTAAAAAGAAAAAAGTTCCAAAAACTTTACTCGATCACGTATGCGGTAATTCGTCAACAAAAATAAATAATTCTCGTATTCTTTCTTCAGTCATGCGACAAATAAAACGAGGTAATATATATATATATATATATATATATATATATATATATATATATATATATATATATATATATATATATATATATATATATATATATATATATATATATATATATATATATATATATATATATATATATATATATATATATATATATATATATATATATATATATATATATATATGTATATATATATATATATATATATATATATATATATATATATATATATATATATATATATATATATATATATATATATATATATATATATATATATATATATATATATATATATATATATATATATATATATATATATACAACAAGCACATTGGAAAAATTATAATATTTTTTTAAAACATTTTGAAATTATTTGAATTTTTATATAAAACAAACGAAAGATTTCCAAATTCCTCAAGTTTTCCATAATGTTAAATTCTTTTTTCCCTACTCATAGAATTTTCTAGAAAAATACCTACAAAAAGGGAAAATTCCCTACGTCTAATATCACTGGGTAGCACTAGCAGTTATTGTGATAAAACATCAAATTAATATCAATTTAGTAGTGATTTAATTCTCGTATTAAATTTTCACGAAAACTTTCTATGTATAAGAATTTTAACATATTCAACAGAGCCACCTCAGACGTGGTGATAAGCAAGATACAAATTACAACTCATGTTGGAAGTGTAGCGGCTTCCGAAAACAGTTTTGTTATGTTCTGATGTGGACGTTTAAATTGAAATTCATATTGAATTTTCCTTTGTTTCTTGGAAATATGAATCATGTCAAATTCTTTCTGTGTATAACGTTACGAACTGTAGCCTATATAATAAATATGAGAGTGAATACTATTTAATTTTTGATTTTGTGGTTCGGTGTTGTGAAAACATATTTTTGTGACTGTAATACCATGTTTCCACTGGTTTAATTTTAAATAAAACTTGTAGTTTTACATAAGAAATCATGTATAAAACTGCATGGTTTATTCAAAACAGTTCGGTGGAAATATACTAAAATTAAAAAAAAAATTATGAATTTGTACTAAGAAAATTCTGACCTGAGTTTTTAATTGCCTTTTATTAATGTCACATAATAAACGACTAATCAATTATTATACCGTACGTTCTCACACACATACATACATATAGTACGTATGTATGTACAATGTACATTATACATATTTACTACTGTATTTGTAATAGCCGTCCATACTATCTTTCAATCTCTTTTATTCATTATTTTATAACAATTTAATAATATTGATTGCACTGCTTCTGGGGACAGTAGTGGAATATAACACGAACATTTTTGTAAAAGCAAAAACAATAAATAAGAGGTTCTCTTGTCCTCTGATAAGGACGATTATATCCTTTTGTTTGCTATTCATTTAGTAGTTTTAATTGTTCGTTGGTTTGTTCGTTGAATCCCAGGTTCGTTTATTTTCTAATTGCATTTAATTGTAGGTTGTCAACACTTCCTTTGGTGAAAAGGCGCTGGTGGCAGGCAGAGTTTGAAATTACCGTTAGTAGTGGAATGAATGGTAACGTTTGTAACGTTCCCGTTTAGTGGTTGTCATGTAAAACTTGTTTAGTGAAGGTGTTTGTTCTTCAAAAATTCTACAAAAATTTCCAACTGATTCTTCTCTTTGTTTTTTCAATATTTTATTCATGCATTTATGCGTGTGACTGTGTTTGTGTATCTACATACATACATGTGTATGTATACAAATGTAAATGAAAATGCATTGTGGTGTGATTAATTTGTTTTGATAATAATTTAATTGATTAATGCTTTATTTTTGTTGGCATTTTAATTGAAAGGAAATGAGACAGTACACGTAAATACTTATAACCGACTAAAATGTCATGTTCTGCATTTTGGGAGATGGAGTCCCTGTTAGTTTTTAAAGCTAATTTTTTTAATTGCGGTAACTAATTGCGAGCTCGTAATAATTTGATTGATCTGATTATTGAATAAAAGTTTGACTACTATTTTTCTAAGGTAAAGGCAGGGACACTCTAGTGCCCCTAGATAAAAAGTTATCGTTTTTAGGTTTCTTTGATTATATACGCACCAAGAGCTACGAGTATACAAAATTTCAGCTCTCTAGCTATAGTGTAAGTTCTCTCACAGATCAATATTGTAAGGAACCGAGTGAATATTTACTAAAATATGCACTTTTTCCACTTTCATACCTCGGGAAGCTTTTATGGTAAAACTTTCAAACGTTACCTCTATGGATTCACGTATCATTTTTTTATGATTAAGTTAAGCAAAGTTATGATAATAGGTGTATATAGACTGTATACACCTACTGTCCACCTTAATTAAAGTTCGAAAGGCACGGTCACACTCGACAAATATTTGCCGAAAAAAATTTAACCAACAGACAAGCTGAAATTGTAGTTGCTTTAATTCCAACATTTCTTTATATATGGTTCGCATTTATTAAAAATAATACAACAAATTATTTTTGCAGCATAATTAACTTTATTTTGTGATATAAAAATCAAGTTAAATCACACTACCTCTGAGCAAAAGTAGTGGTTACGTTTTTTTGTGGACAAATATTAGCTAAACGATGATAAGTGGCAAAATACTGCCGTGCAGCGGCAGCATAGCGAGCTGAAATATTTCCCGTGGAGTTTTACATAAAAATGCTAAAGACATCTTATATCTTTAAATATTTTGGCTTGAGTTTTAATTTAATTTTTCAATTAAATTTTATTTTTATTTAGAGATAAATGTGAAGCATGTAGACAAAGAAAAAAAACGAACTCAAGCCAAAATAATTAAATTTCTTTGGATATAAGCCCATATACAGTTCGACTAAAACTCATAACTTAATTGTTAAACTCTAAAGGCACCTAGAAAAAGGATGAACATGTTCAAATAGACTGAACAAAACAAACATTCAGACACTAGTACTTGTAATTATCAATGATTATTCATGCTAAACTAGAGAAATAACAAGAAGCTTAACACAAAATATAAAGAAAAAAGTGAATATCAATAACTATCAAATGAAATACAGCTCTAAGAGTAACATCACGAATTCATTAAAGGTAAATGATATTCAACTCTTGACTGCAAACCACCGACTTTGGTCGAGTGGTCTAAGCGGAAGAGAACTCTAAAGAGATTGGCGGGAGCTATTGAAACATGCCAGTTAAACCCTCCGTGCAGTTATCTCTAAATAAATATATAATTTAATTAAAAAATTAAATTAAAACCGAGCTCAAGCCAAAATAATTAAATTTCTTTGGCTATAAATCCATATACAGTTCGACTAAAACTCATAACTTAATTTTAATTATTATTACACACAACGTTTAAAAATCAATCCATTAGACAATTTTCATAGTTTTAAAATCTCAATTTATTTATTAATGATCTAGTAAGTAGTCTATCACTTAATGTATACTAAGAACTAAAGTTTTTAAATAAAAATACAGTTTATTGAAATAATTTTTTACTTCAATATTGAAAAAAAAACATTATGCAGATTTATTAAGCGGATCTTATATGAAACGCATTCGAATTAATCTATAAAATGTTTACATATTTGATATTTTAAGTTATATTTATAGTATGTATCTTAAAGATATATATAATTGCAATAACTATAATGGAATGTTATTATAAATTATATTTTAAACTGAAATGTTCTTAGTTCGTCACTAATTTAAATACATGATTTGATAATTTACTAATCTATACATATGTACGTATGTATGTGTGTGCATGTATGTATGTATGTATCTATGTATGTGTGTATGCATGTACGTATGTATGTTTAGGTGAGCAAATGTTTTGAATTAAGTGTAATTACTCGTCATATTGTATGTACATACACATGAATACGTGCAAACAAACCACAGACAAAAGGAAAAAGGCTTGGTGAATTGTGAAAAATAAAAATGAAATTCATTTGTGTTAGTGTGTTTGGTAAACCATAACCAGACATTTAAACCATAGTTAAACTTTTATTTATATTTTCGAGATGTTCTTTGGCCTTGATGCGCAAAGTTGCAATAGAATTTGAACGTATGTCTGATGTTTGTGATTGTTGGTTTGATGCTGCCGTAGACGACGCATTAGACAAAGAGGCAGAAGAAGGTAGTGGTGGCGTTGATGACCCGTTGACATTTGAATTAGTGGAGCTATTATTTGTTGTTGCTGTTGCATTTGTCATGGGAATAGGACTTTCACGTCCCACATCCACCACGTCTATATTTGCTGAAGAGCATTTTGTCGCAGACGAGAGAAATTCATTGTCACCATTAGAAGTGGTGAGATTTTGCGGTGATTGTGGTGCAATAGCAACAGAAGAACTTAATGAAGGTGGTGGCAAAGAGGTTAAAGGAGAGTTTGTGGCCGATACGTTAGATGATGTTGTTGATGTTGATGACATTGAATTCGAAACTGTAATCTGTGGATTCATTGTGGCCATTGTCTGTGGCGACATGCGTGACAAATGTGGTGACAGGTGGGATAATTGCAAATGTTGATGACCGCCATGAGGATTACTAGATCCCAAAGACATTCCAGATGGAGGCTGATGGTGTCCGGTTGGGTGTGGTCCATGCATACCAGGCCCGTGCGGTCCCATTCCAGCTAAGCTACTCATCGCTAGATTAGATGGATTTAAACTTAGCGGTGGGGTTAAATACGATGGGTAAACCGTTTGAGGATGTGAAAGAAAGCCTAAAATGTACAGAAATGGAAGCATTTAAATAAGATTAAAATTAAAGCGAAATTTTTTTAGTTACGTACCTGGTAGTGCAGATAACAGGGGCGGTGACAACCAGGGATCAACTGGTAAGCCAGAAGGACCACAGCCTAATCGATGAGGAAGTTGCGTGAAATGTGTGAGTCCCAGTCTTAAACTTTCTGATTTTTCTTGTCGCCTCCATTTAGCTCGGCGGTTTTGGAACCAAACCTAAAAGTACAAAAGATATAAACACGGTTTTAAGAAAAATTCAAAATCTTTTATAAAACTTTTCAATAGGGTTTTTTTTGTTTAGATTGAAATATCATGACATTTTTAGTTTTGTATATGTAGGTATGTATATAAATATTTATGTATGGCTTGTATATAGTACTATGTATGTATGTATGCATGCATGTAAGAGTCCTATTGATTCCTGTGGTAAATGGCTTTTTTGTTGTCGTATTTACATTAATTTTTAAATCCTTACCAAACCAATTATGGCCTCATTTAATGCTCCACATTCTTTGCTGATAACCACCTTAGGCAACAATTAGTTTAATGAACGAAAAAATTAATTAAACTTGCAGCACAACAAACATGTACTAATTCACACACACACATACACTCATACAGAGTTTATCACAAACATGGCGGCAAGTAAAAGACAACTAAATATTTAACGTAACAGGCATCTAGCTAAATGTCATTAATTTGACAAGTAAAACAGCAACTATAATGAGAAGGAGAAGAATAAGAAAATAAATGGCACACATACAGAGAAGCAGGAAAAACTACATCATATTTCTCATTTTCTTGTTTTCTCCTTTTTACACAAAAACCATAAAATATAATTACAAATGAATGAGCTTAATTATAAAACTAACTAAATGTGTACATATTCGTACAAATACTTGTCGCAAGGATCTCTACGAAGAGTAAAGGATACATATGTATGTATATGCTAAGTACATACGTACATACATACATATATACTTTTTTGCTTATGTATATGTGGAACAAAATGGCGGCAATATAACTTTTTTGCTTTTTCCCTCAACTTTATTCTTCTTGCATAATTTTTGATTTGACATTGAAGTGTTTCATCTCAAACAGAATCAACATTTTCGCAGTTGCTGAGAATGAAGAAAAACGGAGAAATATAACGACTGAACGAAAAATATAAATAAAATTCAATTAAGTAAAACAGTCTCTAATTAGAATTATTTCCAACAACAAAAACGTGGGTAAATTAGGTGAGTAGAATAGAAAAGTGTGATAGACAGCGATTAAGCAGTTAGTGTGGCAAAGAATCCACCTGAAATGGTTGATGGTATGATAGCCAGACTGACAGAGTCACTAAGTGAGATAAATACAACGGAAATACATCGAATAAACAGGGAGTGTGGTAATCTAAAGATTTTACGTGTGTTTATTGTGTGCATAGCGTGGGCGAAATTGAAGTTTGCCAATAAGTTTTCCGTGTATGTGAGTGTGTGCGCTTGTCTGTCAGATGTGTTTATACGTAATTTAATACAATTTGTGTAAATTAATTATAAATTAATACGAGTTTAAATAGTGAAGAATATAACAAATGACTTAGTAATTGCTGACGCTCTACAGTTTACATATCGATAGTCATACGTAACTGTTTTTAAAACTTTTCAGTTTAAGATTTTATATTATAATTGGGCTGAAAGTTTACTAACTACGAAATAAGAAACATAAAAATTAATTGGTGGATACGATTAACTAATTTCGGTTTTCATTATTTTGAGACTACACGCAAAGAAAAAACCATGGTTGAGGCAACCATAATCGAATAGCAACATATGTACTATGATTGAATATATGGCTCAAAATAATGCACAGAAAAGATATGGTTATGTCAAAAATGTCTTGTTTCCCGATATGATTGTGGTAAATAAGTTGTTATAGTTTTAAATGATTGTGACAAACAAACTCATGTTTACATTTAATCATGAAATTAGCATCCACGAAAATTATAACATCGCTGCATTTAAAAATATATATTGTTAGAAAAATTCTGGCTCCAATCATAGTATATTTAAAAATACAACAATAGTCAGATTCTACAACGTTAAAATACAACAAGAACCATACTATTTTAGAGCAGTTTGCTTGCAATCGAGCTATGTTTATAAAAAAGAGATGGCTGTTGGCTTCCAAAAAAGTTTTTGTTCTCACACTTGGCTGAATGCTTTACTATCAGCTTTGTGTTTTACTTTGTAAAACAGTTGTTGGTTTATTTTTGTGTGTGCTTGGTGTGAAAAATAAAAAACAAAACAAAAAAAAAATAAAATAACAAAAAACAGACAAATACCAGCAATTAATATATAAAGCATGTGTCACCATATATTTTGGGTATTCATTTAATCGGAACTCTGCTTTAATCGGCGAATCGCTTGATTAATTATTCGAGGTTTTGGTATAATCGGTTAATTTTGTTAATAGTCGGTTAACCGATTAATAAAGCTTTTTCATAAATTAAGTAGTTTCAATAAATAATAATGCATAAATTATTTATTATTTTGATTTTATTAGCAAAAAAACCAATAACATAACAAATATAACAATTCTTGAACTAAACCAAGCAAAGAAGAAAAAAAAGAGTTCATAAATATGCATTAATTAAAAACTAAACAAGTTTGTGACATCATTTTATTAGTTATTGCTATAGTTTAAGGAGATCTTCTAAAATAATATTTTACAAAAATAATTTGGTTTAAATGTTTAGCATTTAAGCTATTCTTTTCTTAAGTTTTGATAGAAATTGATTAGGAAAAAGTCCTTTCACTTATCGTAGATATTGGAGAAAACGTAAGCAATCCTTAATACAGGATATCTCATTTCTGAGTAGCTAATTTTAAGTTAACTGATCAGTTAATCGGGTGGTAATTAACCGATTGATCGATTGAATACCTTAGTAAGTACACGCAAAGAAAAGATATGGTTGCGGTATGGTTGCGTGACGAATGTCATGTATCCAGATATAGCTTATTTTTGTGGCAAATAAGTTATTATTGTTTTAAATAATTGTGAGCCTTAATTAGTTTACGACAAAAAACTTATGCTTACATTTAATCATGACATTATTATCATTCATATTGATTGCAACATGGTTGAATTTATTGTTAAAAAAATTCTAGCTACAATCATGGTATATTTGAAAATTCAATAACAGAATGTTTCTATAACAATAAAATATGGTTCTTGGCTATACTATTTTAAAGCACTTTGTTTGCAATCAAGCTATGATTACAAAAGATACATGGCTCTTTTCTTTAAAAAAAGCTTTTGTTCTATACTTTGGTTGAGTGCTTTTTTATTAGTTTTTTATTTTACTTGAGAGCTGTTGTTATGTTTTTTTGTGTCACTTGAAAAAATAAAATATAAGAAAAAATAAATTAAATTTAACAAAAAAACGAATAAAAGCTAGCAAATAGTATTCGGACAAGTTCTGAAAACGATTTCAAAAACGAAAAAAGTGTTCCTTTACTCGGACAACTTAGTGCATTCGTAGCTTAGTTTGGATAAATTATCTGAAATATCTGAGACATAAAAATTAACTAAAAAAAAGTAAACTTTTTTGTTGAATTTACTAATTAAAAAATATAATTTTTTAGCTGTTATAAACTTAGAACCATATACATATATGTATAGTTAATTAGAACAATATATATGGCTATTTTGAACCATATATGTGGTTATTATTTTTAGAATAGACTTATTTCCAACAATATATTCAACCATATTCAATCATTGTGTGCTGCTTCAACCCTATTTTTGCTTTGCGTGAACCGAGTTGTATAAAAGACCCTTAGACATTTGACAGAATAGTCGGCAGTTTTCTGGTATGACTTTTCTGCACATTTTCTGAAATAGTTTCCGATTAATATCAGACTAGCCTGCACATTACTCGCAGGCAATTTAAGACATTTAACAGAATAGTCTGCACATTTGCTGATCTTCGTCTTGAAACTTTTAGCACTCACTTCTGTACATTATCTAATTTTAGTTTTTGTAATAATTCTCATTTATCTCTTTAAGATTATGTGCACAAATATTTGAGTTTTTAAACTTATAAAATATGGGTAAATGTTTTCTGATTAGCTGCCACAAACATGGAGAATTTTAAGCGACATTTCATATAAATTTCTAATTTTGGCTTCGACTTTTCCGTGATATTAATACGATAAGACGTAAAATGTATAATATAAATTGGAAATATTTCTGATGTTTTGCCAGACATTTTTCAGACATTGTTAAGACATGTCGAAAATTCCGTTAGAGTTTCCCTAGAAAATTCGTCAGAGTTCGTAAAGAATTCTCTTAGACATTTCGGCACAGTTACACATATTTCTACTAGGGGGTAGCGAATACAAAAGCGGATAATTTCGTTTGAGTCATATGCAAATAAAATTTTATATTTTGAATGTGAATTACTGAAACTTACAAATATGGCGTAAAATCATAAACAATAACTTGAAAAATGAAAAAAACCCTATAAATGTATATCGGCTCGTAGTGTGTATATTCGCACATACAAGAGTAAATTTTTAATAGATCGACTTATGTTTAATTTAAAAATTTTTTTAAAACGCTAAGACAGCTTAGATTAATATGGTCCCGCATAGGTGGATTTAAGCAAACAAGTCGCGCTGCCAAGCACCATATATAAAAAACTATTATTCATTTGTGGGCTAATATAAAAGTATTATTTAGCACAAAGCAAAGCGGATTGAAAACAGATATATCCAAAGCTTTTGACATATCAAGACAACACGGCAAAATAATCTGATGTACTTTCAACACAATACAATTATTAATACTTTTGAGGAAAATGAAACTCTGACATAATGAATTGTTATTGTTTTTTGAAAATTTTCAAACAGAAAATAAATCAGGGAGGCATTTTCGTCCAAAGTATTACTACTTGCATTATTGTCTGAAACGGCCTTTAGTATTTTTACACTCATGAAAAATTGGAAATGTACTTAAGTTATCTTGTTTAAACACCACTGATTTATAAAAAAGTGCTAATAACTAAAATACAAAACATTATTTTTTAGAAGAAACCCAAATTTTCTCTTCATTTCTACCAAAATTTTTTTCTAAATTTAATATAGTTTGATTTATTTCTACTTTTACTATACGCTTTATATATTCGCAACCATTTCAGCGAATGCAAAGGCGAATACGAATATCAAAAATAAGTGAATAGCTCGTAAATGGAAATGCGAAAGCGAACATTCGTCGCACACCTAGTTTCTCCCAACAAAATGCATGTGTTTTTTGGTGTTGTATTTATTGTCGTTACGTTGGTACCTGTATTTAGCTGCCTTAGTATGCGTTTAGAGATAAATGAAAATCGCACATACCTAACCGGTTTCGATTTTGTTAAAATTTTTTTCTGTTTTTTGACACATTCGAAATTTTCTGTTGATCAGTAGCAAATTAGTAGAAATAAGTCAAATTTTTAAAATATTAATCAGCCCAATTTTGAATAACAATTCCCCGGGAGCTTTTTCCCTATTCCCTGTTCCCCTATTCTAAATAAAATCTCCCTGGGAAAATTTTCCCTTTTCCCATTTCTTCTATTCTGAATTGCAATTTCCCCGGTAAAAAAACGCCAAGGGAAAAAAGTAAGTACTCTAAATATGAGGGAGAGGGAGAAACTCTTGCAATTGTATAAGCATTTATTTAGGACAACAAGTTTAAATAAACACCGGAATGTTACATTTCTCCCTTGTTTTAGGTATTTTTATCCACGCCGTGCAAACATGCGCTTCAAAAACATGAACTACTTCTGTCTTCGGAATGAAGTTTTAAAACACACTCCATTTTGCACGCATCCTTTAAGTTCACATAATAGGCAAATGGAAGATTTGTTGCGGTTTAAAAAATTTACAATTTCCTTTTTACACACAATCATAAGGGATTTAACGCATCTGGCCATGGCCTTGGCCTCCACATAAAGTTCTTCCGAGAGCATCTGCGTGACTACACTGTACATTTTACTTTTTATTTAAGCAAAAACCAATATTTATATTAACACACCATCTTATTATCGACGAAAACATAAAATTTTTTTATTAATTTCTATTACTGAACTCTTGCGTTAGTGCAGAATAATATGTAAACACTAAACAGCTGATCCAGATTTTTCCCTCTCCTTTATTTGCTTATTCACCTGCTTTTTAGAATAGGAGGATTTTTCCCCGGGAACAAATGAATGGGAAGAGAAAAAACTCCCCGGGAAAATTCATAATTGTGCTGAATATACATTTGTGACTTAGCATCGTAGAAATATGCTGATTACACCAAAAGAGAAACTTTAAAATTCCGCATTTATAAATACCGCTATTTGTATTGTCTTAACTCGAATCACAGATATGTGTATTAAATTTCTTACTTGCTTACTTCTATTTCAATACCTACATTACTTTGTTTGTTAATAGAATTTTCCAACTTTTCAGTTTTCTATTTAGTATAGCTGGTTTTAATTAAATATTTCGATGCGTGTTAATGTGTGTAAAGAGAAGAAGGGTGGCAGCTTCTCCATTTTAATTAAATTATTAAAAATCAATTTTGTAATTTCCATTCATGGCGCGCCATAATGAAAATAAACATCATAAAAACTCAAATAAAAACGTACAAACAACTCTCATACAATATTTATACAACAAACTTTATTAAACGAAAAAAAAAATAACGCCCACTTACTCCAACTTGTTTTGCTTTTAATTGCCACCCATTTAAAGTTAAAAAGCTTTATAAAAAGCTTTTCAATTTTGATCAGAGTTGCAACACAGCACGCACAAAAAGTGATATAAAACTAACTCAGCAGTTTGTTTAACTTAATATGTATGTGTGCATGTGCATGTATTTATTTATGTAAGTTTGAGTATGTTTTCATTTCGTTTAATTCACATTCAATCTATTTGAAAAATATCCCCCATTTTGTTTACCTGATGTCCTTCCATCCCAGCACCCACTCATTCCAAGAAAACTGACACAAAACGAAAAGAAATCACCTCCGTTAGTGCCATCAACCACTTTTCATGTTTAATCTCTTTCGTAAACTTGTTTACTTTCCCCCCAACCCACCGCACGATGGCTTCATTTAGAGCAAACAAATGTTGTAACGAGTATATTAACTGAACAATTTATGGTTGAAAGTTTATTTGTTAGAAAGTTTCAATGGCGTTGCAGGTGGGGATGATGAGGAAACATTGTATCCAACGCAGTAGTTTCAAAAAGAATGGTTGTCATTGGGTTTAACCTGAAAACATCATCATGATGGCAATTTTATTGGAAAACTTTTTAGTCTTCGACATCTCTTACTTCAACTGGTAGCAAAAACGCACATTTGCACACACATCTCTATTCACACAGCCAGCGAATTGTGAGTACAAACGTACCAGAGAATATTTATTTTTGCCGATTTCGGTCGGAAAGTCAGCAGTCGAAGTCTTTTCTGACAAATTGAAAATCATGTGAGTGTTTGAGTTTGCCAAGAAACTGGACGAACTCTGAACGAATATCCTGGGGAAATGCTAAAGGAGTTTTGAACATGTCGGAAATATCTTTGAGTAAAATCTAAAATATATTCCGATTTTTCTTTACGTATGATTTTTGGAAAAAATGGAATGTAAATATAAAATTTAAAAGTAAAATCAGGATATTGTCAGACTTCCTTGTCTTTTCTTGCGCCAATATGGCTGCTCAGAAAGCATTTATATATATTTAATAAAAATTAAATTGTCATGTTTAGGTACACCCAAAATAGAATATTGTTAAATATAACCAATTTTATTGGTTAGAATTGTACCAACTTATAAAAAGCAGTAAACACAACAAATGGAATTGTTAAATAACAAACGTTTTAGTTAAGCTGCAAATAAAACAAGAAAAATATTCCACAGCTTTTGTGGTAGGTTTTTATATTAATCAGTTTTTGGTAGCAAAAAAAAAAAAACCGGAATATTCTAACCCGAATAAGTCTAAGCTGTCATCACTGATGTGAAAATGTGCAGACTATTCTTTTGAACGTGCTATAAGAAATTAAATTGCCTTCCGAGAATGTGCAAGTTAGTCTGTTATTAATTGGATAATATTTTAGAAAATGTACAGAAATGGTGTAACGAAAAATTCCGGCTATTATCCTAAATGTCTAAGGGAATTTCAGATAACTTGTTTGATTTTATCTTAAGCTATCAGATTTTTCTGACATCAGTGAGAGATGTCGTTAACAAATGTTCACTGGGGTATTCTGATACTATGAAATGCTTTCTCCAAACCACGACTATTGGATAATTGTGTATGTATGAAATGATAATTATGTTCTTCGGATTGTCCTTTCATCTTGCTTGAAAAGTTTAGTCCACCCAAAATAAAAAAATTCAAATAAAATGGAACAACAGAAAGCCAAAAACGAAAAGTTTATAGTACGCACTCTCAATTCTTTCATGCCACCACATCTGGATTAAAATTAAAGTTTGAGAAAAAAGTTGGAACCAAATTACTTTCGAGTATGCTTCTGACAGTTTGCAAATTGGAAAATTGACTTTTAACTTGAGCACATAAGAACATGTGCATGTATTAAATGTGTATATGTGTAAATATCTAAGCGTGTATGTTCATTAGGAGGATAACATTTTTGACGAAAAATCTCAATATATGACTACTAGGGCACTTAGCACCAAACAAATTTAAAGGTATTAAAGGTAGATATGGCGATTTCTCGCCAAACGTGACTATTTTTGTAAACTTGTCTGGCGATTTTTCTGGCGATAAATAAATTTGTTGGTAATTTTTATGGCTACTTTTTAACAAAAAATAAATTTTGGCCAAACGTTTATCAAAAGTGCAAATGCAAAATATCGTAGCTTTTTTTTATGGAAAAAACAGCAAAATACACAAAATTGTTGTTGGATTTTATAAAAAAAAGCTACGATATTTTACATTCTCACTTTTGTAAGCCCATTTGCATCAAAAACTGAACGCCGTTAATATTATTTTTATGCTTTATTAAGCAATACAAAACTATTTGCATCAAACACTGAATCCGCCAATGTATTGCATTTTTCGCACTAGAGATGGGCGCGTGTCGTGGTTTTTTTTTTCGTAACACGAAGACGCATGACTCAACACGAAGTATTCGTGACGGAAAATTTGATTTCGTACGTGTCGTATCGTGTTGAGCAAACCTGACACGAAAAACCACGAAACGATTTCAAATTAAAATACTGTTTTTCTACAAAAATATGTAAATAAAAATACAAATGGGGCATGAAACGTTAAAATAGAAGAAAATATGTCTTTGAATATAAAAAAAGTTGTTTTTTGTTTTTCGATTTGATTTCGTGCGTGTTGTGTCGTGTTTTGAAAATTTTGGCCGTTCGTGTTTCGTACGTTGGACATCTGGGATTGGTGTTCGTGTCGTGTAGGAAAATGTCGACACGCGCCCATCTCTATTTCGCACCTTGTTATGTTGAAAAATAGAAACGCTCATACAATGTTTTTGAAACAGGATGACTAATCTGATGACAATTTTAGATACATATAATGTATTAGAACTAATTCCATTTTTCTTATATGAATTAATCGTAATCATTAATGGTTCTTGAATTTCTTCTATTTTTTATGCGATTATTTTATAAAAATTTCTATAAAGAAAAACTGTTATATAAAAACAAATTTTTTATAAAATATATATTAAGAAAAACTTCATAAAATATAATTTGGCGACTTTTGGCGATTTTAAAATCAGTTTGCCGAAATATGACGGAAAAGATCTGACAGCCCTGGGCAATAGCAATGATCAAATTGTCATGTAAATTTAACCAGAAACAAATTAGCAGAGTCAAATAAAAGATATGTTAAAAAACCAAAGCTTATTTATTTGTTTCTTTCATTTTTCTTATTATAAAAAGTATCTTCAAAACTATAGATATTTTCAGCACTGCATTTATTGATAACATCCTGTTTCCTTAATCTTAGTAGTTTTTAAGATTAATTTTTTTCAAATTACTCAATTACTAGGATTTTACTAGAAAAGTTAAGGAACGGACCTTATAAAAAGGAAAATATCATTAAAATTCTAAGCATATACATGTTTTACTTCTTGTTTTGCCCCAAACTTGCCTAAAATTTTCCCGAAATTTCGGTATTCTTTTTTCACCCAGGAATTTCTTCTTTAAATGTTCCTAAATGCAAGTTAGACAATTTTCGAGTTTCATTGTAAGCACTTTTAATAAAAATTTCAAAACAAAATACAACTTTAACTCTTTAATTGAATAAAAAGGTACAGTGATGAACTGTGTATTGAAGCTTTAATATTTAAATCATTCACGTTTGAAAAAGTTCCTTTTATTCTTATTTTATTCAACAAGGATCTTATAAAGCCAACAATAAGTAATTGGATGCCATTATTTTATTGAAGCCGGTTTTTCTTAGACAATTGTCAGTCAAAACCGCTGAAACTTGAAAGCATTGATATTTTGCCGTCGGTTAGTAGGGTCGCTTCATAATGATTTCGTTTTGTGTTTTAATTAATCGAGACACTTTACTAAGAACTGAAAAAACAGGAACGAATAACAATAGATTCAGATGATCAATTCTGTTTAATAAAAGCCGATATGAAGTACCAAAATGTAAATAAAAAAAGGCGGTTATACTTTCAAGATTACAAGGTACTTTTTGTAAAGGAATCTCTTAGTGATATTCATTAACAAATCCTTTTCAAGAATTTATGTCGAATAAAATTATCACTGTTAACTTTAATGATTAATATGTGTCAACAAAATTTTTTTGGTCAATGATATTGAATGTGAAATGGATTCAGTAGATTTTACATGAGGATTAAATATTTGAAAGTTTGTTTTTCCGCAATTTACAATAAATAATATTGAATTACAAATTTTAAAAACACGCGAAGAAAACAGACGATAACATCAAAACGGGTACACCAATTTGATCCAATAAAGGTAAGAAGATTTTAGATCAAGCCACCTTTCAAACAAAAAGAACTAAATTGAAATCGATGCAGCCGTTCGGGAATTACGGTGCTACAACAATAACGATTTAAGAACATACAGCTAGAAAAGAGGTGATAACTTCTAAATGGATGGAACGATTTTCCTCAAACTCTCGATCAAGACACCTTAAAAAAAGTCAATGTGACTCTACGAGGGAATAGACAGACACACAGATACATACTATAAACTTATAACACCACTTTTTTTTGGTCGGGGGCTAAAAGAACGATCTTAATATCC
The DNA here is from genome assembly GCA_956483635.1 of Panzeria rudis. Classification (NCBI taxonomy): domain Eukaryota; kingdom Metazoa; phylum Arthropoda; class Insecta; order Diptera; family Tachinidae; genus Panzeria; species Panzeria rudis. The sequence continues at coordinate 151,514,744 of OY101450.1, forward strand.
TAGGAGCTAATCATATCCGAAACATACACACATAAATGCATTCATATACATATGCACATATAACGAGTGATTTTTTTGCTATTATCTTTTTGGCAACACTAGTTTTGACAGCTCACGCACGTTTTGTATCTTGTGTCACTGTCAAACATCTTCAGTTTGGTCTATAATTTAATCATGAATCGTCTTACAAACGAACAACGCTTGCAAATTATTGAATTTTATTTCCAAAATGCGTGCTCTGTTAAGTTAGATGAAGATCCACTTTTTTATCGAAGAATTGTGTTCAGCGACGAGGCTCATTTCTGGTTGAATGGATACGTGAACAAGCAAAACTGCCGTATTTGGAGTGAAGAGCAGCCAGAAGCATTGCAAGAGCTACCAATGCATCCACAAAAAACAACCGTTTGGTGCGGATTATGGGCTGGCGGCATCATTGGGCCGTATTTCTTCAAAGATGATGCGAATCACAACGTTACTGTGAATGGTGAGCGCTACCGTGCGATGATAACAAACTTTTTTCTGCCCAAAATGGAAGAGCTTGACTTGCATGACATGTGGTTTCAACAAGACGGTGCCACATGCCACACAGCACGCGAAACAATGGACCAATTGAGAGGCGAGTTCGGTGAACAGTTTATTTCACGCTTGGGACCAGTCAATTGGCCGCCCAGATCGTGCGATTTAACGCCTCTAGACTATTTTTTGTGGGGCTATGTTAAGGCTAATGTCTATAGCGACAAGCCCGCTTCGATTGACGCACTGGAAGCCAACATTGCCAACATTATTCGTGAGATACCGGCCGAAATGTTGGAAAGAGTATGCCAAAATTGGACTAAGCGGATGGACCATTTGAGGCGCAGCCGCGGCCAACATTTGCATGAAATAATCTTCAAACATTAAATTATATCGACCCAACTATCGATCCAAATAAATATTTCATGCATTTTTCTGAATTTTATGTGTTTTTTTTTTTACTTTCCGATAGTTCTTATAAAATCACCCATTATATACATGTGTATGTATTTTAAAAGGTTGACACTAATACTAAACTAATCACATGGTTGTGTAAATAAAACACGTGTTTGGTTTTGTTTAAATGTATTTGTGAACAGCAAATTTTCACACACACGCACTTGCAATTGTAATAACGGTTTTTATTTCAACGTCAAAAATCATAATGTAATGTAATACTGAACATGTGACCGACTTATTGAATCAAACAAATTCAAATAGACATTTGTAACCATTCTGCTAAAGCATTTTAGTTTTTGTCAAAAGAATCTGTGAAAATGTTATCCGCCAACCAACCAAACAACCAACCACTTCTTGTTAAATGACATTTCGAACAGCAGCAGCAGCAGCAGCAGCAGGAGCAGCAACAACACAAGCACAAAAATAACGCAAAAGTGACAGCAGTGTATTAAAATGTGTGTATTTACTCTTTAGTCACGTGCCACCATGTATTTAATTAGCTGCTAAACCAAGAGTCCTTTAATAAAACGTCTTCTTCATAATAAAGCAGGCGTTTCGTTTTTCATCCAGTCAGTCGAATCTGTGAGGAGGGGCGGGCGTTTGATGTTGTCGTTGTTTCTATTGACAGTTTTGTTTGCAACAAAAGTTGTTTATGCGTATTTAATAAGCAGTTAAATTGTATTTTTTTTTCTCTCTTGTTCCGTTTTATTGTTTTTAGTCACTCACACTCTAACATCTTACTTCAATGAACATAAAAGTAACTGTTTCTATTTTGTTAAATTTATTTCGTTTTTAACAAATAAGCCAAAATGTAAATATTTTGCCCCTGGGGGTCTAGAATTTCTTTATTACTTTTAAAAATAAACGAATGATTGTTTGAGAACTTATTTTGTAGGTATTATGTATGTATGTATGTCTCAAGGTTAAAAATATGCCTGATGAAGGCATAGCCTAATAGAAATGTATATGGTTCATTATTTGTTTCTGTTAAAATCATTTATTGCACTAAACTCCCGTACTTATGATTTTTAAATAAGAGCCACTTTTTGTGTTGGAGATAAACCCTCAGTTTCATTATCTATTTCGTTAATCTGAAAATTAGTTTAATAAAGTGCCATACTAAAAAAAGACATGGAAAACCCTATGCTTTGTTTTTTTCGTCAACTATTTATTTTACAAGCATATCAAACAAATACGGGCATTTCCAGAGAAAAGTCCATAAGCTTTATTGCTCGGTCGCGACTGGGACAAAAATTGTAATTCTCTCTAGAAATGCCCACTTTTTAAACATTAGCACCAACGAAATGCAGGCATAGATATAAAATAGTTGAACCTACAACAAGTAACAATTTTTTAAATATGTAAATGCAAGTTATTTGTGCACAGAAAAAAATTAAATATATAACAACGGCAATTTTCGAAAATAGCATGAAATTCAATAAAACCTGTATTTGATTCAAATATCGTCGTTGCTCTGACAAAATCAGCTTTGTTTTTTTTACAATATTTTTAGGAGAGCGAGAAAGCCAATTTATATGATAGCCTTGCGATATTTTTTTTAGAGTCAAGCACTTTATTGAAGCAGTTTCGCACTACTGCAAGTATATTATAAAAGACAATTACTCATTGTGGAGCTATAATAAAATTATTCGAAAAACTACACATAACTAGTTTTGTCTAAAAAACTATTTTTTGATTTAGAATATTTCTTAACACATAGCTGTTTTGGTTAATAGAATAAAATAAATATTTTAAATTTCATCAGAAATACAGTTTTTCCTGTTTAAATTTATACACATAACTTGTTTGTAGGAACATTCTATATATGGCTTTCACATATCTACTTTTGTTAACTTCTAAACCCATCAAGATATCCTTAAACGCTTTGATGTGTAGATGTATGACCAAAAAATGTTAAGAGTAGTGCAATAAATTTTTTTTCGAAAATTGTCACATAGCTGATTACTTCAGGAGCAACGACGATATAATGTTTGTTGAAAATACAATTATTTAAAAAATCAGTAGGAAAAATAAAAATATTTTCAACAATTTGTTTTTATCAAAGAAAAAGTCTTTATCACAGAAAATTCAAAAACTTTTCTTTATTGAATCAACACATTTCTATAGAACAAACAGTACGCAAAAATCTTAATCACAGGAAATTCAACAATTTTCTTCTATGTGCAACTTATTCTTCTTAAATTATTAAATCTTCGAATGAAATATTCAGCTCTGCTCTGTAATCCGAGTGATTAAAAAAAAAATTACCAATCAGTAAAAATCTTACTAATAGTATGATTTTTACAGATTGGTAATTTTACTATTAGTAAGTTACTATTAGTGAGTTACTATAGTAAGTTACTATTAAGTTATGGAAGTTATAACTTGTACTAACTAAATTCAGTAAGCGTATTGTCCACTAATTACGAAATTAAATGGGAAGGAAATTTGTTCGTAGACGTACTGTTAAACTGATATACGGCGCCTAAAATTGAATTAAATAATTTCTATTGTTTACAAAATGCAAACTTCACGGGATAAATAAAAAATATAAAACACGGTAACTAAACATAAAAAAATCTTAACAACATACGTGAAGTCCCGCAGTCATAATTAAACTTATACCTTAAATATTATATAAATTATTGTTATTTCAAATAATTACAACTGATTTGAAAGAAAAGAAATAAATATGTATGCATGTACTGTGTACATATGTATGTATGTATGGCTGTATGTAATAGAGATGCACATCGCTCACGTGATTTGCAATCATAAATGCATGATCACGCGTACATGACTGGCATGTAATGTTCCGCTATTGATATGTTCTGAAATATGTGTGGATGTGTATTGACAAGTTTTGATGGTAATAACTTAAAAATTTCGTTAATAAAAATTTTTTTTGTAATATTTTGTGAACGTGAATTTTCATGATCGTGATGAATTTCTCTTTAAACTCACGAGAACGTGCATGAATAAATTATTTTTATCGTGATCATATATGATCGTGAGTGTGAAGCTACTCATCTCTTCTACACACAAACTTCATGATATAATCGTGATAAAAATATGATTACACATATTGTTCTGTTTTTTTAAAGAAACATTTCTAATAATCATATATATGTATGTGTATGGCTTATGTCTTAATTGCCAGGATATTTTTAAAGTTTCATTTAATTCGAATTAAATAAAAGGAGTTTCATAAATCTGACAGAAATTTTGACATGTTTTATTTGCGTAATTTTATTTCATGTTTTCTGTTAATTTTTAAATTTGAAGGTTAATTTTTAGTTCCGCCTTTGTCAAGCTATTTATATACATTTTGAGTTCTTAGTTCATTCTTTACTGATTATATTATTCATATCCTTTGACATCCTGTTTGTTTGCCTGTCTGTCTGTTTTTATTATTACTGCTGCTAGTTTTCTTGATTTACCCTCCAGACAAAAGCCAAAATAAATTGAAATATTTTAATTAGTTAAAATGCCGATAATCATATTACGTTTCAGGCAAGTTAATCTTACATACAACTGCTAAATGTGAATTTCTAAACACTTGATTGATCAGAAGCTTAAATTTACGAATTGAACATTTTTGATTGGAACTATTCTATTCATTGGTAAATGAATTGAGTCCTTATTTAATTACCAAAGAAAGAATTGATTCTCCGAAGAATCAGGCAATATACACAGAAAAAATTATCACCAAAATATTTTCAAACAAAGGTTTGTCTAAAAATAAATTAAATTTTCAGTATATGTTCTTTACAGATTCATGGAATTTTTTGTTTCACTTTTATTTAGGACGCAAATACCAAAGCAAGAACAAAAAGAACAACAAAAACCCTTTTTCTGTGTCATAAACAACAACCCCGAGTTATGAATTTACATAGTTACATGTTATATAGATAAACACTCTGTTATCACTTGTTATATATTACTATCAGTATTACTACTATGTACTAAAAGTGAGCGTAAGATGTATAAACGTGTACATTATTGCATTTTTTCAAGCGCGAATATTGACTGCAGTTGTAATTCTAATTGAGTGTACGTACAGTAAATATAGAGAACAAGGAAATAGCAATGTATAAAATCATTGTACAAATGTTGAAGGGACAATTGTGTCATGTACACAATAAATATATTGTACAATTCACAGAGTACATCATTTCACAAGCACTTTAAACAAACTCACATACTTCTTAAGCTTAATTGTATTTTCTGCATAATCAAATACAAATTACATACATACATATTATATGTATGTATGTATGTATGTATGTATGTATGTAATTGCAGAGCAACATAAAAAGGGGGGATTGTAATAATAATAAACAAAAAACAAAACTAAAACCAGTTCTTGCATTTATTTGTATTTTCTTTGACACACACACACACATATTGTCTCACTATAAACACCATTTTATTTCTGTTGTCACTATTGCCAATTGAAATACAATAGTGAAATTTGCTTTGACACTACAATAAATAATGCCGTTACTTGACATTATTGTAGTATGCGTTTGATAAAAGGGAATATCAATTATAGTGTTCTCATAAAATCAAAAGCAATAAAAAGAGAGAAAAATTCAATAATGTACACTATGAAGACTACACAAGCAAATGTACTATGTACTATGTACTATATATATATATATATATATATATATATATATATATATATATATATATATATATATATATATATATATATATATATATATATATATATATATATATATATATATATATATATATATATATATATATATATATATATATATATATATATATATATATATATATATATATATATATATATATATATATATTACTGTTATAATCCTTTCACAATTATTGATATTATTTCTATTATTACTATTACTATGACTCTTTTTGTTTCATACTTCTTTTTAGATTAATTAATATTAGAAATTTTAGAAATCAAATAATCTCAAATAATAAATTTAATAAATGCTTTAGTTTGGATTTTACTTTTCATTACATTCAAGTAGAATCGGTAAGATTCCGTTTTGACAGACCACTCCACTCGTCAGTGTCAACCTATGTAGGTCCGATCCCAGGATTCGGATTCGGTATTGGATACTACATCGAAGCCGTCGCATTGAGATGCCAAAGGTCACCCAAACCAATCCCAATAGCTCCGAAAATTCGTCTAGTATGCTGTTGCCCAAGAATTTGTGTCTTGAGAGGTGCAAGGCCGAGCTTTCGCAAAGAAAGTGGAAAACTGTTTCTTCTTTGCTTTGATCCCGGCAACTATGGCAGAACGCATTATAGGAAAGGCCTATCCTGCTAGCATGTCTGCCGATTGCTCAGTTCCCGGTCACTACTGCGACGAACCTCGAGATGTCCCTACGGTTTCTGTTAATTAGTTGTGTAGTGCCCTTATCGTTGTAGCAAGGCCGCATTTTCCTAGCTACCTTACACGTGCCCAACTTGCGCCACCTATCTTCAGCTTTCTGCCGGTAATATTTGAGAATGCGATTTCTAATAGTGCCAAACGGCATGGCTACCGATTCAGAAGTGGAGACGTCCATGGCAGATCCAGCCCTGGCCAACTAGTCCGCCTGTTCGTTCCCAGGGAAGTTGCTATGTGCGGGAGCACAGATGAGGGTGACGTCAGTCTGACCACCTAATCTGGATAACACATCTTTGCACTGGCTGACTAAAGTAGAAAAAGTAGTGTGTGACCTTAGAGACTGAAGTGCCGCCTGGCTGTCGACAAAGATGCTGACTCTTCCTTGGTCACCCCTGTGAATCAACACCCTACCCACCTCCGTTATAGCCAATAATTCAGCCTAAAATACACTAGCTTTATCAGGAAGTCGAAAGGAGAGTTTTATTTCAGGGTCCTTCGAGAAGACTCCAGAGCCCGCACCGCAGATCATTCTTGATCCATCAGTATATATCCTAAAGTTGAAGTTTTTTTTCTATGTTTCCCCTTCCAATCTCGTCTGGATGGAATAAGGACTTTGAACGTACTGTCAAAATCTAGATGAGGTACCATGTAATCGGTGGGCTTCCTAAGTGTCGGTGGTCCTTGACCTCCAACTTCCAGATGCCGCTAGTTTTGCCGCACTGCTTGAGGATGCAGCCAATACATAAAGGTCGATTGGAATTAGGTTTAGTATACCATTCAGAGCCTCTGAAGAACTAGTACGTAAACATCCAGTAATCCCGATGCAAGCAGATCTCTGTATCCTGTATAGTTGGTCTACCACATATTTCTTACTTATGGCGGACCTACTACTACGCTGATTCTATTGTGATTTTCAAAAACAGTTATTTGTAAATTCCCAAAATTCTCTGCATATGGACATTGCATAACCCTCAACAAATAAATCCTTATTTTGAATAAAATCTAAAAAATAACAATCAAACAGTTAAATGTCAGTATGCTATAGATAATAATTAATTAATTGTTTTAAATAATTTTGCTAAATGAATGGCGTTTCATGACAGAAAAACGAATCTTAATTGATAAAAAAATGTCTTATCTTAAATCTATTAAATTTATACGTACTCGTAGTCAATATTAAAGCCCTGCTCCATTTAAATCAAGGATAAGTACAAAACACTTCTTATGTAAAATTTTTAGTTTTGCTAATTATATACTTATGTATATAAATGCATTTATTAAATTTAATTTATATTTTAATATCAATACTGTTTACATATAAATACTTATTCACTATGAGGGGCTTCCTTCTAATATAAAATATTTTTATTAAAAAAATTATTTATTTAAAGCCAATAAATTTCCCTCACACAAATTGTTGCCAGTTCACAGTATTTATAATTTAGAGGGTGTAGAACAATTAACACATTATTAGCCTCCTTCTTTTCCATATTCACTCACAATATTTGCTAAAGGGATTTATTAAAAACAAAAAGTCAAAACACTTGAGCCAAAGAATGAAAATAAAAACAACTACTTACGGGGCAGACATGGGTATAAAAGCTAATAAAAAGTATGAAGGACTTGGTTCCTTTTTTCTCTCTTTATTTTTGTGGCATAATTTTTTGTTGAAAGGTTGTCAGGGTAATTATGCAATAATTTATGCGGTTTGTGTTTTGTTTTAATATAAAACTATAATTGTTTAACAAGGTAAACTAAAAAAAGTAATTTGAGGGTGAATAATAAATTTAAACAAAAACTATATAAATAATATTATAAAAACGTTCATTGTTGTTGTTCCTTGATATAAACATCTGCTCACAAAATCTAAAAATTTTGAATAAATGTCTAGTAAAAATTATATGATTTCTTTTTAATAATTAAAACTCGAAATTTTTAATTAACTTTTAGCAGTTTTTTTTGAGTATCTGCCAGTAATCAAACACTTTTTTCTTTTGAAATTAATTTTAGATTAATTTTATTATTTCTAAGAAATACGAGTAATAACGACTACACTTGCAACTTATTCAAATTGCTAGAAAAGTTTATAAACTTTTTTTTATTTAGATAACTTTGTTAGAGTAAAAACCTCTTTTCCAATATCAATTTGTTTCATATTATTTATGTACATAATTTCATTATTATCAAAAAAAAAACTTTTCATCATGCATCAACCCATTAAGAAACAATTTCGCACTCATTTAAACATTTAATATGTTTGCGTTCACATCCAAACACCCCTTCTGTGATTTATTGACTGCAAATGCTTGTAAACCACTTGACATCTGACATTAAAAAGTATTTTTTTATTATTATTTTTTCGTTCATCACATTTTTAGACTTCCCTTAAACGAACATGAAAATAAACAAAACAAATCATATTCATACTATTATAATAATGTAATTTACGTTAAAAGAAGAAGAAGAAGAAAAAAAAACCTAAATAAATGAAATTATGTTTTATTTGTTGCCAAACAAAACATTTTTTTGACTTATGGCACACTTCAAAACGTTTCATTCAAGTGAAAGTAGAAAACTTTCATTAATGTAACACTTATTTCAATAAATTAGTTTTACAAGGAAAACGATTAAGGTTTTTACTGACAGACTCAAAAGAAATATTATTTACCTCCCTAATGTTGATACATAATCTTTCATCGAACTACAACAAGTAACACCGGGTCTCGTATGTTGTCTATAGATTTTTTAGTGAACAGATGTGCAATTCATTATGAAACATTAAAGCGTTTAAATTGAATCATAAATGAAAAATATTACAATCATAATGATGACAATGCGCGACATTTGAGTGAGGGAGACAAAGTGTTGAAACTTAAACACCCACCACCACCCGCTCGCCCTCACTCAAAATTATTGTTATGAAATTTAAAGTAAGAGTAAAATTTTAAAAATCGATATTTGAAGGATTTTAAGCAAAGCTATATTTGCTTTAAGTGGCAAATAATTTTTAGCATTAGAAAGTTAAAGTGAGATAATCACAAGATACCTTTTGCTTAAAAAACCCACGGACTGGACAGTACAGGTTCCATTGTACAACCACAGGGTAGTAAAACCCTATACTCAGTTTGGCGAATTCGGTGACCAGTTTTTCTTTATGAACCTCCAAAGAGTGGCATGTCATAATGTCCATGAACTTTATGATATTATTATTATTATTATTATTATTATTATTATTATTATTATTATTATTATTAACATTTTAAAACTTTTCAATATGTCATAATGTCCACACTTTTAGAAATGAAAACAAATTAGAATATAGATATTTATATTAATATGATTATTTCGGACGTATTTGCTTATGAATCCAAATTGATTTTTAGGCTAAGGTTCGGAAAGTTTAATACAGAAAGAATTGGGCATAATTAATATTCCAAGGAAATAGGGAAAATTGAGCATCAACTTAATTTTTCAACGTACACAGCAGAACAGAGTAGCGCCACTTTTGGAAGCCACTACACTTCGTCACTGCTCACGTGTATTTTGCTTATCACCACTTGTCAGGTGACTCTGTTGAATGCGATTTTAATTCTTATATATACAACTTTTTCGCGAAAATTGAATACGAGAATTAAATCACTTTCAAGTTGATATTAAACTGCACTTTCGCAGCATTGCTATCGGTTTATTTTTGGTGGCATGTCATAATGTCCAGTGACACAATGTCCATGGACATTATGTCACTCCAAAAAGTGTCATAATGTCCATGGCCTCTATGACATTTTTATTACTATTTAAATTATGACACTTTTAAATGTGTCATTATGTCCATACTTTCAAAATAGAAAACAAATTCAAATATGCACTTAAATAAAGTCAACTGACGTGAACAAAAATTTGGAAAGAGCGTCAACAATGCTTAAAGTGTGTGGGCTCAAAGAAATATCTGGAAATTAAATAAAAATTTTTAAAAAATTTACTATTACTACTAAAGGGTCTTCGCGTAGCTGGCCTTTGGCAGGGCTTAAGGATTTCTTCCTCTCGGTATATGGACATTATGTCACTCGACATTATGACATGCTACCTTATTTTTATTTATTTCCATTTTTCTGATTTTTGTTCTACTCAAGAGAAACTCTTTTGGTTTCATTTTATACTTAAATATATATGTATGCTTATATATTTTTATATCCTTGAGTGCGTTTACCATGGTGGGAGATAAAGTCAATCGGCGTCAACAAAAAGTTGGAAAAAGAGTCAACAATGCTTAAAGTATTTCGACGCAAAGTAATATTTGGACATTATTTGAAAATTTTGAGAAATTTTACTTTTATTACTACACTGAAAGGAAACCCTTCATTCAGACAATGAATTTCTTCATTGTATTAATGAAATTTGTCATTGAAAGTCAGCTTATAAAGCCCATCATTGTATTAATGAAGAATGTTTCATTGTATTTATGAACTACATTTGGCCAGCTATGTCATAAATGGAATGAAACTATTTCATTAATTCAAAGAAACAGAATCATGAATTAAATGTATTTTTATTTTACAAAAGACAAGTAACAAAATCAGGCAGTTAATGTGCTGTGATGTGCATTACTATATGTCAGACAATCGCTGTCGATACTGATCAGTAACTAGTAAATGCTGATGTTGCTTCAAGCTAGTATCGAACTCAGCACCTCAGGATTTGTACAGGACCGCATAGCTAACAACGTAAGAGCCCTAATCACTATTAATTCATTGTTTTACAGATCAGCATTTACAACTACATATTTTAGAAAATAATATTGACTGAATGTTGAATTTTCTGAAAGATGATTATATTGTCTTTAAATGTATAGAAAAATTTTTGTACATATTAGTATAAATTTAGTACATATTAAATTTGTACATATTAGTATAAAACTAAAACTAAAGTTCATTATTATTAAAAAATTACGCTTTTTTGTTCTCTGAAATCTCTCTCCTTTTATTATAAAGATAAATTTTCATTATTTCGTCATGATATAAAATAGTGGTTAGATAATTTGTTATACACATAATGAACTTTAGTTTTAGTTTGTGTTTTCAAAACATTTATCCAAATATGTACTAAAATCTTTATATAAATATAAAGATAAGAGGCCAACCTTTCAGAAAATGTAACTTTTAAGGAGCAGTCATTATAATTTTTTTAAATATGTATTTTATACAATGAAGAATATTACATTATATAAAAGAAATATTTTCACTGCATTTATGATGACCATATTACTTTGAAATTCAAAAAGATTTGAAAAATAAGAAATAGGTAAAATTTTTTAAATAAATAAATGTTGATTTACTTACTTTTGAAAAATCGTATACATTAAGTTGACAAAAATTTTATAACTTACTTATAATTTCCATAAATTCGCTAAGAAGAAAATTCATTTAAGCAATGTAACAATTTTCATTAATACAATGAACTATGAAAAAATTTTGAAGGGTAGATATTGGACGATGTCATGTATGCAATATAATTGCTATTCATTACTATTTAAATTATTCATTACTATAATGAAGAACATTTAATGAAACCGTTTCATTGCATGAATGAATGCCTTTGCTTTCAATGTAAAGATTTTCTGCTTAGAGATCGGTCTTTTTAATGAGGTTTCCCAAACCATTTGCGGGGTCTAGCGATAACCGCAATTGAGCTGGACCGTGTCTATAAGAGGTATATTTTCGTAGTTTTTTTTCATATTTTGGTATTTTCTCCCTAAACAACACATAAAAAATTTCATCGTTTGAAAGATCTTTTCAAGCTGCATCTAACGGTGCATTAAACTTTATCATTCATACCATCAGCAATGCGTTATTCCATTAAAACCACGATTTTTAACCGTTTTTATTGCAGGTGCTACTTGTAGTAAAATAAATTTTACTTTTTTTAGCATTATATAAATTGAGGCATTGTTTATTTATTTCTGTTTCTAGTTATTGCAAAGGTTCGCACGTTTCTTAGAATAGAAATAAATAAACAATTGTTCAATTCACAATTTCAATCGTATGTATTAACGTTTAAAAAAAGACGACACTTGTTTATGTGCTTGTGAACAGATAAATTTATTGTATCGTTATTTTGTCGTAACTTAAATGTCAATTTAATTAATACCAAGTCAAGGCGAATTAACACCAGGTGGCCTCGAGAGATCAGGTGACTAAGAATATGTTTCTATATTTGAACCATCAACAGTGTTAATATATCAGTTTTTTGACATTCCAAACATAAATTCGTCGAGCAGAATTTATATTTGGACTATCAAAAAAGCCGATACATTAACACAGTTGGCAGTTCAAATATGGTAAGCAATTCGTAGTCACCTGAACTCTCGAGGCCACCTGGTATTAATTCACCTTGATTTGATACCATGAAATGAAACCAGGCATGGGAGTTTTAATTTGACGCCAAATAGAATAACTTTTTTCGCGACAAGCAATTTTGATTAAAATAGTTTGACAATTAAATTGAAATGAATCAATTATATATTTATCGTTAAGAAGAATATATTTTCTGGTGTTACATATCACATATATAAAAGATTTTTACAAATTAATCTAACAAATGGGAATGTTCCCAGACCTGGCCTTAATACAACTATTTGAAGAACATATAAAATTCAATCGTATAATTATAACGCACTTTTTTATGAAAATTACCAACAACAAAAATACAATATTGTATAATTAGACGATTACGCAACACATACGAAGTTAATACGAGCTTGTGAATTGAACAAATGCCTTTGAACACTTACAAACCTCTTATCTTATGCACAGACTTTCAAAAATCATTTGAGAATTTACACATGATAATATTTCGAAAATCACAAAAAATAAGAATTTTGAAATCACAAAAGAGTTCTTAAAGAAATAAACAGTTCCTCAAATCAAATAATTCCTAAAAAAAGTAAAATTTATTTTAATATGTATACATAAATATCACTTGCATTCAAAATGCTTCAAAAATAGTGTTTTGTTTATGGAATACCGCATTGCTGATGGTATAAATGGTAAAGTTTAATACACCGTTGGATGCAGCTTGAAAAAATCTTTCAAACAATGGATTTTTTTATATGTTGCCTTGGGAGAAAATAGAATATATGCAAAAACTACAAAAATAGCTTACGGGTGGTCATCATTAAAAAGACCGATCTTTAATTTGAAAAGCACGTTTTTCATCTTCATACAAGTCGATTCGCTTTAATGTATATATAATAAAGAAATACATATGTGCTTATATATACATATAATATAAATTTCAGATATATATAATTCTTGCAAAAAACCGACTACAAAATAGGTGTGGCACTGCCCCCATATTTTATCATCATGTACTTTTACAAGAAGTAATTGTGAAGTTTCATAAGAATCGGTTGAGTAGAAATAGTTAAAATGAATATTTAGTTATCATGGGCGTGGCGCTGGGGTATGCAAAGTTTCATAAGAATCGGTTAAGTAGAAGTAGTTGAAATGCTTATTTACTTTTCATGGGCGTGGCACTGCCCACTTTTCAAAGCATTATGTTGTGTTGTAACGATAACTAAAGGTGTATGCAAAGTTTCATAAGAATCGGTTTAGTAGAAGTTGTTGAAAAAAAAATTTACTTTGCATGGGCGTGGCACTGCCCAATTTTTTAATCATGATGTAGTATTCAAACAGAAACTTAATGTGTGTGCAAAGTTTCATAAGAATCGTTTGTATAGAAATAGTTAAAAATGAATGCGAATTTACTTTGTATGTGTGTGACCCTGATCATTTTTCAACGGGACCAATCTGGAAGCACACCCTTTTCAATAAAGAAAAAAATCTGAAATCGGTTCAGAAATGGCGGAGTTTTGAGGGAATATGCATAAAAAATACATGACGAATTGATGACCTTTCTCCTTTTTTTAAGTCGGTTATACAAAACACTTTCAATTGTTATGAATTTATGTTATGTACGCATATGCTCATCGAATCGAACCCACGACCTGTGCACTGACAGACTAGCGCCGCTACTACTCAGCCACAGGGGCACCCAGAAACATATAAAAATATTTGACGTATCAAGTTGTTTTTTATTTCTATTCACTCAATTTGAATTATGCACTTAATAGTATTAACGTAAGTTATATAATTCAAGTAATCAGTCAAGTTTTATGGTCAATTTTATTCATCGTTTAGCAAACAATAAATGCTTAGATAATTTAGAACATTCTCTCGAGGAATGTCAATGTAATCGTATGTATTCTAAAATTCTAAAATGTACATATTTCTATAGCTATTTTATTCTATAAATATTATCTTGCCCAATTAGTCCCTAGAGATGCTATTTTGGTGGCAAAATATTTACAAAAAAAAATAATAATAATAATAAATACATAAATTGTTATAAGCTTGTTGAGTGGAAAGAGGGAAATCGTAATAATAGATTGGCCGCTTGGGCAGGTAAATAATTTAATTCAAAACAATTTTATTAAGTAGATGGATTTTTTTTTTAGCAAATTAAATAAGGGAATAATTCAAAACACATTTGTATAGCAACAATACCCCCAACAACAACAATAAGTAGACAATGATTGACAGTCAATGAGATTTTAATAACGGAGAAGTTTTCTTTTGACAGTATGTTGATTATGTATTAAAAAAATTGAAATAAAAGAGCAGGATTGTTATTTATTAAAATGTGTCATATTCATGCTAATGCATGAGAAGGAAACAATTTGTATTTCCTGTATCAAACACACGTGACTTTATTGACATGTTTCTACATACAGTGGAGGAAAAAACGTTTACATCTTTTCTTTAATAAACAAATGTTATAAGAGTAATTTATTAAACTGAAAGTTTTGTTGGCTTATACAAGTTAGCTTATACAATTTTCACTCGTTATATAAATATACCATTAATTTTTTAAATATTATAGGTACATATGATGTAATATATTAAAGCATAAAATCGTATCCTTTCTGCCTCATTATCGTATAATATAATAATGTTCTCTTAGCCAAAATTCGAAGAATATTCAAGTAGTTTTCAGTTTGCAGTGAAACTTAAATAAATAGATAAATAAAAGCACATTTTAATATTTGTTATGACAAAACTTGGTAAAGTTAAACAAATTGCAAAAAAAAGAAGAAAGCTTTGGAAACGTTTTCAGCAAATACAGTTGAGTGATTTTATAATCCGTAACGTAATAGCTGTCAGCAAATCCCCTATAAAACCGATTGTTTTATCAATTGTTTTATCGAACACTGTAGATGTAATAATACGAAAAATTCCCTAAAATGCAAACACTTATGTATGTACATATTCATGTATGAATTCGTTCGTGTACGGCTGGCTTTTAATAACTTCCTTTTTTAAGAAGAAAAGATGCCTGCTTTATGTTTTTCGATTTATTTTTCATTGTTCATCTGTTTAATATCTAATTAATATTGATAAGCTTAATATTTTTATATTACATCAAATTAGCGTAACATTAACTGTTTGACAAGTATGTATGTTAATTTTTATTTCTTCATTACTTTATTTGTTCACTTACTATTATGTCAAAACTTAAAATTTCTATTGCTGTTTCAAATTTAATAATTATTTTGTTAGAAAAGCCATATTAATTTTGATTAAGTGCTAATTTATTACTTCCCCAAGAAAATATATGTTAATTTTCCTAAAACTTTTCGCTTCGTTTGTTCGCTGTTTTATTTTTAATTGTTTGCTACACATAATTGTGCCTTCAGGAATTAATAATTTTACGGTTTGGATGTGCGTGTGTTTGTTACTTAGTTCACATTAGTTTGTTGTATATATAGATTAGGGTGTCCGTTATTTTTTAAAATGGAAATATTTTTGGTCCCACCCCCCCAAAAGTTGTGGCTTGATGCAAAAATGACTTAAAAATTTTACGTCTTTGGTACCACGCCTTCCCGTGCTGACTTCCGGTTGTATTTTGATTAAATTACATTTATACGTAACCCGACCAGACACATCGCTTTAGGCGGGATTTTAAGAAATTGTTATCCTGCTGTATCACGCTTTTTCGAGTTTAACTTTTATAGTTCTGTTTCTTAATTATTCCCAAAAATATCGTTAATGTTTCAACTGAGCAAAATAGATCTTTCTTGTATTGATAGAGTAAACCCACATTGAGTTAAAATAACTTAAAAGTGAAAAAAGTGTTTTTTAGACATTGCTTCAAAACTGAATACTTAAAAATTTCTAGTCCAAAGATACTTAATTATTCAGGCTGAAGTTCGTTCAATTTAATTCTTCAATTAAATTAAATTTAAAATTTTATTGAGAAAGGAATTTTAAAAGCATGTAATAATTGAAAAGACAATGACAAAGTCTTGACTGTATGAGGGTCGAACTGAACACCATGATATTTCAAGATTAACCACGATCTAATGATCTCTTATTATAGCTCTTATTATACCTTTCACAGTGTGAGGGTGGTGAAGTCAAGTAAGGCACGTAGTTTTGAAAATGATTGATTATTGCAAAAATTAAATTGAACGACTTCAAAAACATAGAGTTCGACTAACACCTTCAATTTAAATGTTTCTCCATTAAGATGAAACGAAAATCCAGAAAAAGCATTCAAAGCCCAAAGTTGAAACTAATTTGGTGCCGAGCACATGATACATAAAATGCTTAAGAATAGACAAAATAGAACAAAGTTACAAAACATTAAGTGAAAAACAGAGCTGCTTTTGATCAAAAATATTCTTTTGACTATAAACTGAGTTTAATAAAAGATGACTTCGGATTTTTTCACTCACTGACTTACAACTTTTTTATTTTTGTCGGCTCCTAACGACTTCGTATTTCTTGTGTTAAAGACAAAATTGTCTTTAGGCTTAAAGCAATTTATAAAATTTTTGTTTCATAAAAATGATGAGTTTTTAAAAACATAAACGAATGCATTTCTTTGATTTTAAGACCTATAACTCAATGAATTTTTCGTTTTTAATGCAAATGATTTTTATGATAATAGTTGGAAAATTTGTAGGTACAACGTTTCGATGTACATAATAATTAATAATTGAAAATGCGACTTAAAATTTTTTGCTAGTTACGTTATTTAGCATTTCAGCTAACGATATGGAGCTTTGTAGTAGCATAAATTTTTTAAAAATAGTATATTATCATCAGTGTATTTACAACATCCCACTTTCTATAAGATTTTCAACTGTTCTTATCCAGCTTTTGACAAAAACCTTCTGGTCGCGTTATTTATGCGGCATGGCATGATGACCCCAAGTCGAAATATATGACGACATCTAAAAATATTCTTCTAAAAAGTTGTTGTCTGTGAAGTTTTCAACAGCTTTTGCCTTACCGACTTTTATCTAAATCGTATATTAAAAAAAAGCCAATAAATTTTAACATTTCGGTAAACTTTTTCGTTCCGTAGAAATTGAAGTTGTTTCTTCAGCTATTTTTCCCCATAAAAATAACGGAGACCCTAATATACACATATACATAAATGAGTGTATGTGTAGGTAAGTATATCCACACATTTTTAAGCACGCAAATTTCAATTAAGTTATCAAACCAAAAATGTCAATATTAAAAGAAACAACAAATTAATTATGATAGAATTCCTTTCATGTTGTTAATTGCTGTGAAAATGTATATATATATATATTTGTAATGGGTACCCCTTATTTTTTGGCCTTCTCAAACAAAAATAAGTAGCTATCGAGTCAAATTGTAAGTATGTAGTTACGACATAAATCTTCACATACTTTTTTTTGCCTACCATTAAGTAAAGTTTTTGCTGGGATATTAAAGTTAACTTTTATTTATTTTAGAATAACGGCGTGATCGCCATACTTATGCACCTTTTGTAGGTTAATCTATTTCAGGTGTTAGAAAGATCTACTCATCTGCATAATTTCATAATTGAAAATTTTAGTTTACTAAACACTTAAGGTTTCTTTATAAATAATATAAATTATTATTAATTAATGGTATCTGAAACTAGCTACCCTACAGGAAATTTTGTACCAATGGTGTTAAAATTTCCGTTTACCGGGAAATCCAAAAGTCCTGGAAGTCCCAACCCCTAATGTTAATAGTTTATACTAATTCTACAAACAACGTCGTAACTCAAAAACTTGATTTTTAAATTAGTAATGCAGAATTAAGCATCATATCGTTCTTTATATTGTGTAAAATTTAGTAAAAATATCTTGTATATTCATTTCTTGGGAGAAAAATATAATTTTATTTTTTCATTAAGTTATATGTAAATTGAAAACTTTAAAGTTGTTTTCTGCTAAACTTGTTTTTTTATTTATGACGTTGATTGAGTCAGTGAGCGATATGTACATATATTACACATAAGCTTGTACGAGTGTATGCGTATTAAAAAGTATACTGCTGTTTTTTAACAATTTTTATTTGCGCATAAAATAACTCACAATGTTCATAAATTTATGTAATACATACATACATATATTCCTTAATATATGTCAATAACAAGGACAAAATAAACAAATAAAAATAGAGAATGACAAATTAAATATATATTTTTATTCCATAGCAATTCATTAATGTACATATAAATTCGAATTATTATAAGCAAACACACCTACTCCTCGATGTTACAAATTGTATAAATCAATCGAAAAAAATTTTGTATCCTATTAAGGAGCTATTCACATATTACGTAACGCAATTTTTAATTTTTATTTTTAAAGAGAAGTAACACAATAAGGCAATTAATGCCTACCAGTTAATTAATTAATGTATTACCTTCTTTGGGAAAGGGATAGTGTAGAAATAACAGGTGTTGAAGTTGGAGAGAGATAAAAAGCTTAATTCATTTACAACGCTGATATTGCGCGTTTTTGTAGAGCAGCGTTGCAAGCCCCTCTGGTGTCAAGTAGAGGCATTGAGTTGTTTAAGCTGTGTAGCCATTTTATTAGTTATTTTACTTCGCCGCCAGTTCTGCTATAATACCAACGAAGGAGGATGCTGTGAAGTGCATTAGGACATGTTAGTATTAATCACTGCCGGTACTGCCAAGGTGATCAGTGCTATGCCTTCATCACTTTAACAGTTCAACAACAATAACCAACAAAATAACACATCAATGCACATGAGAAAAATGCATGTTGTTGTTGGCTTGCCTGAAACTAGTCTTAAACTCAAGACCTCAAGGTTTGTAGTCAAACGCGCGAACTACAGACCCAACAGCACCCTCAGTATAAACTTTGTATCGGTATTGTATCGGCTAAAATGCGTATCGTCACATCCTTAATTTAAAACTTGAATTCGTTTCTCAATAAATCCAAACCTTAGATTTTTAATTAAATCGTTGGGAATAGTATTATTGGCTTTTATTAAATTATTAACCAAAAGCTTAATAATTATTCCTTCAAGTTCAATTAGAATAGCAGAGTCATATTACTGAGCTCTTTTATAGCCACTTCTAAAGGTTTTAAAATTTTACTTAAGTTAAGATCACTGAACACACTTCTTTGTTGGTATGAAAAATAAAGACCCAATATAAAAAAAATTAAAAATTTTGTTACTTCGGTTAATCGGTTAATCGACTGAAATTAACTGGTTTAATCGTTAATCGAAAATAGCAAATTTTAAATTAACCGATCAGTTAATCGGGCAGTAATTAACCGTTTAACAGATTGACGGTTAATCAATTGAATACCTACTATATATGTACTATATAGGTATCCATACATTTTCGTGAATTGAAAGTAATATCATGTAAATCGTGGTAATTTGCTAAGTAGCCATGCAAAAGGAGACCGCAGTGTATTTTATTTATTTGTTGGCTTTTTACTTAAGTCTGTCTGACATTTATTTTAGCTAACAATCCTTTTAAAATGAATTTTTATTTGTCCATATGTAAAGTATAGTAGGCATGTTTATATAAAAACAATATACAATAAACATATGAAAGGAGCAGATACCTACTTACAAACATGTGGAATGCATACATCCGTTATTATGAGCATATTTGCTCTATATATGACACATACATAAATACATATCCCACTTAGATGGCGTGTCAAAGACACCTTAATTCTTTTTGTTTAGTTGATGTTTCTTTCGTCGATTTAACATCCACCTGCTCATTTGAATTTATTTGTTTCCTTCTCCTTTTATTTGTTTAAATTTATTTTTATTGCAATCCATATTAGTTTACGATTTTTTTTCTTATACGAATAACGAAGTTTTCCAAAAATACTGGTACTTAAAATATATTCTATTCGATTTTTATTGAAATTGTATACAAATTTTATTTATAAATCAATATACCTATTTATTTATTCAACATGAATGTGCTTATGAAAATAAAATTAAACTGTGTAGAAGAAAATTAATATCCCAGTACGTACCTACTAAAGTAAGTAATTTTTTATTGACAATTTGATTTCTTTCTACGATAATCACTTAAACGTTGACAGTTGAATGTACATATTTATTCATATTTGTATTTCTTAAAGAAAATCAAACAATAATTTAATCATACATCAATGTATATGTACATATAGAATGAATCTTCTCATGTAAATGCAGCATAATTGTGGGATGTAGCGAAATATTTTTGTTGAAAATTATTTAATCCTTTCTTCCATTATATCTCAATCTTTGTTGTGCCACTTACTTACTTCTGTAGCAATCAATCAAAATTTGTTAAACTTAATCAATTTCTATTAGACAGTTTTCTGTTGTATGAGAATTAAATGAATTTCTCTTCTATTTGATTTACTCTACAATTTACTCTGCTTTTACACTAAATTACATTTTAATTAACCCTTCTTGTGGTAGCAACAATATCAACAATATACACAAACGATTATTTATAACAAGCATAAATAAACACACGACTCCTTCCTCATCCACACAAAACAAAACTCCCTCTTAACGATTTATTCACACAGGAACACTACCGCCACTACTCCATGTATACACAATCAGGTCTTGGTTCTTTTATTTCCATTCTTCCTTCATACACATTGTAAATTGTAATTTTCTTCAATGATTGTGCTTAATCCAGCGTATGATTAGGTGTTTTGAAACACTTTACAGATGCTGCTACAAGCCACTTCATTTTATGCTACGAACGAACAAAGAACACCAACAAAAACTTTTTAAATATCAACTTTTCTATTATTTTTTTCTACTTTTGCCGAGTGACTATATGGACATAGCTCAAGCAACAATAAAAATCTAATATTCCTAGTATGTATGAATGCATGTATGAATGTATGTTTGGGAATACACAAAAAACTTAATAGAAATCCTTTTTGCCACCCTTTAGTATTATCCCAACAAACACACAGGGTTGATATTAAATTCTGAATGATTTCTCTCATAGTTATTCTTCAACGTCTAAAATTCTTGATACATTTTTAGCATTTCTTTATTTTGGTTTGAGAGTTTTGGGGCATCTTTAATCAAAATTAAAAAAAACTATAACGATGGTTAAGTGTGGTATGCAGTTCTGCCTGAATTTCAGGCTCCCAAAAGAAGTGTGTGTAAAAAAACCAAACTGAAATTCAGGTTCTAAAAAATTTCAGGCAACTTTCTGTTTGGTAGTACGCAGCTATAAAGAAAAATCAACACACATTTTGTCTAATACAGGGATGTATAGCAATTAGTGGAGATGTTTTCCGTCAACTGAAACAAAAATTAATGTTCAGTTTGCTCACGAAATTTCTGACTTTTGTTTTTGTGTGTTCTTGTGAACAGTTTTTTATGTGATGGACGTTATCATTTGTTGCAAATTTATTACCAAATGAACATCAATCTTAATGAAAATTTCTTCTGTGTGGAAAGATCCGGAAAAGTGTTCAGAGTTGCGTTTGAAATCATATCTAAAACGGCTGCTGACCTTTTGCTTGTTGGGACAACAGCTGCTTCCTTCATGTTTTCATCCAAAGTCTCTCCAGTGATGATTCTTCTGTCAACAAATGCTCTTTTTTAGCACTAGTCTGATGATTTCTCATTCTATCTTTCGCTCTATCTCTTACCATTTCCTATTTCTATTCTCTTTTGGATTATTGTTGTGTTTTGGTTTTAGTATTTTAATCTCAATAAAATAATTGTCATTTATTACCACAATGTTGCCATTTTCAGTTGCAAGAGACATATGTTTCCTTTCTCATTGTAAAATATTCCCTTAACTTATTTGTTGTAAAATTACCAACTAACGAAGGCAAAAAAAAACTACCACAAAAACTGTTTATTTCAGTTTTTGCTTAACAAACATATTTTTTTCTTGGCATGTAATTTGCCAAGTGTCAAATGTTGTATTATGATAATCTAGCGCATAATTTTAAGATTAATGTTATTATTTTGTTATAATTTTATTATTTAAATTGTTATTGTTTGGTGAAACGTAAGTGTAAAAGAAAGGAAGTGAAGGAATACGTTTCCATTTAATAGACTGACATGAAACGTATACGTAATATAGTAAATGATTAAACAGTTGAGAAGATCCTCAGTAAGTAGCTTTTATCTTTTGCAGTTTTAAATAGTTTAAATAATAATAATTTAATCAGTGTCTGTTTTCAGTCTTGTATGAAAACAAGTATTTTAGAGCATTTTTCATATCGGTATGCTTGAAAGGTATTATACGACATGGATAATCTTTTTATATGGAAGAGTGACATTCCATATAATAAATCGTGTGAACGTACTCTTGAGTGGTGAAACGTTATTGAAGTTAATAAATTTCGAATAGAAACCAATCAAAACTTTTTAAACTAACATTTAACGAATTTATTAAATAGAAGACAAATGGAAATGCAAAGCCTCAATAATATAATCTATAATATAATCTATAAAATTAGTAAAAAAAACTTTTGAAACTTTTAGTGAACTCTTCAAAATACAGCCATATATGTAAATGTGAAACACTTTTCTCTGCCACAACACAATTTGGAGATAGTTTGAATTTAGCGTCAATTTGACAAAGTGACATTTAAGGGCTGTACCATTATAATGCCAAATAAAAATCTTTGATAAGGAAATTTATGCATAAAAAATATCTTTTTCACGAAACGAAAAAAAAACCCCAAATCAAATTTATATTTTTATTATTGTTTTTTGTACATGTTCGGCTCGAGAGCAGACGGGTTGGGGTTATTCAACACAGTTTGCAAATATTTTGTGTTGTTTGTTATTTTTTATGCTTTTCTTTATAAAATTTGACAAAATTCACACAACATTTTTGCAGACAACGATATTTTTTGATATTGTTGTGGCATTCTACCCCTTTTTCATTATTCCAGTGTCATTGCAAATTAATGGGGTGACTGTTTGTGCGTTGTTATACCATTTCTTAGCCGGTTTCTCAGTAAGCGCTTTATTTGACGAAAGGATCAAGTTAATTTTTTTGCACTGTTTGAATTATACCAGAATATTGGTGCCTCAGTAGGCTACTGACTA
The DNA here is from genome assembly GCA_956483635.1 of Panzeria rudis. Classification (NCBI taxonomy): domain Eukaryota; kingdom Metazoa; phylum Arthropoda; class Insecta; order Diptera; family Tachinidae; genus Panzeria; species Panzeria rudis. The sequence continues at coordinate 151,538,543 of OY101450.1, forward strand.
ATGTGCTATTCTCTTAGTGTATAGGTTTTGAGTTCGATTCTTAGTTAAGGCTCTGGTCTGTTGCACTACAACGAGTGAATATCTTTGCTACTATTCTCCTTAAGTTTTAACAAATAAAATTTATAAGGATAAATCTGAAATATGACCGATTTCATCTTTCTGGCAATATCAATGGGATATCCTGAAATTCACACACACACACATCAACACTTGCAAAAGAAAGGAAATTTTTAAAATCTGTAAAAAAGTTTATGACTTTAGTACCGAAAAATTAAGCGAAACATAAGAAATGATGTAACAAGAGTAAATATTAAAACTTTATTAGTAAATATTAGAACTTTATTAGTTTTTATTTCACTATAATAATTATACATGAGAGATACCGAATTTATAAATTTGAATTAAAGGCAACAGAAAAATTGTCAATTCTTTGTTCCGTATTATATTTAAAATTTTGAAAAATAAAAACATTTCATAAAATCTTTATATTATACTTGAATAAAAATATGTTAAATTTTGTTTGATATTTATGCTAAGAAGACACTGTGAAATCGACCTTTAATATTCGTTAGTTCTGTTATGATTCTTATTTTATTTATTTTTTATTCGTCAGTTTTTTATATTTTTGGCTGTTACTTTGGCATGATAATGTTTAGTCAATAAAAATGATTTGTCAAATCACGAAATTTGATAGTATTTATGTATGTAAAAACCGCGAAATAATTTAAAATTCGTTTCCAAAGATGTGGTATATGGAGGGAGGGAAGGTGCAAGTTCCAGGATATTAAGGAAATTTATGTTAAGTATCGGCACAAAATGCAAAAAGAAAAAGTGAAATAATTTAATCAAGTGCAATCATACAACACGGAATATGTTTATTGCAACTAAGAAATTTTAAATATTTGGTGTTTTTGACATGCAGCTTACGCCTGTTTTTTAAGTCCAAAGAAGTTCAATTGCTCACTCAATTTACTGTTAAAAATCCATATAAAACCACCTTTATTTCAAAGTGTAAGTGTAATCTTTGGTGTTCTTTAAAAATTTACCATCTGCGGTTAATTGTAGCAGTGATTGTTAAAAATAGTTATGACAAAAAAAAAGTTATAAGTCTATTAACTAACCATGTGATTAATCGAACCGAGAATAGTCTCTTCCAATAGAGTAACTCGAAAAAATACTTCTCATTCATGAACGCGACACTATAGTGTAGTCTTATATAAAAAAGTGAAACTTCTAAAGTTTTAAAAATGCTAGCATGGCCGGTAGTACCTTATTTAGTGGTATAATTTCAGCCTATGCTAAGATATATATATCGCTCCTTTATTGCAACGTAGTCATATCTCAAAAAACCTAAATTTTTAAGTTACTTAAGAAAACGTCCTCATTAAGACCTTCTTGATATGTTAATAAATTTTCAGATATACATATATCTTAATCGAAACCGAAGATATAACCACTAAAATCCTCCCACCATCCATATACTTGCTAACAATTTTAAAACTTTAAACGCGATTTGCCAAGTTTCATTTTTTTTTGAGATATGACTACGTTGCAATAAAGGAGCGATATAAAGAAGGTATTAAGGAATACTTTTTCATTAAAGGGTAAATTACGGCATTCGATATCGATCGAAATTTGCATTCAAATTGTATTGAAATTTCGATCGATATCGAATGTCGTAATTTGCACCAGTTCCTCAAAAATTTTGTTTTTTAGATTTAACTATGCTACAGGATGCTGCATTAAAAAAAGAACCGACATAAACTCATTTTATTTGCATACATTTCAAATGATTCCGATTTGTTGTTCTAGTTTTACCTGAGTTGTAAAGTTTCTGGTTTTAATTTAATAGAAATATACACAACGCCTTCAATAAACAAACTCTACAATAAGACAATAAGACAAAAATGATAGCAAAATAATATTGTTTCACCGGCCAATTATGGGTTTTATTGTTTTTGGTATTTGTTGATTACTTTGGAAATAATCAACTACTCTTCATTTTAACGAAATGTATACACCATAGAAATTTGTTCCCAGTCGTTTTCTCTTATCTAAAATTATGTTTCTACGGTTTTCATTGATAACCGTATATGTCAATTTTCGTCGATTTTGATTAGAGATGATCTCTCAAATGGCTCTAAATTTTTTTTTTTTTGAAATAACATAACTAGAAAAATTTGTAAGTTCTTTTGATCAAAAATTTTATACACACCGAGTCCTTAGTAACGTGTATAACGTTTTTTAATACTTATGAAAAAATAGTTGTAGGACATACGCGGTTATCCATGGAAACCACAGATTTTGGTTCTGAATCGAAACGTAAAATATTTAAAAATTTTTAAAATTTTAAGAATTCTCTTTAAAATTATGAAACGTAGACATAAGAGTAAATATTTGTTGACAGCGTTTCATTCATTTCATAAATCAGTAAAACGTATATTTTTATTTCAAACTAAAATTGCTAGGAATTTCTTGCATTATGCAGAGTTTTAACTTATGGCTGATTTACATTTCCTTTTGAAGTATTTAAATAAAAGTTTGTTGTAGTTTTATTTTAATTAAATCACATAAATCTTATTTGTTTTATATTTCTACTTGCAGGGTTGAACATTTGAAGATATTTGTGTGTATATCTTTGGTATCTATAAAATATATTTGTTACTTTTATTCAACACCTAATATAACTTGATTGAACTTAATTTTTTGTGAAAATAAATTGTTAACGGAAATTATTTAATTTCCGTTTGTATATATGTATATTTTTTTGTATTTCAAACCGTAGCATTTTGTATTTTATTTACATACAGAGTTGCAAGTCAATGTGATTTATTGGAGTGAGTGTTTCTGTGTGTCTGTGTGTCTGTATTTGAAAGTGTTCTCCAAACTTACCTGTACTCTAACTTCAGGTAAATTAACTTTCATGGCCAACTCTTCGCGGGAATAAACATCGGGATAGTGCGATTTCTCAAAGGCTCTTTCAAGTTCATGCAATTGATATGTTGTAAATGTTGTACGATTGCGTCGATGTTTCTTTTTTGAACAATTATCATCTTGTCCTGCAAAGATATAAATTACAAAATAATGTTTTTATTAAACTCTTATCGCAAAAGAGCTGAAATAAACTTTAAATTTGGGTTGTACTAAGAAATTTTTACCTTCATCATCACTGCCGGAGGTAATTTTTTCACCTTGTTCACTGGAGTTTGTTTGATTAAGATCTTCGCTGGAGGCGCAACTACCATTCATTACACTGTCGTTGTCATTAAGGCGATCCTGGGGATCATTAATCGATCCAAGATTACTTCCTCCACTCATATGATGAACTCTATTATAATCGTCCGAATGTTTTTGTTGTTGTTGCTGCTGCTGCTGCTGTTGTGGTGATTGTCCGCATAGATGATGTTCAATTGTTGAATTGCCATTGTGGGACATGAAATTTTGTTTCTGCATATCTTCCAAAGATCGTGGCCTCACTATACCTTCAAATTGAGTTTTGAGCATGTAGTTATTCTCTCCCCCTCCACCACCATTACCATTCAATAGATTTTTACTTGAACAATCACTATTTCTGGGATTATCATTTGTATTGTTGTTGCTTAGAATTGAATCATCACAAAAAGGAGAAGAGTTCGAAGTTGACTTTCGTTTAAGGGCAGTGCCATTACTAAAGCTGGTGTGTTGTGGTGATTGTGGTGACGATGTTACGTCAATATTTTGGACATCACTGGGAGCCTTGGCGTCATCTTCATCTTCGGTAACAGCATCAATATCACCTCCGTTTGATAGAGATGACAGTGAACGTTCGTCATAATCGTTGAAATTATGAGCAAGATTACCGGCGCCATTATTGGAAAAGTATGTAGATGCTGCCGTCATTTGATTTGCCATTGTTGATGCCACAAATGATGCTGCTGCCACTGCTGTTGTTGTTGCTGCTGTTGTAGAAGATAACAACGATGATGACGTTGTCGGTAATGATGACTTGACAAATTTTTGGTCATTTTGTGCTTGGGCTTGCGCATGTGCAGCCAAGGCAGCCAAATGCTGTTGATGACTATGATAGACACCAGAATTCATAATTGCTGATGACGTTGGTGGCTGGAATTGTGATTGAGCCGTCAAATGTGCATTTGAATTCAAGTCATTGTAGTGGTGCATTTGTGTTAAATTATTAGCTTCGACCATTTGATGCATTGAATTCAAATAATCACTACTACTCATGGACGGACTAATGCGACTGCTATTCACATCGGTGGTATCTTGCAGATTGTTATACGACATTTGGTTTGTTGCTGTATGAAAATTTTGATGCTGATGTTGTTGCTGCTGTTGCTGGAAATTTATTAAACTGTTGTGATGACTAGAATGTGTGAGATGACTATGATGTTGCTGATGGGAAGAAGGTGGGTTTAAATTCATACTGTTTTGATGCATCTGACCAGTGGGAGAAGGCAGCGAATACGTAGTGTTGCTACGTTGCTGGTTCATAAACGTGGCCATATGATTGTCCATGCTTCTAAGCTGTGCCAAAGTCTTGTTACAACGTAGATCAGTTGCGTCATCACTATCACCTATTGCCGTTTAAAAATAAGAATTATTATTTCTAAGGATCCTTTCGAATGCATACAATTTTAATAAATTTAATGAATAAACAACATATTTCATAAACTCTTTATAGTAGGACTATATTTAAAGTATAACTTGTTTGATAACTTTAAAAACTTTCACACTTATCGCTCTGAGATCTAGGGTATAGAGAAAGTTTTAATAGATTTACTCCCTTTGTAAGTATACTTTAAACTTTATGATGATGTTATTAGTTTAAGTATTTAATTGACTTAGATGTGATGGTAAATATTAAACACCATTTGATTTGGTCAAACCCATTGAAACAAATGTCTGTAAATGTATATCAGGGAAGTCTACAACACTCCTAAATACAAAAAGGAATCGTAATAATTTGACAGTTAATTATACTATGGTTTATGTGGGTGTTTGTAAAATTTTGGTTAAATGGATTTAAGTGATTGTCTATAAATTGAATGAATGTATTTGCATGTAGTAATTATGTAAAAAACACCTTACAATTATATACAATTTAATTAAACACAAAATATTTATGAAGTAAAGTAATCGTTGGTTTATTTGTAAATTAAAACATAATCGTATGTTGAACAAAAACGACGCAGTAACCGCGTTGCTGGCTGGTAGGTGTCCTACAATATTTTAGAAATTACCCTACGCCTTCACGTAGCAATTTTTATTGCGTCAATATAAAAAATACAAACGAAAAAAGTAATTTAATTTTCAATATGTAACTTGACAATTGCCGGCAATCAAATTGCTACGTCGAGACGAAGGGTTAGTGGGCTTCAAAAATGTTGTAGACCATTTTTATGAAAAGTTTTTGTAGCTTGTTACTGAACCTCTTTTCACTGAAAAGTGTTCACGTCGCGAACACTTTTAGTAATAACTATTAACAATTATTAACAACTTTCTGTTAGTGAGCAGAGCTTGTATGTCATTTGATTTAATGGAAATTAATGTCAATAAATTTTAAAACATTTTCAAAAATACTGTGACATAAAGTCGTTTTTATTTGATTAATTTCTGCTCTCCGTAAACTTAAATTACTTTCAATTAGCCGCCGTTTTATATTTACAATGTGGCATAATAAAAATTTTCCAAACGCCTGCTGAATAGAGTTGAAACGCAGCTCCAAATAACAAATTAACTCATGAGTCTTTATAAAAAAATAAACGGCAAACACAGTAGAAGAAGAAAGAAATCATTTAATTTTATTGAGCAATATACTTTAACTATTTGCCAAAGTTACAGCAAAGACCGAACGAAAACAATACAAAAGTATCATGTGACATGCAAGAAAGTCATTAGACTGACTCTCAGAATACACGTTAACGAAAAGCCAAATAAAGTGGGTGGTTTGGGTGGTGTTAATGATATCGCTGTGAAGGACTAAAAACTTGAAAGGATAATTTTATATTTGTTCAATATATGTATGTATTTCCATCTCATTCCATTCAATTCCACCAATCTATCTATTTATGGAGTACATATATGTATGTGTGTGTTTGTGCTCATATTTGGGTATGTGAATATATTTAACCAATTGCTAGTTGTTCAAGCAATACTGCCTTAAAAGCCAGCAACAAATTGACTTTTTCCAGTTGTAATAAATTTGTGGTCATATTATAGTCGCATATACACAAACATACATTCATCCATACATTTGTATTAGTATTCGTGCCCGGTTCATACTATCCGACGTCCTTGTTTATTACATTTGGTTTGATTCGTATTAGTGCACAATTCCAATTCATTTTATTCCATTTAAACAATGAATGCAATTACATTGTTTAACTTCGAATCCAATTAATAGTTTGAAAAATGTACAATTATGTTGTGTTGAGTAATTGCATTTTGATGATAATGTACGATTGTTATGAGGACTACAACAGCAGCAACAACAACAACAACAATAGCCGCATCAAAGAACAGTAATAACACGAACATTACAATTACAACAATTATTGTGAATTGAATATTTTTCCATTACACCTCTAGAGATGTTTTCGATAATTGCTTTTTCAACTAGAGTTAATTAAATTTTATTGATTTGATATTCTAAGTAAAGGGTATAAAATGACTTTTTATAAGACTCTGTTACAAAATTCAATCGTAACAATATACTAATTGACAATCATTTAAATTAAACGATTAATAGTTATTGTTTGCACCCTACTAAAAGGATGTGGGTACAAATTTTAGCATATGCCAAATTTTAATAGATTTTAGACTATTAAATTATATGTTGGGGCTTAAATCAAGAACACATGGAGAAAACAATTTTTGAAAAACTTTAAAACTTGTTAAAAAAACGAAAAAAACCCCAAATTAAAATTGATATAACTCTTTGGGAGCTACGGTGCCACAGACACAAAGATTCAAGACGATACAGCCAGAAAAGAGGTGATAGCTTCTAATGGATGGACCGATTATCCTCAGATATGGCTAAGAACACTCTCGATCAAGTCACCTTTCATAAAAAAACTAAATCGAAATTGGTCCAGCCGTTTAGGCTCTACGAGGGAACAGTCATACATAGATAAACAGATACATATTACAAACATATAACACCCGTCTTTTTTGGTTGAGGGCTGAAAAAAAAATTTCCCTTATGAGCGGATCAGAAAATGTATCGGAAATCTTTTACTTTTGCCTATTTACATATACATATGTAGATGTCGAGGGAAAGGAAATAACTGAATAAAATATACAACACTTATATACAAAAACTAATTTTTAAATGGCCATAAAACACTTATTTTCAAAAGTATGTAGCTTACTTAGTTATTTAGCGAGGGTGCATTTAGAAGTTGGCTACCTGAAAACGTTAAAAATACGATTTCGAAAAAAATCGAGGTACGTCGTTTTTATATCAAGCCATCGATATGTGTAGTATATTTCGAAATTGGTAGAAAATTGTTTACTAATTTGAGAATATATTGTGTAACATAGTGTAATCAAATCACTTAAATGTTGATGAAGTGTGTTGCGGCATAGAAAATAAGTATTCCTTTCTGCTGTTGTAGCCCCCTATAGTCCACAAACTATTCTCAAGGATAAACTTTAAAGAAAAAATACATTTATTAATTTTATAAACACCAGCTATTAAAGCTTTCTTCCAAAGATTGGCTGAGAAGGAGCGACATTCTTGCTCTCAGCCGAACACGAGCGTCGTAAACAACAACAACCTAAGAAGCAGCCACAGGAACAAATTTACAATTTAAAATTTCAGAGTTGAGATTTGATTACTTATTGTTAGTGCCATTTTATTGAAGATACAATAAAAAAAATGCAAAAAAAAACGATTTATTAAAAAAAGTTCAAAACTATACCACTATACCACACATCCGCGCTTTTCCGCGGCAAAATCGATTTTATGCTATTCATGGCATTAAACTTTCAATCATGTTAGAAATTATGGTAGTATGGCAAATACTAGAATAAAGACTTCTATTTTTCTTTAAATTTCACTCTAATGTGAGGATACCTTCATAGTACCTTAACTTTTTGGAACGATTTCACGTCATCCCTCGTCAAATGTCTTTCTAAGATGGCACATAGCCGAAACCAGTCTGTTTATCAACCACATTTGACGAGGGATGACGGAAAATCGTTCCAAATTCAAACAAACCCCGTCGGAAGAAAAACACAACACTTAACAAATTACCTTAACTTTACCTGGAGTGGTTTTCTTTAGTATGCCCAGCATAATAAATAAAGTTACTTATATGATATTTCAGAATCCAATTGCAAATTGTTTAAAATGGTGTCGTATGCTTTGATACAGCCAAAGATCCTTAAAACCCAGGAAAGGATTAATATAGAAAACAGTTCATATACGATTTAAATTAGAAAATAATCAAAAGTCTACAAATTAAAATGTGTTCATTCCATATCCAATGAACATCCTTTGTTCTCTTATAGGTTTTACACTTGACTCAAATTCATGTGCGTTCTTAGAATTACTTGACTTAAATATTTCGCTTTAAGTACCCTAATTAAGAATGTTCTTTTTATATGGATTTCAATTTTTTTTTTAAAGACAGCTCCTATAATCTTTAGTCTTCATAATCTTGTTGTTATTGTTAATATGGATGATTTTACAGTCCATTAAAAAAAGCATGATTATACAACATTTAACTTTTCTTTGTGATTGCTTTTTCATTTTATTTATCCAAGTATCGCTATTGCCAACTAATAACATTTCAATTAACTATGCCGCCAGTTATTTTCTTGAATAAATTTTCGTTTCTTATAAAGAAGCATCATTATTTTCTTGTTAACGATAATGCAACACACACAGCCACACATAAAAATACACACACACACTAAGTCTGGGAGACCAGTATCTGGATTACTGTCACTTTTTCAAATGCATGAGATAAGAGTCGGTGTTGTAGAAGGCAGACCAAAAGAAAAGGAGTAAGATATATTTGGATGTGTCAAATCATCATTTTGACACGATTAATGTCAAATTAAAAGGCGTTTAAACACAACTGAGCTGTAAGTTACATCAAATGCATGTGTTTTTAATGATAGTGAGATACGCAGACCTAAAAATATTTAACATTTCTAAACAAACCAGTTAACAATAAAATTTTTCAATTAAACTATTTTAATTTGATCTCTATCTTAAGAGTTAAAAGTAAAATTACGGTTTGATCCATTTGCTTCATGCAGATAATTACTCAAATGAAAGGTAGGCCTATTTGTTTTTATATTTTTCTTATTTTTCTAACTCAATTTCTTAATGATTTTTCTAATTTAAGCCAAAGTCCATTAATAAATGTGTAAGTGTTTCTTACAAATTTGTTAATTGGTTGCGCTAAAAATGTAAATTTTTGTTATTTCGAAAAATAAAAAGAAATAAATTGTGCTGCTGTTCTTCGTTCAACCTGTATGCGTGTGGGCTTTTAACAAATTAGTTGCGCCTATTTTTTTAGGTTAAAGCTTCCAGTTGAGCTACTTAATTTGTTTTATCTCTTCTGTACTCAATCATATTTTTTTCACATCTTTGTTTAAAGTGCTTTTTATTTTGCATTTTTTCTTTCTGTTAATTCGTTAATTATATTATTAAAGCATTTAATTTGCTAAGCCATAACCTGCTGAGTTTAATTATAAATAAAAAAATAAATAAAAAATATGTAGCAGAAATAAAAAAACGGTAGTGTGTTAAAATTAAAAGTTATTGAATTTTAATTCAGAAGCTAATTTTAATAAAAGTCATGGTGTGAATTAAAATTTTCATATTATATTTTGCAAAAAAATTCTTTGGGTCAACGTTTTTTGTCATGCATGGCCGGCTGGCCGTATGTATAAATGTGACATTGTTGTGCCAGCAATAACACTCACTATATTATTTTCTCGTTTCAACATTTATACACAAAAACATTATTAGCCATTTCAATTGAAGTTGTAAATATCCTTATGCCTGCTGCAATGAACTAACTGTAAGTAAAAGATTTAATCTTTTTGTAACCATTCATTACGAGCAATTATTTTGGCATTACACTACGAGCTGAATTAGTTTGTTTGATGACAAATGCTTTGCAAACAAACTAAATTATAGGTTCACTTAGTAAACCTGTTAGTAGTAAAAGGAGAAAAAATACTTATAAACACCAAAGGATCTAATGTGCTAAACTGCTGCTAGTTTAGTAGAAGAAGAACTGAAACTTACTACTGTCACGTAATCGTACAGCCTTTCATGTCTGCGATAGGGAAAAACACAGTTAAAGTTAGTTTTCTTCCTAAAAATCTTTAGTATTTGTAACTGATTGGCTTTTAAAAAATATTAATAGACATAAAACACCAAATATTAAATACTTGTTGGGAATGGATTGAAAGATTTTCTGTTATATCTTTAACACCCCCTGTGGGAATTTGTATCAAGTATTCTAGAAGCAATTGTCACAGAACTTTTAAAAATGTATGTATGTACTGTCAAAAAAAGGATACGGTTATCGCCGAATACAAGATAAATTTGTTAAAAACTAGATTTTCGAAAATGGGTAATTTTCGAATACACTAAAAATTACAAATAAAACGAAAGATTTTTTTAGCAATAATTCTATTTGATGAAGATTGAAGGAAAACATAATTTTCTTATTTTTAATAAAAATCTCTCAATTGATGTTTTTAGAGCAATACAATTATAGAAAAAATAAAAAAATGCATTAGTTAATATTTTTTAAGCAATTTGAGGCACTTTTAAATGATCATCCACGAAACATTTTGCTCTCCCCCTTTGTATGTTTAACATTTATTTCAGATTTTCTTTTCTTCCCTTTCTCATTATTAATAACAACCCTTATCTCTGAAAAAAATGTACTTTTTTTTGCTTTTTATTGAATTTAAAAAAATACTCAGCAAGAGTATTTTGCTGTCTATAATAGAACGGATAGCAAATAATTTAATGTGCTATTATTTTCTTATGATCTATTTTTATGTTATTTATATTAATGAAATCAATAAAAAATTTTATTTCGTATTATGTCACACCCGTCGGTCACACCCGTCACATTTTAAAAATAGTTTTTTGCTAAGAAAACTGATTTTTTGTCAAATATTAAATACGTAATACAGCTAGAAACACTTTGAACAGACAGCTGTACCAAAATTATTGTGTCCGTTATAGTAAAAATTTTACAGAATTTATGCTGAAAGTCATAATTCTTTAAAGCTAAGATTTGTACGGTCTCATCCGTCGCAGCTTTTTGACGACCATTCTGAGCAGGAATCGAGTTCTTTCAGTGTATACCCGTTATTCAACGACTTTAAGCTTAATGGCCTTGCGAGTCGCAACCTTTTTTTAAGAAAAAATTTTATATTCTTTATTTATAACAAAAAATATGTGTAAAGTGGGCACACCAGGCAAAATGAAATTACTTTACTGTCGATATATAAAAAAAATATATCGATATATTGCAATTAAAAATATGGACGATATATATCGATATATTTTTAAGAAAATATTGATATATCGATATTTTTTCCCATTTCAAATAGACTCACGCTTTTTGGTCCATGGTGACTACAACGCTAAGGATACGTTCTGAGGATCGCGGCTAATCATCCCTAAAGGTGAAGGTACATAGCATGCTTTAAATACGCTAATGCGTTACAGACTTCTGTCAAAAAAGTTGAAATAGTGTGTTTCCATAAGGCAATATACAAAGCGAAGTTTGCGACGCGCGTAACTCGCAAAAAGTTGAACATTCTTCAACTTTCACGCGTCGTATACTAAATGACAGGTAGTGCTGCCAGATTCATATGCTAAAATGTTTGTTTAATGGAAATAAATTATTAGAAATTAATTTTTTTATTAAAAAATGGATGAAAACTGCATTAAATATAATAATATGCATTAAATAAAACTTAAAGGCAAGACAAAATATAGCCAGCAAAGGCTTGAAATTGTACAAGCTGAAAAGCATCAAAAGCGTGGTGTGTAACTTGCCATTCTTAAAGCGTTAAAAGTTCGAAAAGTAAGAAAAGCGTTGCCACGTGGTATGTACCTCCACCTTAAAGATCGCGTGTTCTTTGACACAATTTCTAAAAGGCGTTTGAATGTTGTTTCAAGTCGACAGCCAACTTACCTGCCAACAGATCGCCGAAAAATACCTGATGTTATTGATTTTGGAGTGGTAAAGGGTGTGCCCAGCGAAATGATCAAGTTGAAGCATCATTAGATTTGTCCTCTGACCACTCACCTACTATTGTCACTATATATGAAGGATGTTCATTTCACCAAACAATTGTTTATACTCTCTATTTCATTTCTTTTTATACTCTTTATTTAGTCGTTAATGTGAGAGCGACGAGTGTACATGCATAGTAGCTGTGTTGGTATTTTGCCACATACAGTGTGCAAAATAAATGATGATGGAAAAGAATGCGCTTTTTATTAGAAATAAAAATATATTTTTGGAAAAACTAAGGCGATTGGGGCAAAATGTATTGAAAAGTTCTCCATTTTACCAAGTAAACAAATAGTACATTCAGTGTGAACCGCATTATTATAAATTTTTACGACCAGCATAATTTCTTGTGATAAACTTTTAATAAATATTTTTGCGTTTAGTTTATAGTGTTAGGCCGAATTTAGACCATGAATTAAATTCATTAAGTTTTTTTTTGGTGGTAGAGCGGAGTAGAGAAGAAAGCGGGGCATAACAAACGATACGATTTCTGTTTTCCATGTTTTTTATATTCTTCTTTAGCTTGATTTGAGTTTTCTCTCATTTTCTCTCTCTTATGTGATTTTGTTATGGTTTTTGTTGTTATGAATGAGTAAATAAAGCAAATTTGGAGAAAAATTGATAAAAAAAACATGAAAATAAAATTCATCGTATAAATGCAAGAGGTTTTTAGAAGATATTTTCAAAGATAAATTGAAAAAATTAATGAATAAAAATTCATCATCTAAATTGGGCCTTACTGTACTTCGAAATTCTCTCAGTAATACAGGTGCAAAGTATTTTTAGGCGGCCTTGATATAGAATCATGATCATGCACGCTCACGGTAAAACAAATATTACCTCACGATACAAAATCATCACGATCGCGAAATCTCTGGTTCAAAAAATACTCCGGAAAAAATAAGTCGAAATAAAGTTTTCTTTATTTTAACTACCAACATTTATCATATCATCTTTTAGAAGCACTTTTTGTCACCAATGCACAATATTTCAGCATTTTCAGAACTTTCCATTTACGGAGAATCACGCAATAATTCTACTCATGCCCGCTCGCTCACGTTGAATATATTTTCATACTAACGTTCATGCATGCCTACGTGATTGAAGAAAAATTTACTCACGATCATGCATAATCACTTTTTTTTTTTAAAGAGAAGTAGCACAATCAGGCAATTAATGCCTACCAGCTAACTCATTAATGTGTTACCTTCTTTGGGAAAGGGATAGTGTAGAGAGAACAGGTGGTGAAGTGGGAGAGGTATAGAAAGCTTAATTCATCTACAACCCTGCTATTGCGCGTTTTTTGTAGAGCAGTGTTGCAAGCCACTCTGGTGTCAAGTAGGGGCATTGAGTTGTTTAAGTTGTGTAGCCATTTTATTAGTTCTTTTACTTCGCCGACGGTTCTGCTACAATACCGACGAAGGAGGGTGCTGTGAAGTGCATTAGAATATGTTAATATTAATCGCTGGCGGTACTGTCAAAGAGATCAGTGCTATGCCTTCATCACTTAACCCGTCCAACAACAACCAACACTATAACACACCAATGCACATGAGAAAAGTGCGTGATGTTGTCATCTTGCCTGAGCCTAGTATTGAACTCAAGACCTCAGGGTTTGTAGTCAAACGCGCTAACTAGTCAGCCAACAGCACCCTCAACAACACTAATAATAGGGGACTTAATCCATGAGCCGTTAAAGTATTAGCATATACATTTTTACCCGATTAAACCCGATAAAATCAAAATTGTAGATATGTATGTGTTGCAAAATCATTTTTCATACGAACCATAAAGTATTTAAGTGTTAATAAAATCTTGCAACAATAAATAATTTTTGAGGGTGTATTTTTTAGCATGATTTTAATTAAATATCTGAATATAATATATAAACAGTCACCGTGAGTATTAACAAATATACGCTTAAAGTCATCTTTATTACCATTATAATGAAAGTGATCGATCAATTTAAGCCTTTCGAAATATTTTTTTTTATCAGTTTGCAAGTTTTTCTTAAAAATGTACTAGCAACACCTCATCAGGTAGCATTGGTAGCTCAAAGTAGGAAATTGTTTAAAAAACTTTTTCTTCAAACTTTCCAAAGCAACAATAATTCAATATATTATTTTGTAGATTTTCAAATGAAGATAAGAAAGTTTAGTGTTAACGAAATGGATTAATGTTAACCCTTATCCTTTATTATTTATTTATTTTAGTATTAGTTTTAAATTAACTTTTTGTGGGGGATTAGCTGAAAAGTGTCTGTAATGGGCGGTTTTGATGAATTTTTTTAAAAGTCAATTTAAGTTTGTTTTATTGTTTTTTTTTTCTATATTTTCCATTTATTGTTCGTGAGTCTTTCTTGAGTATTTGTCTTTAAACGTAGTCTTGTTTTCTTAGCGATAAGAAAAATAGGAAAGGAAAAAGGCTAAAAGTATGGTACCAAATCGAGATGTCACGTCATTGGCATTGTTTCGTTTTTGTTAAATTTCACAAAAGCATTTATTGTAATTTGATTTTAGTGAGTGATAAGAATAATTTTTCTTCTTTGGTTGGTGGTTGCGCACCTGTCCTTTTGACGCTTTAAAATGAGTTTGATTTCATTTTTATAAATACTTAATGTTACACAAACAAAATATATGTATATTGAAAACATTTTTATGCTATAGAAATTTATTCATACAGTACAACTTTTTCAATGCGAACTATTATAGTTTAGGCTTTCTTCTGGATTGTTCTATAATCCGGACAGCAGAAAATAATCTTACAACTTTTCTAATTTTCTAATAGATTAGTCCGCTTCAACCTTAATTGTTGTTTTATTCATTTAAAATATGTATACTGCGCAAGCCCTGTGTCAACAAATCTCTCGACAAGCGTTTATATCATGTAAATTGTTAATTTTTTCTTTTTAGAGCATTTATAAAGGTTTTATTTTACTTTTAATTTATTTTCCAGTTTTCATTGGACATAAGTCTTCTGAATCTATTAATTTAAATGTTTAGGCATCACTGCAAAGCGGGGAGTTTCACCAGACCTTGTATACATCTTTTATTACCAATAAAACCAGTAGTAATATAAGATTATTTACTTTGTATGGGCGTGTTACTGTCCAATTTTCTAATCCCGATGTTGAATTGTTACGGAAGGTCAATATGTGTGCAAAGTTACATAAGAATCGGTTACATGGAAGTAGTTGATAAAAATGAATTAAATTATATGGGTGTAGCATTGCCAACCTTTCTGGGCATAATATTAAAGAGTGAGAGGAACCCAATGGTTGTGGAAAGTACAAGTAGCTGAAGAAGAGTATTTATCTTAGATGGGCGTAATACTGCCCACTTTATTTTTTGACGGTGTGTACAAAGTTACATAAGCATCGGTTAAGTATGTAAAGGATGTGTCCTAGTAAAAATGCACTTTTTAATTTTAAAATAAAGACAGATATGTTTTGAGATAGCTGTGATTTTTTCTTGGATTGTAAAGAAGACATTTTCCGATTAAGTATGGAATAAAATATCTGTCGAATGGCCCCCACGGCTCTGACAGGCCATTACCCTTTTCATGAAATTGTCATTGTTTTCGGGGTTTCGGCTACACTCTCGTACGTTGACGCACGGGACTCTTATTGTCGATAACCGACCCAGTTTCTTAAATTTTTTAACCACTCTTCGAATGGTTGACACACTAACATTGTTACTGAGACACCCTATATGATCAATTGAAAAAGAAAATTTCTTTGCATCGGCATGACCCTGTCCAATTTTTAAATCATAATGTTGTATTGTCACGGGAACCCAACCCAATGCGTAAGGAAAGTTACTTAAGAATCGCGCACGATATAACTAGTGAAAAAAGCTGGCGTAAGATATGCCCATAACAAACATAATAACACTCCAAGGTAAATAAAAAGTTATAAATATATATTCCATGTAAAACCACCTTTAATAAAATATAGTAAAACTAAAATAAATAGAAAACTAAATAATAATATTTAGATCTTTAGCTCATTTTAATTTACCTCATGGATTAAAGTGTTACGTGTTTAGGAAAGAATATAGTTTTTGCTAGAATAAATGTAATATATCAAAGTATATAATAGTCATAGTTAATGTTTCTGAATCAAATCAATTAAATTGAAATAAAAGTTAATCGACTTAATTTTCAAAAAAGTAAATAATTGACGTTAAGTAATAATATAATAAAAAAAATCTTGCAAATTAATTTCGATAACGAGCATTAAATAAGCACCAACCAACCAACCAGCACATTGTTGTTACTCACTCATACTAATGGTTCAAAGATAGATTTATTTGTTCGGAGCTATGTGAGCGAGTATGTATTCGCATTTATTTATCACACTCAGATAAAGAATTATGTTTGTAAATATAGTGGTTTAGAAGCTGTCAAATATCATTTTAAAAATGACAGCTTAAGGTTCTCAGGCCACACGTCCATTAGTAGTTACCGACAAATTCTGTACAGATTTTTTAGAACTTTTAACAAAAAATCCATTACTATGCGTACATACTTAAATGTAGAAAGAAGTGTGTCTGTTGCTCTTCCTTGGATTCTTCTTTTATTTTTGTCTGACCGTCCGTATCTTTTTTTCTCTTCCTCAATCTTTCTCAAACAATGTTAATGTCATGATAAATGCATTTTCTTTCTTGGCTTCATCTTCATCTTCATCATCATCATCATCATGGGTTGTGTTGGTTTCTCTTTGTATTCTTTTGAGGTTTTCATAACTTGTGTTATAAATTAAGCCCACTATAGAGCGCTACTAATTGGTTTCAATACACCACACAAAATCAGACGTGAAAAAAAGAGTTTTAAACGGGGTTTATTGAACGATTCAATTCATTAATACATTTTTTTCTTATATTAATTTCGAATTATGTATGTTTTTCTCTCACTTATTTTTTGTTCGCTTTTGAGGGAACTATATGGCTTTGTAATTGTTGTTGCTGTATTTGATTTATATGCTTGATTGACAGTTTAATAAGCCTTGTTTGACTTTTGATGTTATTAAATACATTTGTAAGCACTTAATAAGTTTTAAGTGGTTATTAATGCAGATTAATTGAACATTAATCAGAGGCGTAGTGATCGTGATGGTACGAATAAAAATTATATTTTATTAACTACTCAGTATAGGAATTTTTGTTGAGTGTAAATTTCAATATGATGTCTCGTTTAAAGCGGAAGCTTAGCAAAATAATGTGAACTACTGGCTTTGAGTTCAAAAATATATATTTTTTAAATTTAAAATTAATTTATAAAGTATTTGAATAACACAACGGAAAATTTAAAAAATTTTTAAACAGAACATGTGCAAAGCAACGAAAATTATCATTATTGTCATTGACTTAGTTTCATAGCTACAGCGGCGGTCAAAATAGTAGCACCAACAATAATATTTTCGGATATCTATTCTATAGGTTAATGTGATTTCAGTTAAATCGTCCTTTGTGATATCTGTAGTAAATAGTTTATAGAAATATATTTTCATAGTTCCTTGCTTAGGTTTACTAAACAATTTAGTTACTTTTATGGCTGGTTTCATTGTCAGTTAACATCCTAATGATCAATTTTGGTAGTGTTAGTAATAACCCCAAGACGTGACAGTAGCTGCCCCATTGACGTTAACGATCTAAACAAGACTTTTACAAATTTCTCCATAAGTTCAGGTTTTGCCTTATTAATGCCTTTATTCAATTTATGCAATTAGTCCGTCCAACTTTACTTGGCAATAAATTTTATTGTCAACTAAAGGTGGACTAATTGCGTGAATGGTGTAAATGTAAAAAAAAATAGATTATAATCGATCATAAATAAGTTGTTTGTTGTGTTGTTTGCTAAGTTTCTCAAACTTTTTATGCTTTTATTTGAATAATTCTAATTTACTTTTTTGAGAGTTTTTATATAAAAGCGTACGAGTTTGGAAGCCTTTCAAACATGATGGTCAAAATTCTACTGACGGGTTGGCATAAGCACCAACGAAATGCAGGCATGCATATACAGTGTAGATGATGCTACAACAAATAAAAATATTTCAAAAGATCTAAAAAAATACTAAAATTTGACTAAAACTTGTGTACTTTTATTCATTTAAATGTAATTTTACTGTAAGGTATACTTCATTACGATTCAATCCTTATTCGTTTTAAAGTGTTCCATAATTAACATTATATAAAAACTATCACTTACCATCGTCAATATGTTGCCGATTTTTTATGCCTAAAATTGCATCGATTGTGTGGCGAGGTGTAATCGCTTGATTTGTATTGCCATATCTGCGAGATGTTTCCTTAATAGTTCCATCTGCATCTGGTCACAAAAAAAGATATATATATATACATATACGACATATAAAACACAAATATCCAAGAAATGTTAAATAATTGTCTAAAATCATGTGCAACAACCCCCTCAGCAACAGATTAACAAACTAAAAACATAGGAAAAAACATTTAAACTGTTTTTAAAAATGCTTAAACACAATTAGTAGCACGACAATCTGTTGTAAATTAGTAAGCAATTCATAATGCAATGACATTTTTACTTCTCTTCCGTCCAACATGGATCACGAAGCTTGGGGCACGAATATTATAATTTAAAGGACGCAAAAGGTTGTCCGGAGACATGTTTGTAAATTAACAAGAGAAATTAAATATATAATTTATTAAAATGATAAAATTAAAACAAAAAAGTCAAAACACCCCAGTAAAAGATATTGGAATTAATTTTTAAGGGACTATGATTGATTTTCTTTGAAAAAAGATATATTAAAAATATACAGATAATAATTAGTTAACAAGCGATTAAATTCTTTTAGTCATTTAAAATGTTTTAATTCGGTTGTAG
Source organism: Panzeria rudis (assembly GCA_956483635.1). Taxonomy (NCBI): domain Eukaryota; kingdom Metazoa; phylum Arthropoda; class Insecta; order Diptera; family Tachinidae; genus Panzeria; species Panzeria rudis. The sequence goes on from OY101450.1 coordinate 151,557,697, forward strand.
TAATAATAAAGACTCACGATACTTGAAAAAATTTTCAAACAAAAGTTTTTCTAAACTAAAATATAATTTTCAGTAAATGTTCTTTATAATTAGGGTTGTTTTATTTCCGGACTTTTTTGTTTCCCGGGAGGGCGGGAAATAATACAGAGATTCTCGGGATCACGGGAATTCCCGGGAATTGAAAAACGTATCTAAATATTTAACAACAATTTTAATTTCCGGTATCCATTGATTTTAAACTCAGCTTTATTTTAAAAGTAGTTCCCAAAAAACAGTATCTAAAAAATGAGCTAAAAAGCACAAAACTTAACTAATCAGAAAAGCAAAAAGATACAAAGTAAATTAGGTAAAAAAGAATAATATTTTTATCAAAATTTTAAAGAAACTTCGTATTTAAAAACTATTTTTAGACCGAGCAACAAGAGAGAATACAAATCATTAGTAAAATTACTGTTCGACTGATATCAAAGTTCTTTTATTTCTGATTATTCATGAATGATTTTAGCACGTGGTTGTCAGAGGGCGAAAGTGATCCAAAGAGCGATTCATAGGTTGTCTAGAAAAAATCTTGCTGACAAATAGCTGACAAATACGAAAAAAGCGTAACCAACAGACAAGGTAAAATTGTAGTAAATTACACTAACTCCGAGAAAAAGTAGTGGCTACGGTTTTTGGGCAAATATTTTCCAAGTGTATCCGTGCCTTTAGAACAGTAAACTCAGTCCTTTTCTCCTTGGTATGCGTTAGAAAATTTGTACTCCTATAATCTTTGTTGCAAATGGCCTTTTAAAACAGTCAACGTATTAATTGACCCTTGTCGTGTTTGGCGATTTTCGCCTTCGACTACGACATTTTTGTAATAGATTAAAGAAAAATGAAGCGTGCTGGCTTTAATCTATTACAAAAATGTCGTAGTCGAAGGCGAAAATCGGCAAACACGATAAGGGGAATTGTTTCATCTCACAATCGGTTTCTTATTTAAATCCAGAATTTCAGTTGTTGAGAAAAGCCTTCAACCTCGACAAAAGTTGCCCGGATAGTTAAGAAGACGTTGTATGAGTAAAGTTTCCTCGAAACTTTTTCAAAACAGCACTGTCATCTGAAGTAATACATGTCTATTTTCCCATTTTCTTCGTCAGTAAATGCATCAAAAAGACGTGCATAAAGATCTTCTGCATATCTAATTACCGTGCAATTTGGTGCATATTGAAAAACATTACAGTTGCTTTTACAAAAAAAATTTGGTTCTTTTAAATAATCAATTAAAGAGATTTTTTCTCTTCGTTTTTTAATCCAAAATAATTTAATATACACTTTGAGCCTTCGTTGGTTTCTTTCCCCTTACGTAGATATTATTTCATGATGAACGACAATAATTTAAAGAAAAAGAAGGATTTTTGGGTGCCAAAATCAGTGCTTTTTTATGTGTATAAATTGATTTTTAATTCCGGAAATTCCCGGATAAATTTCCCGGGAAAGCGGGGAAAGAACATCAGCGATTTTCCCGGGAAATCCCGGGACGGGATATGTATTGAAAAACCCTTATTTATAATAAAGAAAAGATTGAGCTTTATAAGGCATTTACATCGGCATGAAATCTAGTTCAAACGAGATTTTAGGCAAAATCTAGTTTATTTTATTCGATTTTCCATACAAAATAACATCTAGTTCCTTACTGGATTTTGTCAAAATCTTGTTATATATGGGATCTACAACTCTGATTTTGTCATATTGTACTAAAAAATAAGTCGCATAATGTTTGTGTATTTGCTATTAGGTTATATATTATCTAGCTATTTTGGCTTTGAAACTTAATTTTTCTATGTAGTTTGACAGTGAAATTTAAAAAATTTCAAAAAAATCTTGGTGTAAACGGTATAGATTTTAAAATAGATTTCAATTGAAATCTACTTTATTTCACTCTGGTGTAAATGTAGTATTATATAAAAATATATTTAGGCTTTTTTAGTTTTTATTTTTGTGTGATTTAGCCTTTTCTAGCCTTTTAAAAAGACCGGCTTAGGTTATTTTTTCCTCTAGCTTCTGGCAACAATGCAGTTAGCAGATGTGTCGATACTAGTTTAGTACGAGTACCGGAAAAACATTGCTATTGACACACAGTTTCATTTGAAAAATTTCTTTAAGGTTGATCACAATAATATTGTCATATATTATCTTCATAAAACTGAGAGTTATTAAGACCTTCATAATAATCTTCTTCTTTTATTAATATTCAGGTAATGATTTCTCGGCCTTCCGTTTATTTTATTTATTAGCATTTCATTATAATTAAAAGTTAAATACATACGAGTACTAGAGATTAATAAAAATCTGATTGATCTATTATTTGATTAATAAAAAAATTTAATTAGATGAATTACAACATCAATCAATTAATTCTAATAATGATTATTTGAAATCATGATTAATTAATTACACAAGCCAAAACAGAAAACTTCTTTGAACAAAACTACAACATTTCTAAGCAGTTTCATGTCCTAAAAAATACTGTGTCCTCATGTTTTTCTTATTGGCCATAGACTTTTTAATAGGCCTGTCTAATATTTTCACTCGGTACATCAGTATATTTCATTCTGCCTCGGGAGCGATATGCACGATTTTAATAAAAATGGTGAAAGATGCGCGACAAAATTAACTGCAAACTGCTTTAACAAAGTTTTCTGTTTTGATTAACGCTTTCGGAGTTATTCACAAATTAAAATCAGAAAAAGTGTTTTTTTCATGCAACATTAAGACATTTTTCTAGAAACTCATAAAAAATTTAAAATTGCAAAACCCTTAGTTTTTAACTTATGTTCTTAAAGACAGATATCTTAAGAACAAAATAAGCCATATATCATGGAAATCGATGGACACATGTTGATTTTATTAGCCTTCATGTGAAGATATCCAGACACTTGAAAGGTCGTTTCCTTTTAATTTTTATGAAACAAAAAAAAATTATTGCCTAAAGGAAATTTTTCACTTAATTGCTAATAAAATCAACATTTGTCCATAGATTTTTATCGTATATGGCTTATTTTCCTCGTAAGATATCCGTCTTTCAGAACAGCAGTTAAAAATAACCCTCATATGCAAAAAATAAAGTGTGTTTGAAATGTACGTTAAAACAAAATTTACATAGAAAAACTGGTTTTAACGTACACTTCAAGCATACTTTATTTTTTATTTTTTGATATTGGGGTAAGGCTGTTGCAGTTCTGAACATTTTATGAGTTTTTCGTATAATGATTTGTTATTTTTGTATTAAAAACACTTTTCTAATCCTAATTTGGGAATAGCTCCGAAAGCGTTGATCAAATCAAAAAACTATATTAAAACGGTTTGAAGGTAATTTTTTCACGCATCTCATGTTGTAATTTTGATCAAAATCTGACATACCGTTCTGGAGTTACGTTCAAAAAAGTAATTAATGTTAATATCTAATATTTCAACCTTTTTTTATTAAGGTAGCGATATACCAGATTTGTCAGTTAAGTAAATTGTCTATTGCCTAAGAGAGAGAGAGAGAGTATCTCACCTACTGAAGTCCTTGACAAGCTCTATATAACAAGTGCTTCAATGATTCCTCTTTATTCTAATGTAAACAGCTCCTACAGTACTCTTCAAGTGGGATTGATAGAATCGCAAATTTTTGGCCTATCGCACAGTGTCCCTTTAAAACCCTTGTAAGGATTCTTAATTTTTTTTTTCTGAAAGTCAGTGGTTCTGGTAAATCTGCAGTTATAAATTGATTCTTACCTTTACCTTGATTTCATGCTTTCCACTAAATCTATGTAATGCAAAAGTTTTACAAATGCCCTACACCGCTTGGAGGTTTCAGAAGTGCCTAGTGCTTCTGATCCTGACCTGGTACATTAATCTGTCATTTCGTTGACAATAATATTACTAAATGCAGGCATCCACATAGGTATGATACCATGTGCCCAGTTTTAGGTAAGGGAATTTATACAATTCAGGGCATATCCTAATTGAATCGTTCTAGAGATGAGAGAAACATAAATTTTCATTCCTCTTCAAAATGTCAGTAAAAAAGAATTATTTTATGAATATTTTTATTTTTTCAATTTGATTTTTTATATATAAGTACATATCTCTCTTTTGTGGTCAATCACAGCTTATTATAACAAAAACATTAACAAAATTGTAGCCAACAATGAAAAGAATTGGAAGAGAAAAATTAACAAAGTTTCAAATTGTCATATGGGCAAATCCTGCATGACGAACGTTACATGCGTACTCGTTTTCAGATTAAAATATAAATATTTTTGGTCATTCAAGAGAGATACCTTCAACTTATGCTTAGTGTTTAGTGGTATTTAATATCTACTTTCGAATGGCATAATACATAATTTTTAAACACCTATTTGTTGCGAAATAATTGATCACAAAGTTTTGTGACGCACGCTACAAGAAGTGGAAGTAACTTTGAAAGTTGAAGTGTGTTTCCGTAACTTTTAACTATTGAAATAACTCATAAAATTGGCTCACAAGCTTGTTTATTTTTAATTAATACATACATTTATGAACTCCATTTATTTGCTTGATTTAGTTCTTTAGTTTTTAGTAATAAACTCAAAATAGTTTATAATTTATGCATTTTTATTTGTTGAAATTACTTAATTTATGAAAAAACTTAATAAATCGGTTAGCCTATTAGTAACGAAATTAACCGATTATTAAACGATTAATCAAAAACTTTGATTAATTAATCGAGTGATTAACCGATTAAAGCAAAAGCCCGATTATATGAATACCCTATTACATATATATAGCACATTATTCCATCAACAGTTTCGACAACTCTAAAATTCTGTCCTTGGTAGACCATTTCTGGGATTTGGCCATATACATTTAGAAAATCCATATGTGCAAAAACGTTATTTTTCTGTTCACCGCTCATTTTTAATTGAGTCATGAGTAAAAAAATACGATGTGCAAAAAAAGAACAAGTTTCTAAAGGAGAGACCGACCCGAAAATGCTATAAAAAGGCTTACAGCTAAACTTACCTATTACTCTTACTTAACAATTAAGTTGAATAAACTTTTTTCCTGTAGTAAAGTGAGAAACATTTTCTTCATATGCTTTTAGCCTACGGTTGACCGTTAGCAGATTTTTTGACGGATAAATTTTGATCTCCTAAATAGAAACGGACTGCACGTTAGGACAAAATTAAAAACTGAGCAGACAAATGTCCGAAAATCGAAGTTGTATTCTAGATGGAATATGTGGCTTACACAGTTGCCAACTAGCCACTGATATCAAAAATGTACTGTTTTGAGGGATCCATGCACCTTACTGACGAGGAAAGCGCACCAAAGTTGAGTATTTTTCCAATGACTGCATGGTGGCTAATTTTGAACTATTTTCAGTAGATATGCACTACATGAAGGCTATTAATTTTATAAATTTATTTAGTGTTACAAGACCCACGAAATTCTGTATTGGGCTAGTTACATTTACATAAGATTGCTAGTTAAAGTGCAATGAAAGAAATTGACTAAAAAACATATATTTTTTTGGTCCGACAAAAATTAGGGCCGGCTAGGTCCGGCACGCGACTTGCATTTCTGAATACTTTGGGCCCTAACCGAAGTCAGTCATTTTATTTCGTTAATCTTCACAACCATTTGCTGCAGAATTTTTTTTTGTTAAACTTATTCATTTATTAACCTTGTTCAAAAAGGAAGGAGGATATCAATTCGAGTGTAGTTTTTTTAATGTCTGCAGACGAATAACTCTGTCATTTGTGAACTTATTAAAAATTTTTTTTATTTGCCTGCGGTTTGGTCCCATAATTTTTTCCGAAAATCGGTGGAGAAATATTCTCCCACAAGCATAACTTTGTCATTTGTTAACCGATTTTCAAAAATCTTTTTAGTTTGAAAGGTTTTGCTAGCATTTTGGCCCAAAATTTTTTTCGGTGCTTAAATTCACCTCTCACTTTAATGCACTTTAGTGCCATAATTTTTGGGGCGCTACCCCACCTCCCCCAGAGATAGTGATGATCGCATAGCTGCTCAATTTATGAACCGATTATCAAAATTCTCTTTTTGTTTGAAAGGGTTTGCTTGAAGTTTGGTTCCATAGAAGTAAAACTGGCGCGCAAAAAGTGGTAGCCAGTGCCAAAAATGAAATCGGAGCACCAAAAAACATATAAAAGGATACCCATTACGTTTTTGTGTTTAATTTTACTCTGCTTTTCCCCATCTTTGACCGTTGGCCAAAATAATATCAGATATCAACTCAGAACCCTTGAAAACCCACCAACTGCTGATTTTGGAACGCCTAAAGTCAAACACAAACAGTTACCCACGGTCAGTTCCCGTAGGATGTTCGCCGATGTCCTGATGGAGAAAATAATACCAAAAATGGAATCGGAGCACCAAAACACATATAAAATCATACCCATTATGCCTTTTGTGTTTAATTTGACTCGCTTACAGCCTGCCCCCAAGCCCCTCTTTGCACAAAATAATATCAGAAATTAACGCAGCACCCTTAAAAACCACTCAGGTACTGATTTTGGCACGCCCAAAGACATGATTTTTGTCCGGTCATTTTGTCCGGTCATATTTTAGTTCTGTCCCAACGTGGACTGGTCGGTTTATACTTTTGTCATTAATATTTTGTGCACTTCGTGCTTTTTATCACCCAATCAACTGAAATTGGGCGGGGAGCAAAAGAAAAATGAAAATTTTGCACATGCCATACATATCACGCTAACGGTCAATGGTGGCCTAAGAACTTGTATGAAGAAAATGTTTCTTCATACAATGTTTAATGAAGCAAAAAACATTATTCAACTTATTCGGTAAAACCTTTTAGTTTAAGAGTTATAGGAAAACTAACCCGTATTCATTTTCAGGATACTTTTGGAAATTTGTAATCTTTAAATGCAAACGGACCGTTTACACTTTAGAAACTTATTGCACATTTCATACTTTTCATGGGTGGTATAATTATTCATATAAAAAATAGGAACACTACCATCTCCGCAAGACTGTATTTCTACTCTTAAGCACTAAAAAATACAAGTCCTTCAGCGATTTTTCTTCTTGCAGCCCAACCTAAATAAGAGCATTAAGTCAACGTGACTGCAGCAGGGTACGTATTTACCGTACATTCAAATTAAAATATATCTGTTGGAATGAATGTGAAATACGTACTCTGCTGCTAACGCGACGGCAAAACGCTCTTATGTAGGTAGAGCCCTTTCAGTGAAACATGTGTGTGTTGACAGACAAATTGCTAGAGAAATTTCCCGAATCATAATATGGTCTGATTATGGACGTAGTGGGTGCTCATTTAATCCAGTTTGTATTTTAATCGATTAATTGAACAAATAGTGCTGCAAAAATTGCAGTTCTTTAAAACACTTAGCAGAATATACAAATTCCTTCAGTTGGCGGATCAATGCTCTTAAAAAAAATAATGTTAGAAAACTCATCAGTACAAACGCGAATACTTCTTCTTTTAGAAAATAGAAAGCAGAAAAAGAAGATTTCTTCAATGACGTTCAATGTATTCTATAAAGATTACAGGGAATACGGGTTTTGGAACTATTATTGGAAGTACAATTGATTTCTTAAAAAGTGTGAAGTTCATGCTTTGTGGATTCCTGGTGTTAATCAAAGTGTATTCTTCCGCCTTTTGGCAATTGAGTAAACCCGTTGACTTATTTGTAGTCTATGTATGTATGTACAATATAGTGAAGTTATATGTCTATGACTACATGCAATATATCCATAAATATGTAATAAATAGAGTGTCCTGTGTGTTTTAAAGTTGATGTAGTTACATGCTATTTTAATTACATTCACTAAACGTACGAATGTCCTTTATATGAAAATTACTATATAATTAGTTTTAATTTTGAAATGATTTCATTGTAAAAAAAGATCGGGGGTTTCCTTATTTCGTTTGTTCATGTATTTTGCTAAAAATGTTGTTGACAACATGTAAACTTATGCACGTGTTGCTGCAATTGTTGCTTAAAGTACAGGAAAGAGAATATTGAAATGGAAATTTTGCTTTACCTAGATTGTAGCGTGGCATGTCTAGTAATGAAATTTTATATGTGTGGTTCTGTGAGCATGTTTTGTTTTCTTCTAATTTTTATGCGTGTTTACTTGCAATTTCTGTTAATTAAATCAGTTTAAATTTTCTGTCATTTAGATTTGATGTTTTTGTGTTTAAATTGGTCAGTCCTTCTTTTCCCTTTAATCCGAAGCGCTTATTGCACTTTTGTAATATGTTTAAGTCTGTATGTACATATTTTGTTTTTTTAATATTGTGATTATTTCTCGTATAGTACAGTACTTTACAATAAATAATTTTAGTATATTTCGAATTTTAGGTGGCGGATTAAAAATAAACGTAAGCCAAGATACTCATCCGTATTGCGGTTCATACATTTTCGCAGAAAGTTAGCGACTTAAAAAAATGCTATTGTGGTTGGAAAAGCGCCAATAAGTACTTATTAGTGTTTTCACTTATGTACATTCAGTTTGATACAATCTTACTACCTAACTGTGCTTGATAATCTAATATAACTCCTTCAGCAACAGAGTAAAACTCTTCGAAAGAACAACCGTCTTCTGATTTATTGATCGCAAAGTTATATTACTTACTAAAGACAGCTTTCCTTATTTTATTTAGGATCGTTAGGTTATATAGGAATACGTTTGCAATACATCTAAGGCAAGTTTTTCTGCAAGCTGTTGCGCTTATTGTAGATCTATAAAAACTATTGATATAAAAAATTACCGATTTTCCTTACGGAAATTAACTTGCAAATTTTTGACAAAGTTTACATTTAAAGGATTTATGAGTTTCAACTAGTTAACAAATCAGAAGTGAAAGTGTAATGAAATTTGAAACATGGTCCTTTTTCTTGGTCGCTTACTTCTGAGGGTAAATTTAAAAAGTGTTTACGTAAAATATAAAAAATAAACAAATAATAATACGATAAAGCTTATCCATCTGAGTTTATTTGAATTGATGAGAGCAAGAGTTGCCTAACTGGCCATTTTCTAGGCTCTCTTGAGCCCAAGAAAAGTTAGTAAACAAAAATGTCAACATATTTAGATTTAGCATTTCGACTGCACTATTTTTACTTTTTTTTATCGGCTTGTGACTTAGGCCACTCTTGATCAAATCGCCTCATTTGCCACATACATACATACATACGTTTAGGAAAAGTATTACTATTTAGTCATTATTAAAGCATAAACATAAACAATATAAAAAATAACAACAATTTCCGTCGCTAACAGCTGAAGATATTTTATAAAAATGTTTTTGGCCGCTGGTATTAATTTTTTTGTGAATTACCTTCAGCCATCATGGGAGATTTGATTCCATTTTGTGAAAAATTCATATCCACTTGTTCCAAATGTTTAAATTTTTCAACAATCATTTGCAAATTTTTGGGATCGCGTACATTCTCCAATAAATTGCGAAAGTATTCATATTGCTTTGGTGGAATTTTGGCACTGCCGCCGCTACCCACAACCAATTTTTCAAAAATATGTTGAAAAGTTTGTTTTTGAACATCGGATAAACTGGTGATTGAAGCAGCCGTTATAGGCGAAGGAGGTGTTGTCGGTGGTGAGGACACATTTGTCATATTTGATGATGTGCCAGTTGGAGTTTGATTTGGTGGAGGTGTGCTTTTTATGTCCATATTTTCCGATTTATATGTAATATTGGTTTGTATGTTTATTGAATTATTAAGTTTAAAAATTTATCTTAAATTTTGTTTATTTCATTTTTAGTTTAAATCACAGTAAAAACACTTTGCTAAAAACAATTTTTAAATTCTTTTTTTTTCACTACATGTGTGTAAGTAAGTATTTCATAAACAAAAGCTTGCAAAGCTTTAAAGCTCTTTTTAATGGTTATTTTATTTGCTTTGCTAATAAATTTGTCACTTGAAATATTTTTTTTTCGTTAGTGTATGACTACTAATTAAACTTGTTAAATGGCTGAAAAAATTATTTTAATCAAGTATTTGCCATTTATTATACACTTTTTTAATTGCATCGCGTTTAATCCGTTTAATTTGAAGCGCCAAAACACGAAACGTACCTTCTGACTTAAAGCAAAGGTAGCAATAAACATGAAAGCTAAAAAATTCTAGCACAGAAGCCAACACGTACCTACAAGAAAAAAATAATAATAATCGCTGTATACTTTCAAAGAGTCTTTGCGGCAGGGGAAATATTAATACACAAATTCAAATTGGAAACTTGTTCTGGTGGTTGTTTAATAAATGGTAGAAAAGAGGCCGGTTGGGAATGTTGGTTATTTTTACCTCAAAACATTCACAGCTAAACAAATAAGGCGGAGTTTCATTTTATTTCCTCTATACTATGAGAGTATTTTGTTGGGGTATTAAATCCTTAAAATATTTAAAAAATAATATATCCTTTATTTGTACTCCGTACATTAAAAGAGCGGGAGAGTTTATTGTAAATCCCTGAATTGTCTGGCATTGTGTTTTTTTTACAAACAATGATCTTTGTAGCAATTGTTAAAATGTGTTTGTCTTTTGTATTAACGCGTGCTGATAACTGAACTAAGCAGCTTTTGTTTTACCGAAAGTAAAAATATAGTGCGAAAACCTTTTGAATTCTTAATAGAGTATTCAATAGTCTCTATTGTATATTAGAGAGTGTTAGATATTACTTCTACTTGACTTGAAGTATCCATACGAGTGCTCATACCGCAAAATGTATTCTCGTAATTTAGAAACTAATTAAGTAAAATTATATTATATAGTAAATAATTATATCAACTGATTTAAGTATAATTACGTTATATTTAGAGTCTAAATAATCTGACTATTAAAAATAGTATATTAATAAAATTCAATGGCGTGGCGCACAGTGGCAAAAGAACAGTTTTTCGACTATTATTTTTAAAAAATAGAGAAATCTTTCACTAAGAAAAATTTATAATCGAAAAAAGCCACATATTGTGCTAGAAAAATCAAGAGGAGTTACTTAACTATTGTACAACGAAAACTGATGAAAATTTTCTTGCAACTCAGTAGGTTATGCATGTAATTTATTTTCACTGTTAACATTTTAGCAGCGTTTTTATTGAAACTAGTATGGCCTACGGACGACACAATCGTTAGTATTTTAGATATCGATGGCTTATATTCAAAATCCTCTATATTAAAAATCACAACTTTTAAGGAGAGCATAAAAACTGTTTATTTCGTTCATGGATAGGTAATCTTAAAATCTTTGTTCTATAATATATTTTAAAATCCAGGACTCAATATTGTGTGTAAATTTATTTATAAAATTTTCCATTACTGGCAGTTTTATGAAAAGATAGAGAGTTTTGTTATTCGAAAATACGCAATATGTTATAAGATAGATGTTTTTGTATAGTAAAAAAATAGTAGAAAAAATGAATTAAGTAAATTTTTATTGTATAATATGATTAAGTTTTATTGCGAGATGTAAATAAAAGAACAAAAACCATTACTATACACCGCAAGTTCCACGATGCTAGGAATTTTTTCTGAATTTTTTTATTCTTTACAATACTAGTGATTTCTTCAATATATTTAGCAATTTTTCGTGAACATGCGCGGGCTCGTCACATTTACCAGATGACGGTATATTTGTGATTTTCGATGTATACTTCTCTTGCAAACGCTATCTAGAGTTGAAGGTTAATTCCATTTAAATTACTTATGTTTGAAAGGCTGCGTCGAATGGTGGATAATTGGCTTTGATCGGATAAAAAAATGCCTGATTTATTGTAGGTCAAAGTTAAGCCGTTTTGTACCAGAATTAATAACAAAATCCATCGATTTAAATTTTTGAGTGATATTGTTTTTAATATTTTAAATTAAAATTGAAATTTTTTAACAGTCCATTCACACAGAAAAATTTCCATGTAAAATCGTCGAAAACCAGGTTAATTTAACCTTTTTCGGTAGTGATTTTGCTTCATAGGTGTTTCATGTTAAATCACCATGATTTACAATAATCTTGAAAGAAAATTTTTCCTTTTGAATTAACTATATTTCATGTTGATATAATATTCCAGTACATTTAAATCAAAATGAAGTTGATACTGAAATAATACGAAAAATTATATTAAATCAAAGTAATTTCGGGTTGAAACAACGTGAATTTGATATTGGAACAACACGAAGAATCATGTTGAATCAAAGTTATTTCAAGTTGAAACGACGTGAATTTGATATTGGAACAACACGAAGAATCATGTTGATTTAAAGTTATATCAAGCTGAAACAACATGAATTTAATGTAGCTATTTTATTAATTATTTTACTTACGTGATAGTCATCAGAAAACTTTGCGTTGTAGCTGACTGCCCCAGCCAAGATTTGAACTCGTGCCGCCTGCATGATAGTCCACGCGCAAACCACTGCAGCCACAACAGCTTCAAACTTTTCTTTACTTATACACTAAATAAATACCATCGTATGTAAAATGCATTTCATTTTAATTCAACATGATTTAAATGATTATTTAACATAAAACTTATTTGAAATTAAAGTTATAGTCATGTGGATTGAAAATGAAACTTAACGTTTATAACAAAATTGTTTTAAGGGTGATTTAAGGTTAGATTAATAATTTTCCGTTTAAAATTAATATGAAACAATGGTAATTTTAAACCAGCAGCAGTAAATTTTCGCTGGTAATTCGTTTTTTGACGTCTACATAGACGACACATGTAAGAATAAAACACAACAAGTCACACAACTAAGCAGAACAGTGAATTGTAGCAATGAACAAAGCAAATAAACACTAACAAAGTCAAACGACAAATTATTTCTTACATTCCTTTTATTTCTGTGTGTTCGATTACAAAAATTTTAAGGTTTAATATACTGAAATCAGACGAAAACTAAAAATCGTATAATAAAAAAAAAAAAACAAAACACTAGCATTTAAATTTACTTGCAAATCCGTTATCTATAGTTTTTAGTTTTTCTTTATTTTGTTTCTTACTAGTGCATTTTTTAGTAAATTTAAATCCTAGTGCTTTCCTTTTTTCATTATAGAATTTTTAGTTTTCATCCGATATCTGTCGATAATTCCTTAAAACGTTTATGATCGAATGAAATATTAAAAAAAGTTATATTATTATGGATTTCTTTTTACCTGTTGTACAAAACAGCTTATAAACAGATATTAGTGAAAAACGTTAAAAACTTCATAAAATCTTATAATCGATCCATTTGAACTCAGGCATTTTTTATCCGATCAAAGCTAATTAGCCACTATTCGACGCGTAATTTAGTAGCCTTTCAAATAAGATACAATTACAAATAATTTTAATAGAACCAGCCTGTGACTCTGCATGGCGCTTGAAAGAGAAGTATACATACGAAAAATACAAATGCACCGTTATCTGGCAAATGTGACGTGATGTGAAACAAATATAACATTTCTTGTTACTTTTACGACAATAACAACATATAATTATAGCATTGGCATTGACATTGACAATAGCTTACAAAAAGCTCTTCAAAGTTTTGGTCTATTCAGACCAACCTTTTCCAATGCGTAAAATCAATATTCAACTTAAAAGAAAAACCACCCTTCTCTATGGTTCCAAGACGTGGACCGCTGCATAAGACCCGGAGAATTTTGAGAATCTTCTGGCCATGGATTATATCCAATAACAGACTAGAGTAACATTCCCATCAACAGCCTGCAGCTATCGAAATAAAAAAGCGTAAATTGAGGTGGATTACCCACACTCTTAGTAGGCAATATAACGACATCACGAGAAATTCTATACCATGGAAGCCACAGAGTAACCGAAGAAGAAGACGTCTAGCTCACACGATAGCACAGATTGACGCAGAAATAGCCGCCATGAGTAAAAGCTGGAGTGAAGTGAAAGTGATGGGGCAAGACAGAAACATATTCAACCAATTTATTGAGGCCTTACTTATGCTTCTTATAGGATCGATGGAAATATATTATATTGTAGTATTCTTAAATACCAGAATTAGCTTTCATCATTTTATTCATAAATATTATATATATACAGATTTCTTTTGTGTGGAGCCTTATAGTGACATTTTACATAGGATATATTTTCAATAAAAACCAGCCTCATCTGGGCTTTTGGGATATTTTAGCACTAACTGTAAATAAGTACGAAATTAACCCTTAAACATATATTAAGTTTTGACTTATTTTTGAAGATCAAGTTGAATTTTGGCTTCTGTGCCGTTGAAGACTTTTAGCAGAATTTCAGGACAAATATATTTGTATTAAATATTAAAGGGCAGTTTTTGTACTTATTTTTTTAAAGAAAAAAAAAACAAATAAATTAAGTAAAGTGGGACTTTGGCTCGCACACGAAGGGTTCCGTACGAATACACATATGTATATCCCTTTTCGTTTTTTCCCCTTTTTTTCATTTTGGCAGTTTTTTCGTTGTGCTTTTTTGTTTAATTTAATTTTGTTTGTTTTTTAAGTATTTTTCGTTGTTTTTGGCGATTGTTTTGGTTTTGGCGCTTTTTTAATTTTCGTGATTTTTTCGTTTTTTTCTGGCGATTTTTCTTTTTTTGCAATGTTTTTGCCGATTTTTTTAGTTTTGGCAATTTGTTGTTTTTTTTCAACGTTTTTTCACTTTTTGACGATACTTTTAATTTTAGCAACTTATTTTAGTTGTGGCGATTTTTTTCGGTTTTGGCGCTTTTATCGGTATTTTTTTAGTTTTAGCTATTTTTTTTGCTTATGAAATTATTTTTCGTTCAGGGCTTTTTTTCCTTTTTTTTTTGGCGATTTTTGGTTTTTTGCAATTTATTTTTGTTTTTTTGCCAGTTTTTTTAGCTTTGGCGTTATTTTGGTTCTGGTGTTTTTTTTGCTTTAACGTTTTTTTCGCTTTTTGACGGTATTTTTAGTTTTAGCAATTTATTTTCGGTTTTGGGGATTTTTTCTTCGGTTTTTTGTTATTTTTGTTTTGTTTTAGCGATTTTTTTTGTTTTGACACTTTTTCGTTTTGGTGATTTTTTTTTGGTTTCTTGCAATTTTTTAGTTTCGGAGCTTTTTTTGGGTTTGTCCTTGTTTTTGGTTTATACTTAAAATTTAAGGATTACAAGATTTCCCGTGTTGACTCACTATAGCAATGTGAATAAGGGCAGGAAGCTATAACTGACACATTATGTTCAAATAGCAAAACTTTTACTTGAACAATATATGCCAACTTTGAACAATATTTGTTTTCTGATCGATCAAATAATGTTATCTCAAATAAAAACTTGCCATTGCATGTTTGTTCAATGTTTTCTTCGTACCTTTTAACATGATTGCTTAAAATATATTATGAAAAATATATTGCCTGTTTGTTCAATATTTTCCAAATTAAACAGTTTTTGCGCTCTTCTGAAGACTTAAATTTTTTGAGTTATCATATTTTGAATATATGCGCGCGTTATACATTCCCAATCTGCTTCCATGAAAATTCATTCCCATTTAAATTTATGTATTCCCATTTTGAATTCGAGTATTTGTGCTTAAAGTTGACTGCAAATATAAGCGGTAAAGCGCTGAGTAATATAAATATCTTCATATATTGCAATAATATCAAGTTTTGTGTTAAAAGCATCCCTTATTTACTTTTCATATTTCCTATAGGAGAGTATTTGTTTTCTGGCGGAATTATTATTTTATCTAATGTTGCGGTTTATTGTTTTATTATTTGATTGAAAAATTAAAACGCAATATGTACGTAGATAAAAAATATATGCTTTTTTTGGTACATTACCTTTTTTGTTGTTGCGTTTCTTCTTGTTCAATTTCTTTTTTGCTTTTTGTAACATGGTTTCCTTTTTATATGCAGCCATATTGGTTTTTCCGGTATCACTATAAAGCAAGGATTTTTGTTTTCGAAAAAAGTAAATGAATGGTTTAAGGAAATACTGATATCTTTTTCTATTTTGTAGCTTGGCAGGATATTATTTAATAATATATTGAAATATATACATTCGCTTTAATAGGAGTATGAAAGTAAGGCCATTGAAACGAAAAGATTGGCTTTTTCTTGAAAATTTATTTTTACACAAAAAATAAAAAAAATGGTTAATATTATTTATAATGTTATGGAATACAAATTTTTAGAGGACAGCCAGCAAGCACCCCTATCAGTTATAAATGCAGAATATGTTAGTATTATAAAACATCCAAAATGGATAAAACTTTAATGTCATCATTAATGGAAAGTTAAATTTCTTGTCATACAAATGATATAAAAGAAAAATGTAGCATACAGGCATATCACACATTTCGATCGGAATGTTTTTAGTTTGGTACCTTCATTCTGATAGTTTTTTTACATTCTTCAGATTCCATTTAATTAATGTATCGAAAGAATTTAGTGCTTACATCTCATTTAATGGTTTACATATAATTTATTTATTTAAACTAGAAAAACATAAAAGTAGTTTTAAAAGTTTTAGATATTAGCATTGTTATTTCAAAGTTTAGTGCGCTAAATTTAAATCCTTTTTCAGTTTTTTTCTATCATGTTCAGATTTTTATGGACATGACTATATGACACCCGGAATAGGGCTATAACACTAATATATTTCATCATAATTTGAGAACGGTTTATTTGATTATGCTATGCAAGAGGAAAAATGCCGAGGAGTACCACTATATTTTTTTGATGTGTGGAAACTTTAAATTCTATGCATAAATTCTTTTTATTAATTAGTTAGTCTATTTTATTTTCGACCTTTTTTATTATTTATTTAATATTATCGAAGCTTGAGGTCAGGTTTTTATATACAAATTTACAAATTTATTATTTAACCAATATTTCGAAACTTCATTGTATGGCTTCTTCAGGGAAGTAAATTATGTATAAAATGATTAACGAAAATTCAAATTGATAAAACAAAAAATTGTCAAATGGAATATATGAAAAATCAAAAGAACAGAAAAAATATTTAGGAAACAAAAAGTATAAAATGCTAAATATTTAATTTCCGCTTCTGTTCTTTTATAGCAAATATCTATAGCTTTGCGCAACATTAACTGTATCCGTCTTATTATGGTATCCGGTATACCTTCGACCTTTCTAATTACTTATTATTATCAAATATTTTCGACTTTCCTAATCTTTCGGACATTTCAGGTACACAATTAGAGATTTATAAATTTTTGGTCCAGAAATAAAGTTCGAGTTTCTTCACATATTTCTATATTGTTTTATTAAACTACAAATCAGGTGAATAGGAAGAGTATTACATTTTTGTTTATATTATGAAATTCAGTATCACTTATTAACATTACACAGAAAAAATGATCATAGCTTTATTTTAACACGCATGTGTTTGAATTTGTTTTTAAATTTTATTATATTTTTGTATGATTCTAAAATATTCCAATAGAAAATTTTAATAGAAAAAAATTCGATTTTTTTCTTATTAAATATTTACGAATTTTAGTTTTTAATTTTGTGACAGGTCCCATTTCTGTAAAAAAAAAATATTTGAATTTATGAATTTAGTAATAGAATACGAATTATAGTTTTTTCTGTGTATTCTTTCTATAACATTTTTGGCAGTATTAATGATCATTCTTTTTGAATATCTAGAAAAATAGTTAATTAATCTGCCTGGAGAAGTGGGTTTCTGATACAAATCTATTAATAAACAGTTTTTCTCCTAATAACTATTTTATCCAAGTATGGAATCATAGAGTCAGATGCCCTTTCAATAGTGAACTTAATATCAGGATGAAACGACTTAAATACCGATAAAATAGTCGCTATATCATTTTCTGAAATAATGCAAAATAAGTCGTCAACATACTTTGTCAAAAATTTTCATTTAATATTCAATATATAAAGATATGTGTCCAGTAGTATATCATAACTATATCAGCCACAATTGGCGAAGCTGGAGAACCCATTGGAAGACCTTTTTGATAATTTTGTTTAAATTTGAGATTTTTGAAGAGGCTGCGCCACTGATTTTATCATAACTTATAAAGGGTTGTCCAATTTTATTACAAAAAACCACTAAAAAACTTTAAATAAAATTACCTTTAAGCCGTTCTAACATTATTTTATATACTAAGGCACATATGCATAACGTAAACTTGGCATGAAATTAGTATAACTGATGAAAATAACTCTTAACGAGTTCTACTATAGAATTTTGCATTAAAAAAAATCAGTGCACAATGTAGTCATGCGTCAAGACTGCAAGCTACTGTCGTTTTGATTTCCAATTGTGTGAAAAGATTCTTTAAGATCCAGTTCAATTTTGCTACTTATACTAAGTTCCTGCCAAGTTTTACTTAGGCATACGGTCATAAATGTTCTTAGAATTACAATTATGTATAAATAAGTTAAAGAAAAGCAAACAGCTTTATTTCATGAAAATCGATGGATATATATTAATTTTATTCATAATAAAATGAAATCACCTGATTGTTGCAAAAAATGCGAATATTTACACTGTACAACAAAATCAATTTTATTTGAAAACACAAGGTTCTTACAACTGATTCTGGTAGAAGTAACCAACTAAATACATACATGTATCGGCGTTTTATAAGTTTACATCTAGGATTTACTTTAGGCGGAGTTAAATTTTCCCTCCTTTTGCACATACTGATTCGGCATTGTATATCTTTTAGGCCTTACTTTTAACGTATAAGATTTGTTCAGCACTTCTATATCAAATAACACAGTTAACATTTTTGTACAACATTGTAACCCTTTAGTTCTTCGGGGTATGGTCGTTTTGGCCCCTAAATAAATAAGGGCCAAAAAACTTCCAACTTCGCAACTTTTATATAAACTATGTGACTTCAATTTATTATGAAAAAAAATTTATACTAATAAAAAGTGTAAGGTTTTTCCATTAAGCAAACCGATTCCTTGTAAAGTACTTTATGTTCACAATATACATCCGATTTTGATGAAACATACCATTTTAAACATATTTATTCACAGATATGCACAATTCATATTTCGATCAAATTGGTTTAGAATTTTTGGAGCTATAAGCATTTAAAGTTGCTACTAATACATACACACGTATTACTCATCCATGTAAGTTGAATAAAAGAAACAAAAAGCAATAAAAGTATGTATGTGTTGTTGTTTGCACTACGCTGTCCGTCTGTTTGTCTGTTACAGGCTTCTTTCTGTATGTTTCAGACCTGATTTTTTCACAGTAACACCAACTACTAAAAGTTCATGAATGTGAAAAATTAAAGGTTGTACTAAAGCGAGCAACGAAACGTGTTAATATCATAATGTAATAATTAGACACTTGACATAGTCAGAGTTAGTGTATTGTTATACAAAATACACCAATAAGTAGTGAAATTTAGACAATATAAAATTTAAAGGGTATTCTATCAGGTAATATAGTTTTGACGATGTAATTTTGTCAATGAGATGTATCTTGGAAATCGTAAGAGGCAAACTCTTGAAATGTTCACAGTTAGTGCAGTATTTTAAAGACAACAGTAACGAATTCTAAACAACAAAATAAACTAAAAATTTATGCATATGCCATTAGGTAAGTTGATTTTTAAATTAAGGTGCATCTTATGAACCGCAACAATTAGACAATTAAAACAAACAAAACTAATAATTAAGGTATATCCCTTCAAGTAAATCGCAAAAAATCGCTAGAACGGAAAAAATCGCGAAAACAAATTAAATAAAAGCCCGCGTAAGCTATAAAAATCGCTGAACAAAAAAAAAATCGGCTAAAGATCACCAAAACAAAAAAGCAATTAAAAACAAAACTAAAAGAGTAGACAGCACTAAAAAAGTTCCCAGAATGAAAAAAGCGCAAAAAAACCGCGGTCTGAAAAAACGCGAAAAATTAAAAATATTGAAAAAAGCACCTAAACGAAAGAAAACTAAAACTAAAAAAGTAGACAACATAAAAAAATCGCCAGAATAAAAAAGAGCTACAACAAATAAAGCACCAAAACGAAAAAACCACTAAAACAAAAAAAAAACAAAAATCGGCAAAAAAAGAAAAAATTTAAAACAAAAAACAAAACACCAAAACGAACAAAAGTCCCCAACACCAACAAAAATCGCCAAAACGAAAAAAGGAATTATGAATATGGTATTCGAACGGAAACATTCGTGTTAGAGTCAAAATCGCATTATAATAAATTTTATATTGCGTGGCTGTTTTTAAATAGATTTTTATGACGTTTAATAACTTTCCTGTGAACCTTAATGAAATTATTTATATCTAGAATACGGACGATTGTGTCGCCCGTAGGCCATACTAGTTAATATATAATTTGAATTGTTATCTATGGTCGGTTGGATACAGTTGGTTGGAAGAATGTAATTTCATTTCATGCAAAACGTTTTAATCTTCTGCTTCCCGAGATAATATCACAGCAATGTCTTCATCTATATTCTTCTTAATTTTTTTCGTATACGTACTTAATATTTATTAATTACTGCTCCGAATGTCGTTGTTGCAACAGTAGCTGGTAAAAATTAAAAATAATTGATGTTTGAAAGATTCATCATTTAGTTTAAGCAACAGTTTGTTAATTGTTAATTCTGTATGTTTTAACGGAGGGCAAGAAAAAAAGAAAAAAATTAACAAAAAAAAAAACACAAGATGTAATTGAAATATAAACTTTGAGGTTAAACTTATAATGAAATTACCTCGAATTCAAATTCAAACGATAAATAAATTTCCCCTCATTTATCGTTTTATGATGAATGTGGTGGATGGGGTGGAGTTAAAACGAGTTGGCCAAATACATCATGTTGGTGAATGAAAGAGTAAAAGAGAGCTTCTGCGTAGAAAAGTTTACAAACGTGTGTATGTTTATAAAAGTTATCATTGTATGGGTGCATCTGTTGGGTGTGTGGGTAAGTTTTTGTAATGGGGTTTGAGTTTTTTGATGGTAACCACACTTTTTCATTAAAGTTAATGCTCTCTTTACAGCTTTATTGGTTTTTAATGAGTATTTGAGTTGATGAAGAATTTAATTTATGATGTCCCACAGACCCAATCCAATCACAACATGGCATCGTGCATTCCATTGATGTGCCCTAGCAATTCAACCTGACTGAATTCAACTCAATTCTGCTGTTGTGTTTTGCTACAAGCAAACAAACAACATAAATGTCATATACAACATGTGAGCTACATGGTCAGTCACAACAACCACATTAAGGATGTGTTCTGCTTTTATTCAATTTGAATACAGAAAAGCGACAACGTTAACGAGAACGAAAATAAAATAGGAACATTTTTTTTCATTTTTATTTCATGATGAATGCTTTCCCAGGCAAAGGAAGATGTTGGTGTGTGTAGAGCACGTAACACCCATTCAGAAAATGGTCTGGTGTTTGGTTGGTTGCTTGGTCGGTCAGTCAATCGGTCTTTAATCAATGACAGGCGTAGCTAGATATTTTTTAGGTGGGAAAATCTAAGACTTAAAATATATATTATAGATTTTTGGATTCTTTTTAACTATAAAGCATAGTACTGTGTTCATCATTTCGTGCGAACTGCTGTCAAAAGTTCATATAAAAAAAATTGTCACGAATTTCTCATGAAAAATTGTTTCAGAAGTAGTACTCTGTTTATTTTGTGAAAAACTTATGAAATGTATCTACAACAGTTTGAGTCTTCATGCGAAATAATATTAGCACCACTTTTTTCCTGTGGAATATTCAACAAACGCATTGGTTTTTTTTAAAACGTACACAATTGCAGCATACTTTCAAGGGCTATCATAATTGGTTA
The DNA here is from genome assembly GCA_956483635.1 of Panzeria rudis. NCBI lineage: Eukaryota > Metazoa > Arthropoda > Insecta > Diptera > Tachinidae > Panzeria > Panzeria rudis. Next base: position 151,579,500 of record OY101450.1, read on the forward strand.
CTTGTCATATTTTTCGTATGAAAAAAGTAATGCTGATCAACATTTTTCGCAAATTTGAACAGAGTACTTAGCTTAATGCGGGTGCTAGACGGATCAATATTTTAGCTTCAATATATGTGTTTGTTAAGAATATCAAAAGCATTTTGATATTCTTCAATATTTCCCCTCCGTATATGTATACATATTTTTTGTAAACAAACACACACAAACACATCTATTGAAACTGAATATTGACCTGTGTGGCATTCGCTTAATACATGAACGATGATGAGAAGCTGTAGTGGCTTTCGGAAGTAATAACGTTTACGTCTCATTTAGTATCATTAGACTTTATTAACTTTTCTGTATTTCTTTTTTAATTAAAATCACATATTTACACTACGCAGCCTTTCTTTAAATTGTTTTAGGTATAATTACTTTACTTTTAAGTTCTACTCAAAAAATATTTTGTTGTTGCCCAAGTTGATTATATCGTTAGATTCGACTTCTAACACTTTGCATGGAAGAAAACTATATATCACTTCAATATGTCAGTCAAGTGATACGTTCTATTTTAACCGGTCAATTATTAGATTTAGAGATTTGTTCGAAAATTAAAGTTTATTTGCAACCAGAGCCTTTCTACGCCTATGATTTTTATACCAGTAGTTTGCTTCGTTTTCATGTTGTTCTTGTAGTTATTATTGTGTTATTTTCGTTGTTGTTTTACTTTTAATATTGAATATGCAAAATGCTTGGAGAACTTAATAAATTTTACATACAAACTAAATGTAGATATAACGTCCCTGAAGGAAGACAGGGGTCAAGTGTCTCCAGGTCACCACTTTTGTCGACAAGTTTGGTGACTTTTTGGTAACACTGTCAACGAATCGTCTACACTTTTTATTTTACCTTTAATGGGGAGAGATGTTTTTGATACCTACAAAACTATTTTTTATTGTTTCATTTTGAATACATATAAATATCTAACATAATATCGTAGTTGTTTACTATAATCTTTAAAATGCACTAGTAAATCCCTGGTGACAATGTGTCAATGTGGTCCCATAAGAACCACCTAGTCCATAATAAGTCAATAGTTCGGAAGTCAGTAGTGAAATCTCAGTGACAAGCACATGTTAAATGTCTATAGCGCAGAATATTGTCTGGGGTAAATGCAGTCAGTAGTACTGGTGACAAATGCAATAGTGAATCAGTACAGTTTTACTATCGACATTTCCTTCAGGGTTATATATGGAGGTTTATTTGTGTTCCTGTGTGTTTTATTTTGTCAAATTGCTTGTTAAATGATGAGAAGTAACATGGAGTGAGAGGAAAAGGACAATTTTTCAACTTAATATCTAGAAAAAAAGCAGCCATTTAACTGAGCAGCATACATAGACATTTCGGCTCAAACTGCCTCTTCTTAATCCAACCCCTTGCCCCTGTTTAGCTCAGGCTTCACACCATATATTTATCTAGTTACATTTATTTATTCGTTCAATTCCTGTGTATACATATACATATATGTATATGTACATAAATCAATTACATAAGCACGTATATGTGAACCACCGTCGTTGTCATCGTGCTTTGATGATTTAATTTTCTGGTCTTCTAATTTAATTTTATTATAGAAATACTCAATAACAAGGATGTGTGTGGTGCGGCATGGAATGATGCAATGTGGTATGTGACATGTTTGTTATTTAGTCTTCTTCTTGTTTCTCTTTAACGAGCACCTTCCTCTCTGCCGCAGACAGTTCGTAGCACATCTGCACAAAAAGCCATGCAAATTCATTAATGGAAAATGGTGGTATTTAATTGGAAAAGGAAATGTGCCAAGGTGTGCTTATAAAAAGAAATTGACACAAAGAGTTCTGCAACATCAACACTACATGAACGTATACACGTGTATGTAGATGTGTTCTTTCGAATACATACACAAAAAAAAAACATCCACATATGAAAATGAATTTCATTTATTGTGCTCGAATACATACTACAATTGAATTGTTATGGCAAAATGGTAATTCGTTTAACAGTGATCTAAGAATTTATTGTTAAATTAAATTTTACGTAGTACGTTTATACCGACGTATGCACATATGTAGCTTTGTGAAAATCTGTTTATTCAGAAAAAAGCCAAATTTAATTTTCAGTAAAGAAATTCAATAAATTAGTGAATAGTACATATATACTTGCATTAATGGAACAATTCGCGAATTATTCGACTGCTTACTTGCGCCATAAACCTAACTTGTTAATAGGGCTGATTTTTAGTTTTTTTACTAAGGCACAAATTTTGTAATGGTCATTTCTAATATTCCCACCAGGTACATCAGCATATGTATTTCATTTTAACTCGGAAACTGTATTCTCGATTTCGATCAACAAAACGCCAAAATATGCACGATATACATTTGTAATTACGTTCAAACTTTATTAATATAGTATTATGATTATTTCGAACATATTTGCTTTGTGAATCCAAATTGATTATTAGGCTAAGGTTCCTTACGTTATATTCAGAAAGAATTGGGCATGATTAATATTCCAAGGAACAAGGGAAAAATTAACATCAACTTAATTTTTCAACGTACACAGCAGAACGGAGTAGCGGCACTTTCGGAAGCCGCTACACTTCCCTCGTCATTGCTCAAGTGTATTTGCTTATCACCACTTGTCAGGTGGCTCTGTTGAATGTGATTTTAATTCTTATATATACAACTTTTTCGTGAAAATTTAATACGAGAATTAAATCACTCTCAAGCTGATATTAAAGTGCACTTTCCCAGCGTTGCCATCGGTTTATTTTTCTTCATTCTCATTTTTCTGATTTTTGTTCTACTCAAGACAAACTTTTTTAATTTGATTTTATACTTAAGTATATATGAACATGTAAACATGTGAAAAGCTCAAGCCAATAGCTAATTGTTTATTAATATGATTATTTCGCACGTACTTCTCGTATTCAATTTTCACGAAAATGTTAAATAAGAATTCAACAGAGCCACCTGACAAGTGGTGATAAGCAAATACACGTGAGCACTGACGATGGGAGTGTAGTGGCTTCCGAAAGTGGTGCTACTCTGTTCTACTGTGTACTTTGAAAAATTAAGTTGATGTTAATTTTTTCTTTGTTCCTTGGAATATTAATCAGGCTCAATTCTTTCTGAATATAACGTTAATATAGTTTTGATCAACGCTTTTGGAGTTATTCACAAATTAGTATAGCATAAAAAATTTAAACATGCAAAAACTGTTTCTTTTAACTGTTATTCGTAAGGACAGGTATCTTACAAACAAAATAGCCATATAACATGAAAATCGACGGATAAATGTTGATTTTATTAACAATTACATAAGTGAATACTCCCAGACAGGTAAAAGGTACTTTCGGTTATAAGTTTATTTTTAATTTGAAAAAAAAAAAACTGATGTACATAGTGGAAAAATTAGTCATTCCCATTAAAAAACCTGTACGTTATAGAAGAAAGAACCGATTTATTTGCTGACCAGCTTAAAGAGAGCATAATCCTATTTTGGTTATATAAAAATATTTAATTCAATAAATGTTTAAGGAAATACTCATGAAGAACTACTTTTCAACTAAAAATTAATATTTTGTTATTTAGATTTACATGAAAACGCTATTTCCTGCTTAAATTCGCATAAGAAGACACAAGTCGTGAGAGTAGGCAAAACTGTGCCCAGCATTATAGAACGTCAAAAAAAGTTTATTTTAAAAACGCTTCAAATCCGGTGAATCATTAGAAATTGTCAAAATTTTTACTACTTTGGGATTGCAAATTTTGCATTTTATTGACTTCTTTGGAATGTATTATTTTACTGAATGTAGTAACTTTTATTTCATAAGTATGGAAATATTAAATTTTAGATATGCAAGCTCTGCCGGTTTATTACATTTGTTATATGTGCAACCATTTTTAAAATTGTTTATAATGAATTAATTAATTTAATGACGGGGATGTATTTATTTTTTAATTTCGTTTCATATAAAATATTTTAAATCGCATAGATGGAAAAGTTGATATCATCTGATATTTTTATTTCATTGTTGCATTTTATACCCGCATTTATTATTATTTCTTATTTATAACACGATACAGATTTCCAGCAAAAAATATTAAGTAGTTTTATTAAAAAAAAAGACATTCTCGCTTCGGTTTAGGTTAAGATATGTTTCTGAAATTTAGTTTACATATAAAGAAGGCATTGATTTTCATTTTCACCAAGTCAAGAATTTTGGTCTTTTGAGATATTACTATGTTGCTGCAAAGAAACGTTATGTATTTCTTAAGCAATGACTTAAATGCAATTGTGTAAAGGTTCTTTCTTATATAAATTTTGACCGAAATTTTTAAGAAAAAATTTTAAACGTTTTAAAAATAACTCAATTGTTTTAAAAATATAAATTTGTTTAATGAAAGCTTTGGGAAAGGATTTCTTTAACTTGTTAAATAGAAAATCTGTCCTACGGCCATTTTCACAATGTACAATTAAAAGTTCACGTGGACTTTAGTGGCAAGTCTTGTATGTCGAACTTGTCGATAAAGTCTACGTTAACTTTTAATCGTACATTGTGAAAAGGGCCGATAATTAAATTAGATTTGAAAAATGCATATTTAGTTGTCCAGTGGGTGCCCTCTAGCTGATTAGCAGCGACGCTAGGATGCCAGTCCAGATTTCTTGGGTTCGATTCCCGCCATATACCCTGGGTGTTTTCCGCCGACAAGCTAAATCGCTTCGCGGTTTATGTTTGTGTGTTGTTGTGATATTACCGTATTGTTGTCGTACTAAAAATGTCACATTAATATCACTGAATAGGTTTAAGTTGAAACTTATTATTACGGCTTTAATTAAGTTGAAGTTGAATTTCATTTTCCATCCCTGCCGCTATTTTCAATGACATTGAGTATCATACCAGTATGGTAGACTTGCATGGTGAAGTGTGCTGCGAATAGAAGTGTATTATGTGTGCATATGAAAATATGTAATTATTTTTTAATTAAAAATCATTTTGCGTGTGTTTATAAGAGTGCGTTTTTGTGTGTTAATGGTTGCGACTTAATTAAAATGTAAGTAAATAATCATTTTAATTATTAAAAAAACGCTTGTTTTTCAACTTTTGTTCTGCAAGTTTTTTGCACATTTATTTTTTTCGTAAATAATTATTTTAATTATTAAAAATTATTTAATAAAACATAATTATGTATTATCAATACATATGATTAACAAACAAGTGGTAAGAAAAGCAATGAATGCACAAAAACATCCATTCATACTTATTTATTTGCTAATTAAGAAAACAAAACAACAAATAAAAAGTATGAAAATCAATTAAAAATCATTAACGAGTAGCAATTTTTAAAATCAACAAAAGACTGAATAGTCGCTGTCAAAATTGTCCACAAAGGAAAAAACACACACATGCAATATAATAAATCTTCATACACACACATTCACATTCATTAAATTATTTGATTGGTTTGTATAGCAACTCCTTCATATAATTCATTATTCTACTTTGAAAGTGTAACTAAATCAAAATTCAGTGCAAAAGACATTTACTTAATTTCATCATTCGCTTGTTTTCCCAGTTATTCAATTTAATTTTCTATTCACTTTTATTCATACAAATTGCTTTTTGCTCGTTCTCGTGTGTAAGTTTGTACAATAAAGAGATAAAGGAAAAGTACGAGACTGACTAACTTTCCTATGCACTCCTAGACACTCTTCCAAGAATAAATTGTTATTATATCTGACAAAAACCTTGGAGGAGTAAAATTCAATCATAAAAGAAGAACAACCCTGTCGGAAACTCAGTTAACTTTAAATTAACTTTAAGCTAACTATTTCGCAACTAGTGCTGACTGACACTAGGATTACTTTCCAATGGAAACAACTAACCATTTTGATATTGGAATGTCCTAGGCGGTAGTCAATTGTCACACTATGCACAACTTTTTAGCTAGCTTAAAGTTGACTTTGTTTAAGTCACTTGGTAGTTAGTATATTTACAAAAAGATGTTGCTGGGGTTCGAACTATGTATCACACGTTTTATAGTCAACGCGCTGCTGACCACCCAGCTAAGGTACTATTTGAAATAATAATAGCAAAAGGTTAATATAAATGATATGAATTTCAAAGTAGCTGAGAGTAAAATTGCTGGCTCTCACCAAATCCTATTGTGTACTCAACTTACGAATTGATTTTCTGGATTTCATTCTGGATAACATTATAGTTAGCTTTAAGTTAGTCCAAGAATAGTTAACTATAAGTTGATTATTTTTATAGTCGACTATTGATTTTCCGACAGGGAACATATTACTTCTTTCAAGAACACACCAACATACATTTGCATGTATATATTGTGTACCTAGCGGGTAGAAGAAGACCTTCTTATTGCAGGCCTTATAAAAGAAAGACATGCTTAGACATTTTTTCTTATCTAACTGCTAAAGAATGCCTTACAGAAAGCCTCGGCTATTCGATATAAGAGGCAAGATATAGATTCCACATTTGCTTCTATGAGAAGGGAGAAGATAAGGAGTAGCATTTTTTGTTTTTATTTTGCCAAAGCAAAAGAAATTCGTTTTCTTCATCAACAATGTACTTTATAACTAACAAACATTTTCATATGTATATAAGCTGAAATTTACGTACAAGAGATATCATACATGCTGCTATTATGCCGTTTATGTTGGAGCTAATTAACTTATACTTATTTCGGCGAAATTATTCTTGTCCAATTAAATTCCTTCTTAATAAATACATTCTTATAAATAATTACTTTAGATGAAAGGAAATAATTCGAAATAAAAAATCACATTAATCAACAGTAAAGAAACCGCTATAAAAATTCCGAGATTAAAAAAATTTACCTCCATTTGCTTTTTGACAGACCTTTCTTAGAAACCCTCCAAAATAATATTTTTAGAAGGGGTTTTGTCACACCTTCCAGAAATAACAAACGGAAGAAATTCCCGCAATCACAACCTGTATGAAATGGAGCGAGAAGGCCTTGTACATCAAAAAGAAGGAGTACATAGGCCTTCTAGAAGGTATATGTACTTCTCCTATTTCCCGCCGGGTAGTTGCTTGGAACGATCTCAAGTCTCATTCACATAGAAAATGTCCTTACAGATTTACACACACATAGAAATATTATTACTGATGTGGTTGGTAGTGGTTTAAAAGATGCTCACAGAAGGCAATGCTTAAATGAAACTTTCTTCAATTTTCTTTTTGTTGGAAAATTAACGATAAATGTGTGCAGAATATTTATGGCAAGCAATGAACGTTGATGAAGATCTAGAAATTTTCATTGACATCTTCTTCGTCATGACATCATTTTGTACTTTTAATATTCCAAGTCTTCATAAATGGATGTGAATGAGTTGAGTTTATAAAGTTTTACGATTAGATTAGTTATTTAATTCGTTAATCAATTATTTCCTTTGTAATTTTCTTTATAGATAAATATTTTTTATTTAAATATTATGTATTGTGTGTTTTGTTTGAAAACCTAAAGAGTTCTTTCATTGTTGTGTTGTGAAAATTGTGGCACCCTGGATACCAAAACTATGAAAACGTTCAAATATTAGTATGTATATAAAGAATTCACATGGATCTACTAACTGTTGTATCGACTGCATGTGCCCACCTTTATAAATTTTTTTTTGTATTTTGTCATATAATTTTTGTCATCTCGAATATAAAAAAAAACAGTTTTATAAGATTTGACAAAACTTAGCACAACAACCGATACAACAGCTATTTAGTATACGCTTGTCAATTCCACTATTTAAAAAATGTACATTAAAAGAGCTATACTTTTTAAAACTAAGTCCTGATCTCAAATTTAAATTGCGAATCCATTATAAAAAAAATGTATTAAGTGGCGAGAATTCACTGGCTATTGATGATGCATATCAGGCGTGTACCCATGGAAGGGAGAAAATAGACCTTTCCGCTTCCAAAACGAAAATATAATTCATTTCTATTGAGTTTCTAAAATAAAAATTTCAAAATGATATGTATATTTAAAAGTTCAAAAAGCCTAAGCTAGATGCGGGCCTGATCATACCATTGTTGTATAATAATTAAAGTTTGGTTGTACTAAGAATTTTTTAACAATATTATAATGTTAAACGCAACCATGCTTGAAGAATAATGTAATAATGAGATGTAAACATAATTTTGTATATAGCAACTCAATTAAGGTGTCCACAATTTAAAACAATAATAACTTGTTTTCCGCAGCCCTATATTACTTTAGCAAACATGACATTATTGTCACAACCATGTGTATTATCTACTTGTAATATATTATCAAGTTAGATTCCCACAGAAAAAGCTTCGGAGTTATTATTTTCTTGAAAATAAATTTTCATATACTCTTAATTTTCTTAAAGTAAAATGTTCACTATCTTTTTGAAGTTGTACACACATCCATATATTTTCATTGAGATTTAAGCAAAGTTATTTTCAAAGCCAGACATGCAAGTGAGAGCGCTATAAAATAAATTGTAATTAAGCAATTTTAAAATTAATTAAAACCAAAATCTATCTAAACAAATCCATGGATCTTACTTTACCATAAACACACGCGAAAGAGTCATGGAATGAGAAAACAATTTAAATTAAATTACTAACATTTGCTTAAAACAGTGAACATTTATTTGTTAATAAATATATATTTTCATCGGCTCTGTTCTGTAAACCAAGGCCAAGTAATTTTCTTATTTTCGAAAAATAAATAAACATCATATATAGTAAATTAATTTTAGATATAATATTTTAAGCTGGAAAAATATGAAACTGCAAAAAAGTCTGAACAAATTTTGCTATTAGTGGATTTAATTTCTCTAAATCGAGCGTTTTTAAATCGACTCGATTTACAGAACAGGCAGGTATGTATGTCTACATTTTTTTATCCAAATATTTCAATATTTTTTATATGAAAAGGTAATATTAGTGTGTTATCGTTTATCGCAGAAGGCGACAAACATTTTTGGGTGTCGCAACCTCTATTAGGGTTCGTATGTAATCGAAGATTTTCATTATAGCGATTACGATTAAAAATGCGATTAACCGATATTATTGATTAATCGGTTTTGGGATTTTTTATTAAAATCAAAAAAGCAATTGCAAATCATAGAGAAATATTACTGCTGAAAAGGGTCAAGAAGAAAATATATGTTATACGCAGCAAGTAAGCAATTTATTTCAACATTATCGCTTTTCAAAGTGCCAACCGAACTATAGATTTGCCCTGCTCACGCCATTTGCGCGAACATGCATGGCCGTGAGTAACTTTTTTCTTCTATATGAAGATTCGACGCGATTAAGCTTGCCAGTGTAAGTTTTTTGCGTGATTGTTTCGTGCTTAGAATGTTCTGAAAAAAAATTTTTTAATTCTAAAAAATATATCGAGAATGTTAAATAAGGTGCATTTTTAGTGGGGAAAAGTCGTTCAAAAATACTGTTCTGATAAATTTTGTTAATAAAAATAAAAAAAAATTTGTCGTTAATCGACTTATTCTTTGGTGACGATGTTTTAGTGATTGTGATTAATTTTTCTTTATAGTTACTCAGATGATTATAGATTATTAGCGTGCATGTGTAATATATTTTATCGTGAGCATGCATGATCATGAGTGTAAAGTTAATCACGATTTCATATCTAATGTAAGCATCTCGTTTCGTATATTTAATTTCAAAGCAATATTTTTCCATCATGTGAAAATATTCTCCTGGGGTACAACTAAAATTGCGCCAAGTGAAATACTTCATATTGATTTATATTTTTATACGTGTTTATGTAAGTTTGTGTGTTAAAAACAAGTGCACAGCAATGATTCTCCATGTGTGAATGTATCTTTGTATGTATATGTATGTATGTGTGTATGCGTGAATACATTGAATAATTAAAAAAGGTTTTTATTTAATTAAAATTCACATTTTTGGCAAATTGTCAATGGCATAATAATCAAAACACTCAAATTAAAGACGACACTAGCAATGAGTGTTTGTGAATGTTTAAAAATTAATTTACATGTTTAATGAGTTTTAAATGAAACATAACAACAACAACAACAACACCAACAACTACTAATTGAATTATATAAATGTGTTGGTTATAGAAATTTTGAAAGCGTCTGAGGATTTCCTTTCTCCTTCCACTGCGAGCAGATGACGATGTTTTAATTCGGATTTATAACAGTAAATTTAACCTTGCATAGAGTACATGTCATTATTTATTACATGCTGCGTTTTAACCTGAGGCTCTTAGCGTCCACACCTTATAAATATGTTGCATTTGCTAAATTCTAGAAAAAATCTAATTATTTTGTTTATAATATAAATGCATTTCAACCCCACGTATTTGTTAACTATTCCTGGTTGTTTTAAGGGGACCATTAAGAACAAATCAAAATATTACAATCAAAAATAAACCTACAATTACGTAAATAAAAATGTTACTTTTAGCAACAGCGTACAAAAGTATTCTCCAAAACTAATTTTATACTATTCAATGCAATTATATTGAATCTATATGTCGTTTGATGAAATCGAGAACTCCGGATTTTATTAATAAATTATCGAGTAAATTGCGAAAAATCACTAAAAACTGCAGTTTAGCACAATTTGCTCTGGATTTTGAGGGTGGTCGGCTCAAACTGACCTAGTTTTTGGATGCAGCGCGTCGAATTACATGTCAGTAGATTGGTGTGGTGAAATGTACAGACCACTTTAACTTTTTTTTTTGTTTTTCGGTCGGTGTTATAATTAGTAACGAAATTTTTCATTTAAGCTCACGATATTTACGAATCAATGTATGACAGATGTCGGTCATGTGAATGCGATAACAGCAGGACACGATTCTAGTCTCTTATGTAGAGTTGTAAGTATCTCACAGACTAGCTGTGTTATTTCCATTTTTAGGAAGACTACATTAGAGTAAATTATGTCTAATGCAGTTTCCGTTTCCGTGTTGTAGTCATTTATTTCAGGCTTGTGTTGAATTATATACAGACATTCTAAAATAAAATCAAATACACCCGCTGAGCAAAACAGTATTTTTTTTTTTGTTCTCGCTACTGGTTTTGTTGTTGTTTTGTAATTTAGAATCAAATTAGCTGATGCTAAGACAGACCATTGTGTATGTATGTGCATATGTATGTATGAATGTGTGAAGATGTTTTCTTTCAATTAATTGTTATAATTTCATTGTTAACATAAAAATATTTCGTAAACATTCTTTTAAGTCATTTAATATTAATTATGATAATGGCTTTTGATAACTCTTTCGAAAATAATTTTCCATTAATATCCTGTTTAGTCCTTGCAATTGCACTTTCTTATTATCATTTCACGCTTCTGTTTTTATATTATTTTTGTAAGTCTGAAGCTTGTTTGTTGTCCAAAGTAATCATATTTTGTGCTAACAATTATTTCTGCGAAATTGCCAAAGTTATTTACTTTTGAATAAGTAATTAGTTTTTATCATTTTGAAAAATTACAAAATTTTGTTTGGCATTGGTTACTACCACAAAGTCGCGTATCATCATCGTCATCGTCATCCAATACTCCTAACATTGGCTGCAGGAAACGATTTAAGGAAATGTAAACCCTTTTCAGTGTTAAACTCCAACTTAAATAATAATTTAGAAGGAGGAAAAATTAATTTTAATATAATAACATTTTGCCAAAAAAAAAATATTTAAATGGAAATTTGTTCATTGACGACGACGACAACATTGTTGTAACTGCTGCTCAAACGAATTTTAATATCCTTAAATATTTTTACTTAAATGAAATGGAAGCAAACAGGATTGTTTTGCTTTCTTTTCTTATTGAAGAAAATGTAATAAAAACAAATAAAGGATATGAGTTTCCTCCAATTGCCAGGTATATTGAATGAATTTTAAATCAGGTTTTTTAATATATTTGTTAATAAATCCAATCTATTTTCTTAATATTATCATTGTCTTATTGACTTTGCAACAAAGTTTTCTTTAAAACTGATGATGATAGTCAGTGTGTATAAATAAATTAATTTGACAATATGCAAATATGAAAATAAATTGAAGTAAAAAAATAAGAGAATTAGTTCTATCGGTCTGTAGGATGAGAATTTTATTCCGCTCAAATGTAAAGAAATTATACATTATTACGCTTAAACAATTGATAATTTGCAAGTGTACTTGTATATTAACACTGTTCACAATATTAATCTTATGGAGTCGGCTGACAATCTGGTAAAAACGCATAAAATTTTAAAGTGCACAAAGTCAAGATATCACAACCAAATGAATTAAAAGATGAGAATGTAACATGTAAAATGTAAATGTATTTCCATTTACACGTACATACATTCTTAAGTTTATTTTTCTACTCTTATTGAAATATTAAAGCCCTTATTGTAAAGAAATATTTGCTAATTTGAGTAATTTAATTATATAAAACACAGCTTGATGGTCGGATTTTCACACATAATTTTACATTTTAAAGTAAATTTCGTAAATCTGATGAGAATTAAAGAGAATGATTGTTAATAGTAAAATCATTCACAAGCTCCCGCAGAGCAAACACCCGCTCTTCGAAAAAAATGCATTATACTGTATTTTAAAACTAATCCGCTTTGGAAAATGTAAAATCAGTTGAAAAATTAAAACAATTTTATTCATCAAACCATTTAGACAATAGTGTTGAAGAGAATGTGATAAAGTAGAGTGGGATTAAATGAACAACAAAAAACAAAAAACCAAAAACAAATGGATCACTGCAGTATATGAGACACCGAATTACATGCATAGTGACATATCAAAAAGATCATTATAGATACATATGGATGTATGATTTATTGTCAATATAACATTAGTATACTAATGTTTCAATGTGGCTGGGTAAACGTGTATGCTTGTGGTTGTAAAGAAATAACTAAGTAACAAGATCCTTATCACCGCATGTGTCCTTTGTTTACTCTAAAGGTTTCCGATATTGTTTCTTTTGTTTGTGGTTTTCTTTTAAAGTATTTCGTTGTATGATTTGAGTGATCATTAGCGGCTTAAAGGCGTAACATATTCTGTACGAGTTTTTATTATTATTATTATTTTTTCTTCCTTGCAGATTTTTTACAGCTTGTATTTGGAAAGACGTTAAGAAAGATTTTTTCTTAATAGGAAACAATCATATCACTCTCATGTAATTGGCAGGATATTTACACAAACAAAACGCCCCGTTTTACTTAAGAACTGTATCAACTTTTAAGAGACATGGCTCTTTCCATGGTGTATTAATAGTAAAAGAATCATTATAAAAACGTTGTAATTAGTTCTATGGTTTTCGTGAATATCGGGGGATGTCATTTTCGAACAGTCTCAGTAAGGGCTCGGTATGACATTTTTAAGATATTTCTTTAACATTCGTGTAAATTTAGTAAGATATAAAAACTTTGAATACAAATTTCAAGAAAAAAAAATATGCAACCCTAGTGGGGTGCAAAGAAAAAAATTAAAAAAACGCCTTTGCGTAATATAAGAGAACCTCTTCATGAGCGCATTTGCTGTTATCAAATATTGTGAATGACACAGAAGTGATTATTTTTAGAAAATACGAAAGTTTTCTCAATATAAATAAATAAAATCATGAAGTAAGAATATCAGAACATTATAACATTTGTTTTTAAATATCTATGCAAAATATTTGAAAAAATACAAAAAAATTTATCAATTTTTAGATATCAATATTTTTTTACAGTTAAGAGCTCATGATAAAAAAAAAAACAATTAAAGTTAATAAAAAAGTGCAAGTTATGTAAGTGATAACCGACCTTTTCTTTAATGGTCTTTTATCAACCAAAGTTTTTGAGTTTTATGTTCAATATTAATATTTGTCACCTTTATGTTCACACGTTTTTTTTGTAATTCTAATATTATATTAAACCATGAGTAAAATGCAATAAAAATCTTTATTTAAATAAAAATGAAAGCAAATATGACACATTTTTGCAACATTTGTGTATGGTTAACTCCTCTGTTTATTATTTTTCTTTCTAAATTTAATCAAAATCATTCCATAATTGTTATTGTTATATTTGAAGTAAACATTTTATCGAGACTTAACAATCAACGCCATTTATAACACCCTCAATTCAACTTATCAACATCATCAAATATAGTTACAAAGTTTTTGATTTTCAATTGTTGTGCTTAAAGGAATAATGGGCGAACCCAATTTCAAAACAATTTTTACGTATTTATGCTTTTATGCTAATTTCAATGCCTTGAGGCCAGATAAATTTGTTACCAGACAATAACATGACAAAAATTATAACAAAAGACATTTCTATATTTTTTATTAAGCAACAAATTTTTATTCTCGAAAAGATTAGGTTGCATAATATATTGTAAATTAAATTTTAAGTCTTTCTTAACTCCGCATTAGTACAGGCACTAGAAGTAGTTATTCAAGGACCACGTTGATATTATGGCCAAAAAAAGGTAAAAATATAAAATTGTGTACTTTCAAAATGCAGTGCACATTAAATCAAAAACAGTCACAGCCCAAAAAATTTCAAAATCGTTTATTTTCCAGCGACCGTTTATTTTTCGCTTACAGAACAAATAACTGAAGCCTTTAAAATATATTTTCCGTCACATTCTATGTTAGAGGAAAAATAGCATTATGTTATGTTTTCATATTGCTTACATCATTGCACAGCATCAACAGGATTTTGCCACTCCTGAAAATTTTGGATTTTTTCGAGTTGTAACTGTTCCTTATTTAGTGCTCGATATCAAATATGTATATAAAAAACTGGAAAAGGTTTGTAGTAATCTTCTTTGTCGTTTAGTATTAAGATCTTACATTTCGAGTTTTTGATTGGGTTAATGTCCTATACTCGCGAGTATAGCTTGTTTTTTCATCCACACACGTACACTGTGTGTCAGACACACAGGCAATCTATTTAGCCGCGAAACACATACACAAACAAAGAACAAAGGTAATGTATGTTTGGCCACCACTGGGTTACACTCAATTTACTTTTCTCTTTCGTTTGGCATCAATAGCTTAAATCTAGCACAAATGCACTTTAAGCAATAAGTCAGAAAAATACATATTAAAATGCAAATTAAATACATAGTAATATTGAATTTACATTAAGAAAAACAAGCCCTTAATACTAAACGACAAAGAATTATCCAAATAAATAGTTGAAAACTTTAAAAAAAAATGGGCCACCCAAAAAAGCACGAGTCAGCTAGCAAACATACTCACATATGTATACTTTAATACATGGTTTTTGAAACAAGAAACTTTATGATGTGGTAGTTGTACTAACTTACCGCAGTCAAATCTGTAACAAAACCAATTCTTAGCAAACTCATAAACCGCACAAACCTCTCATTAGCAAATTCACACACACACGTAGCAGTGAGTCTCAAACTATATCTTAGGGTTGTTGTATGCAATGTTATTATTAGTGCTATCAGGCAGCACTTGCATACTGTAAAATAATAGTTATTGGATTCAACAATCGTAAAGTACTAAATAAGTGCTGAGCCAACGGTATTTAAAATATCCGTTGTCCGTTTTAAAAATAGTGGGAGTTTGTACAATATAAGGAATTCTGTATTTAGAACAAAATAATTTTGATGGTGTTAAAACATTTTTTTGCGGAAGTTGTATCAAATGAAATCTTGCAAAATGGAAGTTGTGGGAAAAATATATAAGGAAATTTTTTTTATTGTCATAAATGTTTTTTTCACCCGTTCATTAGAGCCATTAGAGCTCTGTCTTATGGCTCTTATGACTGCTTTAATTCGAACATGATATGATTATTGAACGGACACCGAAGGAACATTGAAATGTGTCCGTACAAGAAAACTACAATGTTAATACCGCCACCATATGAACGAAATATATGATCCATAAATTTTTTTTCTATATCGTGACATACTTTTATATCTAGTTCAACTGAAAAGCTCTACAACTGCGATGGAAAAAATTAGATACAAGTTCCTACGGTATAAAGCCTATTACCATTTTAACAAAATATTATTCTTAAAATTTTCAACTTAATAATAATTATTTAAAAATTAATAATTATTTAAAAATTTAAGCACATGAGCTCCTCAGGTTATTTCAAGAAGTTTTGAAATAACCTAGAGTGTGAAAACTTTCCAAGCATAGCTAAAGATCTAGTGATAAATAGATTTGCTACCTACAACAAATGAATATATTTTTGATATATATTAAATACACATGCAGAGAAAATATATGTTTGTATCACGGTTGCGTCAATAATATCATGTTTCCCAATATTGGTTATGGTTGTGGCAAATTAGTTATTATTGTTTTCAATAATTGTGAACCTTAATTAGCTTATGACAAAAAACTTATGCTTACCTTGAACCATGATATTTTTATATATAAATATATTACAGTATATTTACATTAAATTAAACATTAGGTTGTATGAATCATATTAGTGTTATATAACACAACAATATTATATTTAGGACGGATTTATTTTCATAGTATGTTGCTCTTAGATTATGGTTGCTTCAACCATGTTTTTTTCTTTGCGTGCAGTTGTTATATCTTTACAATTCACTTTATTTTCAATTAACGATACACCATTTTGCCGATACGATACAGATACCATACTCAAAAAAAATATCGGCGAATTCAAATTAAAATTAATAAAACTGAAGTAGAGTAATTTTTTATTATACAAAATTACAGTGTAAGTGTAATGGAAAAATTAACAAAAAATAAATTATCACTTTGTTCTCTAAGCAGAATCCGAGTAAATTTCTAGTTTTCAAAATGAATGCTTTAAACCGAATTCACATATTTTTATTGGTTTTAAAACAACCCGAATAATATTTCCATACGTGTCGGGTATAAAAATCACCGCATACCATATGAATCGAATCGGAAATTTCTAACAAATTGTGATAGATTTACGAACATATATTTTTCAAATATAATCAAATGAAAAGAAACAAGCAAACTAAACAGAAATTATGTGCGGAAAAAAAGTTTTTAAATAAAATAAAAGTGTTTTAAAAATGAGTCGTTCACTTTTGTTTATTTATCTTCATCAAACAAGAAATGTGATACGGTTTAGGAAGGACATAAGAGTTAAAATTGACTATTTGTCTTTGCCGGCACCAGCCGTACTTTTTTCCACATTATGGTTTGTTTGAAGATTTTAAATAAGATTGACACTAGTAAAGTGATCCTTGTGTAGTATTTGCCAGCTAAATTTAGGACAAAACACAATTTGTTAAAATATTAAAATGGGCCATACATTCAGCCATTAGCTCCTTTTACATTATACTTTGGAAATATTTATTATTCATTTTACTTTACATATCCTATATTAATTAAAATTATATCTGTCTTCTAAACTAAAAATTCTAATATGACAAATATATCTTTTAAATATTAGATTATTATGTATACGATAGACTCTTACCTATCGATTCACAACTCGATAGATGTAGATGTTTGATTACTCGATGTCGAATGCTATCATATCAAATTACGATACTTTTATTAGATATCGAATGCCATGATGTCAAAATGAAAAATTTCTATAAATACTGCACGATATCATATGCGGTGATTGAACCCTGCTCGAAAGTAAATATCATGCCGTTTTTCCACGAGAAATTCTTTCCAAATGGCGAAACAACAATTTGTAAGCTTTTATTGCGGTTATGGCACGATATACAGGCTGTAAAATTGTATCGTAAGCGACAATTTATGTATGAAAAATATTTGAATTACACAATAAAAAAAAAGTTCTCCAGAAAACTTCAATTTTGTCGCTTACGATTATATCGAAAATAGCGCTCGATATATGTAACATGCTTTACGATGACTTTTGAATATTTTTATTTGTACTCAAGTTATACTTAAAAAAATTTGAGAAGTATCGTCGTATCGAGAGTAAAATGTCGCCGATAACCTGAAGCATTGCCGATATATCGTATCGGTATCGGTTACATCCTTGTTTTCGATTTTATTTCATATTCTTTATTAAAAACGGTAGCTGGAGACAGGTGTTTTTGTATGGAATGAGTATGAGGGAACAATAAAAAATTTTTTCAATTAATATGGGAAAAAGAATTGTGATTCTTGTTGCACACTCTTCAAAGACTACTCTCCTATTTTTGGGTTTCCTTTTTGCTCTTTTTACTTTAAATCTGAGTTCAAACAACGGGCGCAAACAAATAGCATTTACTTTGAAATTGATAGGATAGTACATATTTTTATTACTAAAATTTGTAAGCGTTAAAAGTATCGAGTAAGTGCTGAGTTCCGAAATGAAAAGTATTAAGCAGTATTGACTAAATAAAAGTAGCAAAAATCATCAGAACTACTTCCTAGGACCTTAAAATGTCAAGATCTGTTAAAGCTCGCTTTTCGAAAATCGTGACGAAATCAGTAACACTCCATTTTTTTATGGGGGTAAGCTAAAAATTGTATATATTAACAATAAATAAAACTGTTGAAGATTTATACGGAATTTACACGAAGGCTTTTGTGATTATGATTTTTTTAGAGTTGATGGTCGAACGGGGTAAATATACGTTTAACTTTAGGATGTTGTATCCCGCTACACGCACTTATACCCCTTTTGACAATAAACTTAAAAAAATTTAATATTTGAAAAAAAAAACAAGTTTCGTATTCCCTGTTCATGTGAAAATTCACCCAAAACTAAAAAAAATAGTCACAAATCAATTAAACAAACTTGAAATTGAATTCAGGTTTTAAAAAACGACAGATATTTTATTAAAAAAAATATTTATAACGATTCTCCCTTTATATCATGAACTTAAATTCGTGCTAATTAGCAAATTTCAAATAAAATGCGCTTTATTTATTTCACAATTTTTACAATTAACTTTCATCAATTAAATGCTTTCTAACGATGATAGTCTAGCTATCAGCTATTTCTTAATTATCTCAAAAAGAATCTCAATTTGCATTAAGATATCGCAATATATGTGTTTGTGGTAAAATGCAAAACATGAATCTAAATGATGGACCTATTAATAATTTCTTGTTTCAAGGGCCATAGCTAGGTGGAGATTAATAATTTTTAAACTTATTTGATACATTTCGCAACGTTGTGCTCTGCAAAATCTGGCCATAAAATGAAATGCATTTATTAGATTTTTTAATTACAGAACTAAATTTAATATAAAGTGAAAGCAGTGAGTTGAGATTGTTCTTCGTTTTGCAAGTGTTTTCTGTACATTTTATATGCTCTGCTTTGAATATGACTTGCTTTTAATAATTTCAAAGTGTTAATTGTTAAGACCTCCCAAAGCAAACGAAAAATAAGAATTATTGTAACTTAATTTCTTTGTGTATGAAATTTTGATAACACTTTTTGATGTTGTTTGTTTTAGTTCATCTCCTTTTTCACACATTTTTCTCCAAATTGTTGACAGTTGTTTGAAAAATTATATACGAACGATTTTAGCAATACTAATTTTTAATGATTTTTTTTTATAAACACAAATAATTACAAACTTATATACGTATTTATTTTGTTAAAAATTTCGTAACTTTATGCAAATACATAAAGATACATTAATACAGGTAGTGGTAAAAACACAGCTGTTTATCTATTTTCATTATTGAAAGTGTCAAAAGTTGTATATTTTTTACAACCTGTTGAAGAGATGAAAGAAGTGCAAAGAAAAAACTAAAAAAGTAATTTGAAAATAATATTATTAATTAAGTTGAGCAGAGTTGGGAGTAAGGTGCAGAATAAATGTTTTCCTTGTTATAATGTTAATTTCAGTTGAAAACTGTTCCACATCACAATCGCTATTATTCATTGAGTCCTATTTTTTGCAATTCATTACTAAATAGCAGTAGTGGAAGTGACAAATTTTTCACTATCATTAGTTTGGTGAAACTGAAAGTTTAGCGCAGTACTACCACCTTTGGAATTTGTTTTGTGTTTTCGAAAAATTTTCTTTTGTTCAGACTCGCTTTTTTGACAATTTTGGCAACGAAACAACAATAAAAACCCATGTTGTTTTTGTAATGTTGTATTTGTTTTAGTATTACACCTACCTGTATTAATGTATCTTGAAATACATTAAGTAAAAGGTTTAAAAAACACAACAAAATGAACGTAGCCGATCATATGGCACTTTAATACATCCCTTAACATTTTCATAAGATTTATCAATGGTTCTCCTTTCAGCACAAGGTTCATGTAAATTTCCCCATGAATTATACACCCCTATCGTGAATACTTTTTCCCTCGAAATGTTTTCCCTTTCTCTTTCGAAAAACTCCCCTGATCGTGAATGATTTTTCACGTGGATTTTTTCCCTTTTCTCCTGTTTTTGTTCACTTTATTTTAGCAGGCGAAATATACATCATGTAATTGCTGTTTTATCCTTCCAATTAATTATTAAAACTTTTAAGTATTTATTTTAGAACAAAATCAGTTAAAGCATTTATCTTAACATTAATGCCTTGCAACACTTTTCTGGCACACATGAACTAAGTTTTGCGGTGATGCAATTACAGGCTATATGGTCGGTGGATGGAATAGCAAATGGTTTTTCCGCACCTGTAGAGAATCATTCATCGCGTTCAAAATATATAAAAATACAGTTTTATTCACTCTTGAGAAAATTAAATTTAACACCAAAGACGATTTGATTGAATTAGGCTGCTAGCACTTTCTTGGGTACTGCAATGGACGAACAATTCGATTTTGTTTAGATTCCTCATGAAATAAAAAGATAATTCCAATTCTTAGCAATGTAGTTTTTTAGTTTTAAACAAAAATTTATTTTATTAAGCTTCTGTCCTTTTTTACATTGACTAAAAACTGAGAGCGGGAACAAATGTTTGCGGGAACTTCACGATAGCAATTTTGCCTCGAAGGGAAATGAACATTTCAGAGGAACAAGCATCTCACTTGTTATTCGCGATAGAGGTGATAATTTTTTTTTCAAACTGATTTGTTAATACATTCTTAAGCTTAGTTTTGGTTTTCTATACATAACAAAAAATTCACACACGTACAAACCTATTAACTTTTTTTATAAACCATAAAGAATTGCGTACGTGTGTTTGCGGTTGAGTGTAATTTTCAAGGATCCATTGCTTGTTGTCTTTGCTTTTTTTGTCGTTAAAAATTCAAAGAAGCAGCAAAAAAGAAATTATACATAAATACATAAATCACTTAAACTAAATACGGCTGAATATTATCCAGTGACATGCTTGATACTCGATACTGAAAAAGTTTACCAAATCCTTGTACGTACTATGTATATAAATACTCGAATATATACAGAACCAACCATCTCAGCACATGTATTCATTATGTACTCCCATTGAATACTAATGCCACAGCCAATGTTTAATAGTAAACATTTGAAAAAGGATTTCATTGATATTAAGAAACAAAAACATTTATTTTTATTTATTTATTTTATTTATTTTCCCAGCATATTTTTAATAAAAAGAATTTTGTTGAATAGAAAAAGAAAATGTTTATTATAATATAAACAATATTTAAACGAATAAAATTAGCTATTCGACCCTACCAGCATGTACTGGGTATTGTGATTTCAATCGAAAGTTTGTGACAATGACGACTTTAATTGTTTTGAAACAGGTCCGACTGTAGTTAAGTAGGCGTTTCGAGGATGTTTATATATATCCCTGTACAGACGGTTGTCAGATCTTACAATATTGTCTGATCTGCCAATGTGCTGACGATGTACTGAAAATAAAAAATTGTCAGCACAATGTATATTGTTAGTTCACACAGTTGTATCAAAGTTGTTAGAAAAGCTTACAATTTATTGGCAGATAATTGTCTGACATAAATTTATCTGACAATATTGTCAGTAAAAAAATTGACAGTTCACACTATTGTCAGATGCCAAAATTGTCAGACCTGTTGTTTGGCGCTGCTAGACTCAGATCATTTGACAGAAATTATCAATTATTTATCATCTGTGCTTGTGTTAACTTTAAAAAGTGAAAATATAAATTAGTATTAAACATAAAGAAGCAATTTTTGCCATTTTAGCTACATAGTTTCTTTTATTATCCTTTTTCCCTAAAAAAAAAGCTGTTTGCAGTGCTGCCAATATAAAGAAGTCTCTGACAATGACGCGAAAAATAAGAAATGTCAAAAACTCCGTGACCGAACAATTCATTTTTGTTTCAGTTTAAATAAAAAAAGTCTCCACTTAAAGTTGTAACATCCGTGTAATAGACAATAACGGCCAAAAACTCCGTATATTTATCTTTTGGAACTCCATACTAGCAATAGGAAATTTCTTTAAGGAATTTACTATCGTGAATTTTTGTAAGTTTTTTTACACACTGTTCTTATGGGAATGTGGATTTCCTTAAGAACTCCGTACCACGCTTTAAAGCTGCATTTTCTTCGGAAAAGAAACAAGTTTATATATATTTTGTAATTTCTGATACCTTTTTCTTTTAGACATGTAAAATGAAAATAGCTTTACCTCTTGTAATTTTGCCATTTTCATCCATACGTATACTTAATATATTTCTAACATTTTGTGGAAGAAAGTAACGTATACGTAAAACTATTTCGGTGCGAGTTTTTATTTATAAGTTCATTAATTTTACACGCCTAAAAGAGAAAGTTGGATATATTAAATATCAAAGTTTACAAAATATAAAAATTCCAATCATCGTAAGCAAATATCGAAAACCTTCCAATGGTGGCAGCGGTCCTACTATGTATGTAAGTAGAAAAACAGCTAACATGAACTTTAGTATGTCGAAATATCTTTGCAGTCTGACATTCTTGGCAATCTTTTACCCATTGAATGCACTCTTTATTTACTGAAGTCCACACAAATCTTTGAGTTACCAAACGATGTGTTGCTCTAGTTCCAGGATGAGACAGCTTATGAATATTGTTGAATATTGCTCTTCGGAATTTTAATGGGATGAAAGGTGTTGTTCGCATCGATGAAACATCACAATATATTTCGATATTACTATTAGGTATTTCAACGAGCTTGAGATTAAGGCTAGTTGATGCTGTTTTCAAAAATCTTCGTAGTTCGCTATCTTCTTCTTGAACCTTGGCGATTTCTTCATATTTGATAACTGAAAGTTCTTCTACTCTAGACAGTGCATCCGCAACGGTATTTTCCTTGCCCGATATACAACCTATATCAATTGTAAACTGAGCTATATAATCAAGATGGTGAAATTGGCGTTGACTTGCCTTTTCTGACTTTTGTCTAAAAGCAAAAATAAGATCTTTATGATCAGTATATAACACAAGGTTATGACCTTCTAACATGGTCTAAGAAATTTCATGGCATTGTATGCTGCCAAATGTTCGCGATCATATGTGTTGTATTTGCGTTCCGTTACAGATAACTTTCTGGAGTAAAATCCCAGTGGCCGCCAAGCTTCTCTTTCTCGTTATTCGAATACTGCAACTATTGCAACGTCAGAAGCATCTACTTTCAGGCCAACATCTGCATTTGAAACATGGTGTCCTAATACTACAGCATTAGATAGAGTTCTTTAGCAGAGGCTAAATTCGTTCTCGCAATCAGGAGGCCATTGAATCACTCTTTTGTCATAGCTCCATGACATTGTTAGGCATTTTAAAATCAAGTATGGCTTCAACTTTTGATTTCTTTGGCGATATACCATTTGCATACACTTGAAAGTCAACTTCTATAGCACCAAATATGCATTTCGCAGGATTAATTAAAATACCGTACTGCATACCCCTGCATACCCCTGCATACCTCCTCCATATAACGCTGGAAGGTTTGAGCTGAGTTACGGAGTCTAAAAGGCATTTTAAGAAACTCGAAGAACTGTAGCTATCTTCGGCACATCCTGCTGATCGTATTTGATGCTATGCCCGAAGCATATCCAACTTAGAAAATATTGTGCATACTTCCAAATCAGTATCAAAGTCTGAAATAAAGGGAATCGAATACATATCTGGCACTGTTTTGTTATTAAGAAAACGGTAATCGCAGTATGGACGCCAATCTCAATTACTTTTCAGGACCATGTGAAGAGGATTTGATGGTTGTATTATACCTTGGTCTAACATAAACTGAAATTCTTTTTTTGCGGTTGCCAAACGTTTAGGATCCAGTCGTCGTGCATTTAAAGTTACTAGACTACCAGTATTCAGTTTCAATAAAATGGTAAGCTTTCGTATTTTTAACAGCGCGTCAGGAAATTGTTGTAGAAGTTTCTCATATACTTAATTCTTCTTGTTTATATAATAAATCGTTGTACATGATGATTGTGTAAGTTGTGCTGGAGTTGTCAGAAAAGTTTTGCTATCTACCAAAGTGCGGTTATGCAGATCGGGTAAAAGGTGATGATATTTTAAAAAAATCTGAACCAAGAATAGAACGAATAACATTGGCAATGATGAAGATCCAACGAAATTCGAATTTCGGTACCATTTGCAGCATAGAGTTTTAGTAGATAGGCAGAATTTGATTTAACTATCTTACCTGAACATGGAATTGTAGATACATCAGCTCCAATATCAATAAGATAATTCAATTTTGAAATACGATCCTTAATTATTAAGCGGATTGATGAAGTTAAAATTATTTCGATCGCCCCTATGCCCGAAACAGTTTCTAGTTTTTTGCACCTGTTGAGTATGAACATGGTTGTATACTTTTTGTTGCTCTGGAATCGAAACGATTATGGTACCAACACCAATCACTTCTCCTGTTACGACTTTTACTACGCTGTCGTCGGTTATCGGCATACATATATCAAGCTTTCTTTCCAATGCCTCAATTTTCACTGAAAGCTGTTGAAAAATATTATCTGAAGATGATTAAGCAGATACTTGAGGATGTGAAATGTCCATTATTTGATCCGTTTGTTGTTAAATCTGCATTGCTGTTTATAGGTATTGAACGTATGTTGGCTGGCAGCTGATCAAGAAATAAAGTTTTAAGGACATTGTCGCCCATATTATTCCCAACTGCAAGAGCCTTCATTTATTGCAAAAAATGTGATTGCTTTTGGTCGCCTATTACCAAACCACAGAATAGCTTTTTGAGTTTGGCTTCTTCTGAAACAGTAAACGACTATATTTGCCATTCGCCCACAAATTTTAGGTAAATTGGATCCAAGCTTGAAATTACATGAGCATATTTAGTTACATCCCTTGATATATGGGCAAGGGACAAAATGCTCTCGATTTGGATAAACCGTATTTGCGGTTGCTCCGACCAAAAATGTTTCAATTTCTGTAAGGTTGCAGATGCTGCAGCAACTTCCGGATTGTTAACAGAAGCACGTTGTGGAGACAGAAATGCTCCATTTCCAATATGTTCACGAGTAGGTGAATGTGCTGTAGACATTCCGGGGTCACCAAATTATAGAGGTTTATGAATTAAAACAACATTTCTATATAAAAGTTTTAAAAGAACTTTAAAAATTAATTTAATTGTAAAAATGTTTGATAAATAAAAATTGGTAAGACTGATTATTATTATTTTTGAAATTGACAGTAGTTTAAGTATTTAAATTATTAACAATTATTATAAAAGCTATTGCGTGTCTCACTATAGGGCTATAAGAACGCAAACAATTTTGGGAATCGGGCGAGAACAAACATATGACAAACGTTGGAAAATATTATATCGCCGAAGTGCCCTTAGCAATAACGAAAATATCATCTTCTTAAGTTAAGAAATACTGGCCATTGTTCGAAAATATAAAACCATTTAATATGAACATTGAGCTAAAGAAATATTTACTAAGTAAATAAATATTTAATTGAAAAAATTAGACAATAATTGTTTCTGTGTACGGCTGAAAGGACCTTAAATACGGATTTGTTTAAGCAAACGAAACAAGCCGTTCTCGGGAATAGCCACATTTATTTGAAAAAAGTAATTAACAGGTTATGCGGCTTCATTATTAAAATTGACTCTAAAAAATTAAGCGACAAAAAGAATTGTTGTCTATCTTGTACTTTTAAATTCTATTTAACATTTCAGTTTTTGGACATGAAAAATTTATTCCAATTTTGAAAATTTGAATAGGTCGCCTATAATGTCATTCTTATTAGATTCCTTTCCAACATTCTTTTGCATTTATATCTTATGTTCTTTTGCGTACAGTTGTATGAACGTACATATTTGTATAAAGACGTGTTCGAAGTGTTAGTCGCGCAAATTTATTGCGATCTTTTCATTAAAAGATGTTGAAGCAAACATAAATCAACAGTCACGATTTCGACAAAAACATTATACGAGCTTATCAAAAAGGATTTTGAATTTAAACGCTTCTCCAAAGTATTTTGCGATTTAAAGATTTTTGTGTTCATTTTAAAAACATTAAAATAGGATTAGGATGTTTTTTGTGAACCATTTGCTTTACGTCTTGAATACTTGCAATGGAACATTCATTTTACTGTTTGAGGTTGCAAAACAAAAGCAAGAAAATAGTGCCCATCAACGTCATGTTTGTGTTATTTTTTTAAGATATTAAAAAAAAATACTTGGAATATTTTGATAATGTATCTATTTTTATTTTTTGCTATCTTTATTTAGTGTTACTTGCCACTCTCGTTTTGTTCCAGCGACATTTACTCGTTCAGTCATTCTCACACAGTCAAACATGCACACACACATACACACACACAAATGACTGAATTAAATAAGAATAATGCGATACATGAAAGTGCACTATAAATTTCTTTTGTTTTTATCACTTTGTGAGAGCGTGTTTGTATGTGTGTGTTTTTTTGGTTGGCTTAAATAATGTCAGCATATGTTTTATTTAAACAAATATATTTTTTTTTGGTTTTCTATGTAGAAATTTTATTTGATTCTACTTTAGGTTAAAAAAATATCGTTTTTGTTGTCATGACAAAAAACAATGAAAGCTAAAATGCACTCGCTATACAACAATAACAACAGCAAAAATAATTTAAAAGGATGAAATAGAAAAAAAAAATTTTTTATTAAGGAAAAAGACAAATTGCAAAAGAGAATCCATCAAGAGTTTTTAGTTTTTTCTCATTCATTTTCTTCAAAATGTTTATATTTATTATAAATGTGACTGCGATGTATGGCATCAACATTCTGTTTAGATAAATGACTTTGAAACAGCAGACAAAACAGTCGAATAAAGCATGTCTTGCTGCCTTGAATGTTTTGAATATTATCAAAAAGAAACATTTTTAAGGTTTTTTATAAAATTATGAACCTTTTAAATTGAGAAAAAGTTTATGGTTAATCCTTGTACGCCCCTTCGTTTATTTATTACTGTCCCACCCAAAAATTCCTAGTCATTGTCCTTTCTCTCTCTCTCTTCAACTAATCAGAATTATTCATTCATATCCATTTGTACACACACACACACACACGCTCCAAACCAACATTTCAAAATCTTACTTGAAGCAATGTTGCCGTAGTTACGTGAATATTTTAAAGGCAAAGTCCAAAAGCATTCCAAAAATCATTTAATGCACAAATATGTAAATTTGTACACGAACAACAGTCTAAAATATATTTTTTAGTTTGAGTGATTGTGATTGAATGTTATCCAATCATCACGCAAAGTTCGAAAAATATCGAGAAACCCAAAACAATTAACTTATAATTTTATTTTTTCTTCTTCTCTGGATATGACGGATAGGTTTTCTCTTCTTGGCTTAGCAAATAAAGGTTTCGCCGAGAACGGATTCTCTGTTGACATGCCAAGAGTAGAAAATCGTCGTACAAGAAAAAGAAAATATTCTTTAGCGAATCTGATAGTTCATGTACTCATGGGAAGACATCTGATTAGAGTCCAATGATAAGAAAATACCTTAAATTAGCAAACTGATTTCTAAATGCACATACGTGTACATATACATATGTATATACGAATGTATGCGCATTAGAGTGGCATTGAAAACTTAAGCTATAGTCAAACTTGGCAAATATTAGACGAAAAAAGCATGACCAACAGACAAATTAAAATTTTATGTCCTTTAATTCCAATATTTTTTTTAAATATGAGTACACATTTATTAAAAATTATATAAATATAGCTTTCTGAAGCATAATTAATTTTATTTTGTAATACATATAAAAACCAAGTTAAATCACACTAACCCTGAGCAAAAGTAGTAATTACGCTTATTTCGTCAAATATTTGACAAGTGTTACCGTAAGCCATGCCCCATTGAGGTCGAAATTCAAACTTTGCAAAATTTTGATTGGAAAATTCGTCAATTTTGCACCGATTCTCCTGAAAATAAGCAAGTGTGTTGTTATAAATATTCTAATTTATATCCTAAACTTTTTTTTTGTTGAAAATTAACAGTTGTGAGTCATGTGGGTCAAAATGACACTATTTTCACAGTTATTTCCTTCAGAAATTTGGACAATCATTACAACAAAAAAACTTTGAAGATACTTGGGACCAAACTAACCAAAATAACACAATTAAAAATATTTTGCAAAATTTGAAGCAGTAAAGTTTTTGATTGTGTCACTTTCAATCCTAAGCATGGAGGGTAAATATTTTCGTTCATTAACGCCCCTTTTCACAATGTACGATTGATTAACAGTTAACGTGGACCATAACGGCAAGTTCAGCATAAAAGAGTTGTCGTTAAAGTCCACGTTACCTCTTAATCATGCATTGTGAAAAGGGCCGTAAGTATTATGAAAATAAATAAAGTTATAGTAAGAACTGAGTTACTTTCAAACATACATACCTGTGTTAAAATATTAATTTTTTCTGTGTAGTTGATACTAGTTCTTTTAGATGCGACAACTTTTCTTACAGTGCTATGTTTTGTTTAATCACCAATACAACTATAGTTTTATTTTTGACACCACTGTTCTAGTATTTACACCTATTTGTTGAATTCACTCAGAATACTCTATCAAATCCAATGTTTAGTTTCCTCCATAGATCGTTATGCCACTTGAATGTGCATAGAAGAAGGATTGGGCATAAGTTATTTAAAGATAGATATTTTTTCAAAATTTATCGATATATCTTGTAGATGATTTTATTCGCATTATATCGATATATTATCAAAAATATATCAGCAGTGTCGGTCGAACTAGACATTTTGCTTTTTTTCGTTGTTTTTTTGTTTAATTTTTGAAAAACTCCCCCACAACCTTTACAAAATAGAGTAATAGCAATACAATCTTCAGTTTTATTCATAATTTTTGAGTATGTGAAAACTATGTGTGTAACATTAGGGTGGCCCATAATATTAAAATGTTAGATTTCTCCCAATTATGAAACAACAAAACCAACTGAACAAGCAAGCATTCATACACACTAGTACTTGTATTTATCAACGATAATTCATACTAGAATAGAGAAATAATAAAAAGAAGCTTAGCACAAGACAAAGAAAAAAGTGAATATCAATAACTATCAAATGAAATACAGCTCTGAGAGTGGCAGTATGAATTGATTAAAGGTAGATGATATTCAACTATTGACTGCAAACAACCGACTTTGGTCGGTTGGTTAAGCGGGAAAGAATTCTGAAGAGATTAGCGGGACCTATCGAAATGTTAGTTCAACCCTCCGCGTAGTCAAAATTTTCTTTGTCTGCATGCTTCACATTTATCTCTAAATAAAAATATAATTTAATTGAAAAATTAAATTAAAACTGAACACAAGCCAAAAATAATTAAATTTCTTTGTATATAAGCCCATAAAGTTCGACTGAACTCATAACTTAATTATTTTATTAATATTCACCAAACTGGGGATGAGGCAGGGAGAAATCTAATTTTTTAAAATTAGGGGTGACCCTAGTGAAACGTAGACGCGCCCAGCACATTGACATTCAAGGTAAAATCACCTCTAACAATAATATTATCGAGGCCACATGAACAGACAAACTCTGGGCGCATAAAATTATTAATAATTTTTTATATTACGTTTGATTGACTTTACTTTACACTCTTCTGCAAAAACCAATTTTCGATAGTTGTTTTAAATTTGGTCGCTAATTTTTTAGCTTTTTTTTACCACAGATTTTAATTCGTTAGCACCTTTTTTCGTTTTGTTTTAAGTTTTCTTAACTATAATATAAGATTATAGATTATTAATGATGATTTTTTGCTAGACGATTTTTTGATAGATGTTTTATGAACAAACTTTGGACTTGCTCAGAAAAAAGGAAATGTGAAATGAAATTGCCACAATTTTGATTGGAAATCATGTTAAATTTACGAGAAATAATTTGTTGTTTAATTGTGTTGGTGTTTTTCTGCTTTGTTCATTTTAATTTTAAGGGAAAAATTATAAATCTAATTTTAAATCTCTTTGATTATATATTTTTCACTGTTAAAACAACTTTGTTAGAAACGTTACATTTCATTTTAATTCAACATGACTATAGCTTTAATTTCAAATAAATTTTATGTTAAATAAACGACTAAATCATGTTAAATTAAAATGAAATTCATTCTACATACGATGGAAGTTATTTAGTGTATATCTAAAGTAAAGTTTGAAGCTATTGTGGCTGCAGTGATTAGCGCGTTGACTATCGTGCAACTGACACGAGTTCAAATTTTTCCTGGGGCAGCCAACTACTACAATACACATTTTTTTTGTCTAAGAAAAATTACCGTAGGGATAAAAGGACAGATTTTTTTTAAATCATTAAAATGTAGGGATTTTTAAAAATGTTAGTTTTTTCGTTATATTATTACAGCATTTTTAGATTTTGGTCGTTTTCGGTCCATTATGGCTTACAATTTTTGTAATTGCATGAACTATTCAATAAAATTATAAAACTAGGGATTTGTTTTATTATTTGTGGTACATAACAGCTTCCGAAATGACAAAAATTTGTTAAAAAAGATAAAAATTGTATAACATTTTGAGTTTGATCCATTATAAATCCGTAATTTTTTATCCGATCAAAGCCAATTAGCCAATATTCGACGCGTAATTTAGTAGATATATAACTCATTTTATTCGAAGAAGCCTTTGAGTCTGTGTGGCGCTTTAAAGACGAGTATGCATCGAAAAACACAAATGTACTGTCGTTATATGGCCGAAAAGATTTTTTCGTGTTTACACATCCTAATTAGTAATACCTTTAAAAAATGCGTTAGAAAATTTTAAACTTTCCAAAAATAAAAGTTTGTAAAACAGTGCAATTCATATAAAAGTGTATATCTTTATATATGATGATCCCGATAAAAAGGGAATTTGTCTTCGGTAGAACGAAAGTTAGCTACATTTCCAAAAACTAGATAAAATTCTGAAAATAGTGCAATATTTTTACCTCGAAATTCTAAAAATTTGTATTACATCCTTCTTAAAGAACTAATAAAGTTGCAGCTCAGTTTTTTTCTTCTCCTGTAAAAGATCGAAAATTCGAGACTAGCTTTTTTCGTATTAAGCCATATACGTATATGTACATTAAACAGAAAGGGGCTTATTTGCATTCCTATATTATCATTTAAAAGTTGTAGAGATTTTTGTAAAGATAATTTTTTGGGCGCGTAGGGAAAAGTAGGGATAATACACATCACGGAAGTAAAATAATTAATAAAATAGCTTAATGTAGCCATTTTGTTTGAACTTGATATAAATTGATATTAAACATGATTCTTCGTCTTGTTTCAAAATCACGTTGTTTAAACTTGACATAATTTTGATTCAACATGATCCTTCGCACTATTTGAGTATCAACTTCATTTTGATTTAACTGCACTGGAATATTAAATTGACATGAAATATAGTTATTTCAAAAGAAAACATTTTCTTGTAAAATCATGTTGCATGAAAATGAAACACCTATGAAGCAAAACCGCTACCGAAAACTGTTAAAATTTTCTGTGTGTATGCTGCAGTAAATTTTATAGAAATAAAATTTTGAAAGTTTATATGCATATTTTGAAGAATAATTTTTGTCACTTTCTATTCAAGTCGTAGTTTAATTTAGTGCTTTAAATTATCTTCAATATAATTTTGTGAAAAAATCATTGTACAAATGTTTCAAATGAGTAATGGTAACACTGAATGATAAGGATTACTGGTAGTATTGAATATGATGTTTGTGTATGTTTTGTTTAGTCATCAAGGCTCAATTAAGCTCTAAAGTTAACTTTGTGGTTGAAATGTCATAAATGTTGACTGATTATACGCATAAATCTATTTACTCTTTACAACATGACCGACGACCCTTGATACTATTTTGCAAAATTACAAAAATAAAATACATTTAAACAGAATTATGTACATAAATACTTACTTATTCGACGGGTATTAAGGCCCAAGTTATAATTTTATTTTTAATATTTTTCTTAATTTAAATACCACCAAAGGAAAGAGTATTATGTATTCTGTGTCCCTCTAAAACTTTATAATTTGTGCCCATTTTCAAATAATTTGGAGTTTTTTTATAGCAATAATTAAAATTAAGTTCAGTAACGCTCCTGCATTTAATATTTTATTTCATCTTATCTCACACTGTCTGAACTGTTTCTCTTGAATTTTGTATTTACCATCGTTTACGAATAAAGCCCAATCATCCATCATTTAATTAAAGCAAATATCAACTTTTGGTGAAGTATCTCGTTTTCTTTATGACAAATGTTTAATTAAGAAATGGTCAACCTTTTTTATTCATGCAAATTCACTCGTAGGCAAAAGAAAATATTTTCTTTCTTGGTTTGGGATCGTACAAAAATTCCAATTAAAAAAAGCAACAAATGTTCATACAGACATACTGCATCTACAAGCTGACATATTTTTACATGAAAGAAATATTTGAAGAACTAATATTGGAATTTAATAAGGAAAATATTTGCAAAAGATCAAATATTTTATTTTAAATTATGATTTTAGTGGGAGATATAACAGCTTGAGGTTCTGGTGTGTCCTTTTTTTATATTCTATACTGACATTTAATATTTGCATAATTTGTACCATTTTTTGTATTATTCGTTTAATATTTTACGGTTAATCCACAAAAATCTCTCTCATTTGAGTAGAGTCGTGTGATTGGTGAGTATATCAGGATATCTTAGTTTGCGAGGATGCTAAAAGTCAAGAGTTTTTGGTTTAATCCTTGAAACTTTTTTTTTTGTAAATTTTGTGAAATTCAAATGCATACATAGCCAATTCTTATGAATTTTCATCTGCTAATTACGAAGGCATTATTATTTTTCTTATCACCTCTTATTTTTGAGATATTCTTCATTTAAAAAAATTGCTTTAAATTTTGCTTTTCTGAAAAAATTTTTTACCCCAAAATATTGATTTCGCATAACTCCTCCGTTTATGCACCAATTTTCAGAATTCTTTTATTTATTATTTGAAAGGCCTTGCTTGCAGGTTGGTCCCACGAACTTTTTTTCGAAAATCGGGGGGGAGTTTCCCCCTCAAAAAAATTGATTATCGCATAACTACTCCATTTATGGAACGATTTTGAAAATTCTATTTTTGTTCGAAAGGATTTGCCTGCAGTTTGGTCCGATAATTTTTTTTCGAAAATAGGCGGGGCGATTTTAATGAAATTTTTTAGTTTTGCGAGCAGCCGCATTTGTTTTCAACGCAACAAAATGAGACAATAAAAATTGTTTTCTGGCTGTGAAAAACTTCTCTTCCCATTAAAGTCAATGTAACCAAAAAGTCAACAAACTTGTCGAAAAAAAGTGGTGACTTAGAGACACTTGGCCCCTGGCTTCCTTCAGGGCATACACACACTCACGCACACATATATGTAAGCCTCTCATAAGTAATGTTTGATAATAAAGAATATCCTATTAAATTTTATTTTAAATCTTATATCATTTAAAAAAGTATCTGCAAATGAATCACCCTTAGACTGACAGGGAGAGAGTAAGTAAAATTTTAAACACACAGTCACGTAGACACAAAGAAATGTTTATTGTTTTAATAAAAATGGGTTTGAAAACTAATACTACACATGGAAAGACAATAACAACCAATAAATTCATAAGAGGCACACGCCAGAAAAATTCAGAACGTCACCGCTGGCCACTTGCATCACATGAATGTAGTTAGTCATGGCAACTTAACAAGAGAAATATCATTATTTGTCAACAATTACCGAAATAAAAAGTTACTAAAACATCACAATAATGTTACCAAATAACCTTTGAAAAATTCACACAAATGTTATGGATACCAGCAAAAAAATATCATTCCACTGCACCCACCTAAGGGCAACCGAAAAATTTATTTTCTTTTTTTCGTTTAATATTTCACTTGTTGTTTGTTGGTTACATCAATCACAGGAAAAAATTAGACAAGAATTATGTTCAATAAAAAAATGTTATTGAAAGAAAATATGAATTTCAACAACATTTGTCATTAACTTAATACAACGGCGCATAATCATAGTGAAAACAAAGAATACTTTAGGAGTTTAAAACCAGTATTTTGTATAACAGTACTGGTTTTAAATTCGTAAAGTATACTTTGTATAGGATTATTATTATGCGCCAATATTTATTGAAAACGCGCATTTAAAATATATATTTTTTTATAAGAGAAGTAACACAATCAGGCAATTAATGCCTACCAGTTAATTAATTAATGTGCTACCTTCTTTAGAAAAGGGATAGTGTAGGGAGAACAGTTGGTGAAATGGGGGAGAGATATAAAGCTTAATTCATTTACAACCCTGCTATTGCGCGTTTTTTTTTGTAGAGCAGTGTTGCAAGCCCTCCTGGTGTCAAGTAGAGGCATTGAGTTGTTTAAGATGTGTAGCCATTTTATTAGTTGTTTTACTTCGCCGACGGTTCTGCTATAATACCGACGAACGAGGCTCCTGTGAAGTGCATTAGGATATGTTAGTATTTTAATCGCTGCCGGTACTGCCAAGGTGATCAGTGCTATGCCTTCATCACTTTAACAGTTCAACAACACAATAACACACCAATGCACATGCGAAAAATGCTTGCCTGAAACTTTTGTTGAGCTCAAGACCTCAGGGCTTGTAATCAAACGCGCTCATTTTCGATGGAGGTGATAATTGTTGCTCACTTTTTCCCCTCGGGCTTTAGCGATTTTTAATTAATCGGGTATGTTTTGTATTTCATGGGGAATTAAAATGTGCGGAATTATCAAAGTATTGTTGTTGCAAATTAATATTTATAACAACAATGCTTTGATAATTCCGCACATTTTAATTCCACATGAAATACAGAACATACCCAAATATTAGAGTTTTGATATTTTTTAATTTGAGCAAGTTTCTTGCGAGTTTTGATATTTCGCCACAGGAAACCTATCGGGTACCAAACACGTTTGTGCGTTATATCCCAACTTCGGAACCTAGTTGGCTCCCAATTGTGTCCATTTAAAAATTTATAGTCGGATAGTCTTCACCAATAACTATGGCACGAAAGGCCTTATTATTATTTTTTCGGAGCCTAGATGGCTCCCAATTAAGTCCACATAAAAATTTATAGTCGGATAGTCTTCACCAATAACTATGGGACGAAAGGCCTCATTATTATTATTATTTTTTACTGATTTTAAGTACAAATTTGTTTGGGACAAATCTTGACAAATCAGTGCAGAGCCGAAGTGTGTCACTTTATGGGGCTTCAGAAAATCGATTTTCCTTATAAGCAGACGGATATCGATCATTCAACTTCCTTCCCGGTCCACACGTACAATTTTTGCTGCCACAATTCTTAATTTTTCAGTGAGAAAGAGCGAGAGAGGAATAGATTTAGTATATATTTCTATTTCAACACTCTCCCAAAAATTCAGAAATTGCTACAACAAAAATTGCAGGTATGTACTGGCCCAGAATACATACATATACTGTATGAATCGGAAATGAATATTGTGGATATTACAAAAGGAATGATACTATATATGTATGTATGTATATACATGGTATATTATAGAAAGGGTTCTCAACTAACTAATTTTTTTCAAATCGAGTTATTGCATATTTTAACAGATTAGAGAGAAGTTGATCTATCGAAATATGAATAAGCACGATTTGAAAAAAATTAGTTATGGTCTTTCTATTAAAATAACGATATATCTATCCCTTAAAATTCAAGGAGGCAACAATGTTTCTGGGTTGGACAATTAACCTTCAGAATGGCGTTTCTACGACAATGGGTCCAATTAACTAAACAATCGGCAATATTGTATAAAACATTAATTTCGAACTTAAGAAACGATTGATATGTGAAAGTAAACATAATAATAAAATTTAAATTCCGAGGCATTTTTTGAAAATAAGTTAAACAAAAGAAACCACGATAACAATAGAAGAAAACACAATAAACTCCAAACAGGTGTATAGATATTTCAGTGGAGTAATCATTCACAATAGTAGAAAAAAGAGAAAAAAAAATCAACTAGTTGGCCACGCCTTGCATGTGAAAGAGCAGCATCATTAATTATGAATGCGGGAGAGTGACAAAACTACACATGTGTTGGAATCAATCTGCTCTTCTCAATGCAAACAAAACAGGGATTGAAAAACATGAGATGATTTTATGAGAAATTAAGCACACAGTTGCACAGCCAGACACATCCCCACCCGCATTTAAAGTGCCATCTTGTTAAAATCAATGGAGTCTAGTTGGATGAATTTTGTTATTTGAATAATTTTGTCTTTGTTACACTCATTCAACACTGGCTACTATCTTTGCTTTTGTGTGTATGTGTTCCTTAAGAGACAAATCTTTGTTTTGTGTTTTTGTTGCCTTTGTAGACAGAATAAAAGAATTAAAATGCAATAGTATAGAGTTTATCCAAAATTCATAAAAAATGATTTTCGCGTATTTACAATTATCATAAAACGGAGACTGACAAAATGGGGTGGGTTTGTTGTCTACGATGCGTTCTGAGAAATGAGAAGAAGAGTGGGCGCTTTATGGGCAAAAGTTTTTATCTGTCTGCCTCCTTGTATAATTCGCAATACAATTGAATTTATTTTGCGTTTGCCTGTTTTGTAAACTATTGAGGCACATCAGCTTTCGACACTTTTTCGACTGTTTCATTGTCAAATACGAAACGTCTGCACTGCGAGTATAACGCGCGGTTTAACAACACAATAGAACACGCATACTTTAACATTTTAAACCTAAATAAGAAAAATAAATCACTAAACCGGAAGTGCCAACTTTGTACTAATAAAACTTTAGTCCCTAGGGCAAGAATAAAGAAACATGTTATACGCACATGTATAAACAACGACAAAGATATACGACTAAATAAGTATACGAAAAAATCAATAAATTGATATACCTGGTTTGATAGCTACCTAGGTATATTTACATATTTATACATAAAAAGTTTGTTTAATTGTTAGTGCAAAATAACAATTACCTTTTTAAACATAAATTTCAAATACAGTGAACAATTGAAATAAATACCTACAAAATTTGTGAATAAAGTCTTTAAAGATTTTCCGATTTTCATAATTATATGTCTGTACTATTTATGCAGGAGCATATATGTATGTATATGTGTTTAAGTGTGAGTGTCGTGTCAGTTTATACTTGGCAGCAACGTCGTGATTTTATTTTGTTTGTTGGCAACTTGTGAAGGAAATAAAAGTCATCTATTTAATGACTCTCTTTATGGCTATTGAATTGCCGTTTGTGCCATAAAACCAGAACATTTCATTTAATTAATACTTTGTACGAGTTCTTTTATGGATTTTTTCAAATGTAGCTTAAATGTTCATGAATTTAGAGGTAAGTTTATATGACACTAAAGCGCTGTACAGGCGGTTGTAAGATCTTACAATATTGTCAGATCTGCCAATGTGCTGACGATGTACTGACAATAAAAAATTGTCAGCACAAGGTATATTGTTAGCTCACACTGCTGTATTAAAGTTGTTAGAAAAGCTTGCAATTTATTGGCAGACAGTTAGTTGTCTGACAATAAATTTATCTGACAATATTGTCTGTAAAAAAATTGGCAGCTCACACGATTGTCAGATGCAAAAATTGTCAGACGCATATCATTTAAGGCGCTTTCACATTGTAATACAAGCTTTGAGATTTTTATTAGATTTTGTAAGACGAAAATCAAATCAAAATCTGTCTGACTGTCAAGAACTCTTAAAGAAAATTTTCTCATTACATTTTGTTTCTACACTATCACATTCCAAATAAAACGTAACATAAATAATTTGCAATAAAGCACATTTTTTTGTTCTTCTTTTTCTTTATTTATGGCGGCCAATAAATACACAACTGTTTTTGTTATTCCTATGCTTGTTTGTGCAATAGACAACCCTGATAAAATGAAAAATGTGATTGCTTAGAAAATTTCCTAAAAATGACGAATACCATAATAGTGTCAAGTTTCTTTACGTATTATTTGACAAATCATAGCAATTTGTTTTCACACTGTTGGATTTTTACTTAAGATTTGAGTTTTTGACACGTATTAATACTAAATCTAAATAAAATCAAATTTATATAATTTGAGTAATTTTGTTTGTGTTTCTTATATAAATTTCACTTTCGTGACGTGTTTTAGAAATTTAGGCCCTTATCCTAATAATCACGTTGGATATAAATAAAAGCAAATCAGTTCGAAACAAACTCATTAAATTAAACAAATAGCTACTGGATTGAACTTTTCATATATTTACATGTTCATGTGTATACGTATAGAGTAAGTGCCCATATCCGTCAGACCTACATCAATTTAGCAAAGCTGAAATTTTCAGAAGTGTTAGTCTTCTATGTAGTTAAGAAGGTATGGACACTCTCTACCATGAAATCAAGGGGCCTTTTGGAGTTGGGAGGAGCTAAAGGTGCAAAACAATGGAGCCAACCTACGTCATTTTAGCAAAGCTGATACTTAAATACATTTATTTTAGATATAAAATATTTCTAAAATTAGCCGCTAGATGCCCTTAAAGCGTAGTATGCAGCTCTGCCTGAAATTCGGGCTGCCATAAGAAGTATATGTAAAAAAAACAAACTGAAATTCAGGTTGGTAAGTTCCTTAAAGAAATTTCCGTTTACTAGTACGCAGTTCCAAAAGAAAAGTACACGGAATTTTGGCATTTATTGTCTATTACAGGCATATTATAACAATAAGTGGAGATTTTTTCCGTCAACTGAAACAAAAATGAATGTTCAGACAATTGTTTGGT
Organism: Panzeria rudis; assembly: GCA_956483635.1. Lineage (NCBI taxonomy): Eukaryota > Metazoa > Arthropoda > Insecta > Diptera > Tachinidae > Panzeria > Panzeria rudis. The sequence goes on from OY101450.1 coordinate 151,618,685, forward strand.
CACGGAATTTTTGACATTTCTAATTTTTCGTACATTGTAACTAATTTTTTGTGTTTTTGTGTGTTGTAAATTAAAAAATATATAAATTTGTGTGTATGCAAACAAAACTCTGTATATAATTCTACACGATTATTTTTCCGTGTAGAAATAAATGCAAAACTCCAAACCTGAATTTCAGTGAGAACTGTATACTACGCTTAAAGAAGCAACGAAAATTTGGTTAACTACGACATTTTAGCACAGTTCTGCATATCTTGTTTGCGGTACCATTGCCAGACCGCTCCGGAAGGGCAACCGCCAGACGCGGTAAATGTTAGTTGATAGAATCAGGAGGACTTATTTATGTGCGGATCTGTATATTACTTATAGATTACTTTGTAAAATATCATGTGGATTACTATTGCAATGAAGTGCAGTATCCACCAAAGTCTGAGATGTATGGCAGGGGGAGACTGGTACACCCCATACAAAGTATCTATTAATTTTCCTATATCTGCATAACTGCAATAGTAAACACTCTAAATTTGACGTGGGTTACTCTGAGAATAAAGTGCATTTTCAAGCAATATCTTGATGGTATAGGAAATGTATTGTAATACTTTGTTCTTTGACACTCTTCAATTGTAAATCAGTTTTTCATAGAAATTATATATTGGTTTTTTATTTCAATATTGTAAAAACTTTTTCCAATTGTAACTTTGATATAATTAAAACCAAATTTAAATAAAATTATAAGAAATATATAATTACAAAAGGTTATGGGCGACCATCGGAAGGAAGTTCCTCATGGTATAGTTCAGTTTAATGGAACTGGTTATGAGAAGTGGTCATTTAAGGTAAAAATGTACTTGGATTCTATAGACGTTTTAGAAGCAGTGGAAACAAATCAGCCAGAAAGCCCTGAAGAGAGAAGGAAATTTATAGGAAAATATAAGAAGGAAAAATCGGTGCTGGTAGTCTGTATACCCGATGATTAGTTAGATTATGTTCGTGATAAATCCACGTCAAAAACTATGTGGAATGCGTTAAGGGATGTTTTTGAGGAAAAATCATCAACGAGCCAAACGATTATTCGAAAGCAATTAGCAAGAGTAAAGCCTTCGGTTAGTACGAATATCAAGGACCATTTTATTGAATTTGATAGTGCAGAATTAGCTTAAAGTGATTTAGTGCCAGCTTTTTGTAAGTCTTCCCGATAGCTATGATCCTTTGGTGACCGCATTGGAAAATATAAAAGAAGATGAAATAACACTAATTGGTGAAACAACGCTTACTCACAGAAGAAAGAATAAGATCTGATCGAAATGATTGAAATGTTGAGTACAGTGGAAGCGGGCTACACTGATTCTAATCTCTCCCACCATGCTGACTAAAGTGTCAATATTCATTGTTAGCGCAAATAACAAAACTAATAGAAACAACAAATTAATAAATCTATGTACCTCATTTTCTAACTACCTTTCGCCGTAATTAATTAATTACAAGCAATCCATGTAAGAAAACATTATAAAAGAAGTTGTTTATTCATCGAATGTTTAAAGTCAACATCTAAAATGATTTGAATATATATAAAAAAATTATATAATTGACAATATTTTTACTTTAATATCATTCTAAAGATATAATGATTCATTAAAAGTATTAATTAGTGGTATGATCCACTAGATAATATAAAATATTGTTAATTAAATAATTTAAGAGGAGACTGGTATACCTATACAACGTAATTATCAATTTTCCTATATCTCTACAACTACAATAGTGAGACGCTCTATATTTTAAATGGGCTGATCTTAGAATAACTTGAACTTTTAAGCAAAACCTTAAGAAAATAATTTGATAAGAAAATGACTTCATGAATATAGCTAATAAATAAATACCTATCTTCAATATATACAAAACATACAAAAATGGTCAAAGTAACACTATACAATAACCGATTCTGGTAGAGGAGACAAGATCACATCGGAATTTTATTTTAGGGGGTTTAAGTTTCCCCCTTTTGGCCTGATCGTGCAGCATATCGCTACATGAAACTATGTGCTCTTTAGATCTGAGATGTAGGGTATATTCAGCAACTTTCTGGAACATTTTAACCCTCTGACTCCCCCACATAACGTTCATTTTTGAACCTGTTTTACAGTATATCTAGTGCATACATATGTGTAGCTATGTAGTACATACGATTGGCAGATCTTACAATATTGTCAGTAAAATATGCTAATAGTTTCTTACAATCGTGTGAACTGACAATGTTTGTCTGACGACGTTACCAGAAAAAGCATTGTCAGTCCATTGTAAGACTACCAGCGGACAAAATATTGTCAGACATCTAACAACAGTGTGAACACATTGCGTTGTCTTTGTCAGATTATTGCCAGATAATTGTCAGAAATTTTTTAATTGTCAGATGTGCGAAGTTTCTGCATCTGCCAATTGCGTCGTTGTCAGAGACTTATTTCTATTGGCAACACTGCACATATTTTTTTTTGGGAAAAAGGAAAATAATAGAAACTATGCAGCTAAAATAGTTGCAATTGCTTCTTTGTATTTAATAATAATTTATATTTTCACTTTTTAAAGTTAACACAAGCACAGACGATAAATAATTGATAATTTCTGTTTAATACTTTTAGTCTTGCAATACCCAACAGCAGATCTGACAATTTTTGCATTTGACAATCCTGTGAATTGTCAATATTTTCACTGACAATATTTTCAGATAAATTTATTGTGAGGCAGTAAATTCTAAGCTTTTCTGACGACTTTGATACAACCGTGTGAACTAACAATATAACTTGTGCTGACCAAAATGACCGTGATGTGGAGGAGTCAGAGGGTTGAAATGTCCCACAAAAATGCTTGGCTTAATATTTGCTTCAAAGTTGCTGAATATTCGCCACACCCCAGATGTAAAGAACACATAGTTTCATGTACCGATATTCTGCACGATCATGCCAAAAGGGGGAAACTTTAACCCCCTAGAATAAAAATCCGATGTGATTTTTCAAAACGCCCTCACATGTATATTTTTTTTGTCTCCTCTACCAGAATCAGTTTACAGAACCCCGTTATTTTGAAAAAAAATTCGAAATTGTTGTATAGGGTAAAAACATTTATAACCAACCAATAAAAGTAACATTTTGAACCTTACCCCTTCCGATCTTGATAAAATTTAGTATGAATGATGCTTTTGGCAAATCTACTATTAGTGCAAAATCTTAGTTTAATATTTTAAATGGTTCGCGCATATCGCGACTTTAAAATGGGAAAATTAATCAAAAATTTACTAAACGTACCTAAAACTACTTATCCTAGATATGACATTTAGGTGTCATATTAAAGGGTACAAAATAGCCCTTAAAATCACATGTTTTGACTTTATTTTGTAATATTCAGAGGTCAAATTTTACGGACGATTTTCTTAAAAAATAGTATTTTTAAAATTCTTAAAAAAGATATGTTGATGATGAACTACTTTTCTTTACTATCACCAAGTATAAATCTGGGACTCGAAATAGGCCATGAGTTATTAAGAAAAAACTTAAACAATATAAAATTATATTATTTTAAAAATGGTAAAATTTTTCCAAAACTACCAAATTGACTGCACACAATTATGTATATATTTTAACATATTTATCGCAAATATTCCATTGAGGTATAATATTAAGGGGCACAAAATGGCCTTTAAAATTGCATATGTCATGATTTTATTTTCCAGTATCCAAAGGGGTAATTATACTAACCTTATATTCGTGACGGATTTTGTAGAAAATTGTATTTTTTTCATTCTTAAAAATATATGTATATGTATGTTGATGGTGGACTTCTTCTCTTTACTTCCACCAAGTATAAACCTCGGACTCGAAACAGTTCACCAGTTATTGAGAAAATAATAAAGTAATAATAAAAATATACATATATAACTTTTGACGAAAAACGTAACTTTTTTGAAAGAAAAGCGTAACTTTTTGTATTCTTCCCGTTCTTCATTTTTTTTTTGAAAGTTTTGTCAAAATACAATCAAACTAAAACATGACAGTATCTGTTCGCAGCTCGCTATTTACTCGAAATTTAAGGAGCGGCAAGTCAAACGAGCCTCAGATTAGGATTGAGCGCGTCGAAATACTTGTAGATAGGTGGGTCTGGTCAGATGTATGGCCCACTTTTTTATATATTGTGGGTAGTCTTCTATCAATGGCTGTAAAACATAAGCCAAATGACGCAGCTTGTTCAAATTTTGACAGAAGTCAGCCTGTTGACGGTAGCACTGTTGTCCTTTCAGTTAAAAAGGCGGGAAATTACAAAAGTTACGGACTTACGCACCCTCGTATATGTATGTCCTCTTCATACACATATAACACGCGGAAAATCCAACTATCTCTTTTACAATAATATTTTTTTTTGTGTTGCATAATATTTATGAAAAGAAAATTGCTATAGTTATTTTCACCACTGCATAAAATCATTCACCCTTATTGCGAATGTCAACGTCGCCACAAGTGACGTCGAGGGTGCAATAATGACATTGCCGTTGTCAATATTGACGCATTTCGATAACAATTGACAGCTGCTTCGCATTTTAATAGGCGACCTTAAGACAACATTGTGTTAAATTGGCTCTGTTTTTGTCTACACAATTTTTGGTAACGACTCGATAGAAAGTTTTAGCTGTCACGGTTATTTATTTGAAAAAGTATTTAAAATAGAAAAAAAAATAAAATAACAACCAACAAACAATTAAGGTAACTTAATAAAAAGGATACTATTGTGAATATAAAAATGTTTTTTTCTGGGTAGTATCATTAATAAAGTGAAATCACAATAGTTTTTATTAAGGTTTTTATCTTGTGAAAATTTTTAAAAATTGATGATAGGCACTTTTGCATTTTATATGACGATATGCATCTAGCAAACGCTCCAAAATCTTTGAGGATGACGGGGATGCCCGTTAACTTCTACATATGCTATTCGAGTTGAAGAAGCCACTTCTAGAAACGCATTACTTATTTGCGAAACACAATTCCAACCAAAATGATGATTTTAATGCAGAAAAGAAAATTATGGAAAGATAACACCAAGGAGAAGAACTTTTCAAAAGAGAAGAAGTCTTTATTTGTTTTCTTCATCACTGAAACTTTCACTTGAATACAACATTAACAATTTTGAATAAACATTTTAATAAAAACGTCAAAATGATAGCGATGGTATTTATTTCCTTCACATTATCGATAACAAGTCAACGTCAACACAATACTTTTAGTAAATGCCGATTTAGCACTGAAGTGACAACGACGACATTCACAATAAAGGTGATTACTTTTCATGAAAAATCGTCAAATCGTCACTTTCCTATTTTTGGAACATAAAATAATCAAAATGACAGCCGTGTCTCAGAGAGAACACACAATTGATTTCTGAGTATCGTAATAAATACGACTTTTTCAAAACATACGAACGATTTTCCGCCATCCCACATCGAATTTGGTTGATAGACAGGTTTGTTTCAGCTACATGCCATCTTCAGTGTTATCTTGAATATCCAAGAAGAAACAAAATGGTTCCGAATTATTAATTCTTAAAAAAACGTGACCCTTTGTACCTTTTGGTTGACGGTATAAATGAAAAATTAACTAAATAAACTGATGTTTACTGTTATTTCAAGAATTGCAAAAGGAATGTAATCCATTCGACATTCATCTGCAAATTCGTTTCGACTGTCTCCAATCTAATCCAGACAAGGGATTTGCTGAAGTCATCTAATTCGTGCTGCTACAATTTAGAAATGACTAACAGTTTGTTTGCAAAAAGTATATCCTAAATCATCCTTTTATATTTAGATCTCAACAGCTTATATACTTTTGTGTGCTTTTTGAAATAAAATATTAATATTAATTATGTGTCCAAATTGATCATTAGGCTAAGGTTCGTAATGTTTAATTCAGAAAGCATTGGGCATGATTAATATTCCAAGGAACAAGGGAAAAATTAATATCAACTCAATTTTTCAACGTACACATCAGAACAGAGTGGCGCCCATTTCGGAAGCCACTACACTTATATCGTCAGTGCTCACGTGTATTTTTGCTTATCACCACTTGTCAGGTGGCTCTGTTGAATGTGTTTTTAGTTCTTATATATAAAACTTTTTCGTGAAAATTTGTAAGTTTATCTATATATGTGACGATCGTGATGAAAATGGACCTTATCTTCCCAGCAAGAGTTTTCAGTAAAGCCAAAATAGCTGTTCCTAAATTGGCCCTTGAAATGACTTAAAAATATACTTTTCCCAGCCTCTACATATAGAAAGAAAGGAACCATCATATGAAATATATTTGGGAAGGTTGGATCTCTTTTCCCATCGTCTATTTTTATACACAAGTTTTTATGCTTTACTTCAGTTTTTTACGCGTAAAAATAATGAATAACTGCATTCCTTTCTTATTTAGTTTTGGGAAACTTAGCTAACTCAATTTCGGCCTCAGGAAGATAAGATCCCATTTCATCAGGATCATCAAGTATAAGTACTTAGTGCAAGTATACTTCAATGTGCCTTGTTGATTGCTGATTTTGAGTAAAAAATGTTTTAAAATAATAGAACAAGAATTTAGTACAATCGGATTGAAAAAAGTACACATTTTCTTGAAAATTAGTACAATTTGTGAAATCTCATTTTGCATCCCTGTTTGTATTCAATACTATATTACTCTCCATACAAAGATACAAGAGGTTTTGTGACTTAAGCAAATGTGTGTGCAAAGTTTCTCAAGAATCGGTTAAGTAGAAGTAGTTGAAGAATCCTATTTATTTCATTTGGTCGTGGCACTGCCCACTTTTATGATCATAATGCAGCATTTTCTCGAGAACTAAATGTGTGTTGCGAAGTTTCATTAGAATCGGTTAAGTGGAATAAGTTGAAAAAAATATTTACTAATCATAATATTGTATTGTACCGGGAGCTTCCTAATATTTGTGCAAACTTTTTTTTAGAATCGGTTATGTAAATAGTTCAAAATGAATATTTATATTATTTGGACTTGGCACTGACCACTTTTCTGATTATACCCGTATGTATTTGCACTAGAACTAAATAAGTGTAAAAGTAGTCGAAAAAAATATTTACAACAATTTACTGATAAGATCTATTCATTATTTATTTTAGTTTCCCGCAAATAAACTAATTATTAACTATAAATTTTATTACAATTCCAGATCAAGATCTCAATCGCCGCAATATTGAAATAAAAATACAACTAAATAATGCATACACGAAAGAACTGTGATAAAAAAAAAATTATAAATTACAATCGTGGAATACTTCTTAAGTATACAAACATTTTTCTTTAAATCAAGGGCACTGAGCAAACGGCAAACTGTCTACTTTATCGATCAGAAATTTTTCGGCAAACATGCTGAACAATTTGGGGGCCAATGTTTTGGGTGAGTGTAATAATTTCTTAATTCCCACGAATATTTACACTTTTCATTTCAGAAGTTAATAATGGCAAATTGAAACACAAACACATTTTGAATATTAAGCAATTATATGGTTACAGTAAATTAATGTTAATAATTGAATAATTTTTTACTTCAATTTTAACTTTTTAAATACAATAATTAAACTAATTTCTTAAATATACTTCCGATTTGCAATTATCCACTAAAGACACTTACACACACACACACATAAACTTTTCAAATAGAGACAACTTAATAATTATGAATTAAAAAAGAAAAACATTTAATTTGTAACAATAATAACAACCAGTGCTAAATGAATGAACATATTGACTAACTGACAGACGGGAGTCGCGATGGATAGAGTAAGTAAGTATTGGTGATGTTAAGAAAGCGAAATTAACTTCTGATGAAAAATATATTAAAAGATTGAATCATATATGTAAAATTATGACCATGTTAAGAAACAGATTCAGTTTTTCTTTAAAATTTGAGCAATTAAAATTTGCAAGTTCGTATTTGTGTGTGAATGTGTGTGAATGTTTAATGATGCTCCGATAGTGATAATTGTTATAATTGCTCTTTTCAATATGTAATTTGTTTATTATACTCGTAGTCTCATAATCGTAATGATTTATATTATACATAATTATTAAAGTAATTTACATTGATTTTTATACCCGAACGAGGAAATGAACAAATATTTGCATGTATATATGTGTGTATCTGTGTGTAATTGTTTATTTGTTAATTATGTATTCTCACCACATTATTAACATTACATTTAAAGCACTTTCATTTTTTAATTCATTTTATTTATTTTTTGGTATTTTTTTCGTTCTCAACTATGGACAGGTCAAAAGTGCTGCATTTAGCTGTTTTATTTTTGCAACATGAATTATGAGTAGTGTGTGTGTGTGTGTGTGTGTGTGTTTGTATTCACTGGATATGCAATCACACTTTTTAAAGTTTATTGCAATTTTTTATTTTATTTATATTCCACTGCATGCAGCCATTTCGTTTTTACTAGTAATTAATTATTTTAATTTAATCGATTATTAATTTATGGCAATTTTCTACTTACCAATACCACCACTCAGACATATTTGTTAGAGTGGATGTACATGCATACCCTACAGATAATATTGGACTACGTGCTCCATTTTAACTGAGATGGAGTAGTTACAACATGGACCTATGTAATGCAGTCATGGACCATGTCGTTTGCAAACAATAGCTTCTAGTTAACCGACAAATGTTTGCGTTTTAACGAATGCAATCGTTAAAACACGAAAACGAATAGTGACATAGAGTAGTTCGAAGACTACTCCGATGTAATGCAGGCATGGACTATCGGATTTGAAAACAAGAGTTTGTAGTTAAGCGACAAGTACTCGCGTTTTAATGAGTGCAATCGTCAGAACACGGGTTATATCTTTTTTTGCACAAAATTTCTTCATCCCATCACGCGATGGGCAATTTCGTATTGATAATAAAAATAATTTTTTGTAGGCCATTTTGACCAAAAAAGTTTCCGCCCCAAATGCAATTTCTAAAGCTCCTCAAAAAAATTTTATTTAATTTTTTATTTTCCATACACATTATATATGGCACATTTATTGTTTATATGCTATATATTTTAAAAATATTAAATAAGTAACTGTATAACAAAAATGTAAAGCTATTTTTTTGAGTTTAATGAAATAAATTTTAAGTTTAAAGTACGAGTTGATTTACATATTGGAAAAATATTTTGTGCATCTTTAATAGGTCATTCCGCGCATATATTACTACGCTGCTGAGTGTTTAAGAAAACACATATGGGTTTTTTGTATTTTACTAGAGAGTTGTTTAAAATTGAACAATAATTTTCGTTGAAACAGTGATCAGAAAACCAAACATTGCACCATGCATCACATATAAAATCACAAATAGGTTGTAACATTGTATAAGAACAAATGCTAGAATAGCGAGAATGGATCTTGAGTTCCATCTAGAGTTGTCTATTGGTGGTAAAGATTTGATATATGGAAAATTTCCATTTTCTTTGTAGTACTTAAAGGTTAGGCAAAGTTCATATAAAAATCCCATTTCGTCTCTCCATTTTACGTTAACAAGTTTTATAAGTGTATCATTAAAAAAACGCGAAATAGAATCACAATATTGCGATTTTTTGCGCTCTTTTTCCGTACAAATGGTAAGATCTTGTTATATTCATGAAATTATTAGAAAATAGCTAAAATTTTGTTATTAAATGTTAATTTTGTATACTTAGGAGAAAATTTTAAATTCAAAACTTCATCGCGTTTGGTGCGGAGACTTTTTTAACGATCGCGAAAAAGTAATATATATAATTTCTTAATATTTTTTCATGGTCTACACGGCTATGCGGTGAAGAATTTGATATTCGCAAAAATTTCAAAAAGTTATACCCTAATGCACATGCATACCCTACATTTAATATTGGACTACGTGGTCCATTTTAACTGAGATGGAGTAGTTACAACATGGTCCTATGTAATGCAGTCGTGGAACATGTCGTTTGCAAACAATAGCTACTAGTTAACCGACAAGTGTTTGCGTTTTAACGAATGCAATCGTTAAAACACGAACACTTGAGTGCTCCATCGAATAGTGACACAGAGTAGTTTTAACACTAGTCCGATGTAATGCAGACATAGACCATCTGGTTTGCAAACAAGAGTTTGTAGTTAAGCGACAAGTGTTCGTGTCACTTAACTAGACTAGTCATGTTATCTGTAGGGTCCCTGCAGATACTAGTAGACTACGTGGTCCCTTTTGGCTGTAATGGACTAGTTATAACATGGTCCTATGTAATGCAGTCATGGACCATGCTATTTGCAAACAAGACCTTCCAGTTAACCGACAAGTGTTTGCGTTTTAACGACTGCAATCGTCAGAACACGAACACGATGTAATGCAGGCATGGACCATTTGATTTGCAAACAAGTGTTTATAGTTAGCGACGTTTTAATGAGTGCGACGTTTTAATGAGTGCAATCGTCAGAACACGAACACTCTCCATCAAGTAGTTAAATAGAGTAGTTTTGCGACTGCTCCAATGTAATGCAAAGCTGGGTTATATGGTCAAGCCCTATGACATCGTAATTTTAAATCGACTAGGATTTTTTCATACAGTTGGGTTATCTTTGGACTAGTCCTAGTCATCTATGGAGTATACTTTACGTGCGTGTATGGACTAGTCGTATTATCTGCAGGGGTACACATACACATATACACACATACTTAGAGCTATAAACATTGTTTTACAATTGCAATGAATTGCTGAAGGTAAAAGAAGGACTGACGATCATAAATATTCTTTAGTACATATTTTTTTTCTTCTTTAAAGTTATAAATCGAAACATTTATGCATTTTATGTAATAAAATATGTTTAATAGGTACAATTTTATAGAATAATATTATTTCAGGATGGGTCAAGTACAAATGGTCATTTCATTGCAGTAAATACACAAAATACAGTTTTATTTTGGGTTTTTGCAATTTGTTTTAATTCCAAGTTATTGATCATAAAAAAAATTTTATGTTTATTAATGTTGTGCTTTAAAATATTCCGAGATCTTCAGTGGGGAAACAAATTGGCAAGTTTTATGATATGTACGTGAATAAATAATTAAACCACTTCAAAACAAGGAGAATATCATCAATTAGAATGTTTTTTCCTGTTTGCTCACTCAGAACTTCGCCATTTGTAGACCAATTCAGAAAGTTGAGAATTAAAAGGAATACTACTACCAACCAGATTGAACTCGTTGTGTAAAATATTTTATTTTGGACTATTTATTCATCTGTCTGACGTTTGTCTATGTGTTTTGAAGTCTGCCTAATTTTGTGAAATGATACGTTTGTAGTTACCTGATTTTTTTATAAAAAGAGTAAATATTTTGAGGGCTTATACACAGAAAAAAATCGACAAGAATTATATTCAATAAGACCATGTTATTAAAAAAAATATGAATTTCAATAACATTTATCTTTAACATAATAAAATATTTCGTTGTAAGTATTTCTTTTCCATGCCGGTTATTTCTTTTCTTTTTATACATAAGTACTTAAAACAAGTTGTATCCCAAAAAAAATAAATTGGATATGGCTCAGCTTTACGTCCGGAAAGCCCGGGTTCGTATTCCAGCCATGTCAACATTTTTTAAATTTATATATATATTTTTATTTTGAAATAATTCTGTTATCAATATAGGGGAATTCTTTATCACAGGAAATTTGAAAAAAAAAAAATTATTGAATACCGGGATTTTTGTTATCAAAAACGAAACTTATTTTTTTCTGTGTAGTGATATGTGCGAACACACAAGTTTCTTAGGAGGGCAAAAATCGTTTGTTTTTGCAATACTAAAGATTTAGACAATCAATCTTCTAATAATATCAACCTTTGTAATATAAGTTGTCAACATTGTATAATATTGATTGTCCAAATTTTAATAATACGAGAATGCAGCGATTTTCGCCTTCCTAAAAACATTTGTTTGAATATAAGCCGTCAATATTCATTATATTTTCTATACTCATATACATACACAGAAAAAAATAAGTTTGGTTTTTGATAACAAAAATCCCGGTATTCAATAATTTTTTTTTTAAATTTCCTGTGATAAAGAATTCCCCTATATTGATAACAAAATTATTTCAAAATAAAAATATATATATAAATTAAAAAAATGTTGACATGGCTGGAATACGAACCCGGGCTTTCCGGACGTAAAGCATACACTCTCTAGCTGAGCCATATCCCATTTATTTTTTTATGGGAAACCACTTTGTTTTAAGTACTTATGTATAAAAAGAAAAGAAATACTTACAACGAAATATTTTATTATGTTAAAGATAAATGTTATTGAAATTTATATATTTTTTTAATAACATGGTTTTATTGAATATAATTCTTGTCTATTTTTTTCTGTGTGGAAAAGAAATACTTACAACGAAATATTTTATTATGTTTAAGATAAATCTTATTGAAATTCATATTTTTTTTAATAACATGGTTTTATTGAATATAATTCTTGTCTATTTTTTTCTGTGTACACAGAAAAGACTAAATTTAATTTTCAGTAAATAAATTTCCGATTCCAATACCGATACGAATATTGAAATTGAGTTCAAGTTTAGATTAACAAAACTCAAGTGCAATTTTTTTATTATACAAAATTACATTATAAGAGAGAATATTTAAAATTTATAAAACATTAGAAGTAATTTTTAAGGACCTACATTTTCTTTGCTTCCAAAAAATCTATATTAAAAATATGCAGATAATTAGTTGAAAAGCAAGAAAAAATTTTTAATTCCATTATAATTTTAAAAAATACTCGCCATGCTTTTTAAAAAATCGATTTTTTAAAAGACATTTATCAACTAATATTCTTCTAAATAACTTGATAGCTTAATTATTAAAAGACTTCTAAGTTTATATATATTCACTTAAATTTACATGAAAATACAGTTCTGAGTTTAAATTCGCATAAAAAAAAAATTTTGAAAATGGGTAATTTTTTATCCTTTTTCCTTAAGGAAATATCATTATAGAATACCGAAAAAGCAATTTGTCCTAGCATCGCTTCCAATTCGGTGATTGGTAATCCAAAAACAGAACTTCTTGCAATGGCAAGGATATGTAAAACTAATTAAAAATTATCCAAATTTGCGAATTCTACATTTTCATGACTTCTTTGGAGTATCTTTTTTTAAAAAACAACGACTTGAATTTGAATTCATGGTAAAATTAACCAAAAATAAATAATTTTTTTACAAAATAACAGCATAAAATATTATTAATTTTTAAAATTGGTATTAATAAAATTTAAAAAATAACGAAGTGAATTTAATTCATGGTAAAATCAAACAAAAATAAATTGTTTGTTAAAAAAAACTCGGAAAGAATTTTTAAAAGTATCGTCGTATCGACAGTAAAATATCGCCGATACCGATGTATCGGAAAATCTGAAGTATCGCCGATATATCGGTATCGGTATTCGTTACTCCCTAGTAAATATTTTGTCTTGAAGCGGACTTACAAACAAATTCGTAAATATAGACAAAAATGTCTCAACAATTTCATTAAAAAACAATTTTTTTCAGTAAACAAATTGTCAAAATCTGTAAAACAGTTGGTCTAAAATTATAAAAAAAATATTTACTGAAGCAAACAAAAGTATTTACTGTGTTTTCCGTAATATATCAAGCGATATTTTTGTCTGAATTTATAAAACAATTTATTTTTATACAAATGTAATATAGAAAACAGACTTTTGTCTGAGTCAGCCAAATATTTTTTTTTAATTTTTAAGTTTCAACGAATAACAACGACGTTTGCAAATGCTCTTTCAGAAAAAGATTTTTTTTCGAAGTAATTATCACTTTGTAGTACTCTATATTACGCAACTTTTAGGACAAGTTCAAGACGTGATCCCAATTTTTTCTATTTTTCGAAATACATATTAAAAAAAATCGAGGATGTGGGACTTTTTGAAAATATCGATTTTTTTCAAACGGTAATAGCTAATACGGCATTTAGACGAATAATTTTTACCCTGATTTTTACCCTGAATTTATGGTCGAAAGGGGCATATGGGCGTTTAGCGGGAGAAGTATGCTATCAAATAAAAAACATAATGCCTTCTAATAGCTTTTTAGTTTAATGCCTTATAGAGCACCGTTTTCAGAAAGACCATTTTCTAGAGGCCTGTGGGAATCCCTATATTGGAAAGCGAGTGTGGAAGGCATGCGTCGTAATGACAGCATGGGTAAAAATTAAATGAGTATGGAATGTGGATTTGCAGGCCTAATGTCTGCTAAATAAGCCTTCTAGAAGGCCTTTTTACTCCTGCAATTTACCGCTGGGTACAACTAAAGAGTCCTCTATGGGAAGCAGATGAAGAATGACATCCAAGGCAGCTTGAGGCGTGCTCCTCTGGGTACCCAGGGACTGATGCCCAGCGACTCACACCTCTGGACCTTAGCAAATAATCTCCTTAACGCTCCTTCCTCCTACCACACAACCATAGGAAATAATCGGCCTGACAACCGATGTGTAAATTTAGTTTGCATGTATGTACCTATGTAAGAATAAATCAAAAAGTCATTTATACTGCATATGTAAAATAAAAACGATATAAACTACATTTGATAAGCGCATAATAATGCAGGATGAAAAAAATACACATATTGCTTTTTCGCGGCTTAGTAGTGGTGGACCACTAAAACCAGAAATTTAGTTTGAAATTTGAAAAACGTTTGCTAAAGACAAAACCGCAAATTACTTATGGACAATAAACGCACGAACGAAACACAAACATCCATTTTTATGTATGCAATTAAAATCGGTTTGCCATCAACACACACACGCACACACACACACAATTCTTTAACATTAGGATGACCACATTTTCGTTTTGAAACAAAATTTCAGTGAAATCAAAAATTTTTAACAGTGTCAAAGTTAATAGCTTAATTAAGAAAACAATAACGAATCTAAGGAGAACTTCCATACATATTTAAAAATGTTCTGATTTAGATTAGTTCTTTGAAATAATATTACTTTCCTTTTTTTGAAAATTATTTTGCATTATGTAGCTTTAAATAAATGGGACCAGGTTAATGTTCACACGCACATACCTCCATAAGTCGATGAATCTAGCGATTAATGAATTAAAGTACGAGTATGCGTAAGTAAGTAAGATTTACAGCTTGCAATTTTATGCAATTTTCCTAAAACGAAAAATATAAAGAATCTTTAGAAAATATAAACGAATCGTTAGAATGAAATGCAACAGAAAATCACATGCCACATCACCAAGCCACATTCAATTGTATATCTGCATTTCATATACATACATATGTATGCACATGTATGTGTGCACTAATGAATTTAACTACGCACGTCTGTACGTTTGGGTAGATTATATTAACCCAGCCGCTAAATTTATAACTATGTACACTTTGGGACAGTCATAAATATTATTAGTTGTAATTATACTAGTCAATAACGGACAATCATATTACTAGTTGTACCGAGACTAGTAACGATACTAGTAAGAAGGGCCACATTTTCCGGTATAAGATTTATACATAAAACATATTTTTAGCTCTTGAAAAATTAAGAAGAAAGTGGCTCGGTGGGTGGAGTACTTGCCTTGAAATATGAGGAATGTGTGTTCGTACCCCGGTTCAGCCAAAAATTTTTTTAAGCTACAAAGCTATATATTAGGGTATTCATTTTACTCGACTTTTCCATTGTTTGATTAATCAATTAATCGAAATTGAGATTTTTAAATTAATCGAATAATCGAGTGATACTTTTATTTCGTTCGAGTTATTCGAGTAAGCTTTACTGCTAAAAATTATTCGAGTTAATCAGAAAATTTTTGAATTTACTCGGCTCTTAGCACATTTTTGTGAACGAAAATAAAACAAATAACATTTTTCGCGTTTTATATATATATTAATAAGGAAAACAAAAGAAAATAAAAAATATTTCTACATTAATTAGACCATAAACTAATCATTTCAAATACATAGTTTTTTCACTATTCCGATGTTTCGTTTTGAGAAAATTTAGCATCAGAAAATATTTAATAATATTCACACCTGTCCTATATTCAATGCGAAATAAAAATAATCATAAGCATTTTTGTAATAAATATTAAACTGTGTTTACAATTCCGAACATTTTTATTTTGCATGGAAAACAGAAGAGGATAACTCATTAAATAATCGAACAAAATCAATACATTTAGTTCTAAAAAATATAATGCATTTTCTTTATTTCATAAATATTTTTTTTCGATTGAACATTTCTCACATTTCTAAAAATGATCTTTCACTAATTGTAGACGCTAGAGAATTTGAGAAAAGTGAATGAAAAATCATTTTCTAGATGCATAAAGTAATATTTTATATTGCAAATGTAATTTTCTGCTATTTGATTTTGCGAATGCTTTTAATTTTTTACTGAATTCCGTCGTTACATTACATTCGATACTCTATCTAGTTAAGTAATTGCTCTTGAAATCTCTTCTTTATTTCAAATAATTTTTGCTTGATATTTCAGAATTTGTGTACTGCATAATTTATTTAATTCTTTGATCATGCGGTCTATTAGTATGAAATAACGTTCGAGTTGAATGCAAATTTCACATAATTTTAAAAATTTTGCCAATTTTTATTAAGAAATATACAAAAACTTAATAAAAAGAAAATTTACATAAAATTTTTTAGTCGAGTTATTCGATTAATCGACCTAAATTACTCGAATAAAGTTTTACTCGATATTTAAATTTTTGTTTCATCGAACATTATTTGAGTTCAATTATTCGATTAATCGAGCAAACATTATTCGAGTGAATAGCCTACTATATATAAAAAACTAGTAAGAGCACTAGTTTACAACAACTAGTATTCCAAGTTGGATACAACTGTATTTAAATGAACTAATTGGGCTCCTATGATAACCTAATATTAAAATCGATAGTTCGATGTATGAAAAAATTAAGTATAGTTCAAACTACATACTAGTTACTTTGTCTGCAGGGTACTCACTATTTCTAAAACTTAAAAAAACACAAATAAAACGCGAAATGTATATTGAAAGTGTATAGAAACTTCTGCCCGGAACGCAACAAGATATAAAGATAGATATGTATTCGCATTTAGAAAATTGCAATGGCCGTGATTACGAACAAAGGCAATAAATTTGAATACAATAGTCATTTATTGTACTCGTACGTATGTGTGTGTAACTGTGTGTTTTTTGCATTCAAACCTATAACCGCAATAAATAATAGCACGCATACAATTACAATCCAATTTCGGCAAACAAATTTGCAATTACCCAAATAGTTACGAACATCCATCCATTCATACATACACAAGTATTTATGTAAATACAGTACACTTGGTCACGAAGATGTGTGGGGAATTTTTACCAACAATTTGGATCTCAAATAAGTTTTTATTTAATTTTGTTTTATATTATTTTTTGTTCTTACCCAGCCAGCTTCTGTACACACTATTAGTCTGCTATTAAAAGTATTATGGAACAGTGTAACGCAGCATTAAATTACAAATGCAATCGTTAAATTAATTTAATTAATCCCTGTGTAAGCATCGCTGACATTATAGAAAAACTTTTTAAGCCCTAAAATGTTAACTGTAAATAAATAGGTGTTTTCCATAAAATTCATTCATTTTGTCTGTGGTTTGGTATTTTACAATGCCACCGCTTAATATTTATGCCCATTGGCATAAGCTATTTTTGTAAATGTGCTTGTAGTGGATATTTTATAAAATTTATTCGAAACACAGACGTTACAGACGTTAGTGCCAACAATTGTACTACAATTCGTATTTTTGTCAAACAGTTTTTTTGCCAATATTAAGCCTTTTTAAATTATAAATTGTTTGATAATTGCCAAAACAAAAGGGAGCGAAAATCGCACAGCTGCAAAAATACACTTTCACAAAAAACTTTTGCTCCTCCACTCCTTCAGTATAATTACAAGCTAAAAGGGTTTGCTTCAAAGAATATAGAAAAATATGTAAATTCGTACATTTTTTGAGGTAAAACGCTTGTGCTAGCGAAAGAACGTTGAAAGGATTATAAAATGTATTATAATACTCTTATGCAGGCAAAATAAATTTTTATATACATACGTGAAATAAATAAAAAAGAAAAAAAACATTAACATTTTTTTTTGCTAAAGCCAAGGCTTTTTGACATGATAGTGAAGCCCCTACTAATTGACAGAGCGATCGTCTGATGGACTTCCTTAGACACCTACTCTCCGATTATCGAAAAAGTTCTACGAACATCTGGTATGATGATTACGGGTACACCATCTAAAGCACTGTTCCATAGCTTCCCGCCGATCTCATGATCAAACAACTGACCATGAGCTCGGCGGTTAGACTCAATGCCTCGGTTGCATAAAGACAAGTAAATATTGGTCATGTGACGATATTGGGCCACATTTTACATCTTCCGGACCACACTTGCTATTTTTTGCTTGCTCTCTTATTCCACTTCTGAGAGAAATTACATTAATCATCGATATCAAAAAAGCAGTCAATTGGTTAAGATACAATTGAGGTATTCATTTTAATCGACTTTTCAATTGTTCGATCAATCAATTAATGGAAATTGAGGTTTTTAAATGATCTGAACAATAATAGCTGTGTTCGTTTACTCGAAATTCTTACTACTTTTACTACAATTATAAAAATTTTTTTACTTTTTGTATTGAAAACTTCCAGCTGAAGTAAAAATAGTATATTGTAGTAAGTAAACGAACAGACATATTGTTAAACTTTTACTTCTTTCGAGTTATTCGACTCGCTTTACTGTTCAAAAAAATTAGTCGAGTTAATCGGAAATCTTTCCAGCTTAATCGGGGTTTCGATAATTTTATTATTAAATAATAAATAATGTTTTTCAAAATCGACATGCTTTAAGAACAGTAATAATATTTTTGCGATTCAAAAACTTTGTACATATATATATGTATATATATATATATATATATATATATATATATATATATATATATATATATATATATATATATATATATATATATATATATATATATATATATATATATATATATATATATATATATATATATATATATATATATATATATATATATATATATATATATATATTTATAGATACAGCAGATCGGAACATATAATCACCTTAATGTATATATATATATATATATATATATATATATATATATATATATATATATATATATATATATATATATATATATATATATATATATATATATATATATATATATATATATATATATATATATATATATATATATATATATATATATATATATATATATATATATATATATTTATAGATACAGCAGATCGGAACATATAATCACCTTAATGTACACATGTGGTTCGTTTTAAAGGTATATAATGACATTGTGATGTTTTCAGTACTTATTTTATTGTTAGTTTTTTTAATGTTTAACTTCTTTTTCTAGCTATTTTTGCATAACATCAAGCAAGATTTCAGTAACTGCTTTTAATAAAGTGGTTAATGCAGCAGTACAAATACCCAGCAGTAAATAGAAGGAGTAAAGACGCCTTCTATAAGGCCTTATTTAGCCGTCTGTAGTACTTCCACTCCCATTACATACTCCTTTCTTTACACGCAATGTTATTGCGGACAAAGGCCTTCCTCGACCCATTACTCAGCAGGCCTGATAGAAGGCCTGCTGAGTAATGGGTCTGGTAAGGTCTGTTAAAAATGAAATGGAGGTATATTTTTTAATCTGGGTATTTTTATAGCGGCTTCTATATTTTTGATTATCGTGATGTTTTATTTATTTCAAACTCCTTTTCATCCAAAGTAATTTTTTAAACATATGAGGGAGGCTAAGTTTCATGTATTTATTTGGAACGAATTAAACATGACGTAGTAGCTGCAACATAAACGGCATAATACCAGCATGTATGATGCCTCTTGTACGTAAATTTCAGTGTTTTATACAAATTATTTGCGAAAAAAGAAAACGAGAATGTCTGTTATTTTTAAAGAACATTTTTTATTAAACAAAACGAAAAATCTAAAAATAGAATACTCCTTCCAAAAAAAGCCAATGTAGAGGCTTTCTAGAAGGCCTGCCTAAGAACGCAGAAAATAATTACTTTTGGATCTTAAATTCAGGTCTTGGAAGGCCTGTAAAAAGGCCTCTTTAGTGAAAGCCTCGTAAGTTTTACCGCTGGGTAGGTCCATACACATACAAATACATGTGTATACTAAAGTTAAAACAGCTTTAATTTTTTTATTGAAATAACATCATTCCCATAAGGAAACTTCTCACAATAATATTTTTCCTCCCATATAAACTTATGAATAATTAAAAAAATATATTGTGTCTATACATTCAGAAGGGAATGAAAAAACAAATAAGAAAAAGCCCGCGTAAAGTTAAATTATCACACCTAACACCACACCTTTAATTTGTTAATCACGATTTCAAAGAGTAACAACCAAAATCGTACAAAATAAAATATTGAAACGTGGTGTAAAACTAAATCGTTGACCGAACAAACAGTCAACTGGTCCACAGTAACAATAAAAATACTTCAACATATACACAAAAAGAAATAAGTTTGATTTTTCATAACCAAAATTCAAATTTCCTGTGATAAAGAATTCCGCTATATTGATAACAAAATTATTTCAAAAGAAAAAAATATAAACTAAAAAAAATTTTGACACGCCTGAGATACGAAGCAGGACTTCCCGAACGTAAAGCATACTCCCTACATCTGGGCCATATCCCAGTTATTTATTTTATGAGATAAAACTTGTTTTAAGTACTTATCTATGGAAAGAAAAGAAATATCCGGCGTGGAAAAGAGATAATTACAAAGAAATATTGTATTAAGTGAATGACAAATATTATTGAAATTTATATTTTTTTCAATAGCATGGGTTTTTTGAACACTACTCTTGTCTATTTTTTTCTGTGTAGAGAAGCGGATGACAAAAGAGTAAAATCTCTCGGACACTGGATTTATATTTCTTAAGAAGGACGGCTGGCTGTGATTACGGGTTTCCCCTAGTTTTTCCTTTTAAGGGAAAGAGGAAAATAAAAAAAACTTCCCTGTGATCTGCAAATAGTAATTTTTCATGCTCAGAACATCCTAATTAGCTTAAAAAAATGCAATACTTACTTTAAACGTGTTCGCTGTAAAGCAGTATACTCTATTTCTAAGACTGCGCTTACATTAGGCAACTTTCTTAACGAAAATCTGTTTTTGTAATAAGAAAGATTTTCTAGTTCAGCACGTTATCACAAAATACGAATTAGATACGGCAAGAGAATGTATCTATTGTAAATTCAGTCTAACACAATTTCCTCAAAACTGATCAGTAACGCAGAAAAGTAACCAACGGTTGGATGACTTGACTTTTAACTGTTGAAGAAAGAAGAAGAACGCTAATTAACAGTAGCCAAACTTGGTGTATGTGTAGAAATTAGCACTTGTCTGGTAACTTAAATCGATATAAATCGCGCTTGAAACATGTTTCATGTACTCGTATTCATGTACCTCTGTATGATGTTGGAATATTTTTATGCATGTTTGTATATTTTAAATGATTACATCACAACTTGCACTGAGTTAAAATCTTTTATTTTTTAATTTTTTTTATTTGTTTTCAGTTTAAAAGGAACGACTGTAAACAGAATAGTGTACCAGTACATAACTAATGAGTTCAAGTGTTGTTTGTATTCCAATGCCTGTGATTTTAATATGTAGATATCTTTCTGCGCATAGTTATGGTTTTAAGCGTTAGTAAATATAAGAAACTTATGTCAGTTAGATATATCTTTTAAGTATCTTGCAAAACGGTGCAATTTGTAGACATTTCAGACTTAAGTCAGTAAATATAGATAAATAGGCTGTTTGGTAGCAATAGCCGTCGCAGTAATCTCAACCTATACCCAAAAATGGATATTTTAATGAGGGAAAATGTATAACCTTAATTACTGGCTCTTTGCTCCAATTTTACAGGATTACTTTTAAATACACAAGTATGTATTTCACGCCATGCGAGTAGGTGCAATTTTTATGGAAATGTTGAACGTTTTAGTTTTTGCTTTTATATCACACAAGCAGTATAACAAACAAATCTTTTATCTCTTCATAAATATTTTAAACACATTTTACGCTTTGATCTTCAAAGACAAAGCCGAACTGTCGATTAAGAACACACGTGAAATTTTTTAGCATCATTTTAGGTATTTTAAATGCGTTATAAGCCATACAATGACCCGTTTATGGACCCGTCATAAACAGTAGTCAATATTCGACAGGCAATACAACAAACAATCTGTCATAAACTATGCTAAACTAACAAGTTCAATTCAAAGTATTTTTTATTTTTCCGTCTGCACTGCTTGTGAGAAAAAGAAATAAAAGAGTTATTCCACCTCAAATCAACCAACACCTGTACTTCTCCATCTTCGATTTTAATAAAATTTTGTGTCAAATTTTTATAGTATATTAAAGTAATGTATTTACAATTTTGGATGTCTAACTCCTTCGGTTGTGGAGATATGACGTCATCAAAATGAAAAAGAAATATATACATACTCGTACATATATAAAAATTTAGTTTACTTAAAAAATTTTCAATATCTCCAAAAGTGCCTAAGTTGCTGACCTCAGCAACACATCGTTTTAAAAGTTACAAAACCAGATCCACAACAGCGTCACCTATAATTTTCCTGGAACTCGAAAATATTAAAAGAAAAATTTAAAACCTCTATATCTTAAACAACGTAAATTTTAAAATCTTCCAAAAAGTATACATATGTTTTGTTTCAGTTTCATGTCTATCGAGACTACTTAGCCCCAAAGTAAAATTATTAATATAAAGTTATTGTCAAAATTGTAGATATAACTTGAAAAATGTATAGAATCTTCAGTTACAGTAGTTTGCAATAGAAATGAAGCTTGAAACAAAGCTGGTTCTTAAGATAATTATGGATAGCTAAACTTAAAACTGAAATTTATTTATTTCTTTTACGAGCCATTTTCGAGATAAACTCCAAAAACTCGGTGAGCTAAATAAAACCATTTAAAAACAGTCCATACTGAGTTTCATTAAAATCGGAGCGAGTGTGGTCCATTTCATTCATTTTCTTAGTTGATTTTAAGTGGAATAACTCTAAATGAGAATGTGTTTACTATGTGAGTAAATGTCAATAAAAGATTTGTTAAAAAAGTCTTTTAATATAAAATGAAATGAATGTTTAGCAGGTTATAAAGAACTCCTTCATGAGTTTAAATTATCGACCACCAAGAAGTCGGTACAATATATTAAGCCGCAAGAAATTCAGAGACAATATTCTAACAGCAAAATGTTTAATGTATTTCAGATTTATCATATGTTGATTTGATAAGACAAGAAAACTTAAGTTAGATTATCCAACCGACAGTTGATGAAAGTAAAAACAAAATTAAATGTGATATAATCACAAACATTTAGTATAGTAAGAAATATTCGTTCCACATATACAAATATCATATAGGGTCCCGTATATACATGTATTAAATACTGATAGTCTGAGTCATTACCACTTCGTTTTAGAGAAATTGGGAGCTTTTTATACAAGCTGCAGTCGTAAATGGCAATTATTATCTTCATTTTGTGTGCAACAAATTGGGATTTTTGCACTATATATAAATCAATTCGATTATTAATGCTAAACAAATATATTATATGACGCAGTGACTTGAATTACAACATTACATAGGTAGACATTTTTTAATAAGAAATTATTTAATCAAACAATGTATGGTTTGAATTTACAAATTCTTTCATTGGCCCTGTTTCAAAAAAAATTATATTACAATATAATTTTTTATGTATTCTTTCCACTTGGATTTCGTTGAAACCTAAACAATGTTAGAGCTGTCTTTACAGTTATCTGTTAAAATTTACGCTACATATCATGTTGTTTTGTATGGAATAAGCTTTCAAAAACAATTTTCAAAGAAAGTTTTTGTTAGATAATAAAGATATTATACTAAAAATGTCAGAAAAATGTTGTCAGTCAAATTACTTTAAAAGTACAATAGATACACAAAAAGTGATTGAAATCGGTTACCATTTACGAAAGTTACCACTGCCGAAAGATTATGAAGCTTTTTATATCCACCCTGCGTTACTACAGGGTGCCTCTAAATACAAGTACATCACAGGACACCTCAGGTAAAAATTTCGTTTTTTTATCAAAACTATAATTTTTAACATAAAATTCATACCGGTTTGTTTGAATGATTTTTTCTGCGTGTTCTTTAGAATTTCGTCCTTTAGCTAATGATATCAAAAACTTAAATTTCACTTCTGGCAAGATAAGGTCCTTTTTGTCATGGCTACTTTTACTTTAAATTAATTAAAAATTAATTAATTGTTTAATCGAGAGAAGTAAACCGATTTATTTGGAATTTTAAAATAAGCAATCAGATAAGTCGAATAATTAATTGAAAAATATTATCGGATAACCCATTAACTCTTAATCTGGCTGTGAATGAATATATACGGATTAAGAATATCATGTTAAAAATCAACTTTTTTAAAGAAAAAAAAAAAAACATTTTCTTTACTGTCTTTTACGAACACAATTTTTTCTTGCCAACAAAACTTAAAGATCTAAAAAACGATACAAACAAACTGAGTGATGAGATTGCACCTACACTTGCAAGTACTCGTAAATACAGAAATTACAGAAAGAGAGTAGAATTATATAAAACTAAAAAATAAATATAAATAAAAATGACTGAAAAAAGTGAAATAAATGAATAATGCATTTTCTTTGTAACTCGATTTCCGACTGAAAAGCAACTGATCGCATTAGGACTTACTATGACTGTATGAGTGAACACAACTGACTTTTTGCTTGTATATATTTCGTTTAAATATAAGAAAAGATTTTTTAAAGATAATAAGTAACATTTGTCGTCATACAGGCGTGAGTTCACAACTACTAGCGATGAGTAAATATTTGCTTTTGTTAAAAAAATTATATATTTATATGTGTATTACAAATAAGTTATAATTTAAGTATTGCTGTACACTTTTCAGTACCAAAGAGTTAAAAAGCAAATAAAATTTCTGAGTTTATTCATATTCTCTCTACTTTCCTTCTTAAGTTAGTTTTATTTTGTTGACTTGGCAAAAAAGAAACAAAAATAAAAATAAGTCACAAGTATGTGTTAAAAAATATTGCCGGACTGGACGGCTAACTGACCGACCTACAGGCTGACGCTCTAAAGAAATATGTAATTTTTTTATATTAAAAACTCGTTCGCATACAATAAGATACAGATACAGATACAGTGATTTTGTTACACAGAAAAGATTAGACAAGAATTATGTCCAAAAGACCATGTTATTGAAAAAAATATGAATTTCAATAACATTTGTCATTAACTTAATACAACATTTCGTTGTACGTATCTCTTTTCCATGCCAGTTAATTCTTATATTTCCATACGTATGTACTTAAAACAAGTTTTATCTCATAAGAAAATAACTGGGACATGGCTCAGCTGTAGAGAGCATGCTTTACGTCCGGGAAGCACAGATTCATCTCCCATTTATTTTAATTGATATTTTTTTTCTTTTGAAATAATTTTGTTATCAATATAGCGGAATTCTTTATCACAGGAAATTTAAAAAAAATTATTGAATACCGGAATTTTTTGTTATCAAAAACGAAACTTACTTTTTTCTGTGTAGCATCATTGTCGTTGTTTGTTAAGGAGGTATCAGACGCGGCGTATATGTGACGAAATTTGTATGTCAGAAATTTTTATGCTTTCAACATGTCATAGTTGAAAAATTAATATTTATACAACTGAAAATTAAATAATCAGCCCTGTCTGTAATTCCATGCCGAATGAAAATGTTCAGAAATGTCACAGCATTCTTGTTTTAAATATTAATTTTTAATAACAATGTTTTGATAATTTCAAACATTTTCATTTCGCATGGAATACAGAACACGCCTGAGTATATATTCCATTTTAATTGAAATTTATAAACTTTTGCTTATTTAGTAGTTACGATTTTATCGTCAAATATTTGTTACGTTTGACTTTAACTTTTTGCCTAAAACAACGTAACCACTACTGTTGCTCAGAGTTTGTGTGACTTAACTTGATTTTTATATCACAAAATAAAGTTAATTATGGTGCAAAAAGCTATTTATATATTATTTTTAACAAATGCGAACCTATATCTAAAAAATTTTTGGAATTAATGGAACTACAATTTTAACTGGTCTTTTGGTTACGTTCTTTTAGCGTGTTTATTTGGCTCCAATGCACAGTGGGTTTGGCCTGACGGCTACAAAATTGTACACGGTCATATCAGCGGAGGAAAAGAGAATAAAATTTGAGAAAGATTTTTTGCCAAAAATCAGTATACAGGAGCAATAAATGATCTCGGTTATACCAAATCCTCGTTTTTAACGAACTACTTTTTTAAAACATTTTATTTAACTTGCAAATTTGTTTGTTAATGACAAATATCACGACAGCTTTTTATACTACACAGAAAAAAAGTTGTTGTTATGACAAATACTTTTCGCAGTTGACCAATTTGTATTTGTTGCAAATGAAAAGTAGTTGATTCAAATGATATTTTACTTACCACAATAAGTTGCGGCGGATACGCTGCATTTATCACAAGAGCAAAATTGCAGTTGACAAAAATCAAGAGCAAAATAATTTGATTCAAATGTGATTTTCATTAAATTAAATCTGATTGCATTTGAAAACGCATGTCAACAGCAATTTACTAAAACCAAATGATTTTTATTTGTGAATATATGACAAAAACTATTTAAGCCAATTGCGGATCGTTGTTGTTTAAATAGTAGGCTTGTCTTTTCAAATACAATCCGCAGTTAGTTTTGCTGTGTTGTTTGAAAGCGCTGTCTCTTGTTCATTTTCATTTAGTTTGTGAAAGTACATTAGGAGGTGAAAAAATAAATGACGCTGAAACAATTAAGGTTTGCCTTACAATTTCACAATAGACAAATGGCTCATTTTAAATTTGTGATTATTAGCTCACGCTTGATAAGGAAAATTAGGAAAATAGTCTTAAAAGACGCAGCACTAGACTAATGCGTAATAATCTCCCCATGGAGGAAGAAGGTGGCCAAGGGGATTTGCTGGAAAAGGAAGTGAAAAAACTTTACCTTTCTTAAAATATCACAGTGCGATCATTCATTACTTGAATGGAAATGAAATTGCTGAAGCTTCAACCGATTTAAGCTTGTAAGTGTGTTTAAGTGTGTTAAGTGTCGCTGGTAATTATTTTTTTGGTGTCTACATGGACGACACATGTCTACATAGCCGACAGAGTCAACCAGAACAAAAAACACAACTAAGCACAACAGTGAAGTGTAGCAATGAACAAACCAAATAAACAATAAAACACTTAAATTTAATCTGATTTCCAATCAGAATTAAGTTATGTTGATTTTACATTCCGTGTTTTTTGTGCATTTGCCAAATTGTATTTACGCCAAAAACAATTTCTTTTGCTAAAACCATTTTTGTATTTGCCGAATTGTATTTGAGGTAACAGCACTTTGGTAGTTGCAACATATAGCAACTGCTATTGGGAACGATTTGAATGCAAATTCTATATGTGGTAAAGTTAAAATCATTTGCCATTACTAGGTTTTTTTCTGTGCAGTTCTCTGCACGGATTCTTATGAAAATTTGCATTCACATTGGGCTTCCGTGTGCAGAACCACCCCCATACAAAGTAAATCTTCTTTTCCAGTTTCTTATATTTAGCCGATTCTTGTGAAACTTTGTACGTACATTGAGATACTGTCGCTTTAAAAAATTGTGATGAGTAAATTGGGCAGTACTATGCTCTTTTAAAATAGATAATCTTTTTCAATTTTCAGACTTAAACGATTCTTATGAATCTTTGCACACACTTTCACTTTCCTTAACCATTCAGCATTGAAATAAAAGGTTTTTTTTAAAAATATTTATTTTACTACATATTAATTTATTATGTATTTATAATGTATTTATAATAATGAACTCCTAAATATGTTAATGACAACTTAAATTTTCATGCTAGCACTTTTACTGCATGGTAAAATTTTTAGTCCGGCGATAATATAATGAACAGAACAGATGATAACCAAAAGTCCAAAGTAGAAACTTTTAAAGAATACTACTAAAAAAGTAGAAATATTTACAAGTTTCTTTCAATCGAAGAAAAA
Source organism: Panzeria rudis (assembly GCA_956483635.1). Lineage (NCBI taxonomy): Eukaryota > Metazoa > Arthropoda > Insecta > Diptera > Tachinidae > Panzeria > Panzeria rudis. The sequence goes on from OY101450.1 coordinate 151,647,011, forward strand.
TTTTTCAGTTTTGTTACCTACATATTTTTATTCGTCCCACGGAGTTCACTAAATCGAGTTTTACTGCGATTTGTTTACTGGTGATTTATTTAAAAAATGTTTTTATTCTGCCTCAGTGTGCAATGTGTAAAATATTTTCATATTGAGAAAAAGTTTAGATTGATAATAGATATTCATTTTTTAAATTTTATTTTTTGTTTATAATGGCAAAAGCCGTATCTAGTAGATACAACTAGTTGAACTGTCAGGGATTGAGTTTGTTTGTGTTTGTAGATATCAACTGCAAAACTAACTAACGCCTTTTTGTAACATCCCTGAAGGAAGCCAGGGCCAAGTTTCTCCAAGTCACCACTTTTGTCGACATGTTTGGTGAATTTTTGGGGACATACTCGTCTACACTTTTTATTTTCCCTTTAATGGGAAGAGGAGTTTTTGACAGCTTGATAATGATTTATTATTGTCTCATTTTGTTGTGTTAAAAATACATTCGGCTGCACGCAAATACAAATAAACAATTAGCTACTGGGGGCGTGTGTCAAATTGTAGAAAAGTACTATGGTAAAAAAATATTTGCCTGAGGGGAAAAATTTCATGTTTCTGCTCTGCCAAATGATATCTTTTTTGACAATATAAAATTTTGGCGTCTGTAAAACATTCATATTTCAGCTGTGTGGAATGATACCTTTTTTGACAATGTAAAATTTTGCGGCGGCGTAGCAAAAAAATTTATTACAAGCCGCCGACTACCAAAAAATTTTTAAAATAACATTTTTATACATATAAAACGAAATTCTCTGCTGTAGCGAAAAATTGTATAATATGATGGCACACAATGGCAGCACTGGGAAAATGCAGTTTAATATCAACGTGATAGTGATTTAATTCTCGTTTTCACTTTTCACGAAAAAAAGCTGTATATATAAGAATGAAATCACATTCTACAGAGCCACCTGACAAGTGGTGATAAGTGAAATAGACGTGAGCACTGACGATGGCAGTGTAGCGGCTTCCGAAAGTGGCGCTACTCTGTTTTGCTATGTACGTTGAAAAATTATGTTGATGCTGGATTCACAAGCAAATACGTTAGAAATAATCATATTAATATATAAAAATTTTCATAAAAAATCGAATTTAATTTCCTTACCTGGTAAAAAGTTTCGAATCATTAAAATGCACTAGTGAATTACTGCTGCCAATGTCTCAATGTGGTCTCATAAGAGCCACATAGTCCATAGTAAGTCAATTATTCCAATGTCACTAGTGGAATCGCAATTACAAGGACATGATAAATGTCTATAGCGCGGAGCATTGTCTGGGTTATAATTAGTCAGTAGTACTGGTGACAAAGTCAATAATGAATCAGTACAATTTTACTATCGACATTTCCTGCAGGGATTTTGTGAAATTACACAGATTTAAAATCTCACCTTAATGAATGTGTCTCGTATATATGTATGTATTTATTCTTCTTGTAGTCTCTGACTGATTGACTGCCTGACTATTGTCGGTTGCTCTTGTTTGTATTGTTTTCACATATTTACTTGTATTTATTATTTTTATTCGTTTTGTAGCGAGATTTTTCAAACACTTTGTTTGCCTTTTAAAATACCGTAAACGCATGTGTGTGTGTGTTGTGTGATTTGTTCCTCATTTTTTTCAACTGGTGTTTTTGGCATCTTTTGAATGACAGGTTGTTGAAAAATTCAATTTACTTTAACATTTCAGTTAAGTGAGACACATACACAAGCGCGGTATCATTCCACATATATAAAATCACGGAATATTTAATTAAAAATAATAAGAAATATACAATTCACGTCTTTTCGATTATTCCTCTTAATTTCTTCCTTCGTCGCGCTCATAATCTGCGTGAACATAAATAGTGAGTGGTGTAAGAGTGTGTGTTAAGATATTTTTAAATGTACATGTAGTCAATAAGTTGTACATAGCATTTAGTTAATTCTCCAAGTCATAAGTGAAAAAACATATTACAAAATGGATTAAACATACACAGTTATTTTGCACAATTTTATGAAACGATTTTTCGAAAAAAAGGAAACTAGTTTTTTAAAATAGATTAAATTAAAATTATGGCTCATTAAACCTATTATGCGACAGAAAATTTCGTTAGTACATACTATTTCAAATAAAAACAAATACAATTGTTTTATTATTGTAATTAATATATGTATGTAGTAAATATTCGAAAGAAAAATTTCTTTTGAATATAGATAAACAAGCAGTGAAATTTGTATCTATATCCGTTTTGTATTTACCAAAAGAAGTGAAAAATTAAAAATTTTTATTTTTTTTCAAATCTCATTTAGTGGGAATAAATTAATACAAAAAACTCAATATTTAAAATTCTTTCTTGTTGTAGGCCCCAAAGATTGTGATTTACCAAAAGCTGCACTGTCAGCACTTCATGCTGGTGTCAATAGTTTTGGGCATTTAACAAACGGTCCACCCAACAACAATGACATCTCATTAAACGGTGGCGGCGTTGCAAGTGCGCGTTTGCATGTTTCCAGTAATTTATGTGATACGCAAAATTCACTTGGCAATAATAACAACAACAATAATAACAATAATAACAATAACAGTATGCAACAACAAGATCAGGTGAGCTGAAAAAATACTCATCAACCAATTGAAACACAATTTAACCTATAAACTATTAATCAATGTTTTTTTATTGTTTTTTTCTTCCTTGGTGTTTTTTCTACATTTAATCCTTTAACATAAAAAACTAAATAAAATAATCGAACTATATACTTTTAAAATAAATTCACAATTATTTATGTGCAACCTAAATGTAAAATATGCCCCGATGTCTAAAATATGCAAACATAAAAATAAAATCAAATCTTGATATACGACTGCTTGTTTAAATGTATCCAAACTACTACTTCTTCTTCTAAAAGTAAGTGTAATTTTCTTTTTAGCATTATTTTATAAGTATTTGCTGTAAAAAAAATTATTAATGTTTTAATACTAAAAAGCTATGTTCACATAATGTGCACTTATTATAGGGAATCTCACTCCCGGTCAACTTGTAACTCGATTGTATTTGTCCTATGACTGGAGAAAATAAGAATGGTACAAAATGTTCCTGAGTCGTGACCGGTGAGAAGAGAACATATCACAAAACTAGAACAAAAATATTAGCAAAAGATTTTTTCCAAATCAAAAATATTTGTTTAAAGTACAGCAACTTAACTAGCATTAAAGAAACCAACACAGGACAAGTACCTTAAGTTTCGGTCTAGAACCTATCACTGAGTATCTTAATTATGTCAACTGACCACCTCCAATGACAACGCCATGTAAACGTTACCGGTCCCTTACATATAAAGTTCCGAAATTCGAACCGGTTTCTAGTCCTTAGGAACCAGTCCCGTGAACTGGCTTGTGAGAGGTTCTCTTCCCTCTAGGGTAGTAGAGCTGCAAAACTAGCGCCCCATTCGATAGTTTCGATAGTTCGTTACAAAACTATCGATACTGTCGATAGTATCGAATTTTTAACGCTTTATTCATTAAAAGTTTGTTGATTTATTTCACAAATCATATGAATATTTGGTTAGCAAATTTTTTTATAAAATAAAAATATTTTTTAGGAATCTACAATTATCTCTTACAATGCTTTATATGTTCTTTTAATATAAAGACAAAGTATAATTTTTGAACAAACTAAATACATATAAGTCCTACTTCTGAGACCTAAGTTCACAGTCTTTAGTTAGCTAACTAAAATAGCTTATACAATGCTATTTCATTTACAACTTTTGCTTACCATAGATACACCATTGTTTAAAATAAGTTCAATAAGTAACTGAGATTTCAAGTAATGCGAAACATAAGCTGTTAACAAAATAAAATTGAAGAAGCTATTGTGTTAACTTCCTAAATACTGTAAATTTGGGGATAATTGGATCGCTTTTGGACTCCAACGTTATATACAGTAACTGTAGTACCAAATATTTTTTGTTAACAAAAATATATCGAGAGTTTTCACTTTTAAGCAATTGCTGTGGTCGGTATCGATAGTGGGGAAAACATCGGTAGTCCATTAAAAATAAAACTATCGATCCTATCGATAGTACCATCGATTGTTTTGCAGCTCTATAGGGTAGTTCCGTGTGTATGTTAAAATTGCCTTTTTGCACAAATCTTTTTATGTTATAGTCATTCCACTAAAAAAGGTTTAAATTTTGTCGCTGTTTTCAAACTTCATACATAAAAACATCAGAAATATTTTAGTGCTATTTTTTTCATATCGACTTTGACTTTTGTCAAGACAAATCAATTGCTCGTCAAGACGCTATGTAACGATGCCGCGGACACAACGAGTGCTCTAGGGTGTCTGTTATTTTCCAAGTTCGTTTCTTCTTTTTAAATTTGTAATTTTCGCCTTAAAAATATATATCAAATTAAAGAAATAACTCAAAATTTTCAAACTAAACTGTGCCGAATTTTTGCATTTACAGCCATATTCATAAATATTTAAAACAGGGTAATAAACTAATTTTAAGCAAAATTTCACAAAATTGAAATCATAAGTGTCTATTAGATGCAAATTTTAAAATGGGTTAAAGATGGTATACACCTGCTATAAACCTTCAATAAGTTCATATCATCGAAATATCAATTTTAACTTCAAATATCTTTGCAAATTTAGCACACAGGAATACATTATATGCTTTAAATTACAGCTTGAAATATTGACTATAAACGTTTAAGTATGTTTTTTTTTTAATTTGATAAGATATGCCACTAAATTATTTAAGTTAAACAAAATTAGCAAAAAAAAAAAAACACCATCAAAACACATAAAAGCAAAAAGAAATGTTATTGATGTAGAAACAATCAACACAAATGAAAATAGGCTCGTTCCAGGAAACAATTTTGGCCGACATGGCTAACATCAGAAAAAATCTAAGACTTTAACAGACAATCAGCCGAGTTGTCTAAACTTCTCTCAGACATTTGGCGCAGCAGTAGGCAGTTTTATGGTACGATGTTTCTGCACATTGTCTGAATATTATCCGATTAATATCATAATAGTCTGCACATTATCCGAAGGCAATTTAATTTCCTTTAAGGCTTGTTGTGTTTTTATTCCGACGGGTTTTTTTTTGAATTTGGAACGATTTTCCGTAATCCCACGTCAAATTTGGTTTGTAAACAGACGCGACTTTAGTTTTGGCCCACCGACCATTTTTAAAAAATTGAGTTAAGTATGGGGTATATATATCTTGAATGCCTCTTTCAGAATCCAAAAACTGTTTCACGAAATTGTTCCTGGTTTCTGAGATATCAAGCATTCATTGTGCTCGATATCATCATTTTTGATAAATTTTTTATAAAAAAAATTTTTTTTTTAAATAAAAAAATAAAAATCAGAAATCAAGTAAAATACCAAGTTTAATCAATATTAACTTTTTATTCCTTGTAAATATCTTTTCTAATAGCAGTTATACGCTATTTTCAATAAAAAGTATGCAATTTCATATTAATAATGCTGCCTTTAGACGACATGTTTTTTACATATGGCTTGTTAGGTGTGTGAGACATATGTAACTTCGCATGTTTGTCAAAATTTTCAATTTACAGACGGTTTATAATATATGCTTTTACACGTACATGTTCAATTACATCTGACATAAGCTCTGAGTGTTCGCAACAGCTTAGTTTTTCCACAATTTTCGTAAATATATAAAACGCTCTTTGCTTTTTAATGTTTTTTCAGCCAAACCACACTTTTCGTAATTTAATACAGCTGATGTCAGATACCTTGTCAGATGAAAATAGAACACGCTCTAATTGAAAATTTTTCATCTGACTTTGCTTCTGTATATGTCATCTGACAATGTTTCATATGTTTCACACGGCATGTATCACTTTTGCAGTGGGAAATTTGACAAGTCAGATGTAAAATACATGTCGTCTAAAGTCAGCATAACAAGTTACTCAATACACAGCAGTTAGTATACATATAGAGCAACAAAAGCTACTTTTTACAAATAAAATAAAAAAGTGGTTCCTGGAGCACATAACAAGATATTTTACTTTCAGTAAAAAGATGTTAATTTCTAATCGGACTGATGAAAGTTCACAAAAATGTAAATTTTTCTTCCAAACATATGCCGGAAGCAGTGGTGAGAATACAAAAAAATTCTATCAGATATATTTTGAGAAAACTGTATGAAAATCTTCTTTGTTGTTTTTCTCCATTCCGACTTTTTGGCATATGGACCAAAACAATACTAAGGTCGCGATATGTATCGTATAAAATAACTTTTTATATAAATATTTTCAAATAATGTTTATTATAAATTATGGTGATATTTACAACATCAATAATCAAAAGCTTTTTTTAGTTTTCTATAAACTTGTTGACATACATATTTGAATATAAGTATATTTATTAAAATCAAAAATATAATATTATATCTCATATTAATAATATATAATAACTGAAATTAATGTTGTGCAAGTGTATGTATTTTTTAAATTATTTACACATCTTTATGTATTAGAACAAAATGTATTTTTAGACGGTAATACTCTGGATTATTATTTGCGAAAAAAATTATTACAATACAATTTCTTTGTCTAAGTAAACATTTCTTATGAAATTAAACTGGACTCCTTTACAACTCAATCACCATTATATTTTTCAGAAATGTCAAAAGCGTTTCATTTTTAAGCGTAAATGGTTCATAATTTTTGAAAATAACAATTAAAAATCTAAATAAATTGGCCAATTTTCAGATTTTTGTAGTACATAGTTGTATTGCCAAGTTACCAGATTGCGTAGACGTTTTGTGATTTTAAAAGCTACATTTGTACTACGAGAACAAATGGGTGATTATCATTTAAAATGTTTTTTGTTCGTGTCTGTTCAAAGTATAGTAAAATATTTTATAGAATAAACTCATAAATTTTTATATTAAATCTGCTTTAACGTGATTTAAAATATTCAGGGCTATTCGGGAATACGCGCTTTACATCTTCGTCGTCGTTCACGTTCACTTTCTAAAATACGTGCGAAGAAATATCGTTCGCAGTAATCTATATTTTGTAATCTCTTATAAAAAACATAAACAACATTGAATAACAGCTGGCACATACAGAACAAAATTAAAAGCAAAAGAGGATTTGAATAAATATATTAAAATAAAACTAAACAGTGAAAGTTAAATTAATGAATAATATTATAAGTAATATATTTGGACTATTGTGAGTACTGTACACATGTTATGTTTTGTTTAAAAACATATTTATAGCTTCGGGCGATTTTTATAGAAATTGGATGGGAAGTGTTTTATGAATTTATATCGGTGAAGAAGAATTTTGGTAACACATTTTGTTGATAGAACCTGCTGGCGAAGTATATATGTCTCAAGATTAAATAGTATTTAAAAATTATAACTCTTTTTGGACTTTTACGCGAAAAAATTGGCGTCGAACGAAAATGACATTGAACAAGCTGGTGAACAAGTATTTTAGAATACATACAAAGTGAAAGAAAACATATGTTTTCTATGTTTTACATTCACGTATTTTAGAATAGCGAGTATTTGTGGTGAGAGTGACTTTCCGAATAGCCCTGATTATAAATAAATGTACACAAGTTTTTTTGTGTAGGACTGTCCATTATCTGTATAAACAAAGAACGAAAATTTTGTTTATACTCTCTTCATATAAAATAATATGTCAGAATTGGAAGCTGTTGATTTTCCACATGAAGAAAGTATGAATTTAAAAAAAAAACTAGACTATATTTATAACGGTTTTAGAATATTTGCATTTGCTTTTCTTATTTTACATATCAAATATTTGAAAAATAATATTAATTAGATTTTTTTTAATAAATTGTTGTTTTCTGAAGTATTTTGTATTGAGCGTTACTCTTTTTTATATGCTTCATTACTCAGTTAAATTTTTGAAATTGCATTATTGTCGGTCGATTTCTATTAATATTAATATCATTTGAAAGAAGAGTAACTTAACTCTCCTACTTTTTGTTCAGGTATAAATCTTTGGACACAATTATTTATAATAATAGTTTTCCATTTGAACCAAAGTCAAAATTTAAAAAATAGCTTTAACTATTTATTTCGTCCTGCGATTATTTAAAATTTTTTATGGCTTTTAAGACCTATACTCACTTTTGAGTTGTTTTGCGCAAAAATCATTCACAAAACAACCATGAAAGCAAATACATATAACGCTCAATACACAAAAATGTTAACAAATCTAATAATATAATTTTATTTCAGGATCCATTAAATGAGGCAAAAACTTCAATGTGAATATTAACTCGTCATAGTTTATTAGTTAAATTGGCAAAGTAAAAAAAAATCATAATTGTACATTCAAAATGAGAATGACCGATATGCATTCAAATGTATACAAAGAAAAAGAATATTAAGAAGTAGCCTTTCGTTCTTTTATCTTTTTAGTGTTGACTATAAAAATTTATTTTTTTCTTCATCTTTTCAAGAATAGACAATCATATCTGATCGTTAGCAGGATATCGAATGCAAATTTGGGAATATAGTATGTGTATGTAATTGCATCACAGTTCTAATGCAAATTGCCAACATCAGGTTTACATTAGCCCAATTCATACATTAGCCCAGTGCAAATGGCCTTGCACGAAGAATTTGCAAATTGGTGTAGTATATTGATACTCACCACTTAACAATTGTTAGTGGTGAGTATCAATATACTATACCATTTAGCAAATGCAACGATGCAAGACCATTTGCACAAGATTGTGAATTGGGCTAATGTAAACCTGATGTTGGCAATTTGCATTAGAACTATTATTATCGCTATTATTTATCGTAAACTGCTACAATAATAAAATCGATACAATACTACAAAGAGATTATGAATTGAATAATTGAGCTATAAGGCATAAATCACAATTTCCAACATTTTATTTGCAAGCGATTTAATGTTCCAGAGTATTCTAGTCTAAAAACTCCAAAGCATGTTTGAGTTGTTGAATTGATGAACAATTTAATCTTAGATTATAAACCTAAAATAATAATGCACAAGTGTATATGCTTTTCATTTGATTCTTACAGCATTCGGATAAAAATAATAAACAGAAACGTCATCGAACACGTTTCACACCAGCGCAACTAAATGAACTGGAAAGATGTTTTTCGAAAACTCACTATCCTGACATATTTATGCGCGAAGAAATTGCAATGCGTATCGGATTAACCGAATCAAGAGTACAGGTGAGTTAGTCAGACTAAAAATAGAAACATTAAAAAATATTCAATAGCAAGTGCGTACTTCTAACTACTTACGATACACTTATTATGTATGTATTTATTTTTTATTCAAGATGTGTGTAAAGATATATAGATCTCTTAAATAGTTCAAATGTAACTTTAACAAAAACCACAAGTCGTTGGCAGTTACGTTGCCATCATCACTATCACACTTAATCCTAGTAGATTGATTTACAGCTGAGCATGCACAGGCATACTAATGAGTTGAACAAAATGATCTAAAACAAATATGCTTTTTAAATCGTTCTAAATAGAATTTTCATAACTATAATAACATCATGACTTTGCGTCAAGACGAAATGAAAAAAGGATTACAACTGTTATTAAAAGGATGTCAATAATTTTGAATGTTTTTTTTTTGTTTTTTTTTCTGTTGTTTTTTGCTGCTGTTGCGTTTAGTGAAAAACATTTGTGTGATATTTAAATTAACCACATTATAATTCATAATAAAGTTAATTTATATGCTAATTTTATTAACATTGAAACAGCAAAATAATAATAGAAATAACAACAACAAATAAACTAAACAGCTAGATATTGTAATTTTCCTCCACTTCTTTCGTCTTCCCTCCCTCACCGCATGCAATGAGGATAATTCGTTTAAAGCTTTTAGAATGACATTTTAAGCCTAAAATCAAACATATTTTTGTCTTTAATGCCACAGAATCACCAATAAACATCATGCGAATGAACACACTCTCCCCTCTGGATGTTGCACAGTTAACACCCTGTCATTTTCACAACTTACGAGAATGTTATATTTATTATTCCTGTTGTTTTTCTTGTTTTAATATTATTTTTCTTGTTGGGGTATAGATGAGGAATTAAAATGAGGCAGTGTATAGTTCGGTGAATGTATTCGTTAGTGAAAGGATGTCCATTATTGTGTTATACTTTTATAATCAATAGTGATTTCTAATAATTAAGAATCATTTATCAAACCGGGAAAGCACGTATGTACTTTAGGCAAGGGTGTGTGTGAAGCCCTAAGAAAATAAATCAGTGATACCAGCTCACAAGAGACATTTACCCAAAACGCTGGGAAAAAAATTAAATTATATATGACGTCTGCTAACCACTATATTTTCTGCTTTCTGTTCACCTGCTTACAAAAATATTCAGTCCAGATTCTTTGGAGAAGTTTTTTGTAAACGGCTTATACAATTTTCTAATAAGAAATATCATGCAACATGGTTAAATTTATTGTCAAAAAATTCTAGCTACAATCATGGTATATATATAAAAATTCAACAACAGTATGGCTCTATTAAAATAAAATATGGTTATTGTCCATACTATTTTAAAGCAGTTTGTTTGCAATCAAACTATGGCTACAAAAGAGACATGGCTCTCTGCTTCCAAAAAAGTTTTTGTTCTATCCCTTGCTTGAATGTTTTTTGTTTTACTTGAAAGCTGTCGGTATAGGGTACATAGAGGCCAAACAGAAACTTCAAAACCCTAATTATGCTGTCAAAAACCTAAGTCTAAGGTTGTATTAGTAGAATATTTTGTATTGATATTGGTTTAAAATAAAAATTTCCCCACATCACTAAAACCGCACTTGGTTGTAACAAAAAGTATTCTAAATTATTTATATTTTTTATACAGGAATTTTTAGAAGCTTATGCAATTATTGTTGTATTAATTAATGAAAATATGAATTTAAAGTTCTTTTTAATACATTCGAACTCAAAAATATTGATTTGCTAAAATTTTTTTTGCAATTTTTCTATTTGGTACCAAAATTTTTTATTCCAAATAGGAACAAAAATACAATACTGTTCAATGAAAAAATGTTTCAACACACAAATGTTAACAAAATTAAAAAAATATTTTAAAATTACGGCAAGAATAAATATAAAATGTATATAAAAACAAAAAAATAATAAATTAAATAAAATTAAAAAGTGTTTGTGCGTGGAAAAAAGTTACGATTTAATGCATTTTCAAGTGGAAAAATGATAGTCTCTCAAGTGTGTGGAAATGCAAATATGGTGTCCTATTATTTTTGTTGAATTCACAATATCTATACGTGTGAAGAGAGTTGTCATTGTTTTATTGACAGTGCGAGAGCTCGCTATCTATGTTTATCAATGGCTGTCGGTTTGTTTTTTGTGTACCGCTTGATTTGAAAAAATAAGAAAATTAATTAAAAATCCATGCTCTGAAAACTGTTTTTTTATATCGCAAAAAGCACTGTTCTTTTAATTGGACAATTTAGTGCATTCGTAGCTCAGATCGGATAAAATATCTGAACCATGAAAATTAACTGATAGGCTGCAATAAGTGAGATTTGTAGTTGAACTCTTCCCTGGAATATGCCCGATTATAAAAAACATGTGCCTACAAATATATATGCATATATGTATATATCTATGTGAAAATAGATAAAATTTCTTTTTCAGATTCAATTTATTATTATTTTAGTAGCTGTAAAGTTTTAATCAAAATATGAATAAGAAAACCATCTTTATATGGTGACTTAGAACCATGCTATTTTTATATTTAAATATAATATGATTAGTTTAAACCATAGTATATTTACATTCAATTAAACATTAGGTTGTATGAATCATAATAGTGTTTAGAACAAATTTATTTCCATAATAGTGTGATTAGACTCCAACCATATAATTCAATCATAGTATGTTGCTCTAAGATCTTGGTGGCCCAACCATGTTTTTTCTTTGCATGTGTATCTTCTTGAATCTGTGTGTCTTTGCCACCGTAGCTCTCAAACGGCTATACCGACTTTAATCTGTTTTCGTTTTGTTTAAAAGTTGACTTGATCTTAAATCTTCTAGCCTGTACTTGAAGGTTCATCCACTTGGAAGTTATCATGCATTTTCTTCTGGGGTTCTTAAAAATTTTAATTTAATGTTATATTACAAAATAAAATTAATAATGCTCCAAAAAGCTATTTTTACACAATTTTTATAAACTTGAACCAATATATAAAAAAATGTTGGAAGTAAAGGAAGAAAAATTTTAGTTTGTGTGAAAGCAAATTAAAAAGAAAATTTTTCAAAATTATGTACTTATTGTTCATAAAATTTTTATTCAAAAACTTCACAACTTTTAGATGTCACCCATATGTGCTTTATATTCAGAACATTTTGGTTTCATAAAAAAAACTCTTTAAACCTGAAAATATAAGCAAAATGAAGTCTACTTTTGTATTTCGGTTTTAGTAAAGAAAATCAGGCACCTGTTGTGTATTCTCAGAGTCATACTATTTTCTTGTATACACTCGGAGATATTCCATAAAAAAGAAAACTTTCGACATTTATATAAACCACAAGGAAACATTAAACTCCCACTTTTACATCTTGTCACATTAAGTTCTTGTCTATTAACCCAACAAACGCAATGTCAAACTTTTGATATATGATGATTTTATCATTTGATATCAAACTTTATTCACAAACCTTTTTGAAACCGATACAGAATTTCGAGATTAGAATTAGAATTCAGATTGAATATCGTTTAGGAATAAATGTTCCGACAAATGGTTCTTTCTTAATTTGATATCAAGTGTTATTCCCAAATTACTATTAGACCTTGAAGTAAAAGTACATTCATCTTAAAAGAAACATTATTGTCAACTCAAATACTTGAACGTCTAAGGACCTCCTTCAGTATATTATGTCCCGCTTGGAGTATGGAAATTAATTTCCTTACCACTAATCAAGGTGTGGAAACTGTAGCAAATGCAGTCAAACTGTGCACCATAGTATATTTATATCCAATTAAACATTAGGTTTTATTAATCATATTAGTGTACGTACAAAGAATTTACTTCTTAATATTGTTAATTTATATTTATTTTACTAATAGCTTTCACTCATGACTGCGTCAGAGCTGCTGAAATGCCAGAACAGTCGCAGACAATAAAAGTGTCAAAAGGACAAATTTTTCGCGGTCTTAACCTCTTAGCATTTACCCTATATTTTTATCTCTCATTTACGGACTTTTGCACAATGTACGATTAAAAGTTAATGTAGACTTAAGTGGCAAGGTTTGCGATTAAAGTTCACGTTAACTTTTAATCGTACATTGTGAAAAGGGCCGTTCCAACAACTATAGCGCTTGTTTTTAAGGCAGTTACAACATTTCAAAGTGAAATATGTGGCTGGATTGACTAGATTAGGGTTAACTGGTTTACTATGATAAAACGAAACAATACTGAACATTTTTTAAACTTTTTTTTAGACAAGCATTTGTTGAAATTAGCTTTTAAATTCAGTACATAGCTTTTCTGATTCAATAATTATTTCATTTTGAGCTCCTATTTACATTTAAAAGCAACAACAAAAACTAGTTTTAGTTTCAGTAAATCTGTTGCTTGATTTTACAAAAATCATTTATAGGACCCGTTTCAATAAAAAACTAGCTAATTCAATTAATTAAAAATTTTTTTTTAAATTCAGAAAATGATTTTTTTTTATTTTGGTTTTTTCATTGTGGAATACAAGAACAAATTTTCAAGATATTTTTTTAAGTAAAATAATTTGTAAATTTAGTAAAGTGTTTGTCTGAATTTATAAATTGATTTATGGGACCTAATTTATTACAATGAAGTCATAATAAAGTGTAATTTTTTCTGTGCTTACAATGAAATAAAGTAAGTTGACTTCTCTTTCACTTTTATTTACAATATATAATTGAAAAGCAATTGAGAACAACATTTGAAAAATAAAACAATTTCTCAATTTAAGAATAAAGTCCCATTTTTCTTGAGAATGCTATGTTCCGCAAATCAAACTCAAATAATTTTCAATTGTTTATCCTTTAAGATAAAGTTTGGGTTAAAATTATTGTCAAACTGAGATCAAACCGGTGTGTGTGCTGGGTAGTAGGTTTTCTGATAGTCTTACATTCATAATTGTGTGTGTGTGTGTGTGTGAGAGAGCTTGCATAGAATTTATAAAAAGCATACCAAGGATCAGACTAAAGGTTAAACAGAAAGGAAAAACAGCAAACAAAACCAATTTAACGAAGCTGTAAATTTGATTGTCGCATAAATTGAAGGTCTTCTCTGACTGTTGCATCGCTCCTACGCCTTCCCATGTGTTGTTGAACAAAAAATAATATTTTATTTGAATTTTTCCTTTGTGTTTGTTATTATTATTTTTTTCCAGTTTCCACCCAGGTAGTAATAATTTTTTTGAACTAGTATCGTTCAGTTTCAGTGCGTACGATTAAATTTGAGTTTATGTGATTTTCATACAGTATACATTTAGGCATTAGATGTGAAATATGTATAATATATGTTATACAATTTTTATAGAAGAAGATTAGAGGGAGGGAGGAGTTATTATTTTGCATTTATTCCTTTTAATTTTGAGTAAAAAAATGCTTTAATAAATAAAATTTTAAAACATGAAACTTATTATATTTCTATGTTTATAAAAAACTTACTTTAGTTGTAGATATTAGCAAAGTGTCATGCCGACAATGTTTTGTCAATGCTTAACAGAAATTTATTTTGTAGACTGGCAAATTGCACTTTATGTAAACTAGATTTGGTTTGTTGCACAACCTGCTGACAAGCCAAAAAATCGAGTTGTGGTTAAAGGATTCATCTATTGTATTTATACAAATTTTGCAAAATGTTACAAGAAGTGTCAATTGGAATACAAAAAAAACGGTCGTACAAAACTAAATGAAAAATAAACACGAATTAGAAAATGCCAATCAATTTTGCCGTCGGCTTAATAAAGTGTTTGTCATCCTTTCTTCTGCATTCCATTTCAAAGAATTGAAAGCAACAATGGAATGAGAGCCATATATATGTACATACATACAAACATACGTTCATTCAGCTTGCTATAAATCTATTTGTGATTTATGGTTGTCCAGAAATTAGTCTATTAGTGAAACATTAACACAGCAATGAACACAAGTAATTTATCATGTTTCCTGGTAGAAGAGTCTTTCAAATATAAAAAAGAAAGTTCAGATTTGTTATAAGAAAAAAATCTGCAATCTATGTATTTGTACACAGCAGGGATATATAAACACTTCCTAAATAAATCTATAAAGATTTTTTAATAGTTTAGGGAATTGACAACTTTTTTCATTCTTACTCGCAAAATTTATTATTTTTATGAAAGTGTATTCGTGTTCATAGAAACAAAAGCAAAAAACTATAGAACTAAATTAATCATGAAAAATTCATAATGTTGTTCGTACGCACGCCGGAGATTTTTTTGCTTGTCTGCACGTGACATTGCAACAGTTACACAGCAACATGTTGCAAAATTTAAAACTAAGAAACAGGAAAATTTAATAAAACAACCAATAAATAATGCAAGCAGATCATAATTAGTAGTGATTTTTATCTAAAATGTTTCAACATCATCAAAATTTGGTCTGATACGGAATAAATGTGTGTAAGTGAATATAAAGGGAGAAGAAAAGAAAGATTCATGTTCATGATAAGTTAATTTTGTTATTTTCCATAAAAAATCTACAAATGCTTTAATACACATACAAGTGAAATAATTGCAACAAGGCCTACTAAAAATACATGGCAGAAGGAGGAAGTGGTATTAGCTCTGTCTACCACTAACTGTGTATTTGCAGATTAACTCACGTGTCAACACTGCGAACAAACAACGAACAGACTACATTCTCATTGCACACTCCTTATGTTCTCCCAAACAAAACAAACAAATAAATAAAGCAAGTGTTGTTGTGACTTATTACATGGTAAATTAACTTTTCCTCCCTCCAATTTTTTATCTTATCCCGTTGAATGTAAGATGTTTGTGGGGGTTGACTTTAAACATATTTTACAAATTAAATATTTGTTGTGTTGGTCATTTTTATGTTGCCACCAATATTTATTTTAATTTGGTTTCCTACTGTGCACAGTGGGTGTTGTTAAATGCAATATACTGGCAGACATCCATCGAAGAGGATTTGTATATTTGCAAAGATAAATGAACATTTTACTCTAAATATGTAACTTGTTTTCTAAATGAACACGTAGTGCAGTCAGTGCCTTAAGGAAAATATTTTTAAACAAATTTCAAACTTGATATTTTCCACGTGCTATGAATCGCATTTCGTTTCAATTTAACGATTACGGCTTGAAGTCGAAGAACATATAAGTATTATTGAATTATTATTAGTATTAAATTTCCAAATCGTTCGCTATTTTCTAGATTTCTTAATTGTAGACTTAATTGTATCTCGGCAAGGTGGAACCTTCCATTAAAATACTTTGGTTTAATATATCAAACAATAAAAGCTAGACCTTCATAGTCTTTAAGAGTGTGTTTGCAAATAACTTTCACAGCCGAAACAAAAGTATGTAAAATTGATCCAAAGGACACTATTTGGGGTGAAAGTAAAATCGGGCATTTTTAATTTGAACTGCTTATATGGATAAAGATGGCAACGAGGAAACTGACACTCAAAAGTATTATTATAAAGAGATACTGCATATTTGTTGCTTCTCCTGTAAAATTATGAAAATGTTAGTTAAGCCGTTTTGCGTTTCAGGTGACAATATGTAGATGGCGCGTAATATAGCCTCGATAAGTTACATGACAGATACTTTTATTGGATGTGTTCAAGGGCAATAGCACCGCACAACATTTTCAACGTAATCAAATGCTTTATTATACAAAAAGGGTTTACTAAACATAAGAATTTTTAAATTCTAGTTCCCCATTTCATGATCTATGTTGGACTTAAAGAGGGTGTTCGTATCATACTCTCGTGAAATTTAAGATATTCTAGCATGCGCAGTAGTAATAAGTACCAAATAAGGATTTTGAAGAAATGAATGTATATCTTAACTTTTTGTGAAATTTAAAAGCTTTGATTCTGGTTGTTGACATAAATCCTTAGGACCAGTACGTATGAGTAATATTTTTACACGTTATTTTTCTTTATAGACTTTTGAGGAAAATCCATCCGTACTTAAATCAAGCCATAAAGGTGTCAAGAGTACTGTAAGTACAAAATTTCTTAAACCAAGTAGAGAGATCTTGATAAAAGGACGGATTTTTGACGAGCTAAATTCCATTAATAAGCCCCGTCGGAATAGACAATAAGCCAAAAAATTCTTCATTTAAGGCAGAAATGGAACGTGTTCGAATTGTTTTTTAATGTTCGTGGATTAATCGATGTGATAATTATTTTCTTGTTTTGAGCGTAACTTAGTATTACACTGGTCTACAAAAAAAACAAATTTTCGAGCCTTTAAATAAAAATATGTGGAATTTTTTTCTATAGGGCTCAGCTTTTTTTATGTACATGACTATAATTTCCACTAGGTACATCAGTATATTTCTCCTTAGCTCGAGAAAGTTTTTGCCGATTGGATTAAAACCACTAAAATGTGCAGAATAAAATTATCTTTAAGTCACTTATATAAAGTTTTTTATGTGAATCCATATAGATTATTAGGCTAAGGTTCGTAACGTTATATTCAGAAAGAATTGGGCATCAACTTAGTTTTTCAACGTACACAGCAGAACAGAGTAGCGCCACTTTCGGAAGCCGTAACACTTCCATCGCAAGTGCTTACGTGCATTTGCCTATGTACGATGAAAAATTAAGTTGATGTTAATTTTTCCCTTGTTTTTTCCTTACCTTTATGAAAACTTTCTGTTTTCAAAAACGTTTATGTTTCCACCAAGGCGAATTAATTTTATAGGTGGCAGGAAGCGGCAACAGTTTATACTTTTTGCTAAAATTTTTGTTTGTAATATATTCTCTTTTCACCGGCAACGACTGCAAGGCAGGTGCTAGAAAAAAGTAGTAAGATTAATTAGAAGGGCTTCAGAGATGCACAAAAGCACATAGTGCATACCCTCTGTCTTACGAGGATGCAATAGCGGAAGCGAGTGAACAAATTTACCACACACAGGACGCAGTTCGTTGGCTATTTATGTATTTTTAAGTTTTTTGAAACTGAAGTTTTTTATTCAGCTCAAACTTTTTTTATCGTGCATCCTCTCTCGCTTACGTGGATACAAATATGGATGCGAGTGTTATTTTTACTTCGTAATTTGATTTTGTATTCTTCCATTGAATTATGTATGAAAATAAATGTGCGTCGGAAGCTTAGTGGCTAGTGTTCTAGCCTACCATGCGGAGATCTTGGGATCAATTCTTTATATTGGGATCAATTCTTTATATTTAATAAAAGTAAATTGTAGTGTATTATAATTGCCGATTGTAATTGTACCATTTAATACACAAATAAATATAAAAACAACATATAATTATGACAAATAAAAAATTGATCCAACAACATTTTTTTTAATTGTATACATATAAAAAAGATGTGAGATTAACGCTTTCAGGATGCGCCGAAAGAAGCTCATATCTCGAGACATACGAAGCGGGACATTTCATACAAAAATCATGTAATACCTAAGCAGGTTGGTAAGGGAGAGTATAGTTTTCTCTTCCTTACAAACTTGGTTCCGGTAGAAGGATATTTTTGCTGGATTGGTACAACATTTCCCACACGGGAGTTTGGCAGCGACTGTACAATAAGTATGACTGTTGTATTCTTATATTTGTTGCCGCCGCTCTGCCATCTAGCAAAATTAATTCGCCTTTGTTTCAACACAAAATCTAAAAAAAGATTTACTTGGTGCAGGCTAAGCATGTCTATATGGCTGCGTTTCATTGGTGTTTGACCAAATCATCATTCGACTTCAACCATACATTTGAAAAGTTTTAAACGTCTTATCTTATGCACAAACTTTCAAAAATCATTTGAGAATTTACAAATGATTTTTGAAAATTACAATACTATGAGCATAGTAGGCTTAGAAAATTATACAAAACACAACAAACAATTTATATTCGATATGAATTTATATTATTTGTCTACACCTCAACAAATAAATCTTTATTTTAAATAAAACTGTAAGAATATCTCAAATAATAAATTTAAAAACACACAAAATTTAAAAAAATGGTTGCCAATATGTACGTATAATGTTACGTAAAATTTCAATGGCAATCATTTTATACTTAATAAAGTTTAGCAGTGCAGCAGCACTCCGGTAAATACATAAAACAAGTAAAACATTTTAATTATAACATTGTATTCAAAAAGAATTACACATCAATATTCCAAGGAACAAGGAATATTATCATCAATTTAATTTTCAACCTATACGACAGAACAAAACAAAATTGTTTTCAGAGGTCGCTGCACTCCCATGTTTTCATTGTAAATAAGTTTTTCCGTGGTGATGTGTATCTCCGTTTATCACAGTGATAAGCGATTTCGCAGCTCCAGTTTGCTTTAATCGTCCTTGCTTAGTTCTTTTTGTAATTTTTAAGAGTAAACTTTTTAACTTCTCATTCCGGTTCTCCGGAAAATCACCCTATTGAATTACGTATTTACATGCATGCAAAGAAGGGTAATAAATATGACGATATTTGGCGCAATTTTGACGTTTTATTTTATTGAAAAGATGATTTTTTATTGAGAAATATTTATTTTCTTCATAATTATATCTAATATCGTGCACTTAACATAAAAAAGTGCAAAAACTTCAATATCAAGTTATAGAAGTAACGTGCAATTCGTGTTAGGGTGAAACCGTGCAGAGAAAAATTGTGAAATAGGTGGGTTACACGTTATTTTAGGAATCTGAACTCCAATAACGGTAACCTTTTTAACACACGATCAACAAAAAAAGCACAAAAAAACTTATCACCAAAAATTTTTCAAACAAAAGTTTCTCTAAAAATAAATTTAATTTTCAGTTAATGTTCTGTCCATAATCTATGAATTGTTTGTTTGACTTTTATTTAGAACGCAAGCACCAAAAACAAAAATAAAAACTGTGTCGTAAAAAACTACCGCGATGACGACATACACACAAATAACAACAACAACAATCATAGCAAGAGGAATGCAATTGTACCAAGTTTGTTTACAAGAGATTTTTGAGTGAATCGATTAGTTAATGTCGTTGCATTAGTTCTCATTCATTTTTTTAGAGTATTTAGATAAACATTCAGACTTGGACACATTTAACAAAGTGAAATCTCATAAATGCTTAATGGATGATGATGATGACATAGAGAAAAATTTTTTTGTATATATTTTTTTTGATTAAGTAAATTATTTTGCGTAATAATTGTTATTATTTTTACACTAATTATTTATTCAGACAGAAATATTGTTTGATATTTTCAGAAAATTCAGTAAATATTTTTGTTTGATTTAGTAAATTGTTTTGTCTACAATTTGTAAATATTTTTAGATAAATTATTTTATAGATTTATACAATTTATTTACTGAAAAAAAACACACTTTTTTCAATGAAATTGTTGAGGTATTTTTGTCTATATTTACAAATTCGTTTGTAGGTCCATTCATAGACAAAATATTTACTATTTCATTGAATTCCTTTACAGAAAATGAAATTCAGTTTTTTCTGTGAGGTGTTATAGTTTTGGCTAAACTTGTTTTGATTTTTTTTAAAAGTGACTTGATCGAAACAAAATTCATTTAGTCAGCCATTTCGGTACAAAAACTGTGCTTTTTTAATTTTTACAACTGGGAACTGTGTGTAGTTAATCAACATTAATTTAATAATAATACGACTCTCGTATGCAAAATTTTTCATAAGATAATTAAGAACTGCGATCAGAATCACCTGCGCCACCTAACAGGAGGACGTAAACGGATATAAACATACATGTGAGCGCTCACCAGTCGCGGATCTAGCTTAAGTTTTTGTGGGGTGGGGAATTTTAACTGAAACATACTATATTTTAAAATTTTTTTAAAAACTCAATAGAAATGAGGTATATTTTATTAATTTATGGATATCCTATTTTTCTCTCCCATTTTTCCTCCCCACCTGGCGCTGACGTTGGATGAGTAGTGATTTCCGAAAAAACGTTGTACAGTTTTGTAGTGCAACTTGAACATTTAATTGATGTTAACTTTCTCATGTTCCTTGGGATATTGATCATATCTAATTTTTTCTGAATTTTGGATTAAAAAGCAAAATTAGTTCGAAATGATCACATTACTTCAAATATTATATCTACTGAGTTTTGACAACATAACTGAAGAATAATTTCTAAATTTTCAGAAAACTGTTGATCTTTGAACAATATGTGACTGGGGGAACCCCCAGTCGTGAGCAATAAAAAGGAAACACACCGCTTAACTAAAATAACAATGTTAACAAAATACCATCACTGTGCAAGTAGTTTATTTTCAAAATCAAATATATGAATTTGCTTAAACTACAGTAATTTGACTAGTATTAAGAAACCATCACAGAGCAAGTACCTTGAGTTTAATTATGTCAGTTGACCCTTACAACGCCAACGACATACAAAAGAATAGGACTCTCTTATATAAAATTCTCGAGAGCTCAAGTATCTCATAACAATTGAATTGAATTTGATAAAATTTGAATTTGATAAAAAGTGATAAAAATTGATTAAGAACTCTGCTAAAATACATTCGAAAAAAAGAAAATTTTTATAAAATTTATTACTCGAATTATTCGATTAATCGACTTAAAGATACATATATATTTTTACAGTTTGTAAAATATGTAATAAGATTTACACCACACAGATTGTGTGGATAAAAAGAAAAACTGTAGCTAAATTGTTTTTAAAATGTTACTATTTTTACTATTTTAGCTGCTGAAGAGTAAAAATTTAATACTTTGCTTTATTTTGGTTGGTTCTTTTTTTGCTGGATAGACAATGATTGCCTTGACTACAAAAACAATAAAATTCAGATTAAAAAAATTCCTAATATGCAACATGCCAAATTCGTGAAATGCAGAAAATATATGTGGGATGTTGGTACAAAAAATATTTATCTCTTGTCAAGTACAAAAGTTGTTATTGCTTCTGTTACCGTTCATGATGGTTAGATTTTTTAACAAAAACAAATTCTTTAAAATAAAACAAAATAAAAAAATAAATCCATCCTCAAAAGTTGTTATTGTCGATGTTTGGAATTTTCAATTTCGGTCCCTTAGTTACGAAATTCTAGTTGGGGATGCTCAGCTCTTATGTGAGTGTCTGTCTGTATATGCATGCGAATTCCAAAAGTTACCTTTCACAAATTCATTTGTGTGTGCGTGCGTATGACTGTGGATTTGTGCTTATTGTCAATAGCAACCGGAAGTAAAATATTTGTAAACGTATACGAAAATTCATTTGAGCATGGAAAGTTTTGTGCTTATTTTCGTATTTTTGTGTAGTATACCATGATGTTGATTTAAAAGCAGAAGGAGGAGTATACGATTTTATTATTAAATTCCTTTCGGTTAAAAGTAAAAAGAGAATGATAGAAAGAGAGAGAGAGAGAGCTAGAGAACAAAAGTTCACATTAGTAAAAACATATTCACAATAGTGAAAGTCAATTTCAACCCTCTTCTATTTATTTATAGGTGACAAAGTTGACTTGCGCCTGGCTGTTCTTACTTTTTTTTCGCGAAATTCTATATAATTTTATTTTTATCCTGATTAAAAAAACAACTTTCTAGCACGCTTTATTGTATGTCTTGCACAAAATTAGTTTTTGCTTTCATTGTTAAGATTTTTTATTTAATAAAGCAAAATTTTAAATAGTTGCTTACCTTTAATTTTTAAGTTTTATGAATTTTCTATAAAATGTTCTTTTATGAGTCTTTGATAAGAAACAACGAAAAAAAACACATTCAAATTGGCACATCTTCATTCCTAAGAAACAAAATCTGTACATACACAAAACGCGTACATACATATACTATGTACATATGTATGTATGTAAGCATGTAAATTCGACTTGTCCAAGAATACATGTACATATTACGTATGTATAAAATTTGTAAAAGTTATTTTTTTATCTCTATGAGGATGCTCGTATTCCATTCATCAAAATAATTTTATATGCTAAAAAATAAAGCAATCAGATCATATTTATTTAATAAATTGAAATTTAATTTCAATCTTGACAAGACTGCTCAAGGAAATTATGTAATTTGACAAATGATCCTCTAATCTCCTCTTAAGACTGTTGCTAGTCCATTCATAGAAAGTAGCATACATTTAAAAAATTGGAGTGATCGGTCGACATTTAGTGATCGCAATAAAAAATATGTCAAACAAGATTATATCATTTGCTTGAATTATTAGATATGTATATAACCATCTTATTTGATGATTTAAAGACGGGCAGACTTTTGATATTCATGATTTTAACATTTTAAATTTTTTGCTCCAGTCTAATGTATGAATGTACATGTCAAAGCAAAGAAATAACAAAGTAGAGACTCTAAAATAACATTAACATTATTTTTTATGTTGACATTTAATTTAAAATTAAATTAAAATACGATGTCATGGATTTTGATTTTATTCTTTGCATTACTTTTTTATTTTTATTTTTTATTTTTTGTCATAATTTCAACTCCACTTTTTGTTTGTAAGTTTGTTGGGGATGCTTTTATAGAGTGTTTGGATTGAAAAGGAATGCTTTCCGCTCGCTTTGCACCCAGTTTTATTAAATTTTTTTCCTCCATGATAAAAACCAATGAAATGTTATGACGTAATATGATTTAGTTTTTTGCTTATATTTTCGAGTATTCTGCTGCACTGTAACTACATACATATTAATACAATAAAATCTCTACACAAAAATATATACCAAAAATATTTTTTATCAACCTCTTGTTTGAAATTATTTTTATATTTTATTAATGTTTTTGTCAGTTTTGTTAGATTTTAATTTTTATAGTAATGTTGACGACTTTTAATTTTTATATCAAAATAGAACCGAAAATATTTAGGTGTTATTATATTGTAAAGAAAAATAACGCTTTCAATATGTCGAAAATTTCTTATGCGTTTTGTTCTAGTAAACGACATTGTTTGCCATATACGAGTATGTACATTTTTAAAATATTTAAATTTGTTAAAAAAAATTTTTGTGATTTTGGTTAATATTTTGTTTAATAACATAATTATTTTAATTGAAAAAATCTGTGGATTTTTTCAAACAAATTTTGGTATTTGAATATACAAATTTATTTATAGGTCCTGAATTAAACAAAAAATTAAACAAATACCTGTTCAAATTCAAATAATAATTTTTTTTGTGTCTAAACACACAAGGGTTTATTGTATACAAATATATGTATGCACATCTTTTTTTTTTTTTTTTTTGATTACTTTGATATAATTTTAGAATATAACTCCTGCGAATCCAAAATTGAAGAATTAGCTAAGGGAACCAATATAGAAGTATATATTTTCAAATAAAAAAAGTATGTATCTGAATCAGTTTAGAAATCATTTGAATTTACATACACACACTGTGGTTGATCAGGATAGAACCAACAACATTTTTTTAAGTTAACATAATATATAAAAGACGATCACGAAAACAATAAAAAAATTTGCTTTGCAAAAAGATAATATAACATTCAGATGGCAATTTAAGGAAAACAATTTAAATAAAAATGCATTATAACGGTATTGTTATGTTTTTGTTTGTAGTCAAGTAAGTAATTCCTCATTTATTTTTTGGTTCAACAGAGTAGAACCACACTCAGTATTAGCTTAAATCAAGTTGCCTGTTGAGATAATGATTTATAAACTTAAATTATATTAAAATTATACCCCGTAGAAAAACTGCTTTACGTACGTCGGAAATGGTAAAAAGTGATGCTTACCTCTCTGAAAAGTATTCTTGTCGCGAAATCGCTAGAAAAATCGGAAAAATTAATAAGGTTGTACTGAGTTAGATAAAAATTGTGAGAAATATAATAAAAATTACAAAGGAGGTACTTACAGAGTTTTTACACCACAGGCCAAGCGAAAAATTATTTAAATTGCATAAAATTCCGCTCATTCGATCTCTAAAATTTAGCATTTTTATCTCAAGGTAAAAATTTCGAAGAAAGCCTTCCATACTGTCAACTGACGCATGTAATGTGGTGAACTGTATATTTGCCTTAAAAAGAATTAAAGTATTATCATGCCATTACTTTTGTAGTGATTTGTGAAGCAAACAAAAACAAAAAAAGGACTATAGTATTTGACTACACAAACAAGTAAACAGTTGGGCCAGAAATAACTTTTTAATAAACAAAAGTCAAGTTGTAAAGTAGTTCATGAAATGACAATAATTTTATTTTACCAAAAAGCCACATCCAACATCAACAAATAATTCGTCATCTGGAAGGGAGGATTTTTGTTTCAAAGCAGTTTTCCCACAACAATAATTGGCTGGGTGCGTGGTGTCAAAATATACACACACACACTTTCATTGATCATACAAACACACACAAATGAACAAGTGCAAAATCTGTTCAAAATTTAAGAATTAACCTCTGCCCAGTTGGCCATGTTTTTAATACACCATCAATGACTGGTACACAACAATGCTAAATCCTCGACGAGAAATGTCGGACAGCCGGAACAAATCATCGAAGACATTTTCGAACAAGTGTTTGCGAAAGTCGTGTACGTTTCAATGAGAAACAATGCCGATCAGATTGTCGTACTAACGTTAATACGTGAGCAACATTGTCGTCTATTTTTTCGGCCAAGATTATATAAGTAACAATGTCCTTTTCTTCTCGTCAATGATTACAAAAGCGACAATGTCTCCTGTCTTGCCGCCAATGATGAAATAAGGGACAATGTCGCCTATTATGTCAACAATGACTATGCTCTAAAACATTACTTAAAATTTAGGATCATATATTGTCTAAATTTATGTTTAAAATTTCTCGTTGTCTAAAATTGCATCGATTTTGTAGGTATTCGCAATTTTCAATTAAATCATATTTTTATTTAGAGATATATGTGAAGCATAAGGACAAAGAATATTTTTGACTGCATGGAGGGTTGAACTTTGTCTATATGCTTCACATTTATCTTTATCTCTAAATAAAAATATAATATATATGAAAAATTAAATTAAAACCTAACTCAGGCCAAAATATTAGCTGGAAAATACTTAGCTGCACTCTAAAACATTACTTCAAATTTAAGATCATATATTGTCTCAATTTTAGTTGAAAAAACCTCCTTGTCTAAAATTACATCGATTTTGTAGTTATTTTGTTAAAGAAAAACCCTTTCAAATTAAACATATTTAGTCCAAGTGGAAAAAATGTAACAAAAAGTATAATACGGCTCTGACTGAATGGTAGATACGTCAGACTATCAGTCAGGAGGTCGCGGTTCAAACCTGCATGCAACCAATCGCTTGTTTTAGTAAAAACATTTTGTTGAAAAATAATGCGTGTGTAATTTTAGGTCGATAATAATCTGTAAAGTGTTGCCGACTTTTATCGACGTAATTTTCAACAAAAGTGTTTTAGAGTGTGGAATTCGAACTGAGGCTATATGTTTATAAGTTTTCACGCTCACCACCTTGCTACAGCACCACCTGAAACATCGTCAACAAGAGGCCAACATAAGCATTTGTTTGATTGAAGACTAAACGTAAGACGTTGTCGTTCATATTGTCCTTAACAAAGTTGGGTTGAGGACAAAATGTAAGGTAATATCGCTCATCTAGTCATCCATCATTTTACTGAATACAAAAATGTAAGAAACTGCTGCTCAAACTGTCCTCGACAAAGTTTGATTAAGGACGAAATAAAAGACACTACCGCTCATATTGTCTTCAACAAAGTTGGATTCAGGGTAAACTGTAAGACATTGTCGCTCATCTTGTCCTCTACAATGTTACCACAGGGTGCCCCTGTGGCTGAGTGGTAGCGATGCCAGCCTGTCAGTCCAGAGGTCGTTGGTTCGATTCCCGCCATAGACTCTGGGTGTTTTCCGCAGACAAGCTAATCGCTTCGCAAGTTGTGTTTCTTAAAAAAAGAAAATATGTAAGACACTCATATTATCCTCGACAACTTACGATTAAGGACAAAATGTAAGACATTGAAGCTCATGTTGTCCTCAACAAAGTTGGTATGAGGGCAAAATTAAGACATTGTCGTCATCTTGTCCTCCACAGTGTTACTGAAGACAAAATATAAGACATTGTCACTTATATTTTCCTCAACAAAGTTGGATGGACGACAAAATATAAGGCAATGTTGCTTATCTAGTCCTCCACAATTTTACCGGGGACAAAATGTAAGACAATACTGCTCATATTGTCATCGAAAAAGTTGTATTAAGGATAAAATGTAAGACATTGCCGCTGATATTGTCCCCCCACAATGTTACCAAAAACAATATATAAGAGACTGCCGCTCATATTATTCGCGACAAAGTTCGATTAAGGACAATATGTAGGACATTGTCGCTCATATTGTCCTACTCACAGTTGGATTCGGGACAAAAATTAAGACATTGTCGCTCATCATGTCCTCCATAATGTTACTGTAGACAAAATATGAAAAATTATCGCCCATATTTTCCTCAGTAATCTACAAGAATCGTCGGCGACAATGTCGTGCAAGGCAATCTGGCCAACTGGCTGCTTTATTGTCTGAAGGGTGAATAAATACAAAGACATCGTTTACTTTTGCAAGGGAAGAGGATTTGTATTTAATTTGTCTGTCTGTTTGACTTTTGTGTTTCTCTTCCATTTGAAGCTTGAAATCCATATAATGTTTGGTTTGGGAATATTATGAACCTGTTGTGTATAGAATTTGAAATAAATAACCGGCATAATATTGCCATTTGATTTGTTTGTTATAGAATTATTAGACGATTATGATGATGATCACAATAAATATGACACTGAGATTCTAAACCCAAACTGGGGTGGTTTTCTAAGGGGAGAGTGTTAATGTTTTGGCTTTTATGAAAGGCTCACGTTAGACATAGAACATTAATAATACATTATGATTGTATAGAGTAAAAAAGAATTAAACACCTGCCAATATTAAACTAAAAAGTCCATTGTTCAGATACATATATAGTTAAAATAATTAGTGGCCTGATTTGGTATCGAAGATTTAAAACGTTTAGGAATGTTGTGTCATGCAAAAGCAGACAATAAATTTATTCTATTGAATTGAGGAATGAAATGAGAAAGTATAATAATTCAAAAGCAACATTTAATACAACTGACAAACAATACGGTCAGAAATTCGCCAATCGTATGTCTCTCATTGGTTTTAGAAAAATTTCTTAGCACCTGGTGGCAAATTCCTATTTAAATTCAATTGAAATTTATATCGATATCGAATGATGTAACCTGCTAATAATATTGGACTACATTGTCCGTTTTAGTTGAAACGGACTATTTACAATATTGTCTTCTGTAATGAAGTCATGGACCATGTCATTTACAAACAAAAGTTATGCGGCAAGTGTTCTCATCCTAACGATTGAAAATATATATTATATGCAATCATTAAAACACGAACACTTGAGTGCTCCGTCAAATAGTGATATGGAGTAGTTCCAAGACTACTCAGAGATAATGGGAAGCTGGGTTATATGGTCCAGGCCTGGGACATCGGGATGTTACATCGAACATGTTTTCTCCATACATTTTGGTTACCTTTGGACAAGTCCTGGTTCTCTAAGTAGTATACTCTACATGCGTCGCGTTATCTGCTGGGTAATTGCTCATTAATGCATTCATACCGGGTACATCTAAACAAGGTATTACCATTAGAACTGATAATTTATTCTTCGTTTCTTAGGCTCAATTTCACAGTCTTTAGTTAACCAATGATTGTGGTTTAACCAATGAAAATTATTTGAAAAATCGTTAGTTAAATCACCGGCGTTAGTTAACTATATAATATGAACTTGGCCCTTAATTTTCAGTCTTTATATAAAAACAGTTAGAGAGCGTAATAGCCCGTTCAGGCTGCAGCCAAATTAAGTTTATCTTGATTTCGAATAAATTGCCATTTGTTTTAATTAAAATACAAAAATTATTAAATAAAACATATAAAAATATTTTAAGCGAATATAAAATGTATGAAACGAAAGACGTTTCAAGTGCCAAATGCCAGCCGAAATAAAGCCAAACGCAGTATGAACACTTTTAATTTGGTAACTAAATTCGGCTCGAAATTAAGTAATTTTGATGCAGCCTGAATGGGCTATAAATATCTTTGTTGTCGAAATGGCCTTGTCTTGCTTACAAATACCAGTTAATATTAAAAATTAAAGAAAAATCGCTTTAAAATTTAAAGAAATTTTAAAATTTTTGATTGAAATTTATTTTCTGGCAGCAATGACAGTGGCTTTAATATTATTGGAAGGGCGTATTAAATTGAAACAAAACTGTCAACAACAATATTCAAACACATTAACAGCAAGAGTTCATTTCGATTACTGCTTCAGCATTCTGCTATTGTTAATATCTGTCGGTTGCATTTGCTGCTGCTTTTGTCGTAAAATAGGATTTAAAGGATAACATAAAATAAATCGTTTGCCAGTAAAGGCTTTATATGTATTTGCTAGTATGTGATATCACAGCAGATACTTTTACAAAAAAATAGACACGTCGTTCCGACCGTTTTTATATTGTAAATAAACATAAAAAATCCTTGGAAAATGAAAAGATATTGGACAAATAGCGATTTTCATAAACCACTCAATAAAATCTTTTAGTTCGCTTCCCTCTGCCTTTTCTCTTTCAAAAATATTTGCACAAGAATACATTTACTTGGCGCTTAGCACTTGTTAAAATCATAAACTTTATTGACAATTTCAGACAAAAAAAGTAAAAATAAAAATGATAATAATGTGGCTGCATATAAAATGGCTTAAACTAATAGTCAGTAAATAGTCAATAAAGTCATAAAGAGTATTCCGGCACAGCCGCACAGATAAAACAAATGGACCATTTATGAACATGAAGTAGACAGATTGTATATTGAATTTACAAAATGGAAACCTTTTCAATTGAAATTTGATTGGTTCATGTTTTTCATCAAAGTTTTGTAAAGAATTTGCAATAAAATTGCAAAAAAAGACCTAAATGTTTATTTTGCATCACTTTGTAAAATTGCCTTCTTGTCGAAGTACTCACTCTTAAAATGAACAAAATTATCATTTCGAGTTTTTTTTTATTACAATTTCAATTGATTATTGCTTTATGATTTTTATATTTGATGGATGCAATAGAAAAAATATATGAAATGGAAAAAAGTAATAGAAATTTTATTATAATTGTCGGTATCGTTGATTTCAATAACTCAAATAAAGTTGAGTTGTGCTTTACGAATTGCGAGTATTGATTTCAGCTACAATTATTTACCACTATTGTCAAACTGCTTATAGAAAAAATTAATGGATTTTTTTGTTATAGATATTTATTAAACATTTCATGCAATCTTGAAATGTTAAGCTTAAATTTGAAAATAAATTTTTTATATCACCTCTTATGACGTTATCAATTTGATCATATTATTATTATTAGTTGAAGATTTTCTTAAGTTATTGAGGTTTTCTAACAAGCTGGCATGAGCATAAACGAAATGTCTAAAGGCACAGCGACAAATAATTTTAAATTAAATTAAACAAAAACAAAATTTATATCGATGGTCCAAGGTTGGCAATATGTAACTGATTATTTTTTTTATTCAGTATTCACTACACGCAAATAAACCAGTACCCATGTTCTGTAACTACTGTGAGAACTTTTCAATGCAAGTAAATTGTTATCATCCTGTAGAACACAAGGTGAGTAACAAAAACCTTCAATTTTCTTTTTTATTTGAATTTACCGAATTTAGTTATTTTATAAATTGCCCTGCAAAAAACGGGATGACTAATATAACTATTAAATTTTTCTCGATAAAACTTCTCGCCAGTTACAGAACATGGGCACATGAACATGGAACATGAAAATAAACAAAACGAAACGTTTGCTTTCCTTTTGTTTCGTATTTTTCAATGGAAAAAACAAAGCCTAAACAATGATAGACGATTGTCCCATTCAGTTTTGTATTGTCTTTGCTTGTGTACACTAAATGTACATTAACTTAAATGTACGCAGCTAGGAAAGAAAATTATGAGAACAAAATTGAAAAGTAAGAAAATACGTTTGCAAACGTTTCCCGACTGATTTGCTCATCATAGTAGAGAATGTGCTAGTGTATTTAAATGGTATTGCTTATTGATTACAACTTTTCGCGTATTTTCACGGCAAAAGTGAATTTCGAAAAATATAAATCAGGAAATAATGATTATTTCTGGAAAAAAATAAAAATCAGAAAATAAATTTAAAAAGCACGCAATTTTATGAAAATCTAGTTCACTACGATTAAAATTGTTTACTTTACTTGATTCCGCGATATTTGCTTATGTGTGTTTTTTTCCTTTAAAAATTCAAAAATAATTATTATTTTCTGTCCCTGCTTTAGAATGTTGTAAATCTGGTTCCCATCGGTTAAGCCATACTTAAGAGTGGTGGTCCAGTGAACGCGGCAGCAGGCGACGGTCAGTTGTTCAACTTCCGTTTGAAATTTTACTGGTAGGAAAATGTCCGCACACACACAAACACACATCCATACATCCATACGGACATCATAGTAAAATAGTCAGAATAGATGCCGATGACCTGGAAACGTCAATATTTGATGAAAACTCAATTTTTTAAATTGGAGTGAAATCTGCGACTTCCTATTTTTGATAGCGGGAAGTTAAAAGGAATTATTATTGTTTAAAAGTACCACTTTAAAATAGTAAAAATGAAAATAGTTATTTAATACAAATTACTGTAACTAATATAAAATGCTGTAGTAATCAATTTAACTGCAGACTTTTATTTAAACAACATCAAAGCTTAAACATGAACTCAGTAATCAATGATGTTCTTTTATGAATCCAAATTGATTATTAGGCTAAGGTTCGTAGCGTTTAATTCAGAAAGCATTGGGCATGATTAATATTCCAAGGAACAAGGGAAAAATTGACATCAACTTAATTTTTCAATGTACACAGCAGAACAGAGTAGCGCCACTTTCGGAAGACGCTACACTTCCATCGTCAGTGCTCACGTGTATTTTACTTATCAGCACTTGTCAGGTGGCTCTTTTAAATGTGATTTCAATTCTTATATAAGTATAGGTATACAAGTTTTTCGTGAAATTGAATACGAGAATTATATCACTTTTAATTTGATATTAAACTGTACTTTCCCAGTTTTGGCATTGGTTTATTTTTCTTCATTCTCATTGTTCTTTTATTTTCTTACTTTACGATATTTTAATATAAATTTCAGCAATCACAAACAAATCAATAATCAATCAAATCAATTTTTATGGTTAAAATAACCAACTTAAAATATTAACAACGAAAAAGTTTAAAAAAATTCTATATTTAAATCAAGGACGAGCAGTTTCAAAATCATTCCATGTCTATAGTATTTGTAAGCATTTTAGCTCATTACTTTGCCACCAAGCTTTTTGCGTTGTTATTTATATTTAAAATTTGTTTATCACTACGTTTTTATGAACTGCCTTCGATGTAAGAATTTTGTCATAAATTTTAAATTAACTTCCTGATGACCTAGAGACTTCAAATTTCGCACAAGCATTGGGTTCACATGACAATACAATTGTATGATTAAAGTAAAACCTTAATCTTTTTGGTCTATTTTAAAAACTTAATATATTGAAAACTTTGTTTCTTAATAATTATTTTATTTATAGACTTAATTTTGAGTACAATAGCCTTCTTATTTCACTTTGAGTTCGAAATTATTACTTATGACGATTAAACGTTTGCTTTTTCGTGTCCTTTCAACTTGTTTATGTTTTTTGCCTTTTCTGGTTTTCTTATGCCATCTCAACTTTTATATTATTTATGTATGAGGGAGAAATGTTGTATCTGTTACAGTGGCTATAATGCCAGAAACAAATAATAATAACCAGGGCTCGGGACTTTCATGAAAATGCATGTTTTTTTTGTGGTGATAGATAAAGACGTATTGACTAATTACCTATGCGAATCATAAACTTTTAATTAGTTTGGCATCGATTTGTAGTTGCATATTTTTGCATATTTTGGCAATAAATGCATATTTTTGAAGTTATAAACAAGCGTATCCAGAATGATGATTTTATCATATATTGGATGATTTTTCCTCCCATATGAATATTTTTTTCTTTCTCGCAAATGATGATTTTTTTATACTTGCTTAGAAATACATAAACAGTTATTGAAAGATAACATGCCTTAGATTTTGTAATTGTTTGGATCAATTAATATATAATTTTCAATGGCTCTTAACATAAAAGTTTATGGTAGCGCATTGAATTAACTGTGTGAACTTTCTTTGACTAAACTATTTTGAATTTTGTACAATATTTCCCTGTTCTCTGAATTTGGTTAGTTTCTTCCGGTTTTAGCGAATTTTAATGTATAAAGATTTGAAAGATGGTTTTGACAGACAAAACTATCAAACATGTTGGATGATAAACAATTTTGTGAAATATATTTACAAAGTTTAATGCGCTAAATTCAAATCCGTTTTCAGTTTATTATATCACATACAGATTTTTTAATGGGCTTGACTAATATTTCCCCTAGGTACATCAGTATATTTCAATCAAGCTCAAGAACGTTTTGCGCGATTTGAATAAATAAGGCACAAACAAATGCATTAAAATTCATTTAAGTAATGCATATATTTTTTATTTTTCACCCTGTTTCGGAGTTATTCAGAAATTACCTGCGAAATTTTTTTTGCAATATTAAATAGTTTTTGTACGCAAAAACTCATTAAAAAACGGCAACAATTTTACAATTTTATCATTAGATTGATAACTAAAATAAGTATAAATCATGAAAATCGATGGATAAATGTTGATTTTATTCACATTTAGGTGAAGGAACTCAATTGATAAAAATGACAGTTTCCATGCACAGAAAAATTTCAATTTGTGTATATGTGTGTATAAGTTCCATCACCTAATTTTGAATAAAATCTACTTTTGTTCATCGATTTTAGTGGTTTATGGCTTATTATATTCCTAATATACCTACATCTGTAGATTCTCTTAAATTTTTCATGACTTTTTAAAAACGAAAATTTCTCAATAACTCCGAACAGTTGGAATAAATTAAAAGTAATTTGATTCTGTATATTTTGGTGCGTTATGTATTTAAATTGGACAAACCTTTCTCGAGTTAAGGTAAAATGTACTCATATACGTGATAAGAAAGAACTGAAAACGTATTTGTGTATTGAAGTTTGTATATTAAACATATTTTTATTTAAAAGCTCGAGATATATTGTTATAGTGTATTTACTTATGATTTCCGAGTTTTTCCGAATTTTGGAAATTTGTGCGTAAATTGGGTAATTTTTCGCGGAGGAAGTGATTTTGACGCATTTTTATATGTTCTTACAGTCATGGAGATATTTTTATATACTTCGCTGGTTGTTCCCGTTTTACAAACTTTTTCACAAATTTTTACTATTACACACAATTTATCGTGTACAAGAATTTTTTTAATATTGGTTGCCAAAAAAGTAATAACTCTCCTATCTAGAAGGTGACATGTAAGTATATCATATAAACTTATAATAACGCGTTTGTGTTTTAGTTTGATATAAAAGCCTCATTGTTCAGTTTTGGAATAAAAATTTGTGATGATTTTTTATATCAAAATATGATTTTTATTTCGTCAAATGGTGATTTTCTTGGAAAAGCTTCTGGCAACGTTGCTGACGACCATTAATTTTCAGTTGCCGAATGGCAACTCAACGAAAGTTCGGTTGCATTAAACAATAGACCCAATTATGGTCTTTTTATGTTTTTTTCTCTAATAATAATACAAAATTAAAGAAAATGTTTTCATATCATTTTAGTTTTGGTACTTTGATCGTAGGTAAATGCATATTATGCGCATATTTTTCATTTTTAGGTAAATTTGTTAAGTGCTTAAAATCAATTTTTAGTTGCATAAAAGTCCTAGCCCTGATAATAACAAACAATAAAAATAAATATTAGTAAAAAATCAAAAACAAATAAATATTTTGTATCTAAATATCTATCATATATTGTGTTCCCTAATGCAAATTAAGGCAGTTCTTACGAATGAAATGCATTCTCTTTAATATTTTAAGTTACATTTAGAACTCGCGCCACCTTAATTCATATCCATACAATGTTAACAGTTGGCTGACAGGCTAAGAAAAATAAGACACAACTAACCCGTTAAGTAGTAGCGAATTTCGGATGTCCTACATATTATTTATTTAGTAAGTTTTTTTCTTTTCTACAATATCGAGAATACACTTTATAAGGTTTTATATTATTAGAAGATTGATTGAGCAAAACGAACCTGAGTGTTCTCTAGAATATAGCATAGTTTCAATATAAGCCCACGACATGTCATCAATATGAGGAACAACAGAAAAAAATATGATGTTTTGGAACTCACCCAAAGTTATGTGTTATCAAAGCCTAAATTTTCAAAATTTAGTTAACTAAAGTCGATGGTTAAACTGATATATAAAATACCATTGGTTAAACTATTGTGGATTTGTTAACTAAAAACATTGAATTTGGCACTACACATATCAAAAATATATTCTCATAAACATATTTTTGTTCAAAAGTAGTTTTATACAAAACAAATAAAAAATTCACTCAACGATCTTATGATCTATACACGTAAAAAAGTAAATACTTATTTAGCATAAGTAATTTTCGATAATAGCATGAAATTCAATAATACCTGTATAAGATTCAAATATAATGATTGTTGAAAATACGTACAACTTGTTAAAAATAATGGGAAAATAAAAATATTTTCAAAAATTTTCTTATCAAATATACAAAAAATCGCCATCACAGAAAACTAAAACAAAACATTTGAATGTAAATTTTTCCAGAGAACAGTATACAAAAATTGTTATCACAGGAAATTAAAAAATATTCTTCTGTGTATGTTCATCATGAAATTGTCTTTCATTCACATATATTAAAAGAAATGGATAGAAAGACACTCATACAGCGAAAAGCCGTAAATATAAGGATTACAAGATTTCCTATTCCGACTCACTATACCAATATGCATATGCTGCGGGGAAGGGTAGAGACTTTAGCTCCCCCTACAATTAATCACGGGCGTAAACTTCCAGAACGCCAAAACACGCATATTTTTTATTGCCCTCTAACATAATCCTTCGTTAAAACCTTATTTTGAAAATGTTTATTTTCTTGTTTTTCTTAAAACACATTTAAAATCCATTTTAATTTTTTATAAATAAGTCAGTTAGAGATTAAATTTAAATATTAATTAATATTTCAATGTTAACAAAATGTAAAAAGTTAGCTAATAATTAAATTGAGGCAAATAATATTCAACTCAAAAATATAAAAGAATCTTATTTAGAGAATTTTTAAATTTTTTGGTTTGAATTTTTGAATGTATTGAATATTTGCTAATGTCACGAAACAAATGATGAACAAACTATACTCGTTTTAAATCTGTTTGGTGGATGTTATGAAAAATTAAACATAATTGATGCGGCTGAAAAAGGCGCGCATTTATTTTTATACTTAACCTTGTAAAATCATATATTCTTCTGCTTTTTTTTGCTTTAAACACCCTTAAAAAAGGAATGCAAACACATTAAAAAAGCGATAATTTAATGTTTTGTGAAACCACCTCATTTAACGCCTATTTATATGTATGACTTTGTGTCTGAGCGAGCGTGATGATGTTGATGAAGAGAAAAAAAAGCAAAAGCAATTTTTAATGTTCCGGCAATTTATGGCTGCTTTAAAAACCTTTAATAAGACACTTTTTTTGTATCAGTTCAGTATTTCTTAAACGGAAGTTCACACCTAAAAGTGAGCATGCAAATCACGTTTTTCTAGCTCCTTGTAAAAACATCGATTTTCTTTAATAATTTTTGCTGAATATATATAAAAATATTACATGTAAATGTAAGACTCCTGCTAAAATTTCTATTTAATTTTTAAAGCTTCTGATTTAATAACTGTCTTTTGCGTTGAGGAAAAATGTAAAAGCTTCAACATGTCTGTGTTATACATAAAAACCAAGGTCATGCATTAGTAGATATGCCGCACCACCAACTTCCATATTTACAACGGCTATAGAAGTGGTTCAGAACAATATAATAGAAAGAAAGGTGGCATTGTCATTTAGTTTGTTTTTGTTTTAATATGTTTTCGTTAATGCACTTTTTCTTTTAACCTGCAAATAGACAGACATTGTAAATAAAACTACAAATTTAAAGTACACATATTTATTTGTCCGTCTGTCAGTCTGTCTATGTAACACATACCAGTAGCATCTAACTGACACAAAAAGAGTCTCTGTTAAAATAAAACAAGTGATGATAAATACCCATGGGACCATCATCAGCGAGGTACAAGTAAAGTTACTTAAACTAAAAATTTGGGGCTATGTAACTTTCTATTCTCTGCAAAATACATACATTTATGTTCGCCTCAGTATACTTTATTAACATTTTTGTTTTAAGATAAATTTATGTACTTTGAGCGAACATGATAACTTTAAAATTGTGCTTATTTATCTAAGTAACTTATTTATCTAACTTATTTATCTAAGTAACGGTAATAACTTTAATTTGGACGATATTCCTTTATATAGAGTCAAAAATGGAGTTTACAAAAATGGCGGTTAGCATAATAAAAAGCTTAAACGCCGTATCTTCTGTGTTTTACTTTGTCTTCTTATTGAGATCTATATTTTGCAGGATAAACAATAGATTTTGAAAAATACTATGATATATTGATACGCCTTTCTGCCGGTGTTCGCAAGAGTTTCGGAATATAAGGCTACGTTAAGGTCACGTAACTCAATAACACGCTTTTTTATATAGAAGTTGCAGAGTGCAATTGAAATTATCGTGCTTTGTAACGATGATAAATCATTGTGTATGGACATTATGATTTATTATTTATTTTATCATAATATCACAACTTAATTTAAACGAGAATAGTAACAAAGACCTTCACTCGTTGTAGTGAAACAGACCAGAATCTATGGTGGGAATCGAATTAACAAACTCCACACTGATAGGCTAGCACAATACCCACTAGCCTGCCGAGGCACCCATCATATATTTTATTAAGAATCACTAACAAACCAGCCACTCCGATCTATTCTCCCTTCATGTTCATGGATTTGTCCTGTTTTCTATCTCTTTTCAAAGATCGAAGGGAATCCGACAACAAGGGAGTCAGTCATCTTAGCAGTAGCTTTGCTAATTGACTTTGTAGCATTGTTGTAATTATAATGAAAAAAGCTGGAAGAGCAAAGAGCTCGAAAGAAAATCAAGTAGCAAAAATACTCAAAATGTGGAATGTATTTTTGCATGACCCTTAAAGTATGCTTCGCTGCTGGCATTCAAAAATTACAATCAAAAGTAAACAACAATTATTCTAACATTTTCTCTACAGCAAAAAAAACCTTTTAAAATTTTATCTTGTAACTGTCAGTATTCTTAACATGGATTCAGCCCATGAAGATTCAATCAATGTCCTTTTCCTTCTATAACTACATACACATATACATACGCATACACTCCATAAATCTTGAAGTTGATTTTTTGTGTGTATGTGTGTGGTTGAAATAACAGAAACAAACCTCAATTATCGATAGAAATTCAACTACAGTTAACACAAAACTAAATCCTCCACATCAGTGTTGCCATTTTGACGCTTTCCGGGTATTTTATGATCTTTTTTTGGTCTTTTTACCCTTTTATTTTTTTCGAATACCGTTTTTAAAAAAAGATATTTCATGGCGCTGTTGGTGTTTTTTGTTACAAGATCAGAAATTAATTTTCTTTAAAATCAGCCAATTCCTTATTCCATATGAAATGCGATCTAAAACAAGAAAAAGTTTACTGTTGCAATTACAAATTGTATTCAAGTGTTCACTTTAACAAAAATTTACATCAAAGTTATAAATGATCTGAGCATTTCATTAAAACCGGTTTGTCGGCAGGTAATGGCGATTGTGGAATAGATGCGTGTATTTATCTGCACCAAAAAAATAACAAAATAAAAATTGGTTGGAAAATGGTTAGGCCGATAAAATATTAGTTGAATAGACTATATTATTCCAAAAATTGGCTTGAACATTTAAAAGTGCTCTATTAAAAAACGTTAACTACGGATATGTGCCGACGATTGCTACAGATACATACATACATATATAAAAATCAAATTGATTTTCTATAAAACGTAATCTTTATTCTGTTTTTTTAATGAATTGAGAGGCTTAGTGCAGTAACTTAGTAAGCCACAAAAACAAAATATTGAATAAACCGACTTTTAAGTTTAAACAAAATTTAAAATTAATGTTTTTTTCACTTTTCTACTTTCAATACGCAGCATAATTATTTGCAAAATACTAGTATTTAGCAAAAACTTTCTCTAGAATGCAACACTATGGTACCTAGCAAGAAAATGAGCACATAAAACCAATTTTTGATTTTATGTGGCTTACCGAGTTATTGTACCAAACCCTTCAATTGCTATTTTATTTTTGGTTTTTGTTTACTCCAAAATTAAAATAATAAAATAAATAATTTATTTTAAAATTGTATATAATTTTTTTATATATGCACTTTTTAAACCTTTTTAGTGCCAATTGTATCCTTTATACCCGACTGCGCGACGCAAAGAAGGGTATTGTGTTTATCTTTTGCTCCATTTCTCCACCTCTTCCCTTGGATAGCCTGAGCAGCAGTTTCTACTACAACTTTGATAGCATCTACTGTTGACCTTGCTTTCCTGAAGCCAAATTGGTTATCTGATAAACCGCGGTTAGCTTCAACACAACCTTCCAATCTTCTACAGATTATACTTTCTAGCAATTTCCCACTTGTATCTATCATACACAGCGGCCTATAAGAGGAAGGGTCGTCTAGCGGCTTATTATCCTTAGGTAACAATACTAACTTTTGTCTCTTCCACATTGTTGGAAAAATACCCTGGCTCAAGCATGCGCTTATTACTTTCAAAAAATAGTCAGGATGGAGTTTAACAGCTTCTTTTAGTATCATATTCGGAATACAGTCTAAACCTGGTGCCTTCTTGTCTTTAAATTTTGAGACAGCACCTTCTATCTCGGCAATCGTAACCGGAGGAATGTCGAAAAATTCAGCCGGGTAGCTGTGTTGCCATGTCGGAGTTTCCTGTTGGGGAAAGAGATGATCTACAATTCCCTTGAGGATATGCTCTTCTCTTGGCGGCGATGGACCAAGACATTTAAGTTTCTTGGTTACCAATTTATATGCAAAGCCCCAAGGATTACTATCTACTTCATCACAAACATTAAGAAAACACCTACGCTTGCTCCTACGAATTGCAATCTTCAACGCTTTCCTTTTATCCTTATATATTTGATGGTGTACACTATTCTCTAAACTACCTCTCGTTCGTGTATACTGCCTTCGGGCAGTTATACACTCCGATCGCAAGCTAGCAATTTCATCATTCCACCAGTACACCGGGGGCTTATTTGGTGACCTTTTACGCTTTATCATAGCTACGTTACAGGCATTAGTGATATGACTTACTAATTGCACTGCCATATCTTCAGCTGAACCACTCAGTTCCATGTTCTCCATACAAGCTGCGAAGATATCCTTATCAAAGGTATTTACCTTCCATCCTGTCAAGCCTCGTGCTTGTGCAATCACACGGGGCTGTTCATCTTGTACATCTATGATTATAGCGCTATGATCGCTATGAGTATAGATGTCGGATATTCTCCAGTTAACTTGGCTTGTGATGCTGCTACTGACAAATGTAATGTCAATTACCGATCCAGCATCACCCCTTCTGAAAGTTTGTTCAACTCCATTATTAATGAGTACAACACCCAATGCAGAAAAGGCTTCCAAGAGTACTCTACCTCTTGTGTTTGTCGAGGGGCAGCCCGATTCAACAGCCCACGCATTGAAGTCACCTGCTATTATGACAGGATTTCTTGTAACTGCATCTGTTACTATATTGTCAACTATTACTCGAAAGTCCTCTATAGAATACCTAGGGGGAATATAGTGTGATGCCAGAGACAGTGGCTCGGGCATATCCACATTGTGATGTTATTTTATCTCGTATTGTTAGCGTGCTGGTGTTCCATATCGCCGATGTGTCCGTATTATCGGAAACCCAATTTACAGATCCCATGTTCCGATATGGCTCACTCAGCACAGCGACATCTACATTTAAATCTCGAACGCTTTGCTTAAGAAGCTCTTGGGCTGCCTGGCAATGGTTGAGATTTAACTGTAATATACGCATTTTGATGCCTTAAGTTTTGCTTTAAACCCTAAGTTTATGTAGAGCTCTTCTGTAGTATCGACAAACTGCATGTATGTATGTATGTATGTATGTATGTATGTATGTATGTATGTATGTATGTATGTATGTATGTATGTATGTATGTATGTATGTATGTATGTATGTATGTATGTATGTATGTATGTATGTATGTATGTATGTATGTATGTATGTA
Source organism: Panzeria rudis (assembly GCA_956483635.1). NCBI lineage: Eukaryota > Metazoa > Arthropoda > Insecta > Diptera > Tachinidae > Panzeria > Panzeria rudis. The sequence continues at coordinate 151,688,770 of OY101450.1, forward strand.
TGTATGTATGTATGTATGTATGTATGTATGTATGTATGTATGTATGTATGTATGTATGTATGTATGTATGTATGTATGTATGTATGTATGTATGTATGTATGTATGTATGTATGTATGTATGTATGTATGTATGTATGTATGTATGTATATATGTATGTATGTATGTATGTATGTATGTATGTATGTATGTATGTATGTATGTATGTATGTATGTATGTATGTATGTATGTATGTATGTATGTATGTATGTATGTATGTATGTATGTATGTATGTATGTATGTATGTATGTATGTATGTATGTATGTATGTATGTATGTATGTATGTATGTATGTATGTATGTATGTATGTATGTATGTATGTATGTATGTATGTATGTATGTATGTATGTATGTATGTATGTATGTATGTATGTATGTATGTATGTATGTATGTATGTATGTATGTATGTATGTATGTATGTATGTATGTATGTATGTATGTATGTATGTATGTATGTATGTATGTATGTATGTTTTTTTTTTTTTTTTTTTTTTTTTTTTTTTTTTTTTTTTTTATTTGTGGGATGAAAATCATCGAAAGACTCTGGCAGTGGTGGTGTTTGCCAGAAGTGCGAGACTTTAACACGCTAAAAAACACCCCTTCACACTGACCCAAATGCTCCCCGTGGTACTACCGCAAGGCTATACGTCTCGGGGTGGGAAAGGTCCTAGACCCTAAATCTAAACTACATGGATTCTTCTGCGAATCTCTTCTAACCTACGAAGTTCCAACAGAACCAATTTTATAAAATTACATATATACGTCCAGTTATACAAAGATTCCAACATGATTGGAACGATGTTGTCCGGCCTAATACTACGCCGTAAGACTACTTCTAAATACGCTCTACCACTATCAAATCGTGGACAGATGAAGAACACATGTTCGGCATCTTCCACGACATTGCCACCACAACTCGGACAAAACGGAACACTGTCATGTCCGAAACGGTACAAGTACGACCTAAAACAACCATGTCCAGTCAAAAACTGTGTAATGTAGAAGTTCAAGTCGCCGTGTCTTCTTGATAACCATACCCTAATGTCAGGTATCAGTAAGTAAGTCCATCTTCCCTTGTCAGTCGCTGTCCATCGTTCTTGCCACTTCCGTAGACACATATCAGTCACACCATTCGTACTGTCCGAAACGGCTTCTAGCTCGATAGGTATCATGCCGGCAATGACAAAGGCGGCCTCGTCCGATACAGTTCGGAATGCGCTACATACTCGCAGGGCGGCCAGCCTATACACAGGGGATATCAGATTCACATATGTAGAGTATTTCAGTGAGCCTGACCATATAGGGGATGCATATAAGATAATGCTTCTTACTACACTGGTTAGCAATCTCCTCTGCAGATATTTTGGACCTCTTGTATTCGGCATGATCCGGTATAGCGCTGAGCAGGTTTTTGATGCCTTAGAACCTATATACTTCAAGTGCTCATGAAAAGACAGACGAGTGTCAATCATGACTCCAAGGTATTTTAAACATTCCTTGGATTCTATGCTACACGTGCCAATATTTAGCCTAATGGTTTCCCTATTTTTCCGACTACTAATCAGAATCGCTTCTGTTTTATGGTCAGCTAGAGCTAGACCCATTGATCTCAACCAAGACCTTACGATCTGAATACTGGCGTTTGCAATGGTTTCCGCCTCTAGTAACTCTTTTGCTTCACATACTAACGCTATGTCGTCTGCGAATCCAACTATCTTTACCTTCTCCGGCAGGTTTAACCTTAATACTCCATCGTACATGACGTTCCACAGTAGTGGTGGACCAAGTACTGATCCTTGAGGCACCCCACCAATGATCTTTCGTCTTCTAGTACCCTTATCAGTATCATAAACTAGCTCTCTATTTCGGAAATAGTCCTGTATAATTGCCAGTAGATATCCTGGGATGTCTAAACTGGCTAAGGCATCAACAATATGCTCCCAGTTTGCCGTGTTGAAGGCATTCTTTACGTCTAGCGTTAGAACTACACAATACTCTTTTGCTCCATTTCTCCACCTCTTCCCTTGGATAGCCTGAGCAGCAGTTTCTACTACAACTTTGATAGCATCTACTGTTGACCTTGCTTTCCTGAAGCCAAATTGGTTATCTGATAAACCGCGGTTAGCTTCAACACAACTTTCCAATCTTCTACAGATTATACTTTCTAGCAATTTCCCACTTGTATCTATCATACACAGCGGCCTATAAGAGGAAGGGTCGTCTGGTGGCTTATTATCCTTAGGTAACAATACTAACTTTTGTCTCTTCCACATTGTTGGAAAAATGCCCTGGCTCAAGCATGCGCTTATTACTTTCAAAAAATAGTCAGGATGGAGTTTAACAGCTTCTTTTAGTATCATATTCGGAATGCAGTCTAAACCTGGTGCCTTCTTGTCTTTAAATTTTGAGACAGCACCTTCTATCTCGGCAATCGTAACCGGAGGAATGTCGAAAAATTCAGCCGGGTAGCTGTGTTGCCATGTCGGAGTTTCCTGTTGGGGAAAGAGATGATCTACAATTCCCTTGAGGAGAGGCTCTTCTCTTGGCGGCGATGGACCAAGACATTTAAGTTTCTTGGTTACCAATTTATATGCAAAGCCCCAAGGATTACTATCTACTTCATCACAAACATTAAGAAAACACCTACGCTTGCTCCTACGAATTGCAATCTTCAACGCTTTCATGTATGTATGTATGTATGTATGTATGTATGTATGTATGTATGTATGTATGTATGTATGTATGTATGTATGTATGTATGTATGTATGTATGTATGTATGTATGTATGTATGTATGTATGTATGTATGTATGTATGTATGTATGTATGTATGTATGTATGTATGTATGTATGTATGTATGTATGTATGTATGTATGTATGTATGTATGTATGTATGTATGTATGTATGCATGTATGTATGTATGTATGTATGTATGTATGTATGTATGTATGTATGTATGTATGTATGTATGTATGTATGTATGTATGTATGTATGTATGTATGTATGTATGTATGTATGTATGTATGTATGTATGTATGTATGTATGTATGTATGTATGTATGTATGTATGTATGTATGTATGTATGTATGTATGTATGTATGTATGTATGTATGTATGTATGTATGTGTGCTTCTTTGCGGCACTGTATAAACCGAACGCGTAGGCCGATTTTAATTATTCTTACGTCAATCAATTTGTCTTAATTCCGGGAGTGTCACTATAGATATGACAGTAGTCAAAATTCAATATGACGATCAACAGACACCATTTTGTGAATACTTAAAAAATAAAAAGTCGGTGAGCTATACCAAAATGGGTATCAATCAACGGTTTTTAACAATCATCTTTAGATTTCTCTTATGACTTTTAATTACGAATGACCATTTACTATCTGTTACGGTTTAAAGTTGTTTAACAACCAAAAAACCAAATTGCGTAGAAAGTGAACTTCTAAAACTAAAAAGAAAATAAATAATAAATAAATTTAAAAAATCAAAAAACTCGACTACGAAAAAAGCTAAAAAAATAACAAGTCCAGAGTGCGGAACATAGCGACTTTTACTGTCAGAAAGCAATAATAATCGAATATTCAAATCTTCGTAATAATGGTTCGCGGATGTAAAAGTCGCTAGTTCCGCACACTGGACTTGCTTTTTTTTTCTTTTAGATTTTTTACGCAGTCAGTTTTTTGATTTCTTAAATTTATTTATTATTAAATGTGTTATTTGCAAGGCAAACAAAATATTTGCAACATTTATGTTCGAATTTTCATTAATTTTATATATTTTCTCTTGGCGCTTTTAACCCTTTTCATAATAATTTTTTACTCTTTTTATCCGTTTTTACTATTGCTTTTCTTCATTTCTAAAATGGTAGCACTGTTTCATATTGAAATGTTTGTTACCGTGAGTAAATGAAGGTGTACATAAGGAATGTGTGAAACTAAATTTACAAATATAGTTATAAGAAAACATAAAATACATTTGTATATTGTTTTAGATATTTGTCTTTTATATACTATATGTTGTTGTGTGTACATACGTATGAGATTGGGACCATTAACTTTGAAATGTGTTTTATCAAGTTGACTACACATTCATAAACACATAAACACATTTATTAACGTAACAACTATTGCATAAACCTATATTTCCAAGACAGTATTTACATATATTTTATACTTGATTTCCTGGTTAATATTCTCATACAACAAACATTATTGTTCTGTAGTAGCAACGGTAATTGATCTTGTACAAAATCATGTTTCAGCATGTTTAATTATTAAGCCATATTAATAAATTTTAGGATGTACGTAGTTGGAAGGGGAAATGTAGTAGACTGAATGTACGAAATAATATGTGTAATTTTATTATCGGTTTCGTTTCGTTTCCTTTATCTTTTGAATTAAGGTTTGGTTTCAAAATCGCCGTGCCAAATGGAAGAAACGCAAGAAGACGACCAATGTATTCCGTACACCAGGTGCTCTACTGCCTTCACATGGATTGCCACCTTTTGGCGCCAATATCACAAATATTGCCATGGGCGAAGGTTTATGTGGCAGTGGCATGTTTGGTGGAGATCGTTGGAGTGTTGGTGTCAATCCAATGACAGCAGGTATGCAAAGTTTACTTTTATTTTTGTTTACTTACATTTCGTTTTTATAATGGTGTGGCATTTTTCTCTCCATCTCTTTTTATTATTTATTTTGTGATTATTTTTCTCTGTATAATCGTTTGTAATATGTACTAACAAACTGAAATATCGAAACCCTTGATACATAAAGGTTTTGGTCAATTGAATCAATCATCTTCGATTTCAAGTTCACTGAATAGTGGTCTAAATTCTGGAATTAATTTAGGTTCTGCTATGGGTGCTGGTAGTTATCAACACTATGGACTAAATGCTTTAGGTACGTTTAATAAAAAAGCAAACAATTGGATTAATTAAAACAATAAATTATCATTTTGTTTGTTGATTGCTGTAATCGATTTTTTTCATACGAACATTTTTATTTCATTATTATCATTTTATATCTGTATGTATGTAAACAATTGTACATATTTATTTTGTACATGAATACAAAGAGATGAGTTTTTAGATGTTTTTATTACTTCATCACGTTCCCATCCAATGAACATTAAAAGTCCATATAAAAAATTACAATACTATGGCGTCGTTAATACTTATTAAAAATTTAATTTAAAAAATCTGACACAAAGGTGTTTAACGCATTTTCTTCGATTCTTTTTATAATCAGTGAGACATGTCTGTTTAGGTTTCAACGCAACATAAGACACCAGAATGCTGATTAAGTGCGTTGCTGCACAGAAAATACGTATTCCATTCTGCTGGTGTAGACCTATAGTCCACAAACTCTGCTGTGGTACCGCCAAACAGAGACAACAATTGCAATTTCCGATTCCAACTTGTTTATGATCCTTCGAGCCGGATGTGGTACCAGTTTCAACAATGCCGGCGGCCACTAGAAGAATTCGGTCCCACAGAGCCAATCAACACTGCAACCTCCACGACGCCCAGAGCCACGTCATCCGCCTGATTGTTGACACGAATTCATCGTTTATGGCACTACTGGCTGCAACCTGAGCATTCACGACGCCAGCAACTGCAGCCACGTCAGGATGGCACGAACATCGCTCGGCATCAATGATGTCATCGTGACCATGTCCGACGTTTTTAGATCCTCAGCGATCACTAAGCTCTGAGGTCATGACACAAGCAGTGATGAAACAGCATCAACAACAACTGGGACGTCGCTAGGTTCTCTCAATCGCCCCAAATGCATGGTCCTGCATTTCTACAGGACCAAGGCCATGTTTAGGTTTCAACGAAACCCAAGACACCTGAATGCTGATTAAGTGCGTTGCGGTACAGAAAATACGTATTCCATTCTGCTGGTGTAGACCTATAGTCCACAATCTCTGCTGTGGTACTGCCAAACAGAGACAACAATTGAAATTTTCGATTGCAACTTGTTTTTGTCAATGCTGCACAGTGGGGGATTTTGGAAAAAATGGAAATAAATCTGTAGTTACTAAGCTCACAGTCCGATTCTTATAAAATTTCATACGGCATTTAAAAATACGTTACTAAGCTTAAGTTTCAAGTTTTCCTTTTTCCAATCCCCTGTATCAGAGTCCTGTAAGTAGTTACATAGAAAAACAATCATATCATTATAGGGCTACCATAACCTTCGATTAAACCATGAATTGATAAATAAATTACGTTTATATCATGTAATTCGTTTCGGAAAAAATTAAATAAATGCAACAAAAAGAATGATACAATTTATAATTTTTTTTATCATATGTCTGCTTCATATTGGCTTAAAAGTTTATGTAGATAATTAACATTGCAGAAAGATCTAGTTCATTTATTATTAGCAAGCCAAAATATTGTTAAACTCAAAAAGATGAGAATTAAAAAAACCGGAGACAAAATGTTCAATACAAATTTATTTTTCTTCATGTATATTTACAATTTTTATTGCTGTTTGCCTGAAAATATTATTGCATTCCAGGTGATTCAATGATGTACCAGCATAGTGTTGGTGGTGTTGGTTGTGGAGGAAATGGTTCACCAACGGCTACAACACCACCAAATATGAATTCATGTTCTTCGGTAACTCCGCCATTATCAAATCAACCGAATCCTAGTCAAAATGAACTAAACGGTGATATGGTGAGTTGAATTCTAAATATTTAGCTCAGTCGCAAACTAAATTTGTAGTGGTTTGTGCATTTGCCAAGAATAGTTTACCATTATTTTAATTTCCCATTATTTCCAATAATTTTCACAGAGTTCCCAGCCCCATCATCAACAACAACCACCACCGAATCAACAAACCTCTCAACAGCAGCAACAGCAAAATCACCAACAAACACAAAATCATCATCAGCCACCAACACAACAGCAACCACAACACTCTGATTCTAATGCAAGCAACAACAGTCAAGGACATCAGCAGCAGCAGCAACAGCAACAACAACAGCAGCAGCAACAGCTTTTATCCCATTGCCATCAGTCTATGCAATCGCCTACAGATGGCTCTAACGAGGGCGATGTATGGCGTGGCCACAGTATAGCTGCTTTACGACGGCGAGCTTCAGAACTAAATGCCACAACGAGTATTCCATCGTACTTGCATCATGCCGCCGCTGCTCACAACAGTTACGAACACCATAATTCGGTCTACTGAAATTTATTAAAAAGCTTTGAAAGCTTTTCTGATTATGGATTTCCACAACAAGATTTTTGAACAAACTGAAATAGATAAATTGTTAACAAAAGAAAAGCCTTCGAAGCTTTATTAAAATTGCAAGGATATGCAATTTGAAAACCATTTGAAAATACATCTGTATATGAACATAAATACATACATACATACATATGGTGCATACGTGCAAATTGTGTTATAGTAAGTTCAGAAAAAACAACAACAATTTATTTTCTCTTTTTTAAGCTTTTGTAATTGTTTTGTTCAAGTTTTTTTATATATTTACTTTTTTCTTTGTGCAATAGTAAAATTTATGCTTAAATTTGGGTTTTATTTAAAGGATTATAAATTATCTATTCCATTTTTAAATATTTCTGTTTAGTATTTTAAGGTTTGTGTTAGATATGTATTTCTAATACAGTTTTTATTTTTCAATCCTTTTTAATAAACCTTAAACTAAAAAGCTATTGCTTACCTCCTAAACTAAAAAATAGGTTTGAATGTGTTTACCTGCATTAACTGAGAGCCAATCGGTTTTTTTTTGTTCGTTCGTACATGTTTTTTAAAGTCAATGGTGCATATTCATAGTCGGTTTTAGTTTTAACTTAAGTCTGATATATATTTAGTTGCTGCTAAAGTTATTCATAGTCTGTTTAGTTCCGACTTAGCTGTTTAGTTGCAACTTAAAATTTAGTTTCAGCTGATGCTAAAAATTTGTCACGAAGTTTCGTTATGTTCGCGATTTACCTGATTTTCTGAGATTTTTTTATTCTTTACAGTTTTCAATACATTTTGTCACCTTTTTATTGGTTTGACCCATAAACATAGGAAAAAGCATTAGGAAGCAGCAAAATTTAACAATTTTTCAAAAACTTGCGAATTTTTCACTCTTTCATCGAGTGTTTTTTATTTCTAACAGGTTTGGCGTTTCAAATCAATTTGAGGGGTTGTTTCCGTCTGCAACTTTTCGCGAATTTTTGCAATGTTCGCGATAAAAGCGACTTTTTGCTAGCTTTCAACTTCTTTATATTTTCCACGATTTTTCAGCAATGTTAGACTCTGCAATTATGCCGCTGTTAGCAAGTTTTTGCGAATTTTCGCCGCTTTCGCGATTTTTACAAAATTTTTGGCATTACTTTTAGTCTTAGCCATTTTAATCAAAATCATGGGCAAAACAAAATTTGCAATTTCTCACAAAATTTTCGCAAGAGATTTAAAGTTTCCAAGGCTTTTGGCATTCGTACATTTTTAATGACCTTCAATCAATATTGCGATTTGTAATCTTTAAAATTTTAGCAAGTTTTGGCGAATTTTCACAATTTTAGAGATTTTACCAGAGCAGATTCGAAGCACCAAAAACTTATCAACTGAAGATAATATTAAATTTTCCTGTAGAAAAGTTTCACGTATAAGACGTATTAATATATCTTCACACAATTTTCTTTTTGTCTGTGTCTAGGAAAGTTTTATGTTTTATGTTGTGAGATATCATAAAACAAGTCGAAACTTCTTAGCAATTGTCAAGAAATCGACTATGAATAGAAATGAGTTTTAAGTTGTTAGGTACCAACTTTTAAGTTGTACCTTAAAGAGTTTCGAATTAAAAGTTTGACCATGAATATGGCCCAATTTCTTTTTTGTTTGTTTTAATTTCTGTGTGTAAATAAACAAAAATGAAAAATTATCTATTAAAAAAACATTTAAAAATGCAATACAAGACTATAAGAAACGAATAAAACAATGTATACGAAAACATTTAATGACATAAATATGTAATAATAAGTTAAATAAAAATATTATATTGATAAACAAAAAAATAAAAAATTAATAAGTGTATTTAAACTTACAAGTTTATAAGAAGAAAAAAAAATTAAATAGTTTGCAGTTATTAAAAATACTTTTTTGTTAAAAAGTAGGAAGTTATTAGTACATAAATAAATACATACATATAAATATCTATATACACATGAATACATACAAACACATACATAGTATAAATAAATAAAAAATAATAATTATATGCTATATGTGTAAAAATTAAGAAAAACTGACAGATATGCTAAAAATCGCAACAAAAAATTCAATTAAACACATGCAAAATGTATACGAAATCGAATATTTTATACTTCCAAATTTAACCATTTATTTTAATTCTAATTTGACAACTTTGTTGTGAATTGTAAAACCGAGAGAACACGAACAGAATACCCCATGATATCGACGTGTTCGTTCGCTGGCATACTAAGGGCTCTACCTAAATCAAAACGTTGATCGTCGTGTTATCAGCAGGTTACGTACATATGTACAGTACTGTCAGAGTAGATTTTTTGCCTTACAGTGTACTGTAAATACGCAGCCTGTTGCAAAAAGCGACGCTCAACCTTCGAATCTGATTTGCATTCCACTAACAACACACACATTTTATTTACTTATTTAGTAAATTAATAAATAGATACATATTTAAATAAAATGGATTTTTAGTGGGATACTATTTACCTGTCTTTAATTTAGGATGTCTGCGAACGAAAACATCCGACTTCGAAGGATGGTCTTTTAAAATAATTTATTTAAGATTGCTGTTATTCGAATTTAGTTTAAAAAACTAGCTAAGGTGCTCTTTGTGCAATGCGTTTGTCCAACACGTCTGGAAAATATATATGAAAAGCACTTAATTTTTTAACTGATATCGATGTGATTTTCTGAACTCATTGTATAAGCAACACTTAAAAAATTAATCAACTATTTTTTTACAAAATTTTTTTAAGCCTTTCAACAAACGTTTCATTTTCCAATATAGCCACAATACCTGGGTTAACAATTGATAAATAAGCCATTAACTGAAAACTGTAAATGTTTTAATTGAAAAGAAATTAAAGATTAAAATAAACATTCCAATAAACAAATAGAAATAGAATTAAACAAAATATAATCTAATATATTTCAGTGTGAAACAAATAAAAAATGTAGTCAACAAATAAATTATTCACTACATTTCTTCCTCTAGACTTAACAAACTTAAACTAAACTAAAAAAAAAAAAAATGTAATTGAAAACAGAAAATTCACAGAAATAACATTTTAATGTAATAGACTATATTGTAAAGAAATTTTAAATTTAAATATTAATTAAAACTAAAAACAACAACCAATTGTATTAAGTATAATTATAAATAAATAAAAGTATAAATTTTAAATTATTTAAATAGAAAAAGCGAAAAATATTTATGCAAGGGCAGGCTAATTCTAAAAAAAATTACAAGATAAATATAGTTTAATGAATAAATTTTGTCAGAATTACATTGGTTTATTAGTGCTTCCATCTACTAGGCATGAAAATGTTGTCATTTAATCCAAAGTTATTTAATTATTTTGGCTTAAGGTCGCTTTTAATTTAATATTTAAATAAAATTAATTGTTAGTTTTAGAAAAAAATTCTAAAGCATGTAATAATTGAAAGATTAAATTAAGGTAACCTAATTTTGGTCTCAGTAAATACAAAAGCCCGAATAATTACTAAATCCTAATTAAGGACTACAATTTCTTTGGATCAAAACCAATGCAGCTCGATTAGAATATATAGCTTCACTTGTTAACACTAAAGGCACGTAGCAGGAAATATTTTTGATTGTTTCCAAATGGTTTAAGCACAAACAAACACATGTGATACCTAGACTTTAAAAGCCGAGCGATTTCACTACGTTATGATAAAAGCACAAGTATTGTTGAGCTAAGACTATAACCAAATGTTGAAGAGTTCTAAAGCGGCGCACCCACTTGCAATATAATTGCGCAATTTCACGCATTTAACACTAATATTGCCAATGTCTATGTCATATTCGAAGGTGTGATAATATACATATTGGATTAAATCAAACAGCTTTTAATTTTTATTGTACAATTAAGAAAATTGTGTAATATGTTGGCAAACTTTGTTGAGTGTTATGTTTACTTTTTCACTGTCAGGAAAATTGAGTAATATTTTTTTTAAAGTATTGTGCAATTTATGGCATAGTATAGGTCAAAATGAGAATAAAATGTACAATAATATATGCAATCATATTGTATAATGGATGGGAAGCTCAAACTACTCAGAAATAGCTTAAGTTTCGAAAAATCTCCACACCTGCAAAGATATAAAGAGCTTAATGCGAATTTATTTAAAGTTGGATATTTATCTGCTTGACTTTGGGGGCTTTGTGCCCTACACTATAAGAAGGACTCTGATGATGAGATCGTGGCTGGTCTTGAAAATATCATTGTGTTAAGTTCGACCCTTATACAAAGTCAATAATTTCATGAACAACTGCGTTGTCCACTTTACTCGATTTTGAGTTACTAAGCCGCAGTGATATATTTCAAACCTTTTTCTTTGCCTTCATCATGTATTGAATTTTGCATGACAAATATAAAACGAATCCTAATACTTATCTTACCTCTATTTGGGATAAATAAAACCAAATATGTAAATGGCACCTGTTACAAAACTCTTTATAAGAACTATTAATTAGTTAAGCAGAGTTAAACATAATAATCAAAAATAAGACCAATCCCAAGATTGTTTAGGAAGTTTAGAATGATAATAAAGTTTGCTCAAACTTCCTCCACCGCATTATATGACTGAAATCTAGGGTTCTGTTTCGAGCTAAAATTTTATGTTTTTTCTGTTCTAAAGATTTAAACTTTATATAAATCAAAATGAAACTCGCTATAAACTTTACTATTAATCAATATTCATTCAGTATGTCCTTAAACTGACCAAGTCAAAAGTTTTAACACTCCTTTAATGTTATTAAAGTAGAAAGAAACCAAGTGTGATGGCGGCCTCACCTAAAAAAAATTACATGGAAAAGCGAGGCAAGACAAGAACACTCCTTAATTAATTTTCATACATCGCTCTATGAGTTTTGCCTTCTTAGTTGTTGTTGTTCTTTTTTCATTAAAACTGAAATAGAAAAAGAACAAATAACTCAACAGGATGTTTTTAATCTTTTTACTCATTTTTATTGAACAGACATGTTGAAAAATCTAGACAAGTGATTTTTAATTAAATATTCTATTAAAAGCTGGTGTCTAATTATAGTCCACATTTAAAATTTTTTTAATACATCAAAAGTGATACCAAAAATACATAGCAAATTATGATATTAAAATACAAAAGACTGAATTTAATATGAAAGAAAAAATCTATTATTTTGTTCACGTGTGTTGCTCTGTTTCTGTGTAAATGTACATTAACACATACAAGTGGTAAAAGTTTCATAAACAGCAGAAAAACAACAAGATTTAAAGTAGAATAAAATATCCAACATATTTCACCGCAATGTTTACTCAGTTATAAAAAAGTCACGGTACGATATTGTCACTTTTTTGCGTCCAAAACAGCGCGTAGTAAACTAAAATAAAAAAAACAGTTGCCAGAGTTTGTTTTGTGCAACGCTTTTTCTGAGTACAAATCAATTTGTGAAAAACAGTTTTTCAATTTTATAAACGTTCAAAAGAAATACTAACGGAAATAAAACAAAAAGTCACACAAAATGGGAAATAAAGTGGTCACATTTACCGAACAGCAACTAGATGATTATCAGGTATAGATGATAAAAAATATTTGCATATAAAAATAAATACAAATGAAATTGCAGTTTTATTAAAAAGTACATTTATATTAAAAAAATAAAAATAAAAATAAAAAGATAAACCGTTTCGCAAAAATGACAAATGGATTTTAAATGAAATGATTTTTATTACTTTAATTATAAATGAAGAATTACCAATCAAAATATCAAATGTGTTACTTACTGGAAGCTCTGTGAATAACAGTATGTATCAAGTTTTGAAATGAAGCGCTTATCTTCGCATCTATTTTTGAACGTATGATTTATATTATTACCTACTAATAAAATATATCATACGTTCTATTGTACATTTGATATTGATGGTGGCATGCAATAACGTCAAAGGAAGTAATTAATGTACATGGACAGTAGAGATGAGTGATCCCGTGATTTTTAAAGAACATCGTGAACGGTGAACGTGGTTTAAAAATCACTATTACTTAAAACTGTGACTGTGATCACTGTTTTCAGTTCTCTTATAGCAATGTAATTATCAAATACACGCATGCATCTCTACAACAAAAACGTTCTTTAATGATTTCATTCAGAGCTGCATACTACGGGTTACTCCTACAATATTTTGATTTAATTTGCGAATTATATACGACATTTCGGATAAGTTTATAATTTTAGATCCGAGTTTTCTGCGACATGTCGAAAATTTCTTAAAAGATTCGTCAGAATTCGTAGAGAGTTTCGGCAAAGTTTTGAGAATTTTCTCAGACAAAGAGGTTCGTTTTCTTGTTAACCACTCATATGGACCGTCTTCGAATACGAATCCGGCATCTTGTGCAGACTTTCTGCCCTACTTCGGACCGAAAGTACGTGTGTTGACAGCAAAAGAAACCCAGTGAACCTTTTATGCCGACATATCTGACATCAGGAATAATATGTTTGTAAGCTGAAGACAACACAGCACACAAAAAGTCAAAACGTTTGAAATACGTTATATCGCTTATTTACTGAAACAGCGAACACAAAGATTTTGTCTTCTATGATATTTCGCACCACAGCGTCACTTACTAAAGATTCTGTGTAATACAAATTTTTACGAAATATTTTTCAAATCTGGTACATAAACTTCTATTAGAAGTTACATAACTTTCATATTTAATAAATGACAGCTTACATATATACACCAAATGAAAGCTTGGAAGGTTCCCTACAAAATAAAATATTGAGTATCGCTATACTGTCCAGTCTTTAAGATACCGGTGTTTTGACGGAAAACGCCAGGCGAAAAATGCTTAAAATTCCATTTCACTCATAATGTGTTAATGGCTTTGAAAATATTGAAAGTATTTCATACAATAAACGCATACATTTTAAAATGAAATCTACTCCAGCATGATTTAATATATCATTTAATATATAAATAAAGGTACATAAGCTCTTTTAATGTAACACTAACGATTATGTGTTAAAAATAAAGAACGAAAATACTGTTTATACTCTCTTCATACAAACTGATGTATCGTAATTGTATGGTGTTTTGCATCAAATATATGAAAAATAATAGGAATTATAACTTTTTTAAGAAATTGTTGTAGTCCGCAGTTATGTGTATTGAGCGTTACTCGTTTTTAGCTTGCTTCAGTCAATATTCAGTTTAATTAATAAAATAACAGCGTAGGGTGCACTCTAAATATTTAAAAGTTTTGCGAACTTTGTTAAATAGTTTAAATTGCAAAAAGTTTCATCAATCAATAATAATGTATTATAGTTTTTTAATTTAATTGAAATTTTTTAGTGTGTAAATAAGAAGTTTATGTTAAAACTTATCGAAGATTATACATCTGAATTGTTTTAAGTTCAAAATATAGTGGGTTCTAAAAAAAATTAAATTCGTAAGAAAATATATGGAGCATTACGTTAACAAAATTCTTAAATATAATTATCTATAAATTTTAGGGTATTAAAAAAAGTTAACAGCAGCGGAAGGGCAGAAACGATATGGAGGGCATTATACATTCAGAAATTGCAGATTTGCTTTCAAAAAGTCATTCCCAGAACAACCGTGAAAGCAAATGTAACGCTCAATCCACAAAAATTAAAAAAAAAATCGAAAAATGTTATTTTATATTATGATTGATCGTGAGCGTGCGTGATCGTGAGAGTCTTAAAATTTGCTGTGCGTGAGCGTGCGTAAGAAAAATATTTTTTTCATGATCGTGCGTGATCGTGAGCGAAAACTCACTCACTCGCACATATCTATTTCATACCATAAATTTCATGAAATATCTCATCATGTAAATTTAGTCTTTGTGATATTCTCTTTAATGAACACAATCGACACAATCGAACTTTTTTAAAACTGAACGACATACAAAAGTAAAGCTAAAAATATCGAACTTGATACTGTCGATGTGTTTTGAAAAAATATCGATATGTATATCGATATATTGCAATTAAAAATATCGATGATATATATCGCTATATTTTTGAGAAAATATCGATATATCGATAGTTTTGCTCATCCCTAATGGACAGTATCACGGTTAATACTGACGTATAGTAAATAGATAAAAAATAGGCCACATCTACACATTTTTATGTTAAAGAAAAAGAGACGAGAAACCATGGAAGACTTTTATAGTTAATTTGAAGTCAAATTACTTTAAAACTTTACAATTTACATCATTAGCCCATACTTTTTGAGCACATGATTTGACATCAATTTCATGAGAATTAAATT
This sequence comes from Panzeria rudis, assembly GCA_956483635.1. Taxonomy (NCBI): domain Eukaryota; kingdom Metazoa; phylum Arthropoda; class Insecta; order Diptera; family Tachinidae; genus Panzeria; species Panzeria rudis. The sequence goes on from OY101450.1 coordinate 151,704,356, forward strand.
TTTTCATACAATATTTTCTTAGTCCGCACTGAAATTTTCTATTTCATTTTTATCCGTTACTGTATTTTAAATATGTTTAGCCGACTTTAATAATCACAGTAGAGTTCGACGGAATATTTATTACGATTCGATTTAGACTCAACATTTGCTTTAGGCTAAAGTTTGAGAAAATAGCGAAAGATACTTTGTTATGTTACAAACGTTGCAAAAGCAAAATAGGATTCACTAAAAAAAATAATTTGGTTTGAAATTTGAACGTGTTTTTATTAGTTCAGCTTTTATTTTTTAACTTACTTTTTTAATGTATAAAAATGTTGGTTTGGTTTTTCTGATGGATGAAAATATCTTTGCCTCCTTTCTTTATTAATTATATTTTACAATATTAAAGGATTGTACGTTTTTCACACGCAAAGAGATCTTACGGTGAGTATTACCATTAATTAACAATAGCATTGCAGCCTTTTGTAAAATATATATTTTCTTTTAATTTCAAACAAACGTTGACACTGACACGCAACATGTTTGTTTGGCGATTTTTTTATTTCTCAAAACTTTTTTCTGTGCATTCTTTGTAATCATAAATTAATGATTTACAAAAGATCCTTTGTTTACACAAACACAGACATTTTGCCAGTAAATACGTTTGCTTACGCAGGCCAAAAGCATCAGCAAAAGCATACAAAACATTCATTTTGTTTTATATCTATTGTTTGCGAAAATGTTATCATCGTTTTAGCTTTTTTATTTGAATTTAAGTTTTTGTCCTCTTTCAATATTATAACTTTAGTTCTATTGTAGAGTTCACAAAAGATTTCGAGAGTTACGCCCAGATTTGGTACCACGCCAAATGACCGAGGGTCAGGCATCCAGTGTCAAAGTTCCTAAAGATTGCATTGAAAAAATGCCAGAACTAAGAGAAAATCCATTTCGTCGTCGGATTTGTGAAGCATTTTCGCGTGATGGCCAAGGAAATTTATCGTTTGAAGATTTTCTAGATGCCTTCTCAGTGTTTAGCGAGCAGGCACCAAGAGATATAAAGGTGTTCTATGCATTCAAAATCTATGGTAAGTTAAGAAGTCACATAATATTTTTGTATTTATTTTAATGCTATTTTCTTTATTTAAATTGAATCTTTCTAGAAAACATAATTAATTTACAGTACATATAAAAATTTTAAATTGTCCTTCTTGCTTATAAGAAATTAAATTTATATTAAAGAAAGCTATCAATGTCGCTTTTTGAAGACGCAAAAAAATATAAGGTTAACGTTGATTTGAGACAAAAAATTGACGAATGAAGCTTTCCAAATTTTATATCAAGTGGTATTTCCAATTTACTGACTAGCATCTCGTTTCTATATTTCTCGCACCAATGAAGCTTTCCCAATTTTATATCAAGTGATATTTACAATTAACTGACCTGTAAATGTGAGAGATTATGACGACGTTAGTGAAAAACTCTTTTTACAGATACACTTTTTTCGCACTTCCTTCCAATAATTGTTGGAAAATAGCTTAAATGACAGATGGTTCTCCCAATGTCGAGGTACAGAAACACTTGAGCGAGATAACAATTTTTATTTTCAATTTACAAAAAACTTGGTCGAATTAAAAGCCATGTAACATAACAAACAAATCTTTTGGACATATAACTAATTTGGCATGCCACTACGTGGTGGCTAATATCATACTAGTGATTCATATCGCCTTTTTTATTTGATTTGGATTAAACAACTTTCAGCGCCGAAAGCGATTTCTAAAAAAGTCAAACTTTTTTTTTAATATTTTTATCTTTATGAAATTTATTATCTGACATATTGTCCTAATTTTATTTTAAATGAAGTCTATTTGCTGATAGTTAAGCATTGCCTATATGCATTTCATTGGCGCTTTACAAAATCGTTAGTAGGCTTCAACCACAACTTTTAAAAGTCACAAACCCTTTAGAAACATACATATACTTGTATAAGTTTCTAGGCATACTACGCTTATCTTATTCTTTTGTATTTTTCGAAAATATTATCATTTGCAAATTCTCAAATGGTTTTTAAAGTCTGTACATACGATAAAGGGTTTGTGACTTTTCAAAGTTAAGGCAGTTACCATTTGTACCATGAGCTAGTTATACACAGAAGAACGTGTATAATACTTCAGCATTTTTCAAAAATTGAGATAAACAATTAATTGCATTTGGAGCTTAACCTTTTTGACAATTGCGAAATTAAAAATATCAAGGTTCTTCTTACTTTTTTATGTCCTATTCTACTATGCTATGCAATTTTTCCTTTTTTCGAAAGATATATTGGGTGTTTTTTATTGAGGTATAGAACTTTAAGTTGGCATCACTTTTTTAACTGGCGGCCATTTTGTCAGCTGTCAAGTGATTAATATTTAGTTTGGTTTGCCATTTCATCATGAACAGGTTGACAAAAGAACAACGCTTGCAAATCGTGCAAATTTATTTCGAAAATAATGGTTCAGTTCGCGAAGTTTACCGCAAGCAAAATCGCAAAATTTTGTTCAGTGATGAGGCTCATTTTTGGTTGAATGGCTACGTCAACAAGCAAAATTGCCGCATTTGGAGTGAAGAGAATCCACATGAAACCCTTGAGACGCCATTACATCCACAAAAACTGACTGTTTGGTGTGCTCTATGGGCTGGTGGAGTCATTGGGCCATACTTCTTCCGAAATAATGCTGGAGAGTCAGTTATCGTTAATAGAGACCGGTATAGAGCCATGATAACCGACTATTTTGTTCCCGAATTGGATGGCATGAATGTGGATGAGTTGTGGTTCCAACAAGACGGCGCTACATGCCACACAGCGCACGTCACAATCGATTTATTGAAGGAAACATTCGATGAGCGCATAATTTCGCGGAATGGACCTGTCAATTGGCCACCAAGATCGTGTGATTTGACACCATTGGATTATTTTCTTTGGGGATATGTGAAGTCGCTCGTCTACGCCAACAAACCAGAAACGTTAGGGGACTTGGAAGCCAACATTCGTGGCGTTATTGCCAACATACGGCCCCATATGCTCGAAAAAGTGGTTGAAAATTGGACCTGTAGAATTGGCTTTATTCGAGCCAGCCGCGGCGGCCACATGCCCGAAATCATATTTAAACATTAATGGCATAAAATTATCCTTCCAATAAAGCCAAATTGATGGACATTAAAACGATTTTCTTGTGTTTTATTTCAATTCGAAGTTCTATACCTCTAAAAAAAACACCCTGTATAAAAAAGTTATATTCTTGATGTACATACTTATGTACTAATGCCTTAATTCATAAGAAATTTTCATACAAAAATTTCTTTTATAAGCCTTTTATTAATCAACAAATTTTTTATGAATAAGGTTGTAAGTATGTAAATATTTTTTTTAATTTCAAAGGTTTTACTACTTTAAAAATATGGAAAAAGAAACTACAAGGCACTACATTAAAGTGCTGTGTCTAAAATGCCAAATATCCAAAAAAAAAAAATTATATAAAAATCACTAAGTTTCTTTATATTTATGTTCCACATTTACTTACGATTCACACTGCTCCAGAAAAAAAAACATATCTAAATTTGCTGCCAATCTATTTAAAGTCATTCTAAAGCGTTTGACATTAAAGAAAAAGTTTGAGTTCAGATCATTCTCCAATTTGAGACATAAATTGTGAACCGATAGTCGATATTTTTTAGCTCTTTTAGGTTTGTTGTTTTTGTAGCCAAGTGACGGAACATAACGCCTTAAACAGAAACAGCGATTGATGGTCCACAAAAAATATTTTTATAATTTTGTTCATTGTTCTATTACATAACACTAAATTAATGCATAATATAAAAAGTTTAATATGAGATTTTCGCATTAGTCAAATGTAAATATTTTCAAACTACGTTGCCGATAAAAACAGTGGGTTCGTCCGACACATCTTTATTGTTCACTTTCTTTAATTTGCCAATAAAAATAGACTTAATTACAAGTGTATACGGAGAAAATTTTATGCTCAGTCTTTATGACTCTGATTATATTCCTGGTCAATGCCAGTTTAAACGAAATAAAGAATAATAAATTGGAAATTATATTCAAGATCAAATGAAGCTAAAAATTGAGTTGAAATAAAAAATACAAAAAGGTAAAGATGTTAAGAAACGAAGCTATTAAATGCATTAATATTTATTATTCTTATTGACATTTACACATGGAAGCGAAATGGACACAGTTGCACAAAGGTGCATATAATGAAGACATTAATGGGGAACTGTTTATAACATTCTTTATAGTTAATGTGACCAGACAATTGAATTGTTTGTGTGTTTTACATTGATATATTTTCACGTCCTGTTTAATTTTATAAAAAGGTGGAACTTCAGGCTCTTCCATCCTGAAATGTAAGAATAAGAACTAGAATTTTGCTCAAGAAACAAAAATTAATTTCATCAGCTTATTTATAGTTCTAATAGAAAATATATGAGAATAATTGAACAAAAACCGCATTAGATGTTTGTATGTGAAACATCATGATTACAAAATAACTATAACGCAAATTTACTCGAAAATCTTATTGTCTCAAATATTTAGTACAATGAGCAAATTACAGCGAACTCAATACGTCTGACTGGTCGCGTTATCCATACATCAAGCAGACCGAAACTCAGTCATAATGCAAGCATATACAAATTGTGAAGCCGAACTGAAATCACTTCTTTAAACAAATTTTCTGTCTCACTTATTTTCTTATGATTTTGTGATGTGCAGTTTCTTGTTTTATTTTGTTTTATTTTTTTACTTTATTTACAGATTTCGATCAAGATGGTTTTATAGGCCACGCTGACCTTTTATCGTGTTTAACCACCATGACCAAAAATGAATTAAGCCCTGAGGAGCATCAACAAATAGCAGATAAAGTTATGGAAGAAGCCGATGTTGATGGCGATGGAAAATTGTCTTTTCTTGAATTTGAGCATGTTATTTTAAGAGCACCCGACTTCCTTTCAACATTTCATATACGAATATAAAAAGGATTTAAATAAGTTTTTCGCAACAAACTTGAGGAAATATGTACATGCTCACTCAGACGCATACATACATACATTTGATACATTTGAGGGCATCTTACTTTATAACCATGGCTCTGCATGTGTTTGTGTGTCTCTTTATTTTTATATAAATAAATGTTTTTATGTCAGATTCAGTCTTTGCTGCATGTACAAGTATCATCAAAAGATATAAAATCAAATAAATTTTTAATCTGTGACCAATAAATCTTTTTTGAGTTTATTTAAATGTATTAAAGTTGCTTTCTAGTGATGTAAAATATGTAAGTACTTGGAATTTATAGGCAGTTTGCATTTAAAATTTTTTATAAAAATAATAATAATTTTGAATCTCAAAGTTCGTTCCTAACGACAATTAACAAATTCAGTCGTATTACATTATTGGTCTATTACAACAATATAACCACTGCAACTTCCTTTGCATGTTGAAATATACGAATAGCTAAACTGATGTGTCTTTTATTGGACAAATGTGTTCATATCGTGAAATAATATTATCGAATATTTTCAAGTTAGAAATTGTGTGCAACACTAAACATGCACTTACTAGAGAAGTAACATAAATTTTAAAATATCCAATCGCATAACATAGTTTTGCATTATTTTATTGTTATTTTTGTTCAATAGTTTTGCATGTGTGCCAGTTTTAAGAATATCTTGTCTCATCCTAAGGGAAATGATTGTTTTTTTTCTTCTTGTGGTTTCATCTATGTAACCTTTGGCATTTTATGGAATATTGAACAACAAAGGACAGCTTATAATTGAAAAAAAGGAAAAAATTAAAAAAGAGAAACATTGAAAAGTGACTACTGGAAATCCCAAAATAAGTAAAAATATATAATGTACACAGGAAAAATAAATTTAAAGAAAATATTCAAGGGTCAAGCCAATAAACCTCTGTATTTCAAGAATAGATTTTCTCAAAAGAGCACCAGTAAAGTCTGTTTGATAAAAAAAATCATCTATGTATGTCTGTTTTCTAATCTATCAGCCTGTCTAAACGCCTCATGGAAAATATAATGGATGGGTCTTACGAAAATTTTCTCTGGTAGTTTTGAATAAAAAAATATTGAAAACAAAAACAGCCCCTTAAAAAGAGTCAAATACTTATTTTTCAATGCAAACTTTCCTTTGATAATATTTTTCCATTGGCAGATGAATATAAAAATGCTATATTCCGCTGTAACAAGTCTAAAATACCATCCGTCAAGTTATGAAATAATCAATATCTTATAGTGAAAAGTTTCTTTATTAGTCTGACTAAAGTTTATTTTTGATTTTTTTTTCATTTCATTTAAAATAAACTTTTTAATTAGAAAGCTAATTATTCTGATGCGAACAGAAATGACGCAATCAGTGATGTTAACCACCGTACAGTAATTACTGTCAGGTCTCAAAAGTTAATAATGTAATTTCATTAATAATACGGTAATGTCAAAAATCTTCAAGTTTGGAAACTCATTTAATTGTGATTATTTTATGGTACACTTTTAAGTTAATTAATGTTCACCAATATGGATGCAACACCCAAAATATTACGTACTCAAAATTAACTGAAATTACAATATAAATGAATTAAAACTCAATTAAACAGCGGTCTACTTATTTTTCATTTATGTTTAACAAAAGTTTATTCAACTTTAAATGTTAAAAAGTTAACAGACTTAAGACCATAAAGAAATGAATGATTCCTCATTTGTTTGGATTAATTTAACTGCCAAAATAACTAATAGCAGCTTCCGTAAAAACAAAAAAGGTTTCCTTGTTTCTGCTATTTTTAATGTTAAATAATCAACCCCAAGTTCCGTAAAAATAATTGATTTTTTCTTTATTTTTAAATGTTAAGGCTTATTATTTCGTATTCTTAATTATTATTTTATTAAATTTATACTTTTACTCACCGTTTGTTATGTTAACTTCTACTGGGAATCGAACAAAACCCGTTCAGGATTGAAATCCAACGTACCAACCAATCAGCGAAAGCATAGTATGTAAGTTAGCTACACGAATACAACATAAACTTACTCAATTTTGTGCATTAAACATTACAAATTAAAAAAAAACACACGCATGGTCTTGGCTGAAATTTAACATGTGATCTCTCGTTTAATGGTCTAACGTACTAACAATTACACCACTGTTTTTAAATTTGTATTTATATATTTTCAATTGAATTTTTATCTTATTTTACGTACAGAATGTTTTGAGTATTTGTGTGTGTTTTATTTCTATGCAAGTACTTTTTTGGTAGTTATACCATAAACAACGGACAATATTAAAAGCAACCGAAAATCCTTATTAATGTGTACTTAGTTTTTTTTATTGGATGTTAGAATCAGTTAAGACTAAGATTGCTAAGAGTTTTAAATGTTTGCTCTTTTAAAAACGATTGCACGGAATACTTCTTGAACAATAAACATTCGCCTTACCTGTCATAATATTGTGAGTGAACATATCGTCAGGTTTGGTCCAACGACCATTAAAAACACTAATCAGTGGTGGATTATGGTAAAAATTACAAAAAAAATCTATCGTATATATTTTCAGAAAACTTTCTATAAACCTTCTTTGTCATTTTTCTCATTTCCGAGTTTGTAGCATATGCACCAAGCCAATAATAAGCTGGCGTTATATGGTTTAAAAGGTATTTTTCTCTATACATATACATATATATTTTTACCTAAGAAACAGGTTACAAATAAGCCCGGTTATGTATCAAGTAGTCGAATTCGGAACAACGGGCTGGATCCTAGTTCAAATAAATTGTTCATGAATACTGCTGTTATATTAATTAAAAACCTTTGCGTACGGTAATTTCTTCTCAAAAACTGTATTTGCTTGGGGGCCATACGGTAATGAAAAAATAAAAGTTAACATAACGCAACCCCAAAATAAAAGACGCAACCAAGGTTGATATACAAGGTCTGTGCATCTGCCCATATGTTCGGTAATTATGCTGTAAAGTTGTAGTATATTTTAACAATACACTCACATTTTAATATTCGCTTTGAGTTTTTCTCATACATTTTTTGACGCCACAATTCCCTTTGTTTGTATCAATTCGACGATAAGTATACCTTATAGATCTACCCTGCACACAAGGAATACTTAAGAAGTGCTTACTTAGCGGCATACAAGATTATTATTCTATTATGCTCGAGTTAGATGAACTGACTTTTCATATACATACATAAAAATTCTCCAAAAATTATCACATTATTTAAAAAGTTTTCTTTCCTAATAAAAATCAAAAATATTTGTAAAGAAAACATTAAAAAAATTCATGACATTTCATTATATATGTACATATACTTTTAAGCAGGGAAGCCGCAGATATGCAATTGCATGTTTTTTCCTGTGCAATGTATTTGGGCACAAAAAAAGATATTTATACGTTTAAGAACTTTTTAGGAATTTTGGCATCGATTTGTTAGTGCATATTTTTTCATTTTTTACCCTTTACAGCATGTTTTTGCATATTTTACACTTAGTAGCATATTTAGGGCATTTTTTCTATTTTTCTTGCATATTTTGGTTTTTAAACTTTAATATGCATATTTATTTACAGAAGAAAAAAGAAAATTTTTAAATTTTGCCACACTTAAAAAAATTTTTCTTTTAAGATTTTAAATTTACTCTAATGTATTTTTTCGCCAATTTCTTAAACATTATCCTCATTCTACTGATTTCTTCGAGCAAATTTTAATTTTGTCGAGATCGTTGGCTTATTTGTACTTCATAGAAAAATAGCAGGATTATTGCGAATTTGCTGATTTGTTCCTAACAGGAACCAAAAATATGTCTTGGTGCCAAACATTTTTGTATTGGAACAGATGAAAGGCCAGGCTGGCATTGTTAAATCCACTTCCGTACACATTAGGATCCAGAATATATAGGTAGCATGCAATATCGTCCAATGAAATAGTGTCCACGTTGAAAAGGAAATAATGACCATAAAAAATGCAAATAAAGTTCATGCAATAATACTGCAGAGTGAAGATTGACTGCATAGCCGGGCTTTGGACCGGATTGTTTTCTTTTCTGGGTATATGGAATAGTGGCTTCGCAGAGTTCAGATTTTTGACTAGGCAGAAAACTTTACTCTGCGAAGCCACCATTCTACATTTCCATGGACATTATTTCCTTTTTTAAGTGGGAATAATGTCCGTGGACGTTATATCTTGGGCATTATTGGATGCCACCAATATACATATGTACATAATTCGTGGTATCAGAAATGAATATCATATAAATTATAAGCGAAATTATATAGGCTTAAGAGCATATATTTTACATTTTGGGAGCATAATTTAAATTTTTTAGTGCATATTTAATGCGCATAAAACACATTTTTAGGGCATATTTCCGGTTTCCCTGCTTATTAGTAATACAGCTCGATACAGACGGGTATTCACAGCAGTGGCCGCTCAACACTAACATGGCGCAGATCCACTGATCAAGAATGCAATAAGTAGGAAACGTTTAGCAAAAAACAGACAGTTATCGTGAATTTGTTAATAATCTTTGTGTTGCTAGAAGCTTCACTACGGAGTAGCATACTAATTTGCTTTTTTATTAATTGAATATTGTAAATCAAATTAAGAGCTAATAAAAAATAAAATTCAATAAATTACGTTAAAATAACCATTTCGAAGTGTTTAATACAAACAAATTAATTTGGAGAAATTTTGTAGCAAGTTTACTGAATAGATCTGTAAATCAAGTAAATTCAATCCAGGCAATCTAACTCGGAATAATGGAGTAGGAATTCTAAAGACATCCCCTTGAAACAAAACTAAAATTGTCGTCTAAATAAACATACAAAATCTCGAAGTTATGGTGGAATAAAGAAGCTCACATACATAAAGTTTTGTAAACCTAAGAAACTTTAAAATTGCAGTTAGTAAACCAATTTTTTGTTACATTAATTAGTTAGAAAACCTCTTTCTATGAATTGCTTTATGAAAACTATACTAAATTTTTACCTCATTACCTCTAATCGTTCTCACAATATCATTAGGTTTTCCTTTTTTATAGCACAAATTTAACATTTCTTCTCTGAAAGCAAAACATAGATAATAACCAGGGAAACCGGAAATATGCCCTAAAAATATGTTTTAATCGCATTAAATATGCACTAAAAACTTAAAAATATGCTCCCAAAATGTAAAAAAATATGCTCTTAAAACTTTATCATTTCGTTCATAATTTATATAATATTCATTTCTGGCACCACGAATTAATTACATACATTGTCGGCATGCAATAATGTCCAAGAAGATAACGTCCACAGACACTATTTCCACCTCAAAAAGGAAATAATGATCATGGGAATGTCGAATTGTGGCTTTGCAGAGTAAATGTTTTCTGCCTAGTCAAAAATTTAAATTATGCGAAGCCAAAATTTTTTAAATGTTGAAAATTTTCAAAATTTTCGATGGCAAAACAGACTTTTTTGGTTCTTTTGTAAATATGCATATTGAAATTAAAAAAGCCAAAATATGCAGGAAAACTGCTAAATATATCACAAAAAATAGAAAAATGCAATTACAACAACATGCTGTAAGGGGTAAAATATGCAAAAATATGCACTAACAAATCGATGCCGAAATTCTTAAAAGTTTTGAAACGTATAAATATCTTATTTGTCCCTCCCTACACACATTACACAGGAAAAAAAACAATTGCATATTTGCGGTTTCCCTGATAATAACAACGAAAGGAAACAGTTAGATTTCACTTATTTTATCAATGAAGCCGTTATCGTTATCCGAACACATCTTGCAGATTCTATTATTACGAGTTGGGATTCTTCGACATTTATTTTGTCGTTTGGGTTTGGGTTTGGGTTTTAATATTGTAGAAACTATATTTAAATTTTTTTTTACTGAAGTATCAAATTCATTTTGCTATGTGTATGAATATGTATGTATGTATGTTTATCATTTCTCTTTGTTAGTTTTGTATACTCACAAGTAATGTTTTGTTATAGTTTTTATTACATATTAATCAATAAAAATGTGTTTTTTAAAATATGTTCAAATGTAGACATGCGCCTGTGATTACAGCTCCTTCATTGCATCAACTATTTGTTTTGTTTGTAGAAAGTATTTGTTAAAGTGTGCATCTGGTTTAGGATCTAAATCCAATAAGGTAACTTTGGTTAAGAACTTCTTTCCAAATTTCGACACCACAAAAGGGCTGTCAATTGAAGTGAAACGAACAAAACGAGAAAAATTACAATGATAAATGAATTAACAAAGTTAATTAAATAAAAAAAGCTTAAAAACGACCTACCTTCTTTCAGCTTTTTCATTTTTGTCTTCTAGAACGTTTTCAATTTCACAAAATGTTATCATTATGGAACAGTCCAAAGCAGTAGCACCCAAAATGTATTGCTCTTCCGGAGATAATTGGCAAACTGTCAGCTCGTTGTGAGCTTTAGTAAATTTCTCAAGAAGTTTGCAGACAATGTTGTAAGTTTTTTCCCTTTTATCAGAGTATTCATGGTCAAGCATATATTGAAGATTAATCTATTTTAAAGAACAATAATATTAAAAAACTCAAAGAAATATGAAGGGATTTTCCAAAGAGATGTAAATAAGTTTTTTTAAACAAATTTTCTTTGAATGACATACAAAATTCTTTAAAGAAAATCTCTATAAAGTTAGAAAAAATTTCATGGCTGGAGATGTTTGCATTTATAAATTTTCGGTGTGATTTTCTGAGACAAAAGTCAGATGTGTGCGCGGAAGGTTAGTCTCAACTTAAAAAAGAGAATTACTTTGGCTTGTTGGTATATTTTAAGCATAAACTACACTTTACTATACAGAATTAAAAAAAAATAAAGCATCAAAGAAATAAATAATTATTTTAATGTTGCGCCCCTGAATATTAAGCACTTCAAACGTATGATATGCTTTGTTTAGTGCTAAAATGTTTTCCAGGATTTTTTCCTGTAGTTCTATGCATGTGCACATCCACATTTGTGGATATATGTGTATGTGGGTATGTGTGTGCGAATGTGTGCATAGATTTGTGCAAGAATAGGAGGATAATAAAAGTAAAGCTTTACTCACCTTAGCCAACGATTGTAAATGTAAAATTTTTTGCAAGACACAATTTTTTGGTAAGCAGGTCACTTCCGCTTTGTTGATTTGCTCTAGACACTGAGTGTTATAGTCGGAGGCGGACGTTAAAGTATTGTCCATTGAAAATATGGGTTTTGCTGAAGTCAATGTTGATTTAACTTTAGTCACTTCCGTTTCCGTTAGTGAAGTGTTTGTTGATGTTGTTGCTATTGTTTTTGGTATTGTACCGAGTTTTTGCTTCTTGCATGAAGTTACACTTGACTGTGGTTGACCAGCAGCAACACCAGAACCAGCACCACCGCCAGTACCAGATCTATCATCTCCAACTCCCCTAATTGTACTAGAAAATGGCTGTTGTATGCTGATGCCTTTGTCGATTTGCTCTTTGTCTTCATTTTTCGCTTCTTCTTTGTCTTCATATTCCCTTAACAGACATGTTACCAGCAAATGTTTTATAAGCTGCAGTTTGTCACTAAAGGATTTCACCAGTTTTAAACATTGAATTAAGTTGAGATTTTCGTTTGGGTGGGTATTTGGGAATTTTTCGTTTCGGTAACGTTATTATTTAAATGTTATTGTTGTTGTTGGTATATTTTTTTATTTCAGTTGTTTTGTTTGGTTGCAAAGACATTAATTTTATTGGTTTTTGTTTGAGTATGATCATCGTCACAGTTGTATAAATATTTAGTTACAGTGCAAGTTGAAAAAAGTTTATTTTTACCGAGAAAGAAAATATAATAAATAAAAGACATCATTTATACTCGTTATTTATGAAGCTATTTAAGTGTTTTGAGTTTTTTTAAATTTTTTAAATTTAAAGGTTTTTTGAACATTTTTAGGAACTCTATATCAGTGTTATCGGCTTAGAATATTTTCTCCTAGATTTAACTGACTTTTTTTTTAAGTTTAACCCCTTATTTATAATACTTATGAAGGGCTTATGAAAAGTTTATGAAACAAATTTTGAATGGAAAACGGTTTCATAAGCCTTTTATTAACATATGATAATTTATTATGAATATATGGCCCTTAAGGTATTGATTGCCCAACCTACTTTTGGACAATAAGATTATAATTTTACAATTTTAATTAATTATTATATTAAGTAAAATATAGTTAATATAAGATTTTCCTTGTTTTTATTACATACATACGAGTATGTATATATGTAAATACTTCCTTTATTGAATAGAAATAATTTCAACTTGTGTAATTTATTTATTGAATAAGAACAAAATGAAAAAAATTTCAAGTACGTTGTACTTTTGGTGCTTTAATTAATACTTTATAACATTGCATATTTCTTTATTTGTAATGATACATAAACGTATACAAAAAAATATACAAATTTTGGCGAAAATTGTGGCGAAAATTTTACCGAAAGTCACACATCGATTTTGGGTGAACTCTGACACCAGTTATTCACAACATAACTGCCGATTCATAGAACTAATCGGCCACTTAATGTCGCAATTTGCTTAGTTCCGGTTCAATTTTTATCAGCTTATCTAATTTAGACACTTTTCCAAATTTTTGGTACGCCAGTAATTTCCGTTTCATAAACATGGAAATTTATACATATTTGCAATTTTATTCCTGAAACCTGTTGATAAAATTTTCGTATTGATTGCCGTATTTAAAACGGGGATATGAGACTGAATATCTGTTTGAACTGTTTTATTATAAATTCAATAAATATTTTTAGTTGGACTCGTATTCAAGACATCTCATGCTTCCATTACACTATCTCAACTTTCTAATATACATTTTAAAATTTTTCGTCTGAGTTTAGTTGAAAATAGAAGGTATTATATTTTAATCTAATAACAATATGAGTTTTCAATGTCATATTCTTAAAGTTAGCTATTGAAATGAGACGAAAACTCGGGCATGTGTTAAGACGGATTCGGAATTCACTGGGGAATGAAACATTTGTCCTTGTTTTTTTTAAATGTTATTATGACTAATTAGAATTACTTGAAGTAAATCGGATATTTTATGATGGTGTATATACTCGCAGTAATCGACGTATAATCAAAACATGTAGGATACCTTTTACTGCAATAAAATATCTCATATCAACACTAAAATAGAGCAATAGCGAAATCACGAAATTTTATTGACAGTAATAAACCGGAAATAAGGAAGCATATGTTGTTGTTGCTTCAATGTTGGCAGCATTGTTAATTTTCCATCTAATAGTCGAAAGGTTTGTTAATTTATTTATTTTTACTTGTGTTTTCGCGCTGTCTGCCCAATTTTTGGAGTTTTGGAGTCAGTTGTTCTGCAAGAATAATATATTTTAAGCTTACCTCGAAAATAGCTCCTCAATTTTGATTGTTTTATTTTTTTGGTCGTCAAATACAAGTTTACCATTTTTGAAAATTCGTAAATTATTTTGGGGGCATTCGAAAAGAGCTTCCAAAGCAAATAGCATTTTTTCTGAGACCCTTAAAGTAAAAGAAAGTACATAAATTTGCTTTTTACTACAACTATAGATTATTATTATTTTATTAATTTAAACGTACCCAGAAAACAAATCAATTGGACAATATTGACTGCGTTTAACAATTTTTTGTTCTTTTATCTGTAAAACACAATTCTATTAAATTCAAGCTGAGCCAACAAATTTTTCTTTTCAGATTTTTATTTTGCTAATATTAAATTTTGTATAAAATAAATAAAAGAAAGAGGGAAGATGAAAAGTTTGGGTTGCACCAAAATTACCTTTAAAAACTGCATACAACAATAACGACACCTGGTGTCCACCTTGTCGTATAATGAATGTGATATTTTGTCATTTCTCGGCATTTTACTTGTTATGCTCATACTGTCGCTACAAGAACAACGGCTGGACATTGGTACTTTTACTTGTGATGATGTTGTTGAAGCTCTGGCTCCTACGTTTGTTGTTGCTGTTACTATTGTTTGTGATGGTTCGTTTTGAGTGGTAGTAAAACAATGAATGTCTGTTGTTGTTTTTAAAGCTTTTATTTTTATTTCTGTTGGCACTGTTGTTGCAACAGCCGCTTTTAATGCTTTTTTTGTTTCACGTAAACTTGGCGGTTGTGTTATTCTTGTCGTTTGTGTTATTTTTGGCTTTATATCAAATAAATTGTTAACATCGTTTGGCAACAGCCAGCCTTGCTTTGGTTTTATTTCAATGGCGAATATATCTGAACCAAATATATTGTTGCTTATACAACAACTGTTATCAGTGCTACTGCTAGTGCTGCTTTTGCTGTTGCTACATTGTGATGTTTTTGTGGCTATTGTAGCCGTTCCTGACTGGGTTTTACACTTTTTTGTATAAAAAAGAAGAGATAAAACAGATATATAAATACTATAATATAAAAAGTGCATGCAAATGACGAAATGGTACAGTTACAAAAAATCAAAAACAAAGCGGAAATTTGAATTAAAAAAAATCACAACGATAAAAGAGTACATGAAATATAACACAATTGTTGGAAATGATATATCGCCTTTGGATGGATAATAGCAACAATCTGGTTCTTTCTCTTTAAAGTTTCTATTCACAAATTTACAAATTCACAAATTTCTCAAAACAACATTATGCCGATTAAGTTGAAATATGTTTTTCTAAGAAATAGAAAAAAACACGAAAAAAGCGACGGAATGTAAGAACTACTTTAAATCTTATGTTGAGCCCTTTAAGTAATTAAATTTTATCTTTTAAAATTGCATTTCTGCAGAACCCAGCAAAAATAAACTTGGTACAAGGAAGCAGTAAGATTAATTAGAAGGGCTTCGGAGATGCGCAAAAGCACACAGTGCATCCCCTCTGCCTTACGAGGACGCAATAACGTAAGCGAGCGAAGAAATTTAGCACACACACGGTGAATTTGGTCGACTATTTATGTTTTTTCATGTTTTTAAACGAAGTTTTTATTCATCTCAAAATTTTTATAATGCATCCTCGCTCGCTGACGTGGATACAAATATGGATGCGAGTGTTATTTTTACTTCGTAGTTTGATTTTGTATTCTTCCATTGAATTGTGTATCAAAATAAATGTGCCTCGATAGCTTATTGCTTAGGGTTCTATTCTACCACGCAGAGATGGTGGGATCGATTGCTTCTTCAATACGCGAACAAAAAGTATTTAATAAAAGTAAATTGTAGTGTAATATAGTTTCCAATTGTATCTGTACCATTTAATATATAAATAAATATAAAAACAGCATAAAATAATGGCAAATAAAAAATTAATCCAAATGTAGGTAAATTTGTGATATAAAGAGCAAAAATGTTTTTAATTATATACATATAATAAAGACATGAGGTTAATGCATCTAGGATGCGCAGAAAGAATCTCATACATCGAGACCTACCAAGTGCGATATTCCATACAAAAATAATGTAATACCGAAGCAGGTTGGTAAGGAAGTAAGTACCGAAAACCCTCCCTTACAAATCTGCTTCCGGTAGACGGTCATTTTTGCTGGGAAGGATCTAAAAGAGATAACTTCGTGCCTTTACAGATAGAGAATAATTGATTGTGTAGTTTTTTTTACGAAACTATTGTACATTATTACAATCAAAGCTTATCAAAGCCGTTTTTTACATTGTAACAATAAAGTACAATTTCTATTTGTATTTCAGAACATTCGAACTGCTTTTTAGAAATTTCAAATAAAATTTCAGAATATTTTATTCACGATAGAATCACGCAAGAATTTTACTCATGCACACTTACTCACGCTGAACATTTTTATACACACTCTCAAGCACGTTCACTTGATTAGGACAAAAATTTACTCACGATCACGCGTGACTACGATTGATTCTTGCAAATGACGTGAGTGGTGCCCATTTTAGTATCATTTTGGAATAGATTTATTTCTTTAAATACTTCCTTTGCTTCATCGTTTTGTGAAATTTGTTTAATTCTAAAGGCATACTTTACTATCGCGATCAAAAATACTGTAATACCGATGCAGGTTGGTAAGCGAGAGTTACGCTTTATCGCTCGTTGATAAAACTGTTTTTGAAATATGACTATTTTTGCTGGATTATTTCTTACGTGATTTCTGCTGTAATTTTTATTCAACGTTTTTTACTCATATACCCATTAAATAAAACACATCAAAGTTTTTATACCGGGTCCAAATTGCATAGAATGTTGTTTGGCTCTCCCGGTACTTCTGAAAAATACTTCTAAAACAAACACATACCACACAGAATTGATTTAAGGAATGCAAAAATATTTAGTTAAATTTGCGATATTAAATTTAAGAATGAATTAATTTACAGTTTTTATTTCAATTTGCTTTTATACATTTTCTTTTACTCTTGTTGCACCTTAAGCTTTAATATTATTGCTTTGTTGCATGTTGCTTTCAGCTGCAAGAATGTTACTCGTGAATGTTTTTAGAAGCAATAAACCAAAATTACATTGAGCACAAAACAAAAAAAGAAGCATAAAAGAAATTACATGGATGATTTATTATTTTCCAAGGAAATAAACAAAAGACCCCCGCATCTGTTGCTCCTTCTTTAGAACTGTATGAAATTTTAGATTTTTTTGTTGCCGTTATTGTTCCATTTTGGACTTTTTTTTAGGGAAATAAAATAAAGGAAACAGTCAACTTTGTTCACATAAAATAAAAACAGAATGTACAAAATGGAGTATAGAGCAAATTTTTTTGTTTTACCTGTAACATTGAAAATAAAATATTGAACTCTGCAGGCAGTTGGGTAGCATCTGGTATTAACAAACCGAATTGGCCACCAAATTCTTTATCCAAGCGATTAGCTATAGGAAAGAAAAGAGCGAAAAAATGAATAAATTAAAAAAAAACAAGACAAAATTAAAACCATGTAAACATAAACATAAAATAACAATTTTATAAAGAACATTCATTCAATCATACCAAACATTTTTCCAAATCCAATAAAATTATTAAATAAAAATTTAGCAAAAAGAAACATGCATATATATTTGTGTACGATACAAACGTTTCTATACTTACTTACATATATATGAAATATATGAAACAAATGAAAACTTAGTTTCCTTAATATTCAAATGCATGTACGTACCACAGGCCACAAACAAAATTCATATTTATTGCATCAATTCCATTTAAACAAGGTATTTTTATGAACAAACGAAACAATAAAAAACAAATTTTATATGAATTTAAAAAGAATTCGGTTTTTCTATTTTCCATCATCTACTACTTGAACCTTTAACAATAAGTTCTATTTTTCAAATACATTGACTTAAAAGAGGAGGTCATACACAAAAAGAAAAAAATCAAAAAGTTTCTTACATCGAAAGAAATAATATTTGTGTAATACAAATAATCTCTATATGACGATTTAAATATTATTGTAATCAGTGAACAATTCAATATACATACATATTTATGTATTTATGTATATAATTATCTATATAATTTTAGAGATATTCTTTGATAGATGTACGCAATACTTTGTTAAGATTAGTGCAATATTTTGGTAGCTAGCTAAAACCCTGCAGACAAAATGACTAGCATGTGTTTAGAAATATATTAGTTGCTTTTTAACTCAGACTAGTTGCCTATCTGTCTTTTTTCATATATCGAACTATCGATTTAAGCATTAGGTTGCCGTGGGAGCACAACTAGTTCATTTGTATAGAGTTATAACCCAGTTGGAATACCATTTATTGTAAAGTAGTGCTCTTAATATTTTTTTTATTTATTGTTTTGTATTTCTTAAAAAAACTTTGGCTCGACAGGGGTACGAGCACACATTCCCCATATTTCAGGTCTAGTACTTTACCCACTGAGCCACCTTCTACTTATTTTGTTAACAGCTAAAAATATGTTTTATGTATAAGTCGTAAACCTGCAAATTGTGTCCTTTTTTGACTAGTATCGTTACTAGTCTCGATACAACTAGTAATATAATTGTCTTTTTTACTGGTATCGTTGATAGTCTTGTTACAACTAGTAATATGACTGTCGTTTTATAACTAGTAACATTACAACTAGAATACGACTGTCCCAAAGCGTATCTAGTTGTAAATTTAGCTGCCGGGTAAGTGCTTAAAGTTGCTACTGATACAAGCTCACATAGCACACATCCATGTATTAGCCCAGCAAAGCGATTTACATCCACAAGATGCTGAATTCGTATCCGAAGTCGGTCAGGAAACGTACCAAAAATCATATGAGTCGTTGATAAGAAAGTTGACCACTTTGTCTGGGATAGAGTTGCCAGATTAGAATATTACACTAGCTTGACATTTGATTAAAATCAGTTTAATTTTCAAAAGAGAACTTGACAGACTGAAATGTGTAAAACAAACCAAAACAGGACGATAACAAAATATTTTCTTGTAAGAAAAATAAAATCTAGCTCCTTCTTAAGTGCATCAAAGCTTGCTTCTATACCTGAAAGTGGCTTTAATAAGTTTAACTCACGGGGTTGGTTTAAATTATAGATGAACTAGACAAAACTCGCTTATCAGTAAGCGTAATCAAATCATACGGCTAAAATTTGCAAAAGAATACTAAAATAAACATTCTTCTGGTTGGAGAAACGTTATGTTCACCGACAAAAGTACATTTAACGTATTTGGGTCGGATGGTATTGAGGTGATAAAATTAGAAACTACATTCGAATAATTTGAAATCGACATTAAACCATATATGTGGTTCAGTGTGATGTTCTGGAGCTCAATTTCAGCAGCAGGACCAGGGTATTTGCATTTTACTGACAAAACTATAGATCATAATGATTTTCAGACATTTTAGAAAAAAATTGGTCGAAGAGTGTATATAAGCTTGCTCTGAATAACGGGTAAATATCCTAAACACAAGGCCCACAAAGTAAGATCATGGCTGCTACATAATATTCCTCATGTAATGCAACACTACGAACAATTTATGGTATTATTTCAATAAAAAAGACCAGGAGCACATGGTTTCCAGGAGAATAGGGAAACATACTAGATGTTTACTATCAAAAATTAGTTGAATCTATTCCCAAGAGCTTCCAAATCGTTATGAAAAACAAGAGACTTAAGTTGCACTTATGCACTGAGATATTTTTTCATAAAATGTTTTAATTTATTTTTTTTAGCTATGTGTACACATTATTAAATCAAATATATAATTTCAGCTTGACAAGTCATATTTTAGCTTGTAGCTTGACAACACCTAAAATATCTTGACAATCAAGCACATTCAAGCCCGTCGGGCAAGCCCAGTCTAAGGAAATTTTAAAAACTATGTGAAATGTCGTTTGAGATTCTGCGCTCATTGTTCTGCTACTTATGGCAGCTCGTCAGAAAACATTTACCCATATTTTATAAGTTTAAAAACTCATATTCATGTGCTCATACTCTCAAGAGATAAATAAGAATTGTAACGAAAAAAAAAAAATTAGATAATGTGCAGAGGTGACTGCTTGAAGAAGTAAAACGTAGATCAAAAAATTTGCAGACTATTCTAGTCTGAGATTTGATTAATAATAGTTGATTGTCTGGTAAGGTCTCCGATTTTTTTCTGCTGTTAGACAAGTCAGCAAAAAATGTTTCCTGAAAGGTTAAAGAAAAAAAAAACAAAAAAACATGCCTTTGTTTTGATAGATTATGCAGAATACAAAAATTTGTTCGCTGCTTTGAATTGGTGTTGTTGTAGGGAAGTCATAAGACTATAAGAGGTGAGAGTTCTATAAATTGAATTAACTTATTTAAAGGTATTTTCTTTTTTCTTTACTCTTGTTGTGACACGCTTGTTGTGACACGCGACATTTATATGTCGCTCCTAAAAGTTTATGCATAATTTATTATTAATGTTTCTTTCATTTAAGTATTTTTAATATAAGAAAATTCCTATATTTTTTGTTCTTTATTTTAACATTTTTTATAACTAAATAAAGATTTTTAGTGACGGGCATTCGATATAATTTTCATGATTTTTTTATGATTGTTGCATATTTATTCTTATAGAAGTAATGGTCGGAGAAGTAGTCTTGAGTTTATGTTTCTCATATGAAATCATAATTATATTTTCAAAGATTTCATCGCAGCTGGTCCTTAAAAATTTTCAACTGTAACTTTTTATGCTCCAAAAGGTCATGATATGGCATTTTTCATATTCGCAATATTTGCATTTAATAACACACAACAAAACTTTCTCTGTTTTTTTTTCTTTTTTTAATTTTCAGTGTATGCATCTTTGAATAGATGTTATAAGGAATAATAGTTAAACATGTAGTTAATAAAATTGTTTTCTTTTGATGCTTCAAAGTTTTATCTGGAGATTTTGTTTAGGGAAATAGACATCAATTGCTCAGAAATGAATAAATTTGAAATGCAATGTTTGTATGAAATGTAACATTATAATCGATCGATTGTATTGGATTAGTTTCTTTCATGTTTTAAACTAAAAAAACACGACAAAGAAGAAAAAACATTTGTTTAAAAGTTTATTCCTTCCTTAAGGTATGGTCACACTAGGCAAATATTTTCTGAAAAAAAACTTGACCAACCAACAAGCTAAAATTGTATTTACTTTAATTCAATAGTTTTTTAAATAAGGATTCGCATTTATTAAAAAACAATATAAAAACAGCTTTTTGGAGCATAATTAACTTTATTTTGTGATATAAAATCCAAGTTAAATTACACAAATCCTGAGCAAAAGTAGTTGTTACGTTTTTTGGGCAAATATTTGCGAAGTCTAACCGTACCTTTACAAATTTATACACACTTTTATATGTACACACAATTGTATTTACAAATATGAACAAAAGGAGGGCGTTCGTTAATTTAAAATATTCGATTTCTCTCAGTCTTACTCCTTAGTTTAATAAATTTTGATAAAAAATGATTATGCCAAATCTTTAGATCAACTGGTTGGGGGTAAGACGTGCCAAAGATCCGCTCAAATTTAGGAAAAACTATAAAATTTAGCTTTCTTGCCTCATAACTTCAAAGATATTAATTTCGGAAAACAATTTTGTAAAAAGAAAATGTTGCTTGTAAAGTTTTCAACATTTGATTCCCTAATAACTTTTCTCTAAATCATATAGTTAATAAAACAAGTAAAAAATTTACAAGCATTAATCGTTTATTTTAATGCTTTATTCTTCCTGCCAGCTCAAACAACTAAAAACACAAGAAAATAGTTTTTTATGTTATTTGGTGTGCTGAATCCGAATCTGTAGCCGATTAACTTTTTTAGTTCTAGATTTTTTTAAGGGAAGTAACGCAACCATGTATTTAAAGGGATAGTGTAGAGAGAACAGGTGGTGAAGCGGGAGAGAGATAGAAAGCTTAATTAATTTACAACTCTGCTATTGCGCTTTTTCTTTTGTAGAGAAGTGTTACAAGCACCTCTGGTGTCAGGTAGAGGCATTAAGTTCTTTAAGCTGTGTAGCCATATTATTAGTTCTGCTACAAGGAAGGAGGAAGCTGTGAAGTGCATTAGGATGTGTTAATAATCATCGCTGCCGGTACTGCCAAAGTGATCAGTGGTATTCGTTCATCACTTTAACAGTCCAATAACAACCAACACAATAACACACCAATGCACATGAGAAAAATGAATGATGTTACTGGCTTGCCTGAAACTATTCTTGAACTCAAGACCTCAGCGCTAACTACTCAGCCAAAAGCACCCTCTAGTTTTCGAGATATACATTTATTTTAAAAATGAAGCAGCTGCATGACATAACTGGAGAACGGTTTGTCCTATTCAACTAAAACAAAAAACCAAAAACCCGACTTTAATATTATCTTTGTCGTCGAACTTGTGCAAAACAAAATTTTTTTAAAATTTTTGTTTTTAAAACATTCACAAAAAATAAAAATATATAATATATATTCCGTTATTTTTCTTAAATATATTCCTTTATTTTTCGTTGTGTGAGACTAGGAGAAATCAAACTTTTTAAAATTAACGGACTCCCTAATGTACTATGTACATTATACTTATCTATGTATATATTGTACATCATTCAAAGATAAAGTTCAAAGTAAATATGTAATATAAAGTAAACAAAGTACAGAAATACTCTAACAACATTCAAGTAAACAAGTATTAAATGTAAAAAAAATAACTTCAACATTTTAGGACTATTGTACAAACATATTTTGAATATTTTTCCAATTTAAAATTGAACTGAAAAAGGAACAAATTTATATACAGGAAAGTATACTTTTGAGCAGAGAGCAGACAAAAAAAAATTATTCTTCTAATTCTTTATTTTTTGGCAATCGTTCATTTAAACGATTATTCGTTGATTATAGCAAATGTTTTTTTCGATTGTAACAAGTTTTATTAAATTAAATTCCTCAACGAATAGTTTTCGGAAATAAATTTTCAAAAATATAGTAAATATTTTTAACACAGAAAGAAGTATGTTTTATCGTATGTATGCAACATGCATGTTAATGTTTTGTTCAATTTATTAGTTCTAACTGAAACCAATAAGAATGTGAGGAAAAATAAAATGTATTCAAACATTTACAAACACAATTATACAATAACACAAACATTATACATATGTACGTTCATTTATTTTACATACAGACAGAATTATACATACCTGGCCTATAAGGCTTAATGTGCTCATTTATCCAGTGTCTGTCAGTGGGATTTGGCACTGCAACAATATCCGCTTCAAATACAAACTCATTTCCCACAAGACAACGTATGATACTAATATAAGCCACATAATGGTCCATTGTCAAGATTCCAACAGCTGGTAGATGAAGTAGCCACACACATACACACACCGCCAGACGAATGCCAAAAATAAAAACTTGCTATAAATATCTCGATAAAATGGAGGCAAAAGCAAATGAATTAGCAACAAAACAAAACAAAACATTTGGGAAAAGAACAAACCAAAACGTACAAGTAGACAAACAGACAGACAAATAGTCAAACAACATATCAACAAGAAGAAAATACTTCTAAACTGAAACAAAAAAAAGGTCAGCTGCCTCGAAACTTTTGTACCCAACATGCACTCATTCATATGTATGCGGTCTAATTATATAGAAATGTACGGGAAAATAATTAAATAATACCACAATAGAAATGATTTAATACCCTGCTCAGACATGCGCCTTAATTGCGCAATTTAGGATGTTTACGCAATTAAGGCCTTAATTGAGCTCAATTTACCATACAAGAAAGGCTTCAATTAACAAATTGAGCAATTAGTACTTAATTGTTTCATAAATTGAGTAAATTTCATAATGCAACCTTTTGTATGGTATGTTTACTGCCGAGTATGTTCCGTCAGAAGCAAAAATTGTATACAGTGGCAAGCCCATTGTGTAATAAGTTTACAGATGGCAGTACAAAGTCTGATGATTATTTTTTGGTCTGGTAATTTTGTGCATAAGCTACGTCAAACACTTGTATTTTTTTGACAACCATTATCTAGTTTTTGTTTTATTGTTGTATTCGTTGCCCTTATGCGGCCACATATATAATTATTACACCATTGCCAAGTTAAATGCTAATTGAGTAAGCTGAATTTACTACATGTGAACACTAAATTTATTTGCTCAATTAAAATTAAATTCTCTCAGACAAAATTATAAATCACGTAACTATGTATGTATGTAGTACATTAGGCATATTACTAAATTTTACGAAAAATTTGGCATACCACTTCGTGGTGAAAAATATTGTACAAGTAATAAATATCGCTTTTTTAAGTGATTTAGGTTCAAAAATGGTACCAATAGCCAGTTATAAGATGAAGAACGTGCATAAAACTTCGACATATTTGCAAAAATTGTGATAAAAAAGGAATTGCGTTTGGTGCGAAAACTTTTTTGCAATCGCGAAATAAAAATTACCATGGATTTTCTTAATTTCTTATGCTGTATTTGACTATGCAATACCAGTTTTCCTATTTGTAAAAAGTTATATCCGTAATGTACATACATGTGTATGTATATACAACAATTATTCTTATAAAGTTTCCCTTAGTAACTAAAAAGTTTTTTTTTAGTTTTTAATTTTTTTTAATAGGTCATATTGTATTAATTACCGCAAACATGAAAGCACTTTTGATTTGACTCGAAATTTCTCCATGAAGTTTAAGACCAAGAACAGTCTAGAATATACATGTTTGTTCAAAAGCCTTTTTTACGAGAAAATTGCAAAAACCGATACTTTCGACTTTGAGTACATTTTGTTGTCTATTTTGAAGGGACTATGTACGAATTTTGCAAAAAAAAGAATTCTTTCAAATTCGTGCAAATGCCTCGCTGCAACATAAGGAATGATAAACCTTCTGTGAATTGTATAGTGTAGATGGTAAGTAAATTGACTAATGGAAATGGTATTCGTGCAAACACATTTCCCTGGAAATCAAAAGGCAATAGAAATGCCGAAAAAAAAAATATTAAATAGAAAAACCTATAAAATCATTTAAGTTTTGAAAATAGAAATTTCCAGCTATTGCTTGGAAATACTTTAACACAATAGCCAGTTGGTGAGGGCTTCAACATAATTGTTGCAATAATCAGCAGTATTGCTTAAAAAGCTTGCATGATGATAATAAGGTGGCAATGAAGAAGAATGTGTGTAAGTATGTATGTGTATCTTGATGTTTGTTTGTGTTAAATACGTAAAATTTACCGTCATTTTTATTTGTCTGCTGGCCGGTAGTTGAAATTTTGTTTGACTCCTGCTGGTTCATTTTATCCTGCTGCTTCGATTGGCCCTGTTGTTCTTCATTTTGCTGCGAGTTCTTTTGGTAACATTGGGTCTCCTGGCGTAGGGTTTTTTGTTCCAGATGCTTCTGCTCGTGTTGTTTGAACATTTTTGGCAAACGTAAAACTTTTTTGAATTGCGGCAATGCAAGTACCAAATTTGCATTACCCTCAGCACGATAGATCAACTCAATTTGACTCAATTCCATATGCTGCTGAGATTGCTTCTGCACGCCTTCCCACTTTCTTTCCTCTAGCTGTTGTTGTTTATATTGCTGCTGGTCAATGTATTGATGATGATAGTAGAGGTGTTGATGCTTCTCCTGTTGTTGT
This sequence comes from Panzeria rudis, assembly GCA_956483635.1. NCBI lineage: Eukaryota > Metazoa > Arthropoda > Insecta > Diptera > Tachinidae > Panzeria > Panzeria rudis. Next base: position 151,730,534 of record OY101450.1, read on the forward strand.
TGTTCATATTGCGTTTTCTGTTTTTCATTCAAAATGCTCAAAACTAACAACAACTCCTTTGGTGAACCCACTGTTTGCAAGGACGATGAAGTGGCCATTATTAAAAGAAATTATTTTTCAATATTGTGCTAGTACCTTAAATAAATTTTAACAAAATATTTAATTAATGCGTGTAATTTTTCCATAGAAAAAGTAGTAAAACTAGTTTTTAAAATACTTGTGAAATAATTTTTGTATAAAAAGTACAAAATGTTTTGAAAATTTTAACACCTTGCTAAATAAAATATAAATTTTTTACATATAGTAAATAGTAAGCGCATGGAAACCCAGTTTTAATCTGTACTTTAACTTTAACAATCATTTACAAATAAGGCTGTAAAGCTCTGCATCCATTATACAATATTACTGAATATATTATTGTACGTATGATTGTCGTTTGACCTATACTATGCAATAAATTGAGCAACACTTTGAAACAAAATATTGCTCAATTTTCTGACATTGAAAAAGTAATCATAACACTGTGCAATGTGGCCAACACATTACACAATTTTCTTGATTGTGCAATAAAAGTCAAAAGACTTTTAATTTTGGCCAATACATTGTGCAACCTTCTAATATGACATACACATTGGCGATATTATTGTACAATATGAAAAACTGCACAATTACATTGCAAGTGTGTAGGGCGGTTAAGGAAATAAATACGTATTGAAAATTATATTAATTGAAGAACGAGCACAGTATATAATAATAAAAAAACAACTATTCGTTTTATAGAAGACGGTAAAACGACTTCATTCCAATAATTCCTGAAATGTGTAGGCCAATTGATAATATCATTCAGCTTTGTTTTCTCCGAACTTTTAAAATTTTTCGGTCATCGGCTTCGACAGTGACTTCGGTCGGACACCATTTCTATGTGATCATTCCAATGGTGAGTACTACTGATAATGCAGAGAATCTGCATAAATATGTACATGTAGTGGAAGTGTCGAGAGAGACCAGGACTCTGCCGCACAGTGGTATGGTTTCACATATCCGGCAGCAAAAAATAGAAAGTGTTATCGGTGAGCGATAAGACTTGCGCATTTGTTTAAATAAGCAAGGCTTATAAAGGTTCAAAATATGGTTGATATCGTTATAGAAAAAGAACGGAATTATTATTGTATTTAACCGACTTCATTTTTTATTTAACCGACTTTATTTTTTATGTTTGTACACTCTGCCATTTTGGAACCGATTTTCAAAAGTTTTTTCGAAAATCGGGGGCAATTTGCTCCACCCTCTATTCTGTTACAGTAAAAAGGAGACAGCCGGACCTAACTTTTTATTTTGTCGAAGAAAACGGCAAATGTTAAATTTTATAAAGCCAATTTAATTCGCTCATATCTGCTAACCCACATATGGGCATTTCCACAGAAAGCCGCCATTTTGTCACATTACATTACCAAGCAATTAAGCTTGTAGTTTAGAGCCATGCTGATCCTATCTTTTACTAAATGTAGAGGTAATTACGCTTTACACTAACATGCAAAAAAGTATATAAAACATAAGTTTTTCTTTGAAAATCAAGCTACGTCACCAAGCAACCAGCGTAACGTGACAAATAGTGGATTTTTCTGTGCAAGTGCCCATATGTGCTGCAAATAATTTCTTTTATATTAAAAATAAAAAAATGCTGTATTTCAATAAAAACGCTACTAAAATGTTAGCAGTGAAAATAACTTACATGCATAACGTTCTGAGTTGCATGAAAATATTCTTCAGTTTTCGTTGTGCAATATTTGAGTGTAACTGCACTAGATTTTTTTCTAACACAAAATATCGCTGTTTACAAAAAAAAAATAATGGATTTCTCTTGCTGAAATAGTTTTATATAGAACTGCATCATTAGATTTTTGAAAAATATTTGTCGAAAAATTGCTTTTTTGCACCAAAATACTTTTGAGCGCCAGGTCGCTTTTCGTCCCCCTTCATGGCACAATGATTGTTGGTAGGTCGACCTACCTACCATGTTGACACAGGCAAATTACGCTAACAGCAATTTAATTTTAACAGCGCTTGGTGATTCTTGGTTTGTGCAATATTTTCTAGTTTTCGTAGGAACCCAAAGTACACAGAAAAAAATAGACAAGAATTATATTCAATAAAACCATGTTATTAAAAAAATATGAATTTCAATAACATTTATCTTTAACATAATAAAATATTTCATTGTAAGTATTTCTTTTCCATGCCGGTTATTTCTTTTCTTTTTATACATAAGTACTTAAAACAAGTTGTATCCCATAAAAAAATAAATGGGATATGGCTCAGCTATAGAGAGTATGCTTTACGTCCGGAAAGCCCGGGTTCGTATTCCAGCCATGTCAACATTTTTTTAATTTATATATATATATATTTTTATTTTGAAATAATTTTGTTATCAATATAGGGGAATTCTTTATCACAGGAAATTTGAAAAATAAAATTATTGAATACCGGGATTTTTGTTATCAAAAACGAAACTTATTTTTTTCTGTGTATGAATGAATTGTATTTTTAAGCACTATTCCACGGACATCAACAGATATCTTTTTTTAAAATTACAACTGGTTTTATTAAAAAAAAAAATATTTATATAGATTAGATTGCGGTTCGTACGATTTCGTGTGCGTACAATTTTAACAAACCGCACAATCATATTTTTATAAACTCTACTGTATTCGTGTACAAAAATACCATATTCAGCTAGAGAATAAAGTCTCAGACATGAGTGTACATCTTTACATTGGCATATATTGGCCATTACAGCCATAAAGTTTTGATTTCATACTAAAATTATTATTTTATCGTATCGTATCGTATACTCGTAACTTGTATGTAGTATGAGCAGTATGTAGTTGTTTTAAAGTACTTATCTTGTAGATAAACAGATTACTGAGCTGTTCTATCGTTTATTGTTGCCAGTTTTTTATTTTTGCAGAGTTATAGAGACTTCAAAGTGGGGAAAAGTTTATTCAAACATAGACATCCTTCTTGTAGTTTAAACTATTCAAGTATAATTGGAAAACGATAAGTGTGGGTGCAATAAATTTTATTACTTAAGTACAATGCAACATAAAAAATATCTGAGAAAATTTCATGTTATAGTGTCTAGAGCACAGCACACAAGAGTAATACTGGTATGTTACTGAACTGCAATTAAAAATATCAGATAAATTGATTTCATTTAAATTCTTATGGCCACTTGCTGTTCAAACTCGTAGAAAATATGTAATATCGTTTAATATTTATGAAACAAAATTATTTTGCAAGTAGATAATAAAAAATAAAAAAAACAACTTATTACTTATTGAATTAAATATTTAGAAGCCATGGGCTTGTTTGATTGTTAATAAAAATTGGATATCATGAAAAAAGAAAATTTTGTTATAATGCTAGTAATTAATATAAAATTGTTGATGCTTGCAAAGTTCAAATCTGCTGTCACAAATTTTAGTTCTTGGGGGTGAATAAATGAAACATGAAATAATTTTTGGGTAAAATTATACATATGTATGTAAATATCGCGCCTTTATTGCAACGTAGTCATAAACCAAAATTTTCAAGTTACTGAAGCAAATTTTCTGAAACATAAATATCTTATTGTAAGCCGAAGTTATACTCTCTAAAATGCTAATACTGTCCATATAATTGCTAACGTTTTCAAATCTTTAAACGCGTTTTGCCAATAGTGATTTGTATATACAAATATAAGTGCGTTTTATAATCGTGCAAATAATTAAAAATTTTGAAAGTTTTTTAATTAATTGAATTTGAGTTTTTTCACAGTTTGTAATCTAAACGCTTTTTTAATCAATTCTTTACCATTTTGAATAAAAGGTCCTTTTATTATTTTCTAAATAATTTAATCAAGCTTCCAATTGTTTCAGTTCTTGTTACTCCAACAACTTGTAACCCCAACAGCAAATATTTGGTAGTAAAGCAAATTCCATGCTTCCTATATGCAATTTTTGGAAAAGTTTCTAAGGTTGCACAATACAAAATTTAAAAAAGAAAACGAATTTAAAATTTATGTTATTTAAAAACTAATTTATAAATTTAAAATAATTCATTTTAAACGTTAAATACCATTTTTTAGTATAAGAAAAGTTTTACAATCACTTATGGTATAAACTTGGCGGGCTTTTAAGTATTATGTAAACTAATCTTGGAGCACGGTAGTGCGCCAGGCCAAGTTCCGGCCACACAGTGCGTATAATTACACGAAACCCTTCGAGCAGTTTTTACCCCCTTAATACCTTTGCTTGACTTATTCATAAAATAATGAAACTTGCAACATGAAGTCTCCCTACAGAGGTCACCTCATAGGTAAAATTTGAAAGTTCTACTATAGTAGAACCTCGATATATCGCGAAGTTTTTATATATAAAAGCTTCGCGATATATCGAGGTGTAAAAAGTACACATATTAGTACATATTCACTGACTGACTGACTCATCAATATTATATGGCATTTCCGCTACAGCTAGAAAGCTGAAACTTGGTATACGGGTAGGTCTTGGTGAGCAATTAACTAGAAGAGCAATTAACGAAACAAATTTGAAAACGGGCATTTTTCATCTGTGGGGGACTAGGGTGCCCCTTCTTTGTATGGGGCACTTCCAGTATAGATACAAAGCTGAAATTTGGCACACAAGTATGTCTTGAAGGAAAAGTACTAAGAAAGACGTGAACACGCGGGTACGGGGGAAGGGCTAGGGTGCCCGTTATTTGTATGGGGCACTTATTGTACTAAATAAAAGCTTGGAAAAAAAGATAGGTACAATAACATCTCATTTCCAGGCAACCGTTGGCAATATTTTTGCCTTTTTTACATGGAAAAAAGTATGGGAAAAGTGTTGCCAAGCGTACAGGTTGCCTAGAAATGAGATGGTATTTACATATCACGAACTTGGTCCTTATTTTGATCTCAGTACTTTTTACGTCTCAAATTTTAGGATATGAACTTGGCCTTATTTTCACATTTTTGTTTTTGTGCGGATCAAAGTTTATCTCGAATATGAAGTTAAATTTTTTTGTTCTTCACCGTGTCTCCTTCTTCAAAATCCATTCTTATACAATTTCTGCACTTTATCAAACTGTTACATACTGAAATAAAACTATGAAAAATATAAAATAAAATTAAAGAAGTAAAAAGAAAATATATCGCAAAAAAATATAAGTTAACTAAATGGCTGCGCATTTTCTAAAAAATGCCACAAAAAAACTCAATCGAACCAAAACGTTTTGCACTTTCAATAACAATTTTCTATTCAAATTTTTAATTTCAGACAAATATAAAAATAAAAAAAAATCCAAATACCAGTTTTACCCGTACAACAAGGATAGGAAAGAAATAAATTGAAGAAAAAACTAAACAAAAATAAAGTAAAAAAGTATAAAGATAGAACACAAATACTCAAAACGTGATTGTAATATAATCAGCAATATTTTGCAAGTGAAATACAGGTGATACCTTGAATATTTTGCGGATGGAATTCTTCTTTTTAGTAAACAGAAACTAAACTAAAGAAATTTGCAATGTAGAAAAAAGTAATATTTTATTATGAAAAAAAAAACAATAATATAATAAAAGAAGAAAAAAGAAAGCAGGAGTGTTTTGCAATTCAGTTTTGGCTGCAAAAATAAGTTGAGTGTCAATTGTATGAAATCAAAAAATAAAGTTATTATTTTTTCAAGAACAGTTCTAAGTAAACGAGTGCTGACATTTGACTGTCAGATTTTGTCAACAATTCAAAATTCAATTAATGATAATTTTTCGTTAGTAGTACTCGCTTTTTTCTGGAAACAAAACAACTAGAAAAACATTAACTGTTGAGAGTTATATTATTAGAATTAAACTGGAAGCAAGATTGTAAGAAAAATTTCTTTCGAAGGTGTACTAAGCTCAAACCCGAAATCCGTTCATTACTGCGATATTATTGAATGTATATTTTCTTCTGTTAAAAGTTGATTTTAAATCATTTATGAAATTCAATATTGTACATGCGTAAATAAGAAGTAATTTTTGAATGCGTTTGTTATATTTTTAAGTTACTAAGTTTTTCGAAAAGAAATGGCAGTATGAAGTGCAAACCACTTAACACAATATTGACATTTATTTCTTTTCAATGTAAATTTCTAGGCACATGGAAAAAAAATACAATTTTGCTATTTTTTTATTTTATTACGCAAAGTGAGCAGGATCAAAACATTAAGCCATTTACAAACGGATAATCCGGTCAGAATAACATTTCACGCGGGCATAAAAGAGTACTATTCCTATTTAATTTAGAAATATTGTTCAGTACCAGCTTTTACTTATAAGTCCATTAATATTACACGTTTAAAAGAGAAAGAAAAGACATTTCACAAAACAATGGGAAAGTAGTGTGATGTGGTGTTTTATGCATATTAAATTTTTTCTTAATGTTATAAAGTCGTTGATTATAATTATTGATATTTTCGAATCAAATTTTGGTGTTATAAAAAAATAATCTTACTAAGTACGATACAAGCAGAGAGGACTAAGATTTGTTCTGAGAATCATTAGGATTCCTAGGAAAGTTCCAAGAAATCTAAGAAATGGGATATTTTGTGGTTTTCTACGTAAAGTTTACATTTTGTCCTATAGGCCTTGGATAAATAAATTAATATACATAAGAGTTTCTGCAAGTGGTATTTGATTTTGCTGACAAATATGTCGAATTCGGAAGTGTCCTGGACCAAGAAAACTATTTAATTGGATTAAGTTTTTTTTATATCATAGTTGCGAAGAAACTTTTAGACACATACATATATCGTGCGAGTCAAAATGATAATGTCACTTAAGAGATTTGAGAAAGGAAAACATATATTTTTCAAAGAGAAACTTCGGTGGTGGTTCACTAATGGTCTGGGGTGGGTTTAATTCAACTGGAACCCTGCCTTTAGCATTTCCGTAAGCGAGAATGGATAGTATGTAGGGCCAGCGACTCGTCAGCTAAAGCGTATTTTGATGAAAATGGAGTATCCGTTATGGATTAGCCGGTGCGTTCTCGAGATCTTTATGTAATAGGCAATATGTGGAGACTGCTCGCGCGGCAAGTTTATGCTGAAAAACGTCAGTATAATTCGGTCGAAGAGCTGAAAGTAGTAATTTTGAATGCTTGGAGGAATATAAGGTTTGGAATATTATAAAACTTGATATATTATATGCCTAGTCGTATTTTTAAAACAATTAATAAAAATTGTAATTGTGTAAATTAAAAAAAAATATCTTTATTTATTTATTCATTTATTTATTTATTTATTTTTAGTGATGTCAGCTGAGATGGTTCGCGCAAACCCTGAGGTCTTGAGTTCAAGACTAGTTTCATTATTGTTGGACTGTTAGAGTAATGATCACTTTTGCAGTAACGGCAGCGATTAGTAATGACATATCCTAATGTATAGCACACCACCCGCCTTCGTTGGTATTATAGGAGAACCGTCAGAGAAGTAAAAGAACTAATAAATGGCTACACAGCTTAAACAAATCAATGCTTCTGCTTGATACCAGAGGGCTGCAACACTGCTCTACAAAATTTAACAAACATAGCGCAACGGCTGAGTTGTAAATGAATTAAGCTTTATATATCTCCCAAACTTCACCACCTGTTCTCTCTTCGCTATATCTTTCCCAAAGAAGTTAACACATTTATTAATTAATTGGTAGGCATTAATTGCCTCATTGTGTACTTCTCTTAAACAAATCTTTAATTTTATTTTAATTGAAATAATATGGATCGACCCTGCTATGTTTCATGTGATTTTTTTACTGATCGGATTATATGTTTATAAACGGATAATTTATTTCCAAAATATTTTCATTCTTCTCCACTGTAAAATAACTTGAACAAGTATAAAATTAGCTTTTTAATATTTTTTATTGCAGATAAAATTTTCAATATATAAAAATTAATCATTTTTTACAACAAAAAAAAAACATGAATATTTTATTTGTTTTGCTTTAAGCTCAATGAGATGTTTAAAAAGGAAAAACAGACACAAAACAATAGAACAAGAAATAATAAGAAAATAAAATATTACTTTGGTTTTTGAAAAACAAACTTAACAATTTAATCTGCTTTAAGGGTATTTACTATTTTTTTTATAAAAGTACACAATTGCACAAAAACAACTACTTGCGTTCGTTCATTGTGTTCTCAAAACTTTTTAAACTTTCTTGAGTCATCGGCACTCAACTTAATACATTTTTTGTGTTGGTTTTGTTTTCATTTATGAAATCTACTCTCGCAATAAGAAAAACATTGTATCTACTTACAAACTCTTTGAAAATTTAGATGTCGGTTAAAAATAATTGAAATTAAACACCTTAACATGCCACACCAGTCTCAAAGCGGTAGGATGAGAAAACACAATAACAATTATAAAATGAGATACAATTTATTCTTTAGTTTTTCTTTTTCCCAATTCAAATGTAACACTTTAATAAAATTGTTTGCTAAAAGGGCTTTACTTGCATCTGTAACTAAAGAAAGCCCAAAGAAATGAGAAAAAAAACTCTGTGAAAATTCTTGCGGTTAAAAGTTTAAAATAATTGTTATTTAAAACGAACTCAATATCACCAACAAAATTCATTTAGAAAATTTTCTTCAAAGTACCACAAAAAAAGTTCCAATACTTTTTACACTTTAAGTCTGCTGTTCAGATTCACACGCACACCGATACAGCAGAAGCAGCACAAGACACAGTTGTACAACTATTTACATAGACACTGAAAGTAATTCTACTGTGGATGTACGAGTAAGTACAGATAAATTTACGTAGATGTTTTTAGGATCCCACTTGACCTGAGATTCGATTCACTAAAGCGTAGAAATTTCGAAACAAAATTGTTTGATATTTGTTCGCGTATATAAAAAAATACGTATGATCGCTAAAGCGAATTTCGCTAGATAATTTCACGAGTGTGTGACGATAGCCTATTGGGTGTGTGTTAGGCTGTTAGCCAAAAGGTACCGTGTTCGAATCTGTCTGAACGCAGCGTAAGTAAAAGAATTAAATAAACACATATGTACGTATGTGAAATAATTAAACAGAAAAAATGTTGCCACGATAAGCTAGCGGATGTCTGTTAGTCTGCTAGCCTGGATATACCGTAATCGAATCTGATTGATTGCGATGGAAGTTAAAGATTTAAAAATAAAAAAATTAAATAAATTAAAAAATAATCTTAAGAAACTGCTTTTGCTCCTTCCTGCCTTTTTGCGATATCGGAATTTGTTCGATATTGGCTCACTTTTAATATTGCTAACGAAACTTCGAAATCGAATGTTTTTTGAAACAAAACTGAGCGCTAAGTAAACTTTTTTCGATTAATTTTATAGTGTCATTCTCGATAGTTTAAAACGATAAATGTTCGAGATATATTCGAAATCGATATCATTAACAAAAATCTTGGTCAAGTGGGATATTGGATTGGATTGGATGGATGTAGTAGTGTACAATCCATTTAACTTTTATTGTTACATTCCTGCTACTTGTTACTTTAACTTTTCTAAAAAAAAAATAAAATGGAAGGATTTAATTGTATAGTTAGTGCGTTTTTTATTTTCATTTTCCAAACATACACTGTCAGAAGTTTTAAATAAAATTTCAATGTATAATAACCCTATTCAAAATCTTATGCAAATGGTCTGGCATCATATCAATTGCGAAATGATATTGTCAGGCGCAGATCCAGAAATATCTCTTTTTCCCTCCCAAAACGAATAAAATATACTTCATTTCTATTGACTTTTTCAACGAAAATTTTCAAAATTGTATGTTTAATTTAAAAGTTCCCTTCACAAAAGCTTCAGCTGGATCCGCGCCTGGGTATAGTACATAAGCATACTCGTGCATTTCTGTATATTTCGTTTGTAGAAAGTATCAAAATGCTATAAAATTTTGCAAATGTAGTGATGCAGGAAAATTTGCACATAATTGTGAATAGGTCTAATCTGAAAAAAAAACAAAAAAACTTTATGAAAACTAAAAATTTTTTGGATAAGACGTTATTAATTTATCGTGAAATTATTTTGTTAGAAAAGTATAAATAAATAAGTTGAAATAGTTTTATCTGTACTCAAAACAGATAAACAAAAATTAAACATTTTCAAAATGTTTAATAATTTCTTCAAGTGCATTTGCAGTTGGTAAATATCAACCTGAAAATCTTCGCAAAAACATTTGTGTTAAGTTAATTTTATTGAAGTTTGCTTTGTTATACCATTTTTTCTAATTACAGTGGTTTCCTATTTTAATGAAACACACAATGAAAATAATTTGAAACAAAATGGTTTTCTTTGATGCCTCATACTAAGTAATAACTAAATGTAATTAATTTGTTACCGATAAAATAGAAAATTTCAACAGATTAAATTATCACAATACAGAATGAATACAACCCATGGAGTAAAAGATATCTGAGAAAATGTTTATATAAATGTAAAAAGGACCAACGCGTTGCAATGGTATAACTGAACGTTCAATAAATTATGGTAAATTTAAAGTTTTATATTTTTGGGTACTTGTTTGGCGATAAAAATAATTAATCATCCTCGTATTTAATTTGTATTCGGAATCTGATTAGGTATCCACCTAAAAATATATGAAATAGGAAATGCCCCACAGATTTTGGAAAAAAAATTATGGGACTAAAGTGCAAGTAAACCCTTTCAAACAAAAAAAAATTTTTTGAAAATCGGTTCACATTTAACGGACTTATGATAGTGGGAGCAAATTTCCCTGCCAATTAAAAACAAATTATGCAACCCTTTCAAACAAAAAAAAGAAACAATTTTGAAAATCGGTTTACAAATGACAGAGCTATGTTGGGGGGGAGTTAGCGAAATTTCTCCACCGATTTTCCAAAAAAAAAAAATTATGAATAATACGGCTGTTTTCTGCTACATTATAGCCTTTGTTACTACTTACATACATATACATGCATGTATTTCATTTTAAAATGTATTTTTACATCAACTAATTTTATCTAATAGTTTATTAAATTTGTTGGATATAATTTTATAATCATATTAAATTTTTAATTAATTTATTTGAGAAGAATTTTCTGCCTAATGTATATGCTGGTATACCTAGACCCTATGGGCTTATAATACATAATAAATAAATAAAATAAATAAATAAAAAAAATTGTGGGACCAAACTGCAAGAACAACTTTTCAAACAAAAATCGAATTTTGAAAATCGGTTGACAGATGGCAGAGATATGCATGGGGGCAGCAAATTTCTTCCTCTGACTTTCGGAAAAAAAATTGTGGGAGCAAGGTGCAGGCAACCCCTTTTAAACAAAAAAAAACTTTAAATCGATTGACAAATGACAGAGTTATGCATTGGGGAGCAAATTTCCCCCTTCGATTTTCGAAAAAAAATTCTTGGAACTAAACTGCGGATAAACATCTTCAAAAAAAAAATAAATTATGGGACCACACTGCAGGCAAACCCTTTAAACAAAAAATTAATTTTGAAAAACGGTTCACAAATGGCAGAGTTATGCGTATAAAAATACACACGAATTGATAACCTTCTCTTTTTTTGAAGTCGGTTAAAAATTACGTCGATTGTTGAGAATTTCACTCATTTCAGTTGATTAGTTTGAGAGATTTTGAATTATTCAGCCATGTCACAGAATACCATTCCGATCGGAAGTGGTTTCAATTCCGTAAGTTGCTTATTCAGAAAACGAAAATCTTATTCGTAATCAAACCACTTTTAAGTCTCAAAGTAGAATTGAAAAACACTTTTCTACTGACTTCATTTGCAGTAAATACTAAAAAACGTGCATACTTTTAGGAGCGTCAAATATATATTTAGTCATGAGTTTTCCATGTTAATAAAAAGCTCAATGTGAGCTTTGCATCTAAAAACAAGAGTAAACAAACGCCTGAAGGTATAAAAACTTTATCATTGTAAAAATGGAATACAAAATAAACGGAATCTAAAGCACCAAAAATTTACTTTTTCGGAATGACAACTACGGAATCAAAACCATTCCGAACGGAATCTATGACACGGCTGATTATATGAATACCCTGCAAACCTTATAAAAATACAAATATGTATATTAATTTTTTTCTTACTCATCCCGTTTTTAATTTTTCGAAGCGCGAAACTCTCACATTACTTACAGAAACCATGCACTGATTCCATTCTAATACTAGCACAGCGCCATCTATTTTCTAAAATTATAATTCTCATTAGCTAAAGACTATTTCAAAGATATATCTCTAATTAGATTGTACTAGATATAGTTCTGTGAATGATTATTCCAACTAATTGTAGGTAAAGATATCGCACAAATTTTATATCTTAAAAATTAAAATTACCTGAACACACAATCAGGCTTGAATAAATTAATATTTGCTCGAACATACAAACACTTATTTGGCTGCTTAAATTGTCACACACATTAATTTATCGCCAACAGTTAGCAAATATGTACAGGCGATTATTTAATATATTTTCCAACAGGGAAATCAAATTGAAAATGTTATATTTAAATGTCCAATGGAAGTAATTTTTAAGGAATGACAGTATCGTTTTTGCTTTTGGAACTTTAGATTAACGACAATCAAGTAGAACAGACACACAACAAAAATGCGCGGTACATTTGACCAGATTTACATGCATTTCGCGCGCTGAATCTGAGGTCTTTTTAGCGCATTTATCTAAAAACTACAGTTTTACGTAATTTACCTGAAATTTTGAGGGTAAAAGTGCCTAACGGACGAACAGAATCGAAATGCATCTAGGTAAGTGGGTATGGCCAAATTTACAGCCCACTATTTTGTGAGTGCCGGTGTAAATAATTAATTAATTAATTTTCACTAAAAGTGACGTTCTCGTTGACATCTTTATTTTTGATTCTATTTCAAACGTCTACGAAATTTTATCACCTCTTGTTAGAAAACCAATCTTTTACTTAGCCAGAGAAAAAAGAAAATATCGATTGGAAAAAATCAAAAAGACTTAAGTGACAATTTTATAAATTGAAAAGTTATCTTTGTTTAGAATGAAAAAATAAGTTTGTAAGATTTTTAATTTGACACAGCTTATCTGCTCCAAAAGTTTTTGGAATTATTGTTCGGAGAGTTTTCTTACATTTATGATGACGATATGTATCTACATATATGTATGTGTATGATATCCACCGTTTAGTTGAGGATTTTGAGTGTGTTGTACACACATTCATTGTGGATGGGAGCGTAAACAATATTTAATTCTTTGGATTTATGGATAGTTTATTTGGATATATATTTAAATAATGTCAGCACGAAAGCTTAGAGTATTTCATATTGAATCCAAATCAAAACATCTTAATTGTTTAATACCAAACCCTTCACACATATACAACCCAGACGATTATCCCAACAAACAACAAAATCTCAAACGTTTGATATATGAAGGTTTTCTCATAATTTCTGATATGCTTGTCAATCTGCTCCTAAAGCTTAGAATCTATAGTAAACGATATTAAATGTTTGGGATTGAAATCCGAAGTCAAATTGATGTTCCCTTGAGAATGAACGTTTGACAAATGTCTCTTTCCTCCCAGTTCTTACAGTTGATTAGAGACTCTTAAGGATAATGTGAGTCACATCAGGTTTTGGGTGGCGTAATTAAGTAACCAACAAAAATTTAACACACAATTTCAATTTGAATATTTTCCTACGGTCGTTATTTTCTAACCATTGCTATTTTGTTTATAAACAGAAAAAAATATTCAGTTAAATTCGTAATTGAATTAGTTACTCATGTGATCAAATACAAAATTTTCGAACAGTTTTTAAAAAAATTTCGTTTAATTGCGTTTTTTAATTTTAGCGATTCGTCGTAGCTTCAACTTTTTTCGGTGTACATAATTATGTTATAAGACTTCTGACATAACAATAAAATTAAATTCAAAATTTCACGATTGGAACTTAGCACTTATATCTACACGGACTTTTTAACTTCCCGCTATGAAAACTTAGGAAGTTATTGATTTCATTCTCGATTTTCGCATATCATCAGATCTCAGAGTTTTGAGATCCTAGGAATATATTCTGCTTATTAGGACAAAGATATTGGTGTGGCGGCATGCATATACCCACTAAACCTGAGATTCGAAATAAAAGAATGTTCGCTAAAGTGAAGAATTTTCGCAACAAATTTTTTCGATATATCCTCGTGAATCTAAAAAAGCGATCTTTTGTCGATAATGGCGCGATAACAAGCGCAATTGCCAAATTTCATAAAATGTTAATGTTCGCAGCATCGAACTATTTACGATAATTTCTCGAATGTGTAATTTACACTTATGTGTGCGATAATTGTATAGAAAAAAGTTTGCCACGATATCCTTGTGGATGTGTGCTAATCTGTTAGCTTGGAGTTACCGTGTTCGATTCTTCTGTCTGCAGCGTAAGCTAAAATTTAAAACATACATATATGTAAATATTTCATTAACCTTAAAACAAACAAATTAAAAAATAAAGATAGCAATCTTGAAAAATTTATTTTTCCTACATTTTTGCGGTATCGATATTTCTTCGCTATTGGTTCACTTTTGATAATACTAAAGATTCGCTATTGATTTGTCAGCGAAATATCGAAATCGAAAGATTTGATGCCACAAGCTGAGCGACGAGTGAGCTCCAGTAGCTCCTTCTCTTTCTGACTTCGATAGCCGTTCTCAAGTGTTTAGTCCGAGAAATGTTTACGTAACATTCGAATGGGATATTATTTTCGAATGTTTTGGTTTGCAGGGTATGTGTGGAGGTAAACATCTCATAACTTTTGAATGGCTAAGCCAATCGTAACAGGTTTGTGGCATTCGTTTTTAGCAAGACAAATTGTTGTTAAGTTATGGATCTATATAGTTATTCTGTTTTTTTACCTTCGTTTATTAATTTTACTATCTAGTTTTAAAGCAAAAGATCTCTTTTTTATATAAAAAACAATTACCAACAACAATTGTATATAATCCACTATTCATACTTTATATGCAACTTTGCATAATTTTATATTACTTATACGCCCTGGTATAAAGTTTGAGCAAAAAACAATTTGTAAATACATAGTGCTTTGAATTTCTTCTATGTTTTTGTTGTTATATTTCTCAAATTATTTTCAGTTATTTCAAATATGTTTCAAACGTTTGATAGTTGAGAGAGTTTAATTTCAAATCATTCCTCATTTTAAATTAAACCTGCATGTTAGCTGGGATATTTCCAGCAAATGGGCAAAACACACATACACAAATTGATAAAACATATTTGCGAACAGCAGTTGTTTTAAAAAGTTGTGAATGAGAATTAAAACTTTTTATTTTTTGAATTTCTTTTCTTTCTTTCAACTAAACTTGCACGAGGATTGGTTAAGCAAAGAGTATTTTTCCAGTTTCATGGTTGTTATTTTTCTTAACAATTTTCAAGTCTGCTGCATCTTCTCCGTTTAATTTAGTTTCATTGTTTTAATTTTAATTCTCAACTTTTTAAAACGTCTGAAAATATTGGAAATAAGCAGAAAACTTTATAAATAAATAATGAAGAAAGTAAGTAAATATTCAAGGAGCCAGCTATATAGATTGTTTTGATTAAAATGCATTTTTGCAATTATGATTTGAAGTTATACCAAATTTATAAAGCGAATGTACAAAACTAAAATGTTATCTACAAATGCGATACTGGTATTTTGTTATATTATTCTCTACTTGATTCTCCATTAATTAACGATAACATTGCCTTTGCTCATCCTTACTTGTGCACACAATTCATGTACGATATTTGTAATAAGAATGACAAAATTAATAATGATCCTATTGTTTGATGGCCTTTTTAAATTTATAGACTCCCATAATTTGTATTTTATTATTTCTACCTCCGTTTACACAAGTTATAATCACACTTTTTCTGTTCATGTTTTCACTATCGCAATTTCTTTACAATGAACTCGTGTACATGTGATGACATTTTTATTCTCAGCCAATGTGCATGATGTTCATGGTCATCTATCTGCTCGTTCGTTGTCCGTTTAGCCTAACAGAAAACGTGTTTCAAATATCAATATAAAATGAAATCATATTCCAGACAGAAGCAGTTGTAGACAAATTTCTTCTTATTCATTGAACATTAAAAAAAATCCAGATATCTTAAGGAAGCCAATCTTCTAAGGTAGATCTATGCTACTTATCTTATTTAACATTTGTTATAAATATTCACATGAATTAAGTAAAAGTAATGTTATTATTGATATCCTGAAAATTATGATTTTGTTTATACGAGACTAGAGTAAAAAAATATTTATAGTGAAAACATGAAAAGCTCCTTATAAATAAGTTTATAATTGTTTATGAAGAATGAATTTTGCCTAAGACAATTTCCATGGAACAAGGAAAGCAAAGTTAATTAATATCAGCTTAAATAGCTTAACATAACAATTAATTTACTCTTTTAATCATCTTGCTAAAGAAGATTGTATTTATAATTTTCAGCTCATTTAAAAACTGTAAAACTACGTGACCATTTTGGAACATAAAATAATGAAATAATAACAAGCGATAAAAAGATAATTGTTTTAATTGGTACTCTATTCTTTATTCTAGTAAATCTTTGAATGCAAATGTTGAAAATTATCAAAAATTTTTTTTAAACTCAACCTTTTATTTTAGTTCTCAATATCAAAACTACTTTTCAACTGAACACATAAAAATAATTGCTTTAATTGTTGGTCTATCATCCACAACAATTAAAATGATAATTAGAAATAAATATGATGCTTTTCTCTTGGTTTGTCCACAGAAGTTCTTTTTTTCTTTCGTTTGAAGTAATTTACTTATACTATTTAATTTAAGCCGACAAAGAAACATGAATAAGGCACAATTACGAAAGGAGAAACTACTTTTCTCCATGATATCTACATATTTATTTGTACCTGCTGCAGAGATTATTTTTGCATTGTAACACTTCTCACTGTTCCATTAAAATCCTTAAACTAATATAAATAGTTTGCTATTCAACACCTTTAGCACACGGTAGATGCAATTCCTTCTCTATATTCTCATAGGCTGGATAATCGTCTCAACTTTATTTTTTTAATTTATTTTTATTCTCTTGTACTCTTAAGCCGACATAATCGCTGAGACTAAACTGCTTTAAGGTTGTTTTAAAATAAATTAAATCCTATTCAAATAGCACCGCCAAATGGGATACAGGTCGAAGTAAATTATACGAGTATCTACATGCATCCTTTCTATTAATGTTTGTGTTTTGTGTATATGCGTGGCTGGATACATTTGCTGCTATTTACTTGTTTGTATGAATGAATCAAGGTGCAGAGTTTTTAAGCTGATTATGTAAAATGCATGCAAATCGTACACAAAACTACTTAAGAAAGGATTTAAGCGATTTTAAGTAAAACAAAAATTAAACGTTTAGCAATTCATTTTTAATTTAACTGCAATTGCTGCTTGCTAAAGATTTTTTATAAAAAAAAATCGAAAAACTCAAAACAAAAGCAAGATTTTATGATATTAGTTTTAAGAAGTGCTTCCATTCATTAAAAAAAAATATTTCATTAAGAATGTTTTGCTTTTAAAAAGATTTTATTGAAACACAATTTCTTTCCTTAAAAATGTCTTCATGCAATATTTATTTTGCAATTTAAATCTCGATTAATATTCATTGATTTTGTTTATTTTCTTTTTCTGCACGTCATGGCATTTAAATCAAAACTTCAAAATAATGTACAGTGGAAAAGGTGCATCGCATGGAAGTTTATGGTATGTCTCCAACAGAAATTTTTGAAAGGTTTATTTCCTTAAAATTGTTTTTTGATAATGAATGTATTGCTGCTAATTTCAGATGAAAAGTAATGGATGTAGGAAGTTTGTTTCACAATTCTAATTGAAGTCGATTAAAGGGAAAACTACGAAACAACATTATTTTTATCTAGCTTATCACATTTCCGCACACATCCTTTACATAGAACGTTATGACATAGTAGCAACAGTTTGGACGAAGATACAAATTCAATGAACAAAGGAATAAGGCAACCATTCTCGTCATCCAACAAAGGAATGAACGTTTGTATCATTTAATATCTGGCCACTTGTTACAACTTAATACTCATCAACATCATCGTTGTCATATGAATAGAAGACTTGCATTGACATACATACGCACTATTCACAATCATCCATCGAATAAAGATAAGACCTGAGCACGACCCTCATTTCCGATTAAGTTGCACATTCATTTCTAAAGCATGAATTTGTATGTAGAAACGAATAGAAATGCAGTTGTAGCGCAACTGATCAGTCATGAGGATACAACATTCGATAACCTTGAGTCATGATAACACAATAACAATGACAAAAACAAGACTAACAATATTTACCTTGGGGGAATAAAAAGCTTTACATTGTGACGAGAGATCAGCAATGAATCTTGTTTTCACTATTCATAGTCACTCGTGAAATTTTAATTATAAGTGAGTAGACATCATTGAAATTCAACTATTCTGATGTACTCATACTCACAATGATTTATAGTATAGTTTGCAATAAATATCAATCTGACGTCGACATCACACTCATACCATTCCAAATCAGTTAGATTATAATTTCAGGAAAATACTCATAATACTTACAATTGACTCAACTCATTAGAGCAAGTCGGCTGCACAATTTCAAAACACAGTGAGTCAGACATTTTTCGAAATCAACCATTTTACATTTTTAGTTCCTGTATAGGCTTGTGCATATGATTCGATATAAATTTAATGAAAATTAAATTTTTTTAATACAATATTTACGTAATTAATATTGAAATTTTCCTATAATACTTCTATAAAAATAAATTGTTTTATTCGTTTATTGAACAATTTTATTTTTTGGTGTTGCTGTACACAAATACGCAAGAAAGCAAACACACAACTATATAATGAATGCCCTGTAATTTAGATATAAAATATATAATGCATACAAAATAAAAGTTTAACATAATAAGGACATATTTAAGCATATAAAAACATATAATAGTCTAATCAAAGCAAATAATTTTTTTTATTTATTGCGTTGCTATTAATTTGTTGATTATGTGCACTAACATTCCAAAGACGAACATGGTTTATAATATTTTTGCTTTTTAAAGATCTGCCAAATTTAATCTTCGGAAATATATATTCCGGCTTTTGGGTATATATAATTATGTGGAGGAAAATTAAGGTTCTTATCTTTAAAAGATTTTCAAATAATACACTATATAATGTTTTGACATGCAATGAAACGTAATCACGCCTCTTGAGATCATAAACACATCTCACAATATTATTGAATAATACTTCGAGTTTCCTCTTACTGATACTGTCGCAACTAGAAAACAATCCACAACCATAGGTAAGACTTGGAACCAAATATGCTTTAGCAAGTAACATTCTTACTGTCAAAGGTGTGAAGTATTGAACAGTGTATAATGTCCTCAATTTAGCAAATAATTTAGCAACCAGTGCATTGAAATGACTTGACCATGTTCGATTATCATTAAATACAATTCCAAGATTTGTTGCAATATTTACTAAACCAATTTTTTGCTGATTAATTACAATGTCATGTTCTATAGATGGATGTATAGTTTTCTTATGAATCATTAGATATTTGAATATTTTAGTATTCGAGTGTAGACGACTTTAAGATGGCCACATATAAATTCTATTTATATGATTTATCACATATAAGCCACATTTAGAAATAAGTATGGAAACAAGGTGTTATACGTTGTCGTGTAAAAACAATTTGTTCTGACAAGATTATGAAAATTTATGCTACAAAGCCTTATTGACGACAACAAGAGTAGCAACTGCATCGAAGTTGTCGTGTGTACAGTGTTATTGCCGACAACAAGAGTAACAACTGCATCGAAATATTCGTGCTTACGTTTATGTACATTAAAGAGACAACTTTAGTAGCATGTTACCAACGTTGTCATTAGCGACTTTTGTGCCGTTTGTTCGAAAATGTCGCCAATAATTGGTTTTAAGTGTCGTCAATTCATCGTCGGTGATAGATACTTATTTCGCACATGCATCGAATATGTTACGAAGACTTGGTCTATAGAGGAGTATTTTAATGTTCGTATGCGAATCACACTCATTTTGCATCGCCTATACACATTGAGTTAAGGAGAGTCAAAATCAATAACGTCATAAATGTATTTAATTGCTTTTTTACACTATCTCACAATCCGTTCGACTGCTGTAGAAAATGCAACCCTGATGTAATGAGATCATAGAAAGTTTTAAAAAACCAAAATAAAACATTATATCAGGGTTGAATTTTTCCAAAAGTCGAACCGCTTGTGGGAAAGTCTACAACTAGCTTAAGTATGAGTACCTCAAACTTTAGAGGGAATATGGGGCTCGATAACATTACAATAAGTATGGATGCGTATAATAGACTGGGGTCGAATTTGTTCAGCAGCTCGTTATAGGCACAAAGTTATGATCAAACCCATTTAAATTACATCGGTTTGATCATAGGCTTGTGTCTAAAACAGTTATGGCCATTCTCTCAATTTCCTATACTCGCGAGTATAGGTTGTTTTTCACCATCAACACAAGTACACTGTGTGTGAGATACACTGTCTATCTAATTAGCTGCAAGGCACATACATAAACAAAGAATATTATAGTGTATGTATGGCCACCACTGGTCTAAAAAGAGCTACTGATCGAGTTCGACTGAGTTCGAGCCAACTCTAGCGCATAAATGCAAGAAATAATGAATCATGATTCAACTCTATTCACTTTTTCACTACTCATTGCTGACCTCTGATTGTGACCAAAACCAATGAGCAAAATCTTCATTTTCACAGTTGCAGCAAATAAATAAATAAATAAAATGTGAATACAAAATTTTTTCTATATTTTTGAGAAAAAAAATATAACAAGCAAGCATAGATTTGGTTGTTTTCAATAATAATTAGACTTGTCTTTAACTCGTTCAATAGTTTAGGATAGACACAAAAAAATTATATGGGTTTGATCTAGGGTTCGTGTCTAAAACGAGCTAATGAAGGTTGTTCGACGCAAGTCTGAATTACTAGACTTGTTCAATTGAATTAGATCCGCTAAGTTCGAATCAAACCTAGCTTCAAACCCATTTATTTCACATTGGTGCTTTTCTTGACTTGTGTCCAACAGCTTATTTTAACTCAAAAGAGCGGTTGGACACAAGTTTATAAATTACGTTGTTGCAACAAGCGAAATTATATTGACGAAATCGATTTAAAAGCAAAATGATTTGAAACCCAAAAAAAAATGTTATATTATAAATAATTTGAATATTAGATAATATTGACAAGGACATTTCACAAAGCACTGCACTTTTATTGGCCGCAACTGTATTAAAATATGCATTCGATTCTCAATGTAGTTTGCACCACCACATTCGAAGGCAGCAATGTATTGAAAAGCGGAAAAAATCTCAAGATAGTAACTGTAATCACTGGCAATACAATCTCTATAAGATGTTTAAAGCTACACATTGACTGGTATGGATTCTGAATTCAAAGAACACATTCAAACATGTTTGTGCAGATGAGTGCATACATAAACAAATATGTTCACTAAATTGTGGCATGAAACTTTCCGTCAAAAGAACTTTGAGAGACAATAAGGAAATGAATTTAGTCACATGTCTATCTGCCTATCTACATATATACGAAACCACATTGTTATACAACCACAAAGTGAAGAAGAATGTTAAACTTTAAAGAGTTTACATTTTCTTGATACATGCATAATACTAGGGTATGACAAAATTTTAACAAAAATTTACCTATCACCATGTGATAGCCAATACTAAATTAATAATAAAAATCGTGATTGCGAATCATTTTAGCAGAAAAATCTTCCACACAAAATGCAATTTCTAAAAACCCACAGATATTGTTTTTATTAAATTAATATACATATAAATTGTTTATCGACTTTGATAAAATTTGGTACGAATGATGCCTCTGGCAAAACTAATATTAGCGCAAAATCCTAGCTCAATATGAAAATTCATCAAAAACTTACAAAACTTACTTCAGAAAACTATTTATATATTTAAAAGAACTTATCCTAGCTATTCCATTAAGGCGTCATATTAAAGGGCACAAAATGGCACTTAAAATGACATATGCTTTGATTTTATTTTGCATTATTGAGAGGTAAAATTTTGCGGACCGCGGACGATTTTCTTCAAGAATGGTGTTTTTAAAATTCTTAAAGAATACATCTTGAGGGCAATGTTGTGCCCTTTAATATGACACATCAATGGAATATCTAGGATAAGTACTTTTAAATATATACATAATTTTGTGAAGTAAGTTTTGTAAATTTTTGATGAATTATCCTATTCCAAAGTCGCAATATTTGGTGAACTAGGCCAAATAGTGAGCTTAGATTTTGCACCAATTTTGGTTTTGCCATAGGCATCATTCGTATCAAATTTTATCAAAATGTAAAAAGGTAAAGAAAACTGGTTAGTTGCTTTTATATGTTTCAACACATATAGCAAATTTAAACTCGTTTGGTGCCGGAACTTTTTTGCCAACAGATAAAAGTAAGATGGCGTTTCTTTATAGTTTTTAAGACCATTTTGGCTAGGGTATGTAAAATTTGATATGTGCAAAAATATTAAAAATGTCATTCCCTAATGCATACACATTTATGAATGTAGGTATGTATATAGTATGCACATTAGAGTAGTGGTCATTAGTAATTTAATTTTTTCGGACGCCCCAAAAACCTTCCTTTTGAGGAAAAAATAATATAAGTTTTCTTTTTTGTTTTTAAACAAAAAGAACTCATGCTGAAAGCCGATTTAAGTTTATTTTTTGATAAAATATTAGTTCTTTCTCTTTAAGTAAACTATTTTGAGAAAAAAAGGATGGAAGGCATTTTGTAGAATGTGAAATTCTCTACAAAAAAAGGACTTCAATGACTTTTTCATAAAATTTATTTTTATGGAGATTTTCTCAATAATTAACTTATCAACTCAAGATCTCTAAAGTTATTTAAGATCTCTAAAAGTTGTTTTCCTCCATCAAAAAATAAACCTAGATCGGCTTAAAGAAAAAAAAGTAACGTCTATTGTTTTTTCATCAAAAGGAAGGCTTTTCTGGCGCGTCCGAAAAAATTTAATTTTCAACGACCACTCTAATGTACATACATATATTACTGGCTTTCTCCAAATTTTAAAAAGGCGCTGCGAAATATATTACAAGGCGAAAAGATGCCAAACTTGAGGTCACTGAAATATGCAATGCAGCCATACCGCGGAAAAATTAAAAATTTCCCCAAAGCTTGAATGAAATATGGCTCAAATTTTGAAAAGTCACCCTCAAATGTACTACAATAGAGCTTCACCCTAATTGTTGCATTTAGGTATTTTTTAGTGTTCGGCGATGTATTTACTTGAGAATAGCAGAGGAAGATGGTTAGACAGAAAATCTTAACAAGGCGAACCCGCTGTTCGACGTATTTAGAAGTCCAGCTAGGCAGAAAATCTTTATTTATTTCGTGTAAAAATTGATTTTTTATTATATTATTAGTAACATTTAGGAAACTTTTTAACGCGATGAAATATCGGAAGGATAGTAGGAAAAAATCAACGATGGTACATAATTTTACTGATATAAACGTTACTGGTCAAGCGCTCTTCAGAATATTAAATTTAGTGGTACTATTTGTAAAAAACTCAAGTCCTAAGGAAAACTCCAACAGTGTGAAAAAAATTGCTATGATTTGTCAAATAATACGTAAAGAAAATTGACAGTATTATGGTTTTCGTCATTTTTAGTAAATTTTCTTAGCAATCACATTTTTTCAGGGTTGTCTTTTGCATAAGCAAACATAGGAATAACAAAACCAATTGTGAATTTGTGAATCCAAATTAATTATTAGGCTAAGGTTCGTAAAGGTATATTTAAAAAGAATTGGGCATGATTAATATTCCAAGAAACAAGTGAAAAATTAACATCAACTTAATATTTCAACGTACACGGCAGAACAGAGTAGCGCAACTTTCGGAAGCCACTACACTTCCATCGTCAGTGCTCACGTCTCCTTATCACCACTTGTCAGGTAGCTCTGTTAAACGTGATTTCAATTCTTATATATACAACTTTTTCGTGAAAATTGAATACGAGATGGCAACACTAAGAAAGTGCAGTTTAATGTTAACTTGACGTGATTTAATTATGTGTGCGAATTTTATATGATATATTTGAAAATTTTCTAATTTTAGATCCGACTTTTTTCTGACATTAATAAAACAGCACGTAACAAGTATCAGAAATTGGAAAATTTTCAGATGTTTTGTCAGAAACTTTCTATTTAGAAATTCCCTAGAAAATTATTCAGAAATCGTACAGAGTTCTCTCAAATATCTCGGCAAAGTTTTCAAAAATTCCTCAGGAAAAGAATTATGCTTTCTTGTCAACGATTTTTTACGACACCAATAAAAAAATTTTAGCAGAGCGAAGCTGCAGGCATATTTAGTTCTAAATCAGTGATATTAGTTCTAAGCCGCGGCTAAATACACTAAAGAAAGCCTAGGGCCAAGTATATGCAAGTCACCACTTTTGCCGACAAGTTTGATGACTTTATGGTGACATAGTCAACGAATCGTCTACACTTTATTTTCGCCTTTAATGCGAAGAGAAGTTTTTATTTCCTTATCTAGAATCATTTAAATTCACTAGTGGCGCCAATATCTCAATGTGGTCATATAAGAACTACCTAATCTATAGTTTGTCAATAGTTCTGATATTACTAGTCGTATCTCAATGACAAGCACATACAAAATGTCTATAGCACAGAGCATTGGCTGGGACATAATTGGTCAGTAGTACTGGTATATAGCCTGCGAGTCTCACACAAAGTGCACGTGAATAATGCTGAAAAAACAACCTATGCACGAATCCATAAGGAGTTGACAATCTTCACTGTTTTAAGTAATCATAAAATGTTAAATTATAGTTAATATAAACATCTACATTAATTTTTTCTGTTTAAATGGTTAAGAAGCTAATTTATATGAAAATATATAAAATAGTTGATAGGAAATCCATTCTAGTTGTAGTTCATTGCGATTTAAAGTATTGAAAAGAGTTTTATGCAAAAACTTTTCTCAAAACTACTTAAAACATGGTACTCCACTGTATGACATTTTACTTGGGCTTATAATTTTCTACTTGCTTTCATATTATACTCGTACATATTTATGTATGTATTTGCATATGTGTAAACATTCATGAAGTTTGTCGTCACACGTGTATAACACTTTATACTCTTGGGTATAACGTGTTAGTCTTATTGCCAACAATGCAAAGAAGATTTAATGAATTTTGGATGTAATACATATGTGTATCTTCCCAGCAAACAATTTTGGCCGACATGTCTAACATCAGAAAATATCTGAGACTTTACCAGACAATCAGCCGAGTTGTCTAAAATTTCCTAAGACATTTGGCGGATCAGTAGGCAGTTTTCTGGTATCACGTTTCTTCGTATTGTCTGAAATATTATCCAATCAATGGCAGAATAGTCTGCAAATTCTCCGAAGTCAATTTAATTTCCTTTACCCATTTAACAAAGTAGTCTGCACTTTTTCTGATCTCCGTCTTACGACTTTTAGCAGTCAATTCTGCACATTCTCTGATTTTAGTTTTCGTTACAATTCTCATTTATCTTTTTCGTTACAATTCTCATTTATCTCTTGAGTTTATACGCACAAATATTTGAGTTTTTAAACTTATAAAATATGGGTAAATGTTTTCTGATGAGCTTCCAGAAGCAGCACAACAATGCAAAAGAATTTTAAACGACATTTCTGATAAATTTTTAATTTTAGTTCCGACTTTTCTCTGATATTAATACGCCAGAACGTAAAACGTATCAGATAAATCGAAAAATTGTCTGATGATTTGTCAGACATTTTCCCGACATTTATACTCCTTTAGAGCTTCCCTAAGAAATTCGTCGGAATTCGTACAGAGTTCTGTTAGACCTTTCGGTATAGTTTTTAGAATTTCGTCGGACAAAGAGATCCGGTTTCTTGTGAACCACTCATACGATTTTCGGTACGTTTTCTGACCGACATCGGATTCGTATTCGGCATCTTGCACAGACTTTCTGGCCGACTTCGGACCGAAATCGGCAAACATTTTTTGCTGGGTTATTACGCTTAACTTATTATGCGTATGTGTCTGTTTATCATTTATTTATTAAACAAGTAATTAATTGATATATACATGTACACATAAGTTTCTAGATATACACATACATACATATGTATGCGTATACATACCCGGTAAATATTTACTTCCGCCCTCGGTGATGATAATGAGTACAAAATATCGGTATAAGTATCCTATACGATTCTAAACAGGGCTCACTTCAAAGGTTAATTAAATAAACTTACGCGGTTATTTTTCATTTTATAGACAACTTTGTACTTTAATTTAATATTTTTTTAATTTTTAATCAAAGATGACAAAGATCACTGGGTAGATACATACAGATGCATACAATCTTGCTGCTTGTTCTACAATTAATTAGCGAAAATTATGTAAAATTGCTGCTTAAGTTTAATTAAACAGAACATTTAGTCTCACACTTTAGCAGAGACAAATGCGTGTGAGAGTGTAAATTTGTGCATTGTTTGTACCAACAGAAATTAAAATGAATAAATAAATAAGATACAAACGTGATTTGTAGCGCTTGCAGTATTAATCAATATAATCATCTTGAAAGACATTAAATTAGGCTTTCAGGATGATTATATTGAACGCTAATACTCGATAAAAAATTTATTCAAAACTTAAAACTACAACGGTAATGTGCGTACACGCAATTTGCGTAAACGCAAATTTCAAAAGGCTGTGGACTCTGCTAGTAAATCTAATTCGAGCACGCGTACTCGAATTCAATTGTGCTAACTATTTTTTCAAGTTAGCTCTCATATTCGTGATCTAAAATTTCGGTACTACGTTAACATAAAATTATAAATTTGTACTTTTGAAATAATTTTAAAATTGATATATATCAAATCTTATTAAATATTCACAACAGTGAAATATAAACTATAATATTTTACTTTTTTCCCAAAAACGATATTTTTATTCACAAAATAATTATTTTGCCCTGATAAGGAACTAATTAAAACTGGAGCCAGTGTAGATAAACCATATCAAAAGAGATCACGGCGAATTGAAAAGAACCAACTGTCGACGGGCCACATTCATTGTTTTTTATGGTTACCTAAATATAGATAGGCCCTAACTTATTTTTTAATCGCGTGTTGTGCATACATAATTCAATAGATGAACCTCTAATCTATCGAAATAGGGAAAAACAATGTCGAATACTCTGAAAAAATATACGATTTGCACATATACAAACATATGTGTTATTTATCCGCAACTACCCAGCAAAAACTTTGCCTACCGGTAGGCAAAAAAGTATATGAGGATTTAAGCCGTAACTACTTACAATTTGACTCGATAACTACTTATTTTTGTTTGAGAAGTCCAAAAAATAAGAGATACCCCTTACAAATGTATTTACATTGTCACAGCAATTAACTAGTTATTATTTGGCTTACTTGAAGCTAAAAAATAAGTAGTCAAATAAACAAATTAAAATTAAAAAAAATTATACGCATTATGTTTTATTAATATTTTTTCAATTTTATTTTATTTTTATTTTTTGTTTTTGACCCAGTTGGGATACGAACTTGTGCTCGTTCAGATATGAAGACAAGAACTTTACCCACTCTGCTATTGTTGACTCATAAGTTTAAGCGACAAAAATTACCCAGTAAAAATATCCGTCTACCGGAAGCAGGTTTGTAAGGGAGAGATTTCGGTACTCTCCCTTCCCAACCTGCTTCCATATTACATGATTTTTGTATGGGATGTCCCACTTGGTAGGTCTGGAGGCATGAGCTTCTTTTTGCGCATTTTAGATGCATTAACCTCATGTCTTTCTTATATGTTTATAATTACAAATAATTTTGCTCCTTATATCACAATTTCACCTACACGTGGATATATTTTTTATTTGAAATTATTTTATGTTGTTGTTATATTTATTTATGTCTTGAGTGGTACAAACACAATTGGAAACTATATTATACTACAATTTACTTTTATTAAATACGCGAGCAATTGAATCAGGAATCGATCCCACGATCTCCGCATGGTAGGCTAGAACACTAACCACTAAGCTACCGAGGCACATTTATTATCATACACAATTCAATGGAAGAATAAAAAATCAAACCACGAAGTAAAAATAACACTCGCATCTATATTTGTATCCACGTAAGAGAGAGGGTGCACTATAAAAAAGTGAGTTGAAACAAAAAAAAAACATGAAAAAAACATAAATAGCCGACCACCTTTCTCGTGTGTGCGTTAAATTTCTTGATTATCTTACGTTATTGCAACCTAGTAAGGCAGAGGGGATGCACTATGTGCTTTTGCGCATCTCCGAAGCCCTTCTATTTATTCTTAGTGCATCCTTGCACAAAATTTATTTTTGCTGGGTAGTTTTCATATAAAAACACATGTTGACTCAAAAAGTGGTTGTCTATTTATTTTATTAACACATATGAACAAAGTGTAGCTACTTTCACTAATTTTATTAAAAACTCAGTATTAGTTCTACTTTTAAGCGTAGTAATAAGATATATAAGTACCATTCATTACTTTGTAACCCATTAATAAAGTACTACCGATTACAAAAATTAGAAAAGTTTTTGCTGGGTATTTATGCAGTAGTAGATATTTTTTCATATCTAATGGTATGTTGACTTAAAATCTATTGATACACTGTTTCAAAAGTAAATTAAAACCAAAGTAAACGTTGTGTTCAATAAAATGTTAATTTAAAGAAATATTTACTGAGTAAATAGTTGATTGGAAAAAATTTTATTAAAATATTTTCTGTGTAAGAAAAATATATTAAATCGCAAAGGAGTAAAATTTGGATCTAATTTGTATTTCTAGATTTTAATAAACTTTAACTATGACAGAGCTCACGTCTACAAATGTTTTCTTTTCTTGATACAAATTATCAGACGCGGGTCCAGCCTATGCCTTTGGGAGGGTAACTTTTAAATGAAACATATCATTTTGCAAAATTTCTTTTAGAAACTCAACAGAAAAATGATACATTTTATTTGTTTTGTTGGAGAGGGGAAATGTTAATATACCTTTTTCCTTCTCCTGGATCTCCCCCAGCAAATTATAAACTGAGACAAAAGTTTCTTTCTCTGACAATGATTTCAACATTGCAACGCAGAAGTCCATTACAAATAATTGAAGTGACAAAGAAATAAAAATATTACCCTGATTAAATTTAATCAATGGAAAAGTTGAAAACAAAATGAAAATGTTATTTCTAATACGTCCTTGTTTACTCACTGACCTTATATTACTTTTTATTCTATTTTGCTTGTTTCTTTTTTCTTTTCGTTTTGTCTATCTGTCAGTAAGTCAACTCTGTAACATAATAAAGCTGTTAATGATGTCTCATTGAATTTGCATAAAGATGATTACGGTGATGACAATTTTGTTGCGGCTGGTATTCAGTCACAGTAAAAGTTTACATTTACGTTACTAATGGCAAACACAAAATAAAAGAAACAATCTAATTTAAGACTTGTTAATGCCAACTTTATCATTTTCGTTTTCCTTGTCCTTAAGCAAAATAAAAAATATTGTTATCTGCCTGAATGAAATTACCCAGCAAAAATAAATTTGGTACAAGGAAGCAGTATGATTAACTAGAAGGGCTTCGCAGATGCGCAAAACCATCTCCTCTGACTTACGAGGATGCAATAATGTAAGCAAGAAATTTACCGCACACACAACGAATTTGGTCAGCCATTTATGTTTTTTCATGTTTTTTAAACCCGAAATTTTTTATTCAACTCACATTTTTTATAGTGCATATCCTCTCTCGCTTACCGCATAAATAAAAAAAATGGCCAATAGAAAATTAATTCAAGTGTAGGTAAAATTGTGATATATATAAAAAAGACATGAGGTTAATGCACCTAGGATGCGCAGAAAGAAGATCATACATCCAGACCTACCAAGTGGGACCTCTCACATAAAAATCATGTAGTCCCGAGGCAGGTTGGTCCCTTACAAACCTGCTTTTGGTTGACTTGTATTTTTGCTGGATAGTACTATTTTTTTATTCTTCCTTCTCAAACTTCAAATCTCACGTTTAGAATAGAATTAATCAAAAGTGGAGTTAAAGTTTGCACAATATAATTATTTAACTTGATTGTGTCCGGGTTAGTTTTTTACTCATAATTTTTTCGTTTGCCGTTTGATTAATTGTGTTTTAAGATGACTTCAAAGACAATGGAATTATTAGTTTCATAAATTATTTTCATTTATGTATTTCTTTTTCCTCTTCGAACAAAATATACATAGTTAAATTTACTTAATGCTGCAAAAGTGTTTAAAAGCCCTTAAGTTATTTTATTGGCGTTCGAGCGGAAAAGAAAAAAACACAACAAATTTAAACAAATCCTACCCCTGATACATACACATACCTACAAACAAACATTTGATAAAGTTTTCTAATATTTTTCTAAGCATTTATAGCATTTGAATCCATTTCATTGCATGTATTATATTTAGAAAAGAGAACTGTAATTACAATTCATAACCGAGAAATATGCAAAACTATACATATGTAATTCAGCTGAAAGCTGTACTAATACAGCCGAAGAGAAATAGATGATCCCATTCTGAAAAAGCGAAAAATATTCAAGTCTACATACTCGTATTAGAGAAGAAAAAGAAAAAAAGGATAAATGAAAATAGAATGAAATTAAAAAATGCAAGAAAACATATTGTTGCGGCACAGATACATGTATGAATTTTAAAAATCTATTTACGACAAAAACAACAAAGTTTCTGGGTTTCCAGCGTTTCTCTAATGTGTTTGTATGTGGTGACTAAGAAAATATTAGACTTTATATTTAATATTGCAACTATCTAAACATTTCGGACAGTTTTCCTATTTAGCTCACTACAACAAAAATTACACCTATCGTTTCACTACATTTGGGGAAGTATTAGGGAGAACTAAAATTTGGATAATCCAAACTGATTATATAGGTTTCGTAATGTTATACTCAGAAAGAATTAGACTCGATCAATATTTCAAGGAACAAAGAAAAATCAACGTCAATTTAGCTTTAATTTTTCCTTGTTCTTTGGAATGTTGATCATGTCTATATAATCAGTTTGGATTAAAAATCAAAATAGTTTAAAATGATCTTATTAAAATATAAAATATAGATAAATCAGTATCGGAGCAGATTATTTGATTAAATTTAATATACAGCAGACAAAGTTTGAGCACCGATGGCTTTTTGATACAAACATAGCAACAGTAAGTACTAAAAGTTTTCACAGAGACTTCAGTTAAGACTTTTCATTGGAAACTCTATACCAAACTACATAGAATATAACACGACTAGAAATTTTCATGCAATCCTATTTGCGATATAACGCAGAAACGTATTTGAGACCCGATTGGTTTCCTGTAAGGAAATATCAAAATCTGGAATAGTTCTCTCAAATCAGAAATATTGCTGAAGCTATCCAAGGGAAAAAAGTAAGCAACATTCACTTCTATTTAAGATAAGCAAAAATTCGATTAGAAATCTGTTAGATTTTCCCAACAAGTTCCCAATAGTGCACACTTGAGAAGAACTTATTTTAAATCACTAATTTGTACATGTGCTATCCTAACAAGTTCCCGGTCAGATCCAAAATGGGATAACCCTTTTGGGCTTGTCACATGCGTTCCAAATCGGGCCCCAATTTGAATATTGAAAAAATTTCTAGTCGGGAAATGATTTTTTCTAACTTTAAAAAAACATGTTAAAACTATGTAGTTACAACTCTTAACTCTCTACCAAGCATGATGTTAGGTATTTATGAAGCGGCACTATGTGACTCCAAAGTAGTGATTTCGGGCATCAACAATTTGTTAATAATTTTTTGTGTATTCATAAATCCATCACATAAGTTAAAAAACCCATGAGAAGTTAGTGATTTATAAACATTTTGTGATCCTTCACATCAGATATGAATTACTGATATACGGATCGGAAAGCATTAACTTAAAAGTAGCTAAAAGCTATGTTTTTGCATATTTTACAGTAAGTCGCATATTTATGGCATTTTTCTGTTTTTTGTGACATATTTGGTTGTTTTCCAGCATATTTTGGGTTTTAAAAATTTTTTAATATACATATTTACAAAAAAAAAACCAAAAAGTCTGTTTTGCCATCAAAAATTTTGAAATTTTTCCACATAAAAAAATTTTTTTCTTTTGCGATTTAAAATTTACTATAATGTATTTATTTCCAATTTCTTTAAAAATTTCCTCATCTCATTGATTTCCAGTTAATTCACAGCTTTAAAAATTTTCAATTATGTAATTTTAGGATTTTTTCAATTTTATCGAGATTTCATACAAAATCAGGACGAGAATAGTTGCATTTTGCGAATATGTAAATAGCTTATAGCAATTTTGCTGGTTTGTTCCTAATAGGAACCGCAAAATATGTTTTGGTGTGTTGGTGCCCAACATTTTATATTTGAACTGATGAAAGGCCAGGCCATCTTTATTAAATCGACTCCCGTACCCATAACGAATCACAATATATAGGTGGCATGCAATAACATCCAATGGAAGAATAGTGTCCATGGACGTTATTTCTACGCTGAAAAGGAAATAATGACCATAAAAAATTCAAATAAAGTTCAAGCAAATGGCACTGCAGAGTGAAGATTGACAGAGTGAAGTTTGACCGGCTATAGCCGGGCTTTGGACGGAATTAATTGTTTTCTTCTCTGGTTATGTCGAATAGTGGTTTCTCAGAGTTTTTGACTAGGCAGAAATCCTTTACTCAGCAAAGCCACTATTCGACATTTCCATGAAATTTATTTCCTTTTTGAAGTGCAAATAATGTCCGTGGACGTAATCTTCTTGCACATTATTGTATGCCACCAATATACATATGTACATAATTCGTGGTGGCAGAAATGAATATTATATAAATTATAAACGAAATTATAGTTTTAAGACCATATTTTTTACATTTTAGGAGCATATCTTTAAGCTTTTAGTGGATATTTAATGCGCATAAAACACCTTTTTTAGAGCATATTTCCGGTTTCTCTGGTTATTGATAATATTCGGAGAATTTCTTAAGGATAGGAAAAATTATTCATACATACATAAATGTATATACGCGTTATAATCATTTCAATCCGTTACAAATTAACAAATCAATCCGTACATATTCACATACCTGTTTATTAATTATCTGAAGTTATTTTTTTCGGGTCACGACAGGTTCTTGTGCTACAGAGGTGGCAAGTCCTAACCCACAACTGAGGGATAGGGTTAATATACATGACCAATCCCATTACTTATTCAAGAGGAAATTTTTTTCCTTTGGGACCTATCCCTCAGACCCTCCTTAGGGGTACTCCCATACAAAATTTATGATTTTTGTTTAATTTTTCTAAATAAAAATATAATGAAATATAAAAAATATTCTATTTGACTAAAGTAATTTTTTTTCTTTTTATGAAGTTACACAAAAATCATAAAATTTGTATTTAGGAGGGTCCGGGGGATAGGTCGTAAAGGAAAAAATTTCCTCGCGAAAAATAATAGGGGTTGGTCATATGTATGAACCCTCTCCGACAGTGGTGGGTTAGGACTTGCCCCCTCTGTAGCACTAAAATCTGAGGTGACCCGAAAAAAATAACTTCAGGTTCGGATTCAGCGACCCCGAAAATATACAAAACCGTCATGAAGACCCTAAGGGACTTTTAATTTTTTTTTTAATTGTTGTACAGTGTTATTTATAAAACAGTGATTCATTTTATTTTATGAAAACCCGAGTTTTTCGAGGATTAGAATAAAAAGTTTTCGAATGGGAACCCTTGCATACATACATAAGAATGTATGTAGATATCTTTTAGTATGCAAAAAAATTAAGTATCTATGAGAAGCATACATATCCTTAAAATACACAATCTATAACTGTAGCAACAAGAAAGACTGGATTTTTATGCAAAAAAGGTTTTAATTCGTATTCCAGAACAACAAAACAATAAAAAAAATTAAAAAAGGAAAAAATTAAACAAATAACAGGAACACAACACGTATGTACTTGAATGTACACACACACACATTCGTACGAACACATCCTTAAATGCAAAAAGAACTAGAATAATAACCAAGAACCGCAATATAAATTTAAATAAACTCTTTTTGAAAAATAGTTCAGATTTAAACATTTCCATACACTGCAAATTCACAAAACAAACAAAACAAAAAATAAACTTCTGGCTAAAATGTGTCAAAATTTAATACGATTGTCATCATTAGAGTCCTTAGCATCTATCAAAAAAAAAAAAAAAGGGGGATGAAAAAATAGAAAAGGAAATAAACTGAAACAAAGTTAAGCATTGATTAAAATGAATTCATATCATTTTAACATAAAATGCTGCATGCCGTGTAAATATTTAGTTACAACGTCTTCTATTGTCGTTCTACTGCTACACATGTTTAGGAAATTTGCAAAATCCTTTTGTTTGTTTTATTTTTCGATTTCCATCATTTGTTTCTCCAAAGCCATTAAGCTTTAGTACGACTGAATGAGCGAGTTTACACTTTGTCCTGGAAACCGGAGTACACTAAAGGTGGTAAGAAATGTAAATTTTGTTTGAAACTTGCTTGTTTTCTTCAAGTTAACTGAAATTCGTTGGAATTCAATTGACATCAAATTCAATTCAATAGTTTTTGCATTATTTTCTTGCAAAGCACTTGAAAATATTCAATTCAAGCATTTATTGAACTTTTTGTTAGATCGTTCTTTCACTCCACGTGCACTAAAATGCTTCATTTTTCCGTTTTAGTTTGATTTCCATTTTTCCTCGTTTTCAATTCAATTCTGTTTGCTTAATTTAAACAACTAATTTGGATGCTTGGAGGGGTTTATTCTTTATTGTTTATTTTTCGCTTCGAAATCAAATTTAAAACGTTTTTGCTTAAACAGGAACATTAGAAAGATGGCTAATCGTAAAACTTAAGAGTGTTAAGCCCTGTATAGACTGTTGTCAGATCTTACAATATTGTCTGATCTGCCAATGTGCTGACGATGTACTGAAAATAAAAAATTGTCAGCACAATGTGTATTGTTAGTTCACACGGTTGTATCAAAGTTGTTAGAAAAGCTTACAATTTATTGGCAGACAATTATCTGACAATAAATTTATCTGACAATATTGTCAGTAAAAAAATTGGCAGTTCACACGATTGTCAGATGCAAAAATTGTCATATCTGTTGTTAGGCGTTGCCAGACTCAGATCATTTAACAGAAATTATCAATTATTTATCATCGGTGCTTGTGTTAACTTTAAAAGTGAAAATATAAATTAAATTAAAGAAGCATTTTAAATATTTTAGCTGCATAGTTTCTTTTATTTTCCTTTTTCCCTAAAAAAAAGATGTGTGCAGTGCTGCCAATATAAAGAAGTCTCTGACAATGACGCCATTGTCAGATGCAGAAACTTCGCATATCTGACAATTAAAATATGTCTGACAATAATCTGACAATAGCAACGCGATGTGTTCACACGATTGTGAGATGTCTGACAATTTTTTGTCATCATGTATTATTAAAATCGACTGACAATGCCTTTTCTGCCAACGTTGTCAGACAAAAATTTTCAATTCACACGATTGTAAGAACTTTTTAGCACATTGTACTTACAATATTGTAAGTAAGTTAATGTTTAATTGAAGACAATGTTTAAGTTAGAAACTATTTAGACCTTAATGAAATGGTAAACGTATGTCCTTTAAGAGAATAAATATATCGAAATGACTTGTCGCTCATTCTTGACATGTTTGGATTATATTCATAGAATAAATAACATTGCATGATTGCACAGCCATCCATCAGAAAAGTTGTGTCATGGTCGTAAACATCAATTTACTAGAGCTATAATTCTCGTATTGAAATTTATCAAAATGATTTCCACTCTTTGATCTATTAACTTCTTTATGGAGGGGAAATATCTGTTTTTCCTTCCCCTGTGAATGAAATGGATTCATGAATACTCCAAACTCACGTAGCGCTTGAAAGCGGGATATACCAACAATAGTGGCTGACTAGACTTGGGATTAGGTAGCTACGACTCGTAAAAAAACACTTTTTTTTAAATACTGGGACTAGTAACATTTTAATAACTTAATTTGTATCTATATTTAAATAATCTGCTGTTGACACTGACCAAATTGAAATTTGTGAAAGTACAAAAATATATACACGCAAAATTTAAGTAACATTAAAAAATATTATTATTATACAATTACAATTAGTTTAGATATAATTTACATTTTTCTTAAACCAAATCAACTCTTAAAAATT
Organism: Panzeria rudis; assembly: GCA_956483635.1. Lineage (NCBI taxonomy): Eukaryota > Metazoa > Arthropoda > Insecta > Diptera > Tachinidae > Panzeria > Panzeria rudis. The sequence goes on from OY101450.1 coordinate 151,767,133, forward strand.
TGTTTTCTCAGTCGTAAAAATCCTGCATGTAAATGGATTAACCAAAACATAATACATTTTTCATTTACTTTAAGGATTTTGTAAATCCGTTTCCTTCCTTTTGCCAAAGTGTTACTTGATTTAAAAATAAATTAAACATGTTGTTGTTGAAACACAATGAATAACACATAACACACACGTACTTAGATGAAACGAGGGTACGAGTTAGAGCTCTGCAGCGAGTAATCGAACACTCTAAATATGTACAAATTTTATAAAATAACAAAGCTGTAGAATAAATCAATTTGTAGTTTTCCTCTTTGCTTGTTGCTGTTACGCACATGCTATCAGTTGTTAGTTGCATCGAACGAACATTTTTATATACATATGTATGTGTCACAAACATAAAACCTCATGAGTGTGGTCATGGTGTAATAAGTCTACAGGTGGCAGCGTTGCGGTAGCTAATTATTTTTTGCTCTGTTAATTTTGTGTATATCGTACGTCAAGAACGTTTATTTTTCGACAATCATTTTATAGTTTTTGTGTTATTGTAGTATATGTATGCTTTATGCGGCCACCTTGTATAGATAATATACCATGTGCGCTGTTTAATTGGGTGTGCTTTTGTAATGTGTCAGTTTGTGTTCGTGTTAAATCATACCAGTTTCGTTATGTACGTACCCAGTTGGTCACGTCTTTAAGACATCATCAATGACGGGTGCACGACAATGTTAAATTTTCGACGACAAATGTCCGACAGTCGGAACAAACCATCGATCGTGCAAGATTCAATGGGCGACAATTTCACTCAGATTATCGTTCACATAACACAAGGTGATTACGTGTCACCTATTTTGTCGTATATGATTATATAAGCAAAAATGTAGCCTATTATGCCGTCAATGATTACATAGTCGTTTATCTTGTCGTCAACAATTTCAAAGCGACAATGTCACCTACTTAATTATTTAATATTTTTGCTTACTTGTTTTTTCCGTTTCATTTAAATTATTGACTGCCTTAGCTGAGATTCGAGCTGAGGCTGCATGTTTATAAGTTTTCGTGCTTACCACTCTGCTGCTGCACCACCTAAAACATCGACAACAAGAGGCCAATATATTTATTTGCTTGAATGTAGACACAATGTAAGACATTGTCACTCATCCTGTCTTCCATAATGTTAATAGAGACAAAATGTAAGACATTGTCGCTTATAGTGTCCTCAACAAAGTTGGTTTGAGGACAACAGTTAAGATATTGTCGCTCATCTTGTCCTCCACAATGTTAATGGGGACAAAATGTAAGACATTGTCGCTAATATTGTCGTCAAAAATTGTTTACTATAGGACAACTTGCAGGAATTTGTCGCTCAGATTGTCCCTAACGACGATTTCCTTTAAATTGTCGATTAGAAAACCAATCGGAAGAGGACAATTCGGACAAGAATTGTATATGACAATGTCGTGCAAGGCAGTCTGGGCAACTGGGAACATAATAGGGTATTCATTTAACCGTGCTTCTGCTTTAGTTATTTAACTTCGGTATTACCCAGTTAACCGATTAATAAAGTTTTTTCATAAATCAAACAATTTCAACACACAAAAAGGCATAAATTATTTATTGTTTTGAGTTTATTAGCAAAAAAAAACAGTAACATAACAAACGCAACAGTTCTTGAACTAAATCAAGCAAAAAAATAAAATAATAAATATGTATTCATTAAAAAATTAACAGAGATCATTATATAAGTTATTTCCATAGTTTTTAGGAGATTTTCTAAAACAATCTTTCAGAAAAATAATTAGGCTTAAATGTTTAGTATTTAAGAGATTCTCTTCTCTAGTTTTGATAAAACTTGATTCGGAAAAACCCTTATCGTAGATGTTAAAGAAATCTAAAGCAATTCATAATACAGAATATCTAGTTTCTCAGTCCTTTTCTTGGATTTCTCTAAACATATAAAATCGTCCATTATACCATTAGGGTCCGTTTTAATTTTGTTCAAATTCTTAAAAATTCTAACTGTTTCGGTTAATTCTGTTAAAACATTTATTGTCAATAGTTTCGATAGTTTCTTCTGCGAACATTCTCCAAAAAAATTCATTTCCGAATTCCTTAGTTTCCGTTTTATTTACCGTATTATCATCTAACTCATACTGACAGAGCTCAGCGACGAGCATTCTGCGAAAAAGTTTATTTCCGAATTCCTTAGTATTTTAAAATACTGTTGCTAGAAGGATATATTCCTGAATGGAGGTATAAAATAATTGAATTCGTCTCTCATTAAATCTAGTCCTTAGATTTTTAATTAAATCGTTGGCAACTGTATTATTGGCTTTTATTAAGCTATTAAACAAAAACTTAATACTTCCATTAAGTTCAATTAGAGTGGCAGAGTCTTTACTAAGCTCTTTTATAGCCACGTCCAAAGGTTTTATGGAAGTTAAGATCGCTGAACACACTTCTTTTTTTATGAAAAATAATTTCTAAACACACCTTTTGTATATGAGACGAAGCAAAGAATTAAACACACTAAAAATACGTTATAATACTACAAAATATGAAAACATTTATTACGTCGGTTAATTGACTGAAATTAACCGGTTTAACCGTTAATCGAAAATAGCCAATTTTAATTAACCGATCAGTTAATCGGGTAGTAATTAAACGGTTAACCGATTAACGGATTAACGAATTAATACCCTAGTACATAAGTATATTTCAATACATATGCATATTTTATTACGTTCATCTCAAAGGCACATATATGGCTGCGACTGCATACTTGTATGTATTTTATAAGCAGTCATTCGATTCTATGCACTGATTGTGTTACGAGTGAGAGAGCAAGTATGCATGTACTGTATCCGAAAAGTATAGAACTTCACAAGCATCAAAAAAACTTATTCGCTGCATGCCTATAGTACGAGTATGTCAATGTATTGAAAATAAATATATGTATATAGATGTATGTGTATATGTAGCATATGTATTTCATATTTAGTATTTAATGTTTATTTTTTTCAACAGAAGGTGAGTTTAAGAAAGTTGCAATGAACGCAACTTTTACTTAAGATTAAAGTGGGTGCTAGATAGGTCAATATTAAGCTTCAATATGTGTTCGTGTGCGTTTGTTTACAAAATATAAATATTGAAGAATATCAAAATGCTTTTACAAATACATATGTTGAAGCTGAATATTGATTCGTTTAGCACCCGCTTAAGATACGTGCTTCTATATTTTTGTGTGAATGTATAAGTATTACTACATATTTATGCATATTAAATGCATTGAATGAATGAAATCGTATGAAAGTATGGATCTGTGCACAAGCCCGTAGTTTTGAGATAAATGCCCCAAGAAATATCATATAAAGTTTAATAAATATTTCTTCTCTAAAAATTAAGATAAAATAATATAAAAAATAAATTAAAACAATGTCAAAAATAACAGATCATTCTTATTTCAGGATTAATCTATACACATATGCTAGGTTAGCAAATCAGCTACCAAAATTTTTCTTATAGACATATAACTTTAATCACTCATATGTCCTAATGTGTAACGTATTGTCCAAGAAACATATGACATTACTTAGCTTCTTTGGAATACGTTTGTTTACTTCAGAATACAACAGAACCTTAAAAATAACTGGACAACAATTTAGCACAAATTAAAAATAAATATTTTCAAAATTAATCTAAAATTTACTATTTGGTTAGAAACCCCTTATTGCACTTGTCCTCGGCATACTGTTCACGAGGGGCCTGCAGCATTCCTTTGGTATTGAAGGCAAATTCACACCAGGTAGTCGCAAAAGAATTCGACGTGAAGAATTTATATTTCGGCTGTCAAAAAAGATAATACATTAAACATTTTGGTGAACAGCTGAGCTCTTGCATCCTCCTGGTGTGAATTCTCCTTGAAAATACAAAAAATATTTAATTCAAAACACAAAAATGATTAAAATTATACCCACAAAACAAATAATTTGTTCCTTCTTAGAAGAAAATTAATTTGTTCAATACACAAAAAAATAATTACTAATATCCAAGGATTTTTTCATAAATGGTATGAATCGAACATTAAATTATTTTCCCAATTTTTCCCTTCAATTTAGGAACTTTTACATACATTTTTTCATATTTCATTTTAAAAATATTTAAAACATTCCGTATTGAACTGGCATAGCCTGTTGTAACAGGGACAACTCTTTCCTTTCTGCCAAACAGACTATTGTAAATGTAATGTATTTTTACTTTATATAAATAAAAAAATATTTTAGATTTTGTTTACAAATAAAGTTTCAAAAAAATTTCAAAGCAACTTTGATTTCATAAATTTATTTATTGAAAGCTAAATTCATACTGGGCATGAAAAAATTCCTGTATTTTAGTTAAAAATTACTAAAATATATGAACAATAGATTATGAACTTTTTTCATACTATTTATGTTCAAACTTTTTTCTGTGTATGTGCTCAAAATAATTAAGACATTTTATATATTTTAGTTCCTTCGAATACATTAAATAGATAAATATATGCTGGAAGAATTGATGAAACGACTAGTAAAAGTAGTTTAAATCGCGTTCCAGGGCTACCTTGTATATTATTCTACCATGTACGTAGATAGTCAACTGCCTTCTGTCAAAAAAATTTACAACTTTCTTTACACGTATGGGTATTTTTTTTATCTAACACACTGAGAGAAGCAATTCAACATTCATCAGAGCGCGTACTTTTGCACTTGAAAATGCACTATAATTTATTTTTTGCACACACAAACACTATTTTATTTTATTAATATGATTATTTCGAACGTATTTGCTTTGTGAATCCAAATTGATTATTAGGCTAAGGTTCGTAACGTTATATTCAGAAAGAATTGGGTATGATTAATATTCCAAAGAACAAGGGAAAAATTAACATCAACTTAATTTTTCAACGTACACAGCAGAACAGAGTAGCGCCACTTTCGGAAGCCGCTACACTTCCATCGTCGGATCGTCAGTGCTCACATGTATTTTGCTTATCACCACTTGTCAGGTGGCTTTGTTGAATGTGACTTTAATTATTATATATACAACTTTTTCGTGATATTATCTGCTTTTTCCCAGCGTTGCCGTCGGTTTACTTTTCTTCATTCCCATTTTTTTGATTTTTGTTCTACTCAAGACGAACTTTTTTGGCTTGACTTTATACTTAAGTATATATGAAAAACAATTAAGTTGATGTTAATTTTTCCCTTGTTCCTTGGAATATTATTCATGCCAAATTCTTTCTGAATATAACGTTACGAACATTAGCCTAATAATCAATTTGGATTCACAAAGCAAATACGTTCGAAATAATCATATCAATAAGCAATTAGCTACTGGCTTTAGCTTTTCACATGTTTATATGTTCATATATACTTAAGTATAAAATCAAACCAAAAAAGTTTGTCTTGAGTAGAACATGGGGACTTTTCACATTTTATTTATGATGCTGTTCTGAACATTGGTACAAATTTTCAGCCAAAAGTTTTCAACTATGTATGAGAAAGTGAAAAACACAAGTAGTGGTTGTCTAAAACAAAAACCGAAATGCTGAAAATTTTAACAATACACCAAAAGTAAAAGTAAAGAAAATAAATTTGGAAAAAGATCTTAATGCAAATTCGTTTAAAGTTGGTTATCAATTATCTGCTTGTCTTTGGAGTCCGTGGTAACCGAGAGCATAAGAAGAACTCTGATGATGAGATCGTGGTGGATTTCGAATATATCAGGGTACTATTACATGCTTTGAAAAATCCTTTCTCATTAAAAATAATGTAATTGTAAAATTAAATTTAACGAGCTAAAGCCTGAATAAAACAAAATTTAGTCAAAAAAAGAGCAGGACACTAGCCATATTATAATGGTTTGCCAGCACCCTTTTCACATATTATGTAGCGTACGTAAGGGGAAAGGTTGAAATTTGTTATGGAACGGGAGAGGATGTTAACAACAGCAGAAATGGCGTTAAGAAATATACGAACAGCCATAAAAATTTAAGAAATTTAAAAAATGAACGCAAAGTAAACCTAAAATCGGAAACGTGTATGCATATAAATTTTTATTATTTCATTTCATTATTTCCTTTATTTAAAACTACTCAAAAGCTATCCGCTTGTCACGAAAATTGTTGGAAGCTAATTACACCTAAATTTTTAATACAGTAAAATTTTTATTTCCTAAAAATGTTCTTAAAAATACATGTTTGATTATTTTGTCTGCAAATTAATTATTTAAATATTTTAAGTGCTTTATTTCGAGATATTAGTATTTTTAAATACGATAAAATTTAAAGCTCTTGTAAGTCGCTATTCACAACATGCCTTAAAGCAGTGGTGTCCAAACATATTATATCTTATTCTGTGTTTGTGCTTCGTGGCTACATAGATAGGCTGTGTACGTGTGTTGATGGTAAAAAAAAACAACCTATGCACGAATGCATAGGAAATTGAGAGAATGTCCTGCACCGCCTTTAGTTTATTGGTAGGTGATCGGTATTGTGAAGCTTACGGGGAGGGATTTTTTTTAAATGTGTTTCTCTTTGCCATTTTCATGCTCTCAGCATTAAGCATATGCATTAACGTCAAAGAAGGCATAAAGAAAAAGTTTTAATGTACATGTACATATGTGCGTGATATTTCGTAGGAGTCTTAAAAGAAAATTGTGAGAAAAAAGCAAGCAAAAAAGGAAGCGTGTGAAAAATCACTAAGCTCAGCTCACCAGCTTTAAAATTCACAAACCAAATTATTTCTGCCACTTTATGATTCGTACATTTTACGTACTACTCGTATGAGTATGTATTCCTACTTTAAGTATCTCAATAAAATTCTAAAATTGCTTACGCTTTAGCAAAATATGTTCTACTTTCATCTTTTATTGCTCGCTGGCGTGACGTGTATGCATTAGAGGTATAACCAAAATAAGGTCATATAATTACGGTAAAGACAATGTTATACTGGTCATTTCTGGCGCATTTTCTCCTGATTTTCCACGCGCTCCCTCTAACTATCGCAAGATTTTTTTAATTTGCAAACAAATGGCAATTAGTTATATCCCTAATGCGCATACGTCACACGTCTGCTTCGAATGCAAATTACTAATACCTTCTGCTGAAGCCATGTAGCTGCCGCAATGTTGAAGCTAAAAATGAATTTCATTCATTTTTTAATCTTCTGAAACTTTATTTTTTTATGAATGGAAGTAAAATTTTGTTATTTCCACTATTTTTTTATTAAACACAAAATTGTTTGCAGTTTATGCGAAATTTTTTTTACTGCCTTTAAGCGTACAACTCTTTCTTGAATCGTGTTAGTTCTGGTTTTTCTTTTAGTTTATTTCTGTTTTTTTCTCTCATTTTCACTATTCGTTGTCGGTTTATGGTAGTGAATCTACACGTATTATTGAATGAATGTGTATATAATACCTTGTAAATCCCTAAAGAAATGATGACATTCCTTTATGAATTCTTGGGTCCATTATTCGTGCTTGGTTATAAGCAAAATGTTCAATGTGGGAGTACACATGTATTTACGTGGTACTCCTATTATTGAAAAAGGAAATACTATGCGAATAACAACAATAAGAAATCTAGATAAAAGAAAAATATTTCAAGTCTATTTTATTTCGATTTGCTCTTGACATGGATATTTGCATCAAATAGACATTAGTTTCTTATGCGAAGAGTGAAAAATATGTCTCATGATAGACAAAAAATTAAAGAAATACGGAAAAACAAACCAAGAAAAATTAAATAACAAAGAAATAGTCAGCAGTGGAATTGAATTAGTTTTAAATGCGAATTTAATGGAGTTTTAGATTTTTCTTCATATGTCTTCAGATTCAGTTACGACATAAAAAAGGCATTTGTACACTTACAGATTCTAAATTGAAAGAAAATTGTTCAACTCAAGTTGATTTTGGAACTGTAAATGAATGTTGAACATATTAAAGCAAAAGTTGCCTAAAAATTACTATTGACGGAATATTCTTTGTGAAGAATTTGTATATTATTATTTTTATGTCGAATAAAGAAAACCTTATTTTACTCTAGTGCAGGCCTGTCAAACTTATTTCAGTGTGAGGGCCAAACTCTTCAAAATTATAGTCCAAATACTCTTGCGGATCGAGCCGCATTTACTTTTTGATTGATTGAAGTTTTGAGTGGAAATTGAATATAAATAATTCATAAAGAAAACAAGCAAAAAATTTATAAAAATATATTTTTTAATAAAACGAATATAAATTATTTTTTGCTGGATATAATGTGCACTACTTGGCATTTTTCAATTCATCAAAATTTGGGGTTAAATTTTTACTTGATGGAATTTTTATTATCGATGCTAAATGTTCTTCAGTTAATCTGGTTCGCTGCGCAGTTTTATTCATCGTCATTTGTGAAAAAAGACGTTCACAAATATATGTGCTACGAAAGGTGGATAATACGTGCACTACAAAATATCGATTTGCTTTCATCCTGCGAGTGTCAATAAAGATATTACAGTAGTTAAAATTCAATATGGCGGCCGAAAAAAATAAAAAGTCGGCGAGCTATTTTAAGATGGGTATCATTGAACAGGTATTTGAAAATAATCTTTAGGTTTCTCTTATCATTTTTCATTTCGACTGACCATTTGGAATCTTTAACAGTTTGAAGTTGGTTAAGAATCAAAAACAATAATTGCGTAAAAACAAAGAATCTAAAACCAAACTGCGTACGAAAACTAAAAAGAATATAAATGATAAGTTAAGTCTAATAAATCAAAAAACCCGACTGCGAAAAAAAACTAAAAAACAAGTCCAGTGTGCGGAATATAGAGACTTTTACAGTCGGGAAGCATTAAAAATTGAATCTTCTAATCTTCACAGTAATACTTCCCAGATGTAAAAGTTACTGGACTTGTGTTCTTTTCTTTTAGTTTTTTACGCAGTTGGGTTTTTTGATTTTTTAATGTTAACTTTTTATTCATATTTGCCAAATTTTAATTATCGATATTTAAGCAAAAGAGTATTACAACTAGAAAAGTTTGATAAATTTGAAAAGTGTTGAGGGCCGCAAAAAATCATGGCCACGAGTTTGATATGGCTGCTCTAGTGTAAAGCAATGTCGTGTGTGACTGTATCAATCATGATCGTAAGTGAACATTTACTCCTGCTCCCATCTCTAGTAAATGTATTCATTATCGTGGCAATTATCTTATTAGGCCATTATTACAATTCGGCGGTATAGCCGTTAGCGAAAGTGAACGATAATTCAACCTTTAATAGTTATCTTTTTCAAAGTAAGGATAAGTAGAAATTATGGCAACTTATGAAACTTATGCAACTTCAAATGACTAAACCTCACGATAAGTAACAGGTAGGATAATATTGTCTCACTTTTAATTCGTCCAATAAAGTCCTAACTTTAACTAACACCAAGTCATAATAATGGCCCTTAATAAGATAATAGAAATTTTTATGCAGAATCCAAAAGTTTTCTATATACATATTTTTTCTGTCTTCCGAATGTTTGAAGGTTGTAAAAACCGACAGATTGGTTGGTTTATTACAATCTTGAAAGCTCTTGGTAAAACACCTTTTTCTTTTACAGCTGGATTTTTTACAACTGGATTTTGGTTCTTTAACAACTGGATTTTTAAATTACTCCATGTAATCGACAGACGCGGTAGCCACTTGGCCAAAAACCAGCATTAGTGCCGTAACTTTTTTCTTTAAATGAAGAGGATTTTATTAATATTAAAAACATTTAATCAGTGTTTCATTTCAACTTAAGACTCTGAATCTAAGAAAAGCAGCTAATACATTTGTAAGTATGTCAGCTGCATTACTTTTTGAGCAACGCGAGCAAAATAATGGGCATTTCAGCTAAGTAGTAATTTGTTACGACTTAGATGCCAGTACAATTACTCAGTTTTTATTCGAGTGTTACAAAACCTTATAACAAACTTAACAATTCGCTTTAGATTGTAATATGTAGTTTAAAAAAGTAGTTTTCAATAAAAACACACTTGTATCTATTTTTTTTCACAGAATTAGTAAAGGAAATGAAAAAACGAAATATGTAGCTTTAGCACACAACATATGCAAAGTCCAATCTAAAAAAAAAACAATTTGAGTTTGAAAAATGTCTGCTTAAAAAGAGTTTTTTGGTATACAAATGGTAACATAAAAACCAGTATTTATTTTATACTTGCTAGTCAAGGCCAGAAAAAGTGATTTTTTTATTCAAAAATGGTAAGAATGTGCATTAGGGCGTTTTATTTTTTACAACGAAAAAGCATCACCTTTAAACTAACAGAATTTTATTCAAATTAAAATTTTTTTGACTTTAAGCTCAGGGGCATTTTTGCGAAAAATGCTAATTAAAAAAAAAAATTTAAAACAAAGACAAGTAAATCAACAAAATTTTCTCTTTCCAGCTAGTAAACATAAACATTGAAGTTACAATTGTTAATGAATTGTTAAGGAAACTGTAAAATTTATAAATTATTATACATGATAAAATTATTATTATTTCATGATGAGTAACGTTTTTCTTAATACTTCATAAGCGAGGAAAAGTTACTCAAAACTATATACTACTAATATTATTTAGGGTTTACATGCAATAATATCCAAGGATCAACGTCCATGGATACTTAAAAAAAATAAATTAAATAATCTTCATAGACACTGGACATTGTATCCTTTTAAATGTGAAAATATCGTCGCACATGGACATTTCTTTGGACTTTATTGCATACCACCTATTTATGACAGACGAATCCATTCATACTAAATATCGTGAAGGTTTTATTTAGTCAATAAACGTTTTTTTTCCAAGGACTTAATAGTTGTGTTCGATTATATACTACAAGTTACAACATTTACCATATATTACTACGTCAAAAGCGTTCGAGTACACACAGTGTTGCCAGAATATTTTCGAAGAAAATCATCATTTAAAAATCATAAATTTTTTATTCCGAAAATATTCAAAGCGAAGCTAAACAATGAAACTTCTATATGAAACTAAAACAAAAACGCGTTCTTAAAAGTTTGTATGATTTCCTTACATTTCCTTTTCTATGTAGGGAGTTAATACGATTCTTATATTTTTAAAAATTTGTGGAAAAGAATTAAATTCGGGAGCAATTCCAAAAAACATGTTTATATTAAAAATCACCATGACTGTAAGAATATATATAAGCGCGACAGAATCACTTCCACCTCGAAAATTGTCAATTTAACGAACAAATTTCCAAAATTATAAAAAAGCTAGGAAAAACTCGAAAAACCCTACTCAAGTATATATCGAAAATTCGGTAAAACATGTTAACATCAGAACAAAATCTTTGAGTTGGTTCGATATCACTAAAACCAATATGTACTTTTAGGATATTTTCGGTAAACCTTTTTTTAAATCACTAAAAATTGCAACAAATATATTTTAACCTCTATATTTTCACGAGTTTCCCAAAAACTTTAAAGATAGACAAATTTCGTTAATCTCGAAAAAGTCTAATTATATAAAATGGTATTGTCCAATAACATATGTATAAAATATGTAAAGTTTGTCTAAAGTAAAAGAAATGTTTTTGTTGCTTTAGTTTGATATATATATTACTAAAACCGCATCATTACAATGTGATTCGATACTTTGGAGCCACCCAAAAACTAAAGATATCAATGAAAAATAAAGCAAATTCCGAAAAATAGTTAACCAGGGTACACACTATCGAACATGTTTGCTCAAATTTTCGCATAAACGCGGAAAATGATTTTTTAAAACAATTTATATGACGCTACGAAATGGAACGTTGTCTTTCGTATATAACAATATTAGGGTGTGTGATGCATGATGTTAAAACAAAAGCATCCTAGGAGTTGTTAAATATTGTGAATAAATAAAAATATATTATTAACGAAGCGCGTTCAGTTTTCGTACTTTCCATGTTTTCCAGTAAATTTTTTTGGCACCCAACATGAATGAAAGTTTTCTCACTGTCATTCAAAGCTGATGAATTTTTGACAAGTTCGATAGTCTGTATCATGCATTATATTCAAAAGTCGCTAAAACGGAAAAGTGTTTACTTTATAATAACTATGCAAATTCGGAGAATAAAGAAAAATATTCCGAAATTCAAAATACTTTAGTCAGAGAAAGTTCACATAGTTAATTCAATGTAAGGCACAATGCACTACCATAAATTTTTATGTTAAAATCTATGGACAATTATATAAATTGGTTTAGATAATTAAAAAACGCAAGACTTTCAATAACTATTTAAAATATATTCAATTAAGTAAAAAAAAATCATCATGTTGGCAGAAAAAAATCATCTTTTGGGAAAGAAAATCATCAAATCATATTTAAGTTTAAAAATTATCAAAAATATGACAAAATCATCATTTTGGCAAGGCTGTGTACACATAAAAACAGTAAAAGTAGTAACGAATTTAGAGAAAAATTTAGGGTCCTTGCGTTTTTTTTGCAAAATACTTATTTTAGCGAATTCGTAAAGTTAAAACTGATTTTTGAACTATGGTTTGTTCGCCATATTTTCTTAGAATTCCAAGTAAAGTCCGATGTAATACATACACAATTTGATAAACAATTTTAGTCTGAGCAAATCATGACGCACTAATGTACATATTTTAAATCAAAGATTTATAAAGGAAATCATTACTGATAGTATGTATGTATGTATACACCTACATATAAAGCTTACAAAAAAAATAGAAGAAAAATATTGTCAAATTCTATGATACTTTTTAGTTTTATTCCCATAATAACAGGTACAAAATTCACAAACAATAACAACGAAATATTGCCGCAGCAGTGGGCGTATTTAAGGGCTAAAACAAAAACAGTCTTTAAAGGATTTAACAAACAAAAACTTTTTGGTTTTTTCATGTACTAAATAAATCCACAGGTTGTCACACCAAAGCAGGAACAACAAAGCCAATTCACCACAACAACAAGAGGATAATAAAATCATTCATCCAAACAGAATAGAACTGCATGTGTCAGTGTGTCATCAATATGAGGGTTTATGTGTGAAATAGTAGAAACACCTGAACCTGTATTACGTGCGCATCATTAAAGCCGGCAAATAGTATTCTACCTCCTGCAAAACATTATGACTATATTATTTGGACGGACAGACTGGCTGACTGGTTGATTTCGAGAAAGAGATTCAGTAAGTAATGACGATAACAATAATGATGGTTGACAAACAAAACGAAAGAAAAATACTTTTTTGAACACATTCTGCTGTCACTGCGTTGTAAATGAAGGCTATGCTTTAATGTGTGACACACGCGTGGCACGTGCACAACAAAGACATTGATGCAGAACAAGTTAATGTATTCAATACATAGTGGCTGTCATGTATTCTTTAACTGTTGCTGCTTATTCAATCCTCATCTTCACACAAACATGCACATGTACGGATAAGCTATCTTATATATCATAAATTTCAGTTGTTGCATCCCTGCCAACATTTTCTATCGAAACTGTCACTAAAACGTGACAGCAAAAAAGTGTAAAATCGCTGTCTTCTCATAAAAGTGTCACCTTTCGGGAAGAAACGAGCAATTTCATTTTGGGTGACCAATTGTTGTCATTTAGAAGTTTAAGAAAAGTAACATCTGGAAGTTCTGCAGAAGTAACGAAATCTAAACGCACTTCAGTTGAAATTCATCGAATATATTATCACTTTCTGATCAAAATAGTTTCTAAATTCTGAATAAAATGAACTTTTTTTACTGCTTAAATACAAAAGCATTTAATGACATATTAAATGCCATCCACACAGGCGTGCTTGATAAATTCATATTTTGAATTTATAATTTTAACTTCCAAATGTTGACAGGGATGCATTGCAACGTTCTTTTCTTCTTAATATACAAAAGGTGTCTTTAAAAAAGAACCTGCATGTGACAAAATTGCATTAATATGCATCTAATGTCACCAGTTCCTTAACTTAAGAAAATGCAAAACTAGTTCTTAGACATGATTTTAGCGTTTTGTTTTCTTCTTGTTGATTTTCACTTATGACCGTTTTAATTTTTTTTCTAGTTTAACTCATTGTACAATTTTTTTCTTCTTTTCAGTTCCAGCTTTTTTCCTTAACTGCAAGTTCTTTTTAGTATGACTTCAGCACCTTTTTCTTACGGCACTCCGGGGCTTTGCTTTTTCCCAACCATTTGCTATTAATTAAGTCAAAGTTTTAAAACGTTGAGGAAAGTAAACAAAATGAAACAAGAAAAAATTAAGAAACAAAAACTTCAGACTAAAGCAGAGTCATGAAAAATGTTTGATATCAAGCGAAATAAGAGATAAATGTTGCAAAAGGATGCCTTTTAGAGGGAAGTGTTTGAGAAGTAAAATATGTATAAAAAACATTGAAATAATGTGGGAAAGAAATGTTATAAATATTAGTGGAGTTGCCGCAGTTAAAAAAATAATAGTATAATAAAAAATATTCGTTTTAGCACACACAAACAATATATCAAGTCAAAAATTTTGTTTGTTCCTTGATACAAATATTAGTCACTGAATTGTGATTTGTTCAACTTTTCTCGATTTTTAATTGTTCACAAAAACAGATACATAGATATTAGCGAATAATGTCCATGGACATTATTTCCACATAAAAAAGAAAATGAAAATTGTTTCATTAGTTAAAAAAGTTTCATAATTAAAATGAAATTTTTCGTTCACATGCGTGTATAACCAAGCGCTACCAGGCGGGTTTTTATATTTATTTAATCCTTTTTATATTTATTTAATTTAATTTAACATTTTTAATACCTGAAATTTACTTACTTTAATTTTACTTCCTATAAATAAATTTGTAAATGTTTGTATTGAACTCTGCATCTCATGTTTGTAAGCCAACACCTTTACTGCTACAGTCATATCACCATTTAAAATCAATAGTAGAAGATCAATATATATGTGCATGAAATGACTTTGGAGTACAAGCAAAAATAGACAAGAATTATGTTCAATAGCACCATTTTATTGAAAAAAATATGAATTTCAATTACATTCGTCATTAATTTAATACTTCGTTGTATGTATTTCGTTCGGGAAGTCCGCGTTCGTATCTCAGCCATGTAATTTTTTTTTAATATATATATAAATTTTATTTTTTTTTCTTTTGAAATAGTTCTGTTATTAATATAGCGGAATTCGTTATCACAGGAAATTTGAAAAAAAAAATATTGAATACCGGGATTTTTGTTATCAAAAACGAAACTTATTTTTTTGTGTAAGTGAGAAAGAATTGAAAGGGCATAAAAATTTCGTGCTTCAATTGACAATTTCACGAATTTTTAATTTCAATTTATTCGTACTTAAATTTTATTTCCACTAAAAGTAAAAGGAAATTTACTCTAACGTAGAATGAAAATATATTGTATTGTTTTTTCATTGTGTTATTATGATTGAATAAAACACAAAATGTATAAAATGTGCCTGAACATAGTTTCATACCGTTTATGTAATTTTTCATTGCTGATATGCAATGTTTCATACCATGAATGACAGATTTCGTTATATTAAAGTATTTGGAGGGTATGAATCAAAAATAAAAATTGAAGTCGAAAAATAAGGGAACTACGTGATATATACGTACCATATATTTACATATTAGCCTGTCTCTTATGTATTTCAAGGAAAACATTTGCTTCTTTTTTTAACATTAACCCGTGCCGACTTGCGTTTAAATGAAGTTCATATAAATTGAGATATGACATGACGAAATATGTTAAATTTGCAACTTTTGTATGGTTTTCTTTATTATTAAGACGATGTAATTTGTTTCTTAAATCATAGTTCTCCAACTACGGAGTTATAAGCAATGAATCACGAACGCATTTATAACTCCAAAATTATGGGACAGTCTAATGGACGTCCGTACTAACGTTCAGCGGACCGAAGATGTCGAAAAACATCGTTCAGCATGGCAACTCTGAATTCAACGTACAACAATGGAAATTATTATTTTTTTTGCCACTTAATGTAACTGACAGTACTTCGAACAAAGTGTTTTAAAGAAAACACCAAATAATTATTTACACACATGCATGTGTACATATTGTTTACGTACATATGTACATACATATATCTCTATGTATGTATGTACTTATATGTGTATCGGATTTACGAGATATGTTTTAGAAGAATGTCCAAAGTGATTTTTATTAGAAAGAATGACATGAGACACTATTTGAAGGAACAATGCAAAAGTTTACGTTAATTAATGCAAACATAAACGCAGAACATAGCAACGTCGTTTTCAGTGGCCACAGCACCCGCTAATCAGTATTCATGTGTATCTCATGTATTTCACCACTTTTGAGTTCATTTGTTCTTGTCGATCTGCAATGTTCACCTCAAATATATATATATATATATATATATATATATATATATATATATATATATATATATATATATATATATATATATATATATATATATATATATATATATATATATATATATATATATATATATATATATATATATATATATATATATATATATATATATATATATATATATATATATATATATATATATATATATATATATATATATATATATATATATATATATATATATATATATATATATATATATATATATATATACATATATATATATATATATACTTCAAGCTTCATTTTAAAGTATACCATGTACTTCTATGTGCTAAATTTTCATATATATTTGAAGATACAAATTAACTTATTGTGGGTTTATAATAGTTAAGCACATGCAATAAATCCAAACTCAAATTTTTGTATAATAAACGTTTTTGAATACAACTTATTAGCTTATTAAGCTCTTTTAAGTTTTTATGAATAAGACTGTATACATATATTTAAAGAAAGTAACTTATGAAATTTCCTTCGTACTCTTTACCTTTCAGCTACATTTTGTAGAAGCTCATAAGCCTTGAACCTCCTTTGATCTAGACTGATTGCTAGAAGCTCTGTTTATGTATTTTTTTCGCAACCATGACCTTAAATCTTGGGTAGGAAATAATGTGTGCGAGTAAACAAGTAATTATATTTTGCCATACATTTGCAAAGACTAGCTCACAAAGGAACATTAAAATGAATGCACATTGCTCACTGAGGTTTAAAACAGCTACGTGTATGTATTTATGTATCTACAAATTTTACAATTTATCATTTAATAACATTTATCACATAATACAGCGTAGCTTTGGTTATATATGATGACGTTCCTGTTTCAATTGTTTCCAATTGATGGATTCTGGCATCGTTTTAAGAATCTATTCTATGCGAGATAGACTCCTTAATAAATTTGTACAGCTGCATTTATCTCTTTGTGCTGATACTGACGTTGTACTTTTCTTTTGATAATGTTATAATAAATATTATTGGCTGTTGAGTTTTTTCCTAAAATATTTGAAACTTTATTTTGTTAAGTTGCGAACGGAAATAAAATACAGAAAATTTTATTAAACTTTTGTGTACATAGATACGAACATAATGAAACTCCTTTGAATGAAAGAAACTTTTTAACTTGAAATACCAACATTTTTGCTACAACAACAACCAGTCACAAATACATAGATACCAAACGGAAATACGTAAAATATGAAAATAGTCATTTCTATTTTTAAGGAAAAAGAACATAAGAGTCAAAGAATTTTATTATAGTGTGCATATTGCGGCATGTTGTGGAGAGTAACGAAAGGTATTTTTTATCATAAGAATCTTTCCTAAGAAGCTGTTTGAAAAAGACATTCTAACTTACATAAAATATGGTCGTGGTAATTAGCAGAGCTCCAAATAACCAAATTTTCATTTATACAGCATCGATTTGTGGTTGCATATTTTCCTTATTTTAGTCTAAAATGCATATTTTTTTCATACTTTAAGCAATAAATGCATATTTTCGGAGTTTTTGTTCATAATTGATATTACTTAATGCGTTTTTTTTAGAAAAAACAAAAAGATTCTGTCAGTCAAATTCGATTGCCTTCAGTTTTTTTTAAGATTTTAGCCCCAGTTACTGAATATCATTTTGTTATCATAGTTAGTCTGTTACATTAGGCAACACAAACTTAATACACTGACTTGCCATTATTGATTTGTAAAAAGAAACAAAAATTATATAAATTTCTGATTTGATACCGGTAATAGAAAACTAATAAAATACATAGAAAATAGATGGACTCCTACAAACACTCATACTCGCACATTCATTTACAAAAGTAATGAAAATATTTTTCATTTTTTACCATTATGAAATTATGAGAAGAATAGAACCAAAAAGTTTGTTTTTTTTTTCTAAAGTTACAATAATGATATTTTCCAAATTATAGTGAAAAATAATAGAAGAATGAAGGAAGGAATATGGTCATAAGGGAAAGAAGGCATAAAGCATTTAAGTTCAATGAATTTTCGTATAAAGAAGGCAAAATTTAAAAATAACATTCAATTAGTGTAACAAATTTTAATCAAGAAAAAGCATCTACCGTTAATAAAAATAAATCTAAAGAAATGAAAAGGAAAAAGCTGACATGATTATCAAGCCAAATACTCTTTGGACAATACTCTGGAGATGTGCTAATGACATTGGAATTTTTGATTAAAATCTTCTTTTAATTAGATTTTATTGCAAACAAGACAATGGCAATGTTGCCGATGAAACTGATGACTGTAGCATAAGAACACAAAATGGCAGAATGCTAAAAATAATGATGAGACATGGCTGATGGCTGCATTACAATTCACTAAGACGTTAACACAAAAATAAAAACAATCACCTGTAGTATTATTGTTTATATTCAACTCTAGGAGAAGAGCAATCAAGTGAAAAACCAAGTTTCATGACCATTTCCGTTTTTAATTAATTTCTTACATCCTTTAGAGCCCAACAAGTTCTCGTACGTTTTGAAAGAAACAAAACACTCAAACCAAATTGAAGTTTAATGCTAAATACAAAAGCAAAAACTTTGACAATTATTTGAATATTAGAAAATAAAACTTTTAGGTTTGAAAATTAAAAATATTGTCATTCATTTAAAAAGCACTACAACTATTTATTCACAAGAAAACATACAAAAAAATAAAATTGCAAAAATATTTTTCTTTTTGTATGAAAGTAAACTTTCTTTATTATATTTTTTACTGTATGTTTAACAAAATGATGAAACTAAAAGAAAGTCATTTACTTAAATTACAAAGTTTATTCTGGCAACCACTCCTTTTGCCACTTTTTCAACACATTTCGACTTGGTCTACTTTTAGCAGTCAAGTTCTTCTTAAAACTTTTATCTTTAACGTTGCGGTGGTGTCCTTCTTTCAAAATGTCTTTTTATTTCGTTTTACTTTTCGTATTTTTCTAAATTATGAAACTATAAGAAAAAATATAGAATTACTTTTCAATTTTCTTAAAACTGAGAGTAAATAAACAACCAAAAGTTATCAAATTTGTTATCTTCCCAAAGATGACGAACCAAAATATGACTTTACAACTAGAATCTCAGATACATGAAACCACAAGTAAGGATATGATATAAAATTGAAACTAACAAATCAACAAACTTGAATGGTTTAACAATTTTTGACATTTCGCATAGAGCATAAAAAAGTTGCAACGGATTGCAAACAATATCTATTTATGTTTACACAAACGAAAAAGAAAAGAAAGTTTTTAATATCAGCATTATAATCTCAGATGTTACTTTGTCTTCTTAAATTTTCTTTTTACTTAAGAACTGCTTTTAATTTTTAGTTTATAGTATAACAATGAGTATATTGCAACTTTATTTAAAAAAATTTATTAAGAATCAACATAATTATGCTTTGCAAATCTCCTAAAACCCTGTTGGCGCATTTAAATTGAGCATAAAGTACGTTTAAAACTTTAGTTAATGAACTGACTCAAATATCCAGCAACTTGTATGGTTTTGCAACACCTAAACATACATAATTCTAACTCTGAATGGAATTAAGAACGTGCAACACACATCGCAATCACTTGAATCCTTTTAATGCTCTTCAGGATGTGCCTGATTATTATGAATAAGGTTTCAGTTTTCTTTTCAATTGCATTTCTTGGAGTTTATTTTCTTTTTCAAGAAAGCAATGGTTAAAACTTTAAGGTTTTTTTGCACTTACCTCATTTTTACATACACACTAGCTAAAACCCGTATGCTTTGATACACCATATCCTCTATGCGATTAAAAGAAAACTTTTAGTTTTCAACCTTTTTTAATTTGGTTTATTTAAATTTAATTATTTTAAACTATTACGCTAATAGAATAAAATCTTACAGGTTTTGGCTTTCAAGATATTCTAAAATAAATGCTGCTGCCATATGGGAAGTGTCACGAAGACATGAGAGATTAAGAAATTAATAGTCTATTGATCCTTCCACACCATCGCAAAAATATCGATATATCGATATTTTTGCCCATCCCTATACGGAACCCTAAAAACCAACGACAATATACAAAAACAAAATCTTATGCGTTTCATACAACTCTCTCAATTCAAAGCAGCAAAAGTAAATTATGTATTATTGCTGTTCTCATTCCTTTGTGAAAAACAAATTGAAAAACAAATCCATGTTTCGTTCATTTAGTTCAGTTAAGGTTATACAAATGTATGTATGCATATTTATATGGCTATAACTTCCAAAAATGCTCAACTGATTTGAATCACATACAGATTATGTCCATGTGCAAATAAATATCTTTAAAATTGCTTATATATATTTAACCTTATTCGGCCGGAACGACTCATAAAGAGTTAAGAAATAAGAAATTATATAAATATGAAGTGTGCCATCATCGTACTAAAAAGTATATCTTTTTTTTAATACTAACAAAAAAATTATAAAAAATTTTTTTCAAAAGTTCTTTGATTAAAGTTAACAAGAAGCAAAAACATAGAACCCCCTGAGTCTATCACCCTCCCATTATGGTCTAATCTAAAAACACATTTAATGACTTGTTTAACACAATTAGGGTTTGCACAGCGATTATAATCGTAGTCGAATCCATTAATCGCTCGATTACGATTAAAAATTTTGCCATTTTGCAAGCAAAGAATTTATGTATACCTTCGCCAATGAGCTTTTTTTATAATCAAAAATCCATTTAAACTGTTTCAATTTGCAAGTTAAACTCATAAAAAATTTTAGTCTAAAGTTTAAGTATAAAATATATAAAAATATAAAATACATATTGTCCAAACGTTCAGAGCATATTGCAATCAAATGAAACTGCTTATAGTCTAAGATCCCACGTACGAAAAAGTTCTACCATCTGTGAACCGTGTAAAACATCTTTTGTTTCACTCATAAAACGACCTACCTAATACAATAATATCTGGCTATCCTTAATTAAAGGTGTTGTGGCCAACTTGTTTTTAACTTTGCACTCATTTGGTAACCAAACAAAGTCACTCCGTATGGAATGAAAATAACGTCGGTTTGTCAATTTTTTCCGGTCACTTCTAAAGAGTTTCCATATTTTAAGTATGTAGATGGGTTGATACTAGGGTATTCATTCGGTTAACTGTTAATCGGTTAACCGGTTACTTACTACCCGATTAATAGATCGGTTAATTTAAAATTGCCTATTTTCGATTAACGGTTAAACCGGTTAATTTCAGACGATTAACCGATTATCCGACGTAACAAAATTTTTCATATTTTGTAGTATTATAAAATATCTTTTGTGTGTTTAATTATTTGTTTCGTCTCATATCCAAAAGGTTAGAAATTATTTTTCATACAAAAAAAGAAGTTTGTTCAGTGATCTTAGCATAAGTAAAACTTTAAAACCTTTGGACGTGGCTATAAAAGAGCTCAGTAAAAACTCTGCTACTCTAATTGAAGTTGAGTGAAGTACTTAGTTTTTGTTTAATAGTTTAATAAAAACCAATAATACTACTGCCAACGATTTAACTTAAAATCTAAGGATTACATTTAATAAGAGACGAATTCAATTAGTTTATACCTCCACTCAGGAATATTTCGTTCAACAGTGTTTTAAAATACAGTACAAAAACGGAAACTAAGGAATTCGAAAATAAACTTTTTTGAAGAATGTTGGGTGCTGATCTCTGCCGTATGAGTCAGATGATCTCCTGAACACAGAAGAAACTATCAATAGTAATACAAAAATCGTTTAAAAGAATTAACCGAAACAATTAGAAGTGTTAAGAAATTAAAAAAATAAAACAGGACATAATGGAAGATTTTATATGTTTAAAGAAATCAAGGACAAGGACTGAGAAACTAGATATTCTGTACTGCTTTAGATTTCTTCAACATTTACGATAATTTAAAGGATTTTTTCAAGTCAAGTTTTATCAAAACTAAAGAAAAGAATCGCTTAAATCCTGAAAATTTAACCCAAATTATCTTTCTGAAAGATTGTTTTAGAAGATCTCCTTAAACTATTGAAATAACTAATAAAATGATTTCACAAACTTGTTAATTTTTTAATTAATACGTATTATGATTGTGCTTTTGCTTGATTTATTAGTTCAAGAATTGTTAGGTTTGTTATGTTCTCGTTTTTTTTACTAATAAACTCAAAATAATAAATAATTTATGAATTTTGTTGTTGAAATTACTTTATTTACGAAAAAAAAACTTTATTAATCAGTTAAGCGATTGATACCGAAATCAACCGGTCATTAACCGATTAAGCCAAAACCTCGATTAATTAATCAAGCGATTAGCCGATTAAATGAAAAGTCCGATTAAATGAATAACCTAGTTGATATCATAAATTTTCTTAGAGATACATATGTATACATAATGCTTATTTGCTGCAACGTCGTAATATCTCAAAAATTGCATTACGGTTGACAAAGATATTTTTCTTTCGGTAGGTGCGTGCAGTTTGTCTTATCTTGAGACCTCGCCAGAAGATATAAAAATATATGTACATATATAATGGAATCGATAAAAATGCAACGTCAAATAAAAAATTAAATAAGAAAAATAAGACTTTGACTCTTTAATAGAAATATATTTCATTCTAGAAAAACTTTCCTATCAAGAGAGATATTTCCCATAGTATTGTTTTTGATTCTCATAAGTTATGATTTACGAACTTTATTTTACATGCTTAACAATTTTCTCTAAATAAAAATTATTTTTATTGAAAAATTAAATTAAAACACAAACGAACTCATGTCAAAATAATAAAATTTTTGAGGATTAAACCAGTGGTGGCCATTCTCTCAATTTCCTATACTCGCGAGTATAGGCTGTTTTTTACCATCAACACACGTACACTGTGTGTGAGATACACAGCCGCGAGATATTTAGCCGCGAAGCACATACACAAACAAAGAATAAGATGGTGTATGTATGGCCACCACTGGATTAAACCTACAAAGTTCGACTAAAACTCATAACGTAATTTATTTTTGTTCTAATAAAAATTGTGATAACATATTTTCTTGCTTAATCTCGATTAACCGATAATTGCGATTAATCGCATATTTTATAATCGTAATCGCTATTATGAAAATCTGCCATTATGTATTTACAAACCCTAATCAAATTTAGTTTCTAAAATCGTTCATTCATACTTACGTATGTATATGTATGCATACACGTGTGTATGTTTCTTTTGGCTTTGTATTGTATACATAAATTGAGCTTAAACACAAATTTATTAAATATGTACGACCTTTGTTTAGAACAAATTTTGCAAAACACTTCCCTGTCTCCTTGATCTCACTCGAACCATTTACTAGAATTAAGTTTTACGTATACAAGTTTTTTGGTTTACCTTTTGGATTTAATTTTATTTTTCATTCATCCAAATAATCTGTATAGGACAAAACCCTTGTAAGACTTTCGACCAAGAGTGTGTGTATGTGTTCTTGTTTATGTATATGTACAAATATATTTAAAATGTAATTAACTTTGTGTGTACCAAAGCTTTTCATATCCGGATATTGTTGAAATTAAAAATTTGGATTAATTTAAACTAAACTTTAGTTTTATGAAATATTTGTGAAAACAATTTGTTTAGATTTAAGGTAACATTTGAAATAAAACTTTTTCCAATGCAATCATTTGCTTTTAAAACCCAGTATAATATTTGAAACATATTATACAAATTCATAACAAATATTTATTTAAATTACATTTCTAATTTTGCAATATTCGCCAACAAAAAGTGTTGTTATCAACATGCTTTAAACTACTATTATAAAATCTCTCGGTAGTAGTGAAGTTATAAAAAGGACAAAATATTTAAATTCACAAGAAACAAAAAAGAATTTCGAATTTGAAAATATGAAGCACATGCTTTTGCAATGGCAGCCATAAACAAATGCCACTTTTACACTCAACAAAAACACACAAAAATAGTGCCGGAAGCGGAAACGACTAAATATAGTTGTAGTAGATGCAAACAGCAGGGTAAATGTTGATGTACCACCCCAAGTGTTTCATACAAAAATTGTTGCATATTTTCTTTGAACAAAAATATAAAAACAAAAGGACAAAAAATAAATAAACAAACTATATAAATTATTGTAGTTAAAGTAAATGAAAACGATGATTTATAGTTACCAAATACATATTGGCCAAACGCTCTCAGTCCATTGTGCGGAGAAGAAAGCGAAAATTGTGTTTTGTTCGGAAGAAATGCATTTCTGTTTAAAAAAAACACATACATATAACGGAAATTATGGTGTACATAAAATCCTGTCGTACAATTTGGTTACTGATATCGGTCATTACAGCAGACATGAGACCCTCATAGGCTAAAAATTAATCCTAGAGGAAAAAGAATCTGTCACAAGACAAGTCACATGACTGGTTCCAAAAGACTAGCAACCATTTTTACTTTTGGAACTTTATATGACAGGGATCTTTCACTTTTACAAGATATTCTCATTGGAGGGGCTCAACTCGCATAATTACGATACTCAGTGATGGGTTTAAGGTACTTTAAACAAATATTTTTGATTTTTTGAAAAATTGCTTGTACAGTGAGGATATTTTGTTACCACTTTTGTTCTATTTAAGTGAAGTATTCTCAGTTCACTGCTCAGCACTCTGGAATATATTGTACCAAGTACTGGATTGTTATATTAACAAGTTGCAGAACAAGCTTGTTTACCTCGTATAAAATGCAAAGTAGAACTTACAGCTGAAAATGGACAATGATGTAGGAGATTTTTAAGAAGAGGCTACAAAGTAAATTAGCAATGCCACCAGTCTTCGAAAGCTATTAGAAAACATGATAAAGCCATGAATAGAATGGGAGAATAGATCGAAACCGCAAAAACTAGAGACTGACTTGATATTGGATCTTAATGAAAGATTTGATGGTTCGGTAATGAAACATAGTTTTAATTCACAATGCTTGATCCTTGATACAAACAACGAATATTTTAAAATTGTGTTTTGTTTATTTTACTTTCAATTTAAATTTAGCGAGCGTATCGGTATCGTTGTGGTAGATACTTTTTTCAGTAACGTTACCGTATCGACAAAAAGGTGAATCGATACATTCCTGGCTTTTAAAACAACCATGTTTCAATTTTCAAACATATCAAAGAATTTCTACTTTTCCAAATCAAATTCAGAATTTTTAATATCAAGTTCAGGTTTTCAAATTTAGCAATTATTAATAAAAAAGTGAGCAAATAAATAAAAGTTAATATATATATATATATATAAAGATATATATATATATATATATATATATATATATATATATATATATATATATATATATATATATATATATATATATATATATATATATATATATATATATATATATATATATATCTTTATATATATATATATATATATATATATATATATATATATATATATATATATATATATATATATATATATATATATATATATATATATATATATATATATATATATATATATATATATATATATATATATATATATATATCTGTGGACTTTTGACAAAATCACTTAAGTTGACTTAAGAAATTTCTCATTTTTAGTAACATTAGAGATTTTTAAGTCGAGTCTTTTGGACTAATCGCAATGTTTGTATGATAGTTAATAACAAAAATATCAATGAATTAAAATTATAGCTCATTCCGATGTTTCTTAATTTGCGACTGATCAACAAAGAATTTCAAATATGTCGAAAAACAAAAAATCTCAATATGAAACTGTAATCAAAATCATTTAGCTATAATTAATTTTCGCTTTTATTAAAACGGATACACAAAAAGTTTTGTTCAGCATTTTAACACTATTATGGCTTTCCTGAAAATTGTTTAAATTACACTTGAATTATTTTGTCAAACGTCCACAGATATGAATTGAATTAACAAAAAATAGCATAAGGGAATCTTCAAATATTACGTAATGCTTTAAGGCGCCTGGGGGTAAAAATTTTCTAAGGAGTTGATAATTGTTACGTAATATGTGAATAGCCGCTAACTTTAATTACATAAAAAGGTTGTTCACATAACAGCAAAAAATAAACCAAATTTTGATGATATCAATGTTCGTAACCGATACGTATAACGGTATTGGTAAACTAAAAGAAAACACTCATTCTAAATTTAAGTTTTTCTTCTTAATTTTAATAAAATTCGTGCCAAAAAAATGTAATAGGAATAATCCTAAATTACACTCAAAATAAGAAAGAACGAGACTATTTCGAAAATAAATCATCCTGGAATTATTGAATCAAGTATGAAAAGCTTCAAAGTCATTTTATATTTTTGTTTACTTTGTGAAGTCGATATTTAAGTGTTGATGTTGCTTACGTAGTAAAGGCATTGGCTTATAAACATGCGATGAATTGAAAAACCTAAGCTTGAGATTTAAAAAAATCCAATTAATACAAAGGGACATTAAAATAAGTTGAAACATTAATTAAAAGAAAGAATACAAAGTTTTAATCAAATCTATTCTAGGACTAATAAAAGGAATAAATATATGCTGTCTGATGCCACTTGGAAATCTTAGTTCAAGAATGGTTGGCTTAATTCAAGGCAGAAACTGGAACTGCCTTGAATTTAGTGAATGGTTATATGTGGATGTATAATACACGTCCATCAAGCCGCTAGTCCACAGCGTCCCATTTCTCCTGCCTTCAATCAAGCCTTTTTTCATCTAAAATAAACCCCGACCAGACTTATTAATGGCTAAAATTGAGAACTTAGCGCTTGACGTGTTCGTTCTGGAATGGTTTAAGAAATTTCATACTTACTTTTGATACTGCTGTGGCTTGCTTTACGGATGACTTGATTTTTTCTTTTGATTAGAGCGCTATCGGCACTAAAAATGAAAGTTTTAAAACTTAATCTAGAAACTTTTCGCACGTAAAAGCAACAAAGTCTTTGCGATATTTATTACGTTATGTATAAAAAATATTTCCATTATCTGAAAATTACACCTCTGGAGTATTATTTAGCATAAAATAATTTCAATACAATAATGTTTTTATAATGAATGCGCATGAAAGTTTTTCAAATTCTCGTAGTTGGAACAAAGAAGGTAAATACGAACTGAAGTAAAAAGTAATTTAAGTTTAAAAACAAATCACCATGGTTTTATTTAAAACACGTCTATTAAAGAATTTTTAAAAGAAATTCTTCCGATAAAAGAAAAATTCTTCATCAAATTGCTTATATTGAGCATTTCTTAATGGAAATTGCATTTCTATTAAAATTTTAAATTTCCCCAGCTCGTATTAGGTTTTGTACCAACTCAAAATATTTATGAAACGTTTCATAGAGAAAAAGACTTTCGGTAGGGTTTTAAATAATCTCTATAAATGCTTTTAAGTTCTTTCACTTTGTGCACTTGCTTGTGTCCTAAAAATAGCAAAAATAGCAAACAGGTTGTTGGTGTTTGCATTGTTTTGGTTGCATGATTTCCACCGAAATGGTGGCAAATTCTTCCTAGTGGGTTTCATACTTCTGTTTTATTTTAAGTACAAGCGAAAACCACACTTAAAATAAAATAAGGTAAAGCTTTCTTTTTTTAAAAGAACAATATAAAAAATTTGTAATTAAATTCTAAAACATTTTATGTTGTTTCACAGGGAATCTGTAGTGAGGATGAAAGAAAAAAAAAAGGAAAGGAGAAAACCCGACTTTTAAGGAAATATTGCCTGTCACAAATTTATTTATTACATTGAACGTGCAAAGTCATAAACAGACCGCAGTGAAACAATGTGAAATAGCAATTAATGTACACTGAAAGAAAAGTATAATAAAATCTTCTTATTTCTAACATGAGTGGTCTTTTATTTATTATTGTTCAATGTATCAAATAAGTGAAGCACAAAAGTAAATAAATTACAAACATTTTTTTTAATTAGAGCGATTATTAACGAGCGGTACAACTTAAATGAATTTTGAATGTGTTTTCTCGAACTTTGCCGATAAAGAAATGTATTATCCAAAAACTAAATGGATTTATTGGTTACAACTTTTACAGACTAAAGTTTTACAAATTTTTCTAACCCATTTCGCAGATATGGTCAAATGATTTGCTTCAGAGCACACACTTTCTTCTCAAAACTAAGAGTAAATGACGGATGCTTATGGATGGCTATCAACTAACAGCCTACATTTTATCAAAAGCCATTTTATGAGGGGAAAAATTTATACCTCTTTATACCACTCAACATAAAGGAAAAAGTTTACTAATTGCCATAATTAGCGCTTATTATTTTGCTTTTGTTGCGGTGTAAGAAAGCGGATACAAGTTAATCGTTAAATTGACCCAATTATACATACAACTCATGAAGCAACTCCGCAAGACAAACATAAACATTAAATTAAAATGTATAAATTAACAAAAGAATAGAAAACATAATGCTATGAAATGAACGCAAAAAAAAGAAAAAAATAAAGTAATGACACCCGTTCTCAGGATCTGGTTGGTATAAGTACATTCATATAAACATGCAATACAACATTTTCTTCAACTCTACAAAAAATACAAGAATTCTTGTTTTCTTTAATTGCCTGTGGCCAACATACTCGTATAGGAAACATGTGTAGAGAAATGAGTGAAAACTTTACTTTGTTCTTTATTCCACCCGACTCCATCCCAATAGTAACCCTTTTTAATTCGTTACATGAGATTTAGAGCTTTAACTTCCCCCCTCAACAAAGTTCTTGGTTCTTTGCAATCTTTTTCCTTTTTGATAAACATAACAACACATAAATATCAACATAACCTAAGGTTATTCGAAAACAATTTGTCACTCTGTATGTGTATGTATATGTATACATGTGTGTAGTACAATATAAAAGCACACTCATACATATATATATATATATATATATATATATATATATATATATATATATATATATATATATATATATATATATATATATACACAAATACCTACATTTATTTATCTTTGGAACATAAGATTACACACACAAATATACGATTACAACAACCTTGAACCATCTTAAATCAACAGAAATTTAATAGATTTTTTTATATCTTTTATACTTTTAGTTTGTAGTTTTCTTTTTTTATTATCTTTTTTAATTTCATATTATTATTATTTTTTTATTTGTCTGTTCGTTTATTAATTCATCCTTGCAAATGTACTCCCTTCATACACACAAACACACGTACGCACATACGAGTATTATAACGTCTGTAAAAATATTAGAAAACCGTAAATCGTGACAGAGTGTTGTTTTGTTTATCATATAAATGCAGAATTACCTTGAAATTGTTTTCTTTCGCCTCAAAGTATCTGTTGAATTTAGGTTGGTTACATAATTTCTCTGTTTCTTTATTCAAAACTATTTTGCTTTTAGGTTTTATGAAATTGTAATTTATTTTTTAGCTTTAGCTATTTTACACATCTTTACAATACATCGCGTTCCGGAATATGTTTAGCCATTAACGACTGACTACATATGTCGTGCAGACTTTAAATATATAATTAGAATTTTTGTCAGCTCTATATACCGTTATGTTAATAATGAAGCCACTTGTAGGGCATATATGAGCATAACTTGAAAAGACCACGCTCTATTCAGTTAAGTAAAAAATCCTAAATTCGACAACAAAATAATCGTTAAGCCGTACAAACATTATTTCTAAATTTGGACAGTAGTTTTAAATAAAATATAGATACAACAACGGTCCAGTTTTTCGTCCAGTAGCAGTAGCTATATATTTTCCAAAAGAATTGAACCCTTTTTCATTGAAATTGGTGTACAACTTATGATTTTATTCATAATTTAGTGACAGAACTGATTTGATAGAATCTTAATTTCCATACAACAGTAGCAAACACAAACACAAATTCAGAAATGACTGTTTTATTATGAATAAAATCAAAAGTTTTGCACCAATTTCAATAAAAAAAGTCTCAATTCCTTTGGAACATCTTAATCAGAAATAAGCTCTTTGTTGTATTTTTATTTTTTATGTATTCTTAAAAACAAAAAATTCAAAATTTCTTATAAAATTTTTATTTTTTTGGTTTAAACTTGTATGATATCTCTGAAAGTACTGAACAAATTTAGAAACAATGTTTGCACGGCCTGAAGATTATATTGTTTTCCAATTTCGGTTTTTTTTCTTTACTGACCCCTCCTCAAGTTATCCTCAAGTTGTTTCTTTAGTTATTTGAAACGATGAATGCGAATCTGCACTCCGTTTTTTCCATCAGCTCTAGTTTTTGCGATATAGCGTTATGTAAAAAATAAAGTCACTTTCACCATATATTGTGGTGAAAGTGACTTTATTTTTTACATAACGCTATATCGCAAAAACTAGAGCTGATGGAAAAAACGGAGTGCAGATTCGCATTCATCGTTTCAAATAACTAAAGAAACAACTTTCATTTCTAGCAAAGGAAAAAGTTTTTCGAAATTTGTAAACGTGTGTGATTATTCGAAATTTTTTAACTTTGAAAGTTCACTGTTATCGCAGTTTGCAGGCACGTATCCAAGGTGAAGGAAAATTATTTTACCTGCTCCTCCCTTGAAAGCTATCAAAATTGTACTATTACTTCTACGGTTTTTAAGGAAATTACGGTTCTATGTCAATAGGGGACGATTTAACTTTTAAAAACTAAAACGTTTCTCTGCAAACGTTAAATTAAGCTTTAAAAAAATGCTGCTGCCATAGGAGAGAGGACACGGTGGTAAAAAATAATTAAGTATTAATTTTCCTATATCTTCACAAAAATGGGGTGCCGAAGCACAATGGGTCAGGCTAGGATTATTTCTATAGAGTAAATTTCTATAGAGTTTCTAAAAGAATAGTATGTTTTACTTAGAAGTTCCCCCCTCCCCCTTATCCACCCCAAAAAGCTCAAGTTGGATCCGCGCCTGATTATTACAAACTACTTTGTGGGGGGTTGTAAGTCTCCACTCCTCTTCTACAAGCAGGCTTTTGTTAAAAATCCAAAATTATTCTCAGTTTAACCTCCAAAAATTTTGAGAGCCTTGGTGATTCTTTAGATACGGGAGAATAAATAATTGTTTTGTATGGGGGATATCAGTCTTCCTCCTCCTATACCTCAATTATTTTGCAATAAATTGTACTTTATTCCAAGAGCTACCTACATTAAATTTAAAGAGCCTCGCTATTATAGTTCTGTAGATATATATATATTAAAGTTATTAACTACTTTGTAGGGGTGGTACCCATATTCCACTTCCTATACCACCAAAATTTTTTTTCAAACTTTCACTTTGCTCTAAAAGTTACCGAAATCAAGTTTAGAGAGCTTCACTATTGTAGTTCTGCAGATATAGGAAAATTAAAATTACTTCATATGAGGGTACCCATCTCCCTCTCCTATACCGCAAAGATTTTGTTGTGTTTTGCACTTTATTGTAACAGTGACCCACATAAAATTTAGAGAGTATCACTAGTGTAATGTGCAGATATATGGAAACTAAAAATGGATTTGTGTGGGGAATACTCTTTAACAAAAATATGCCTATTTGAATTTCTCAACCGTCAGTACGACTGTTTCAAACTTTCCACACGATCCGTCTTACCGTTTAGATTCCTATTAGGATTAAACAAAAAACCCGCAACAGCGCCACCTATTAAGAATTTTTTCGACTTTCTTTTTCCCTAAACCTTCGCGTAGCAATTACGAACAAACCCGCAGAAATAAGTATTCAATTTGGTCCAACCGTTTTTAAGTTTTAAGCAAGAACCCTTTTTACATATATGTACATATGTATTGTTGTGAGAGATTTGTTAGCTCAAGATCATCAAACTCAAATCAAAACAGCTAAAAAAAGGGCATGTTATTTAATAAACTTCGCATAGAAATAATATTGGTAATAAAATTTATGTATTTAATTTATTAGTAAATCAAACTATAAACCATTCCAGCTGTCTTTTGTACTGTTTCTGTTTTAATATTTGAAATTTTAGTTGGGCATGACGCTAAAACGAGTCATTGTTAATATTACCTACAACATTTCGCTTTCGAGCGATAATGTTTATTTAATACATACAGACACATTCGCTGAAATTAAACAGTTTTATTTTTTCGTAATGTTTCCTTTTTGGCCAAGAAAAATATACTTCTACAAAGGTTGGTTGGTGCGGGTAAGAAAAACTATTTTGATAACCTTATGCCGTTACAGTTGATAGAGCACACACCACCACCTACCTCTTGCACCACTGCCACCTAGCAACAACACATATAAAGTTCTAACACTATTAGCTACAACAACATACAATAACACACTTTAGAACCAAAAGCCAAACTACTAACGGTTATGTTGAGCGAATTTTCAATTTCATTTATCAAACCAACTGACATCTGAAAAGCGCTAGAGCACGAGCTGAACACATTTCTACAAAAGGAATAAAAAAAACTGCATGTGGGAAAGAAAAACTATATAACAAAAACGACACAGAGCAGGCACACGCCAACGCTGTGAACACTTTCTTAGCCATGTAACCTTTTTTCGAATTCAGTTAACACACGAAAATACGAACCAGCAAAAACAGCCCCTTTTTAGCAAGATTCACTTGAATGACCAAGAAAAAACACTCTAAAACACACTCATCTACACATACGCATCACTACCCAGTACAAGAGTAATAAAAGGACATTATGTCCTTTCAAATGATTAACATACATAATAATCGTAATGAAGAGTAACAGTCGACAGAAAGTTTTTAATTTTTTTTTTGTGACGCATACTAATTTACATACGAGCTGACAAGAAAATGACTATAAAAGAATTTTCAATGCTCAAGAAAGACATAATAAAAAAACGCATGCATACATACACAAACAAACAAGCACCTAAATATTATTAATGTGTTTGTCCGTAATTTAAGGACTCCAACATTCCTGCATTAAAAAGGGATCACCGGAAATTATTTTAGACAAAAATAAAAATAAAGAAAAAAGAAATAAACTCTTAAAAGTTTTTCTTTTCATTTAATTTTTTTTATGAAGGTTTATGCTCGAACATTGTGAAAAAACCGTCCGAGACTGACATCATCCCAAAAAAATAAAATGTTGTTAAAACTTATAGAGTTTCTACAGCAGGAAAATATAAACAGAAACTTAAAAAAGTCTAAGGACAATGCGAATATTTATGTGTGTGTGGGTGTGTGTGAAGGTGTATATGTTTGTTTGTTTGTTTGTTTGTGAAAATTTGGGAATGTGCGCATTAGATCCGCCTTCAAAAACTATAAGAATTTCTTGATTTCTTTAAAAAAGTTAACTTTGTTTAATTACAACGGCACGCAAAAAATAAACGTGGCGTATACATTTGACGAGAACCACCTACCAACATGTATTTCGACGCGCTGAATCCAAATCCTATAAGTCCGTTTGGCCAATACACCTCTAAAATCTCGATCACATTGCGAAAAACACTTGAAAATCTGGAAGAAAGCTATAGTTTTTCGCAATATACTTGAAATTTTGAGGGTACATGAGCCAAACGGACCTCAGATTCGGACTTAGCGCGTCAAAATACATGTAGGTAGGTGGATATGGTCAGATGTATAGCCAACTTTTTTGGTTTTTTTTTGTACCGGTGCGTCGGTACATCGGCACAAAAAAAGTGGACTGTTCAGTTGACCAGATCGATTTACCGACATGTATTTTGACGCCCTAAATCCGAACCTGAGGTCCATTTTGATCATACACCCTTAAATTTAGAGTAAACTACGAAAAACTGCAGTTTTTCAAGATTTTTTAGCGGTATTTCGCAATTTACTCGAGATTTTGGAGGTGTATCGGCCAAACGGACCTCGGATTATGATTCAATGCGTCGAAGTACATGTCAGTATGTGGTTCTTGTTAAACATGCCACTTTCTGTTTTTTTGTATGCCGGTGTTATTTATTATTATTGAGATAAGAAAGCACTGGCAAGCTGGATAAAATAATAGTTATTAACGATTGCATTCATAACATATACATTTTACTAGGCGCGGATACAAGTTGGGGGGATATTGGGATATTTTCTACCAAAAAGGAATAAAATATAACTCATTTCTATTGAGTTTTTAAAATATTTTTTACAAAATAGCATATTTCAGTTAAAAGTTCACACTCCAAAAAGCTCAAGCTGGGTCCGCGAGTCGCACCTATTAATTAACTTTTTCTAAATGTTCGGAACTTCACTAACGCCACAAGATGGCGACAGTCTGTTAATTGAGCTTACTAGAATTAGTAGGATTTTCGCTACAGTGTCGCTGCCACTGTCACTGGTGGTATAGGTAAAGAACTCTGACGAGTAGACTTGGTGGTCACGAAACAGCTGTCAGTTCAACCCTCCGTACATCCAAATTTTTCTTTGAATGTTCAATATTCACATGCTTTAAAAATTCTTTCTTAAATAAAAAATAATTTTATCGAAAGATTAAATTAAAAATTAACTTAAGCCAAACTAATTAAATAACTTTGGATAAAAATTAAAAAAAAATTGTTTTTACAATATTTGATTTCCTAAAATTCCTATTCAACAACAGTGTATTTTGTTTTAATAGAAAAAAATGTGTGTTTTGTCTTATTAAATATTTATTTTCAAATATTTACGAGTTGTATTTATAGTTCTACGAATTCTGTGGGAGGTAATATTTCAGTAAAAAAAATTAAATTTATGAATTTAGTAATAGAATACGAATTAAAATTATTTCTGTTATGACTTTCGATTATTTTAAATATCATGAACATACGTTTCAGAAACTATTTTCATAATAACCCTGCGGCAAATGCTGTTCCAATTGTCTTGAGCGTACTTGTCCTATGACTGGTGAAAATGGAAATGTCACGATATGTTCATGAGTTGTGACCGGTAAAGAGAATTATATCACAACATATCACAAAACTAGAACAAAAATTGTAGGAAAATACATTCATTGTACCAGCCAATGTTTTGTCAAATTAAAAATATATGTTGAAACTACAGTAATTTAACTAGTATTAAAGAACCCATCACACGACAAGGAGCTTAAGTTTGGGTCTAGAATCTATCACTGAGTATCTTTATTATGTTAATTGGCCCCCTCCAATGACAACGCCATGTAAAAGTTACCGGTCCCTTTCATATTGCTAGTCTTTGGGAATCAGTCACATGACCTGTCTTGTGACAGGTTCTTTTCCCTCTAGAGAAATTTTAACAGGGATTGTAGCCAATATAAACATCAACACGTATGCAGAGGATTCTTTCATTTGTTTTTCTTGAATATTTGAATTTTATTAGTTGAAGATGTGCTTTATATTTTGCTCCTTTTATAAACAAAGAAAGCGATAAGAAAACATCATAACCGTTAACAAAACAACCTGTTTTGAATTTTGAATAAGCGTCGATACTTAAATAGTCCTTAACAAAAAAATAAAAAAAATGAAAAAATATATAATAAAACGCCCTTCTCCAATCTTCAAAATGTTGAAAAGCATCTTGGAATTTATTAAGCTGCGAAAGTAAAAAAAAGTACTTAGCAACAATAGCAACAAATATTTTGTATGCTTTTTTAATTCTGTTCAGCAACATTATTTCTTTTTAAATGACAAAAGATGAAGGAATGTTCAAACGAACAAGGCAGAGCCACACAAAAAGACAAAAAGCAGTGATACGGTTTTCATCTTTTCACCCACTTTTTTGTATGTCCTTCATAACGATTTTTTAAGGATTTTTTGGCGAGAAAGCGCTTGTTGCAGATTCATAAAACATTTTGAATAAAAAGAGTAATAAAGCGGACCACAAATTGACCATCTCACACTTCATAATGATAAAGAAAAACAAACACATATCGTCACAGAAAATGCAAAAGGCCCATTTTAAAAGTTTTACAGGAGAAGCATAAAACTTGTTTAAATGAAAAATATATTGACAATTAGTGCAAAACTTGACAATATAAGTAAAAATAGGCCAACATATTTATATACATATTTATGTAAGACTTTGCAAAAATTGTCAAACAAATTTTACACTTCTCCTGTAAAACTTTTAAAATGTTAAATAGCGCTTTTTAAATTTTCTGTGACGATATACTCTTTTTCATATTTACAACTTTCTTTCGATTTTAAAGTGCCTTTATGAAAAATAATGGAAGCCCGACTATTAAAATTTAATGCGTTTATGCTACTGCTGTCATTTTAGTAAATTTTATAATTTGCAAATGCAGGCCATAAAAAGAAGGGGAGTTCATCAAATTGTTTTTATTTTTCGCAAAAAAAAGGATATTAAATATAATAAATATCACCGCAATGTCCTTTACAGACAAATGAAACGTGAGTGGTTTTATTCTAGCTAAACCTTGTGGTAGGATTTTTGGTCACGTTTAGGGAGGACAATATTTTATATTAATTGGAAATATGTATATAAACCAGTGACGGCCATTCTCTCAATTTCCTACGCTTTCGTGCATAGGCTATTTTTTTACCATCAACACACTTACACTGAGTGGGAGACTCACATCCTATTTAGTTAGCTGCGAAGCACATACACAAACAAAAAAAATAACATAGTGTATGTTTGGACACCACTGATATGAACATGTTTCTGAACATACAAATATATGTCTGTTGATGCATATCCTTCAATTGCTGCTGAGACTGTAAAAACAGACAACAGACAGACGAATTGGACACACAAATGTGGTATTTTAATGTGAATGTATCAAAAGAATATTGCGATTGTACTCTGTTAATTTGTTACCGAAACAAATAGAAAATAGCCAACAATATAAAAACGATGGACGTGCACGTGCTAGATGCACATAAGAAGGATATTAAATATTGTTCTTTACTAACTGGATGTTCTTGCGACATTGTCCGGTAAAAATGCAGCTAGCTTATGATTATATAAGACTGTGTGCAAAAAAAATCAATCAATCAATCTGTTAAGTTCGGTACTTTCTTTTTGTTCTCGAGAATTTCGCCAATAACTAAAAAATTTACGTAATTTTATACTGCAAATCTGCTTGAATATTCAAACATTTTTCACTCTTAATAATAATTTGAGTTTAAATTAATTCAAATAATGAACTAAAAAGCCGAAATAATAAATTTAAAAAGAAATAAGTTTTTCGCAAATTAGAGATATCTCGAAAACTGTTCTAAGTAAAAAATTAATAGTTAAAAGGTAAAGTTTTTGTAGTGTTGAATTTTTTATGATCTTTTAGAGAAAAACATTTTTTTATTTTTCATAAAAAAACACTATTTTCGATACTAATTTGTGAATAACTGAGAAACTGGTGATGATTATGTTCTCGAGTTATGATGAAATATATTGGTGTACCCAGTGGAAATATGTATTAGTCATGCTCTTTCACATAAACTAAAAATAACATGGACCCATTCCGAATTTTTTTTAAACAACGTAACTTCTTAATTTTTGAAATATTTTGCAGCTCTAATGAGTAGAGTCGACTTAGCCAAATGCGTTGTTACTTTTGAATACATTTCCGAAATATTTTTTGATTATTTTTCAGTTAATAAAAACTTATAGTTGCTTGTGCGCAAGCATTTTTCAGTTAGTTAAATCTTGTGTGCTTGAATTAGTTCAATTTAAATAACTGTTATTGACATAAGGTTTTTTGTGCACAAACTTTTAGTGTCCTTGGCAAATTGTTTTTTTTTTTATTAGTTTCTAGGATCTTATCTTTAGAGAATTTTTGTCTGAAATTTTTCTACAAACTTCTTACAACATATGTTTACATGACTGTCAAAAAAAAGTTTTATAAAAATCATACAGAGACCGAAGTATTAAAAATAAATTATTTCGGCTCTCCTGAAAAAAATTGGTTTTTAGAAATATGCGCTTATTCAAGAAAACACCAAATTTTTCATAACAAACAATGCATGAGTTAAACTTTTAAAGTGTTGGCAAATCAGAATACTATTCAGAGGAAATTAAATTACTGTTGCTACCAAAAGCAAACAATGAATAAAATATAATGAGCATACTCTCTTCATACATGCAAGAAATGAGATTCAATTAAAATGCAATTTATGTATAAGTATTAGTCAGTGTACAAGTCTTGTAGAAATAATAGGTGTCTCAAATATACTTGTCATTCATTGTACATTAAAAATCTATATAAAAGGTACTTAATGTTCAGGTTGCATGTCATTCTAAATAGTATCCGTTTG
Organism: Panzeria rudis; assembly: GCA_956483635.1. Taxonomy (NCBI): domain Eukaryota; kingdom Metazoa; phylum Arthropoda; class Insecta; order Diptera; family Tachinidae; genus Panzeria; species Panzeria rudis. The sequence goes on from OY101450.1 coordinate 151,805,771, forward strand.
TATTTACAGCCACCAACTCAAAGGAAAGTTCTTAAGCCAACAAAAAAAATTTTAAAAATACACAATCATGATTACAATGATAATTTCAATCATAATGAAGCTGTAATAAGGGCGGTTCATAAAAAATACAATATAACAATAAAAGCTGCAACAGCAGCAATAACAATAATAACATAAGTAGAACATACATTGTGTATAACAAACATTTAAAAAATGTTATTTTAACGGAAATTCATACGAGTAGTTTTACTCTTTCTATTTTGATTCAATTTCCACTTCGGATTTTCAAATAAAATTCACACAATCAAAGTGAACGTACGTACGTCCGTGCAACTCGCGGATGCAACTAATTATAGCAGCGAATCTAAAAAAAAACAGTATAAATGTGTACAGCACAGCGACTTTAGCACAAGAAAAGATATAAGCAATGTGGTAGTAGGTAGTGGCACAAAACACTCAAACACCTTATCACTTATTTTTTCTCTTTTCTTTTTTTTTTTGTTTGTTGCTTTCCTCGTAGAGATGTTAAAATCAGTAACAATAGCGAAGGAAAACGAAAAACACCCCTTGGTGTTGCATACACCAAGGAACAAGGCAACAAAATAAAATGAATTGAGTGAAAAAAGGATATCAATTATATTTATATTAACAATGTGTATTTGTGTGTGTGTGTGTGTGTATGTGATGTATACGTATGTGTAATGTATGTATCATCAAATTCATGCAAGTACTCGTTCGTTATGAAGGGTAGCACACTGAACAATTTATTAAGGAATTTTTGTTTTATTTTTATTGTTAACGCCACAACAATATGTTTATTTACGTTTGCTTTAGCTGCACATCTGCCTGAAAGCGTTGATTTTTCGTATTCGCTGTCTAGACTCTCTGTGTTTATGCGGGGAGGGTTGGTTGGATGGACGATTATCGTATTTTATTTCATTTATAATAGTATACTTCCATATCAGCCAGTTCGTTCCTAACGAGATATTCTAAAAAGTATATGTACAAACATATGTATGTATGTATGTATGTAACAAAAAAGTATTTTGTGGCAAATAACCGTTACATTTCTAAAATGCAAAATTTGGATAATATGTATACATACATTAAAATCTTCTGTTGTATTGTACGATCGTAGGTAAAACGAAATTCTTTACAGATTTCTTAAGGTTGACAAATTCTAACTGCTTCTCCAGAGTTTAGTAATGAAGAATATGGTTGAACTAGCTGGAGGATTTTTGCTTTTAATGTTAATAATAATCTATGTTTTTTAAATTTATAATCGCACTATTTCCCAAACTTAGTATTTTACTTATTCAGTAGAATATTAATTGTTTATAAAAACACATTGACATTGATTACTAAGGGGTATTAGCTAGTTCCTATGCGCATTTCACTGGCGCTAAATGCAGATCATCAGGGAGCCTTTTTTCCTGCTCTAATTGCAGATGTAAGACGGTATGTAGAAAAAATAAATGTAATAACAACAACAACTATACATTTAATATAGCGTGATGCCAAACAAAACAAAATCTCAGAAAAGCAGTCTTTTATGTCAAATTAATCTCCGAATTCTTTACAGATAAAAATAATATTACGGGCATGTATAATATACGCAACCACTAGGAGTTTTCCCGGGATTTCCTGTCCCGGGAATTCCAGGGAAAATCGCATATTTTCATTTCCCGCTATCCCGGGAATTTTACCCGGGAGTTCCCGGGACTAAAAATATATTTATGTACATAAAAACACTATTTTGGCACCCAACAATCCTTTTTTTCTTTCTTTAAATTGTTATCGTTCATCATGAAATAATATCTACGTAAGGGGAAAGAAACTAGTTTCGATTTAACTATCTTTTTTTTTAAGCGCACTTTTGACTTAAGTGCACAAAATATTAATTTGTGTCACTATTCTTTAAAATTCCATACAATTACGTTTCTTAAGTGCACGTTCTATACCTGCACTTTTAGGATAAATTTTGGTAATTTAACATAATTTTCATACAAAAATTCAGTCTTAGCTGCAGTTTGACTTAACTGCACATCTGTTCGATCTGTTTTCTGTAGTTATTCGTCAAAATAGATTTTTGAGTGCACCTTGTATACCTGTACCTTTAAAATATTTTTTACAGTTTTAAATTATTTTTATATAAAAAGTCAAAGTTAGCTGCACACACTTATTAATTATGCTTACCTGCACATTAAGGCAGATAAGTACCATTTTGATTTATCTGCACAAAAAATCGTGAAAAGTTGACTGTGCAGCTAATTCAAAATAACTGTATATGAAATTATTTTGGATTGAAGAACGAAGAGAAAACATGTTGTCTCTTTAATTAATTATTTAAAGGAACAAAATTTTTTTAATAAAAGCAACTGCAATATTTTTAATATGCATCAAAATTCACGGTAATTCAGTATTCAGAAAATCTATGCAAGTTTTTTGATGCATTTAATGACGAAGAAATTAGGGAAAGAGATATTACTTCAGATGACGATGATGCAAGATAGAACTTTCGAGCAAACTTTAAACGCAGCTATTAACAAAGCACCTGAAATTTTTTTGAGACAGCGGAAAAAGAACGAAAAGTACTGATAATTTATACAACGTTCTCTTAACTATCCGGGCAACTTCTGTAGAGGGCGAAAGTATTTTCGTAACAACAGAAAATTGTGTTGCTTGAATAAGAAACCGATTGTGAGATGAAATAATTAATACATTAGTGGAGTTCAGTATGAAAATTATCTGCCCTTAGAAAATTTTTACTTTTATATTCTTTGTTGCAAATGGGGTTTTTAAAACAGTTAATAGCGGATTTCAGTGTTTGATGCAAATGGTCTTGCGAAAGTGCAAATACAAAATATCGTAGCTTTTTTATGAAATCCAACAACAAGACATTAAGTTTCGAAAAAAGCTACAATATTTTGCATTTGCACTTTCGCAAGACCACTTGCATCAAACACTGAAATCCGCTATTACTGTTTTAAAAACCCATTTGCAACAAAGAATATAAAAGTAAAAATTTTCTAAGTGCAGATAATTTTCATTGCATACCAAGAAGTAAAGGACTGAATTTAATATTTTAAGACTGCAACATTTATCCTAGATAACTTTTTAATCACTTTTTAATCACTTGCGCCCTCTGATGAATGACCAGAAATAAAACTACTTTGATTTCAGTTCATCAGTGATTTTACTAATTTCTTTTTTATCTCATTTCCTTAGAAACTGTTTTGTTTGTGAAATACTTTTAAAATAAAGCTCTGCTTAAAATAAAGAATGATTCAATTTGCTCAGATAAACATCAATGGATTTTGGAAATTAAAATTTTTGGTTAATATTTTATTACGTTGTTAAATTCCCGGGAATTCCCGGGATCCCGGGAATTTATTTTTTATTTCCCGCTCTCCCGGGAATCAAAAAAGTCTGGGAATAAAAAACCCTAGCAACCACATTAGGGATGGTCTCGAAAGATATGCTCAAATTATCGGTATCACCACTTCAAAATAGCTCAAAACCTAAAATGCATATGTACATAACTATATATTAGGATGAAGCGAAAATAGCAACAAATTTTAAATTTGCTCAAATCTTCTGAATTGTTAATCGATAAACCTATGAAATCCAAGGCCGCATGTTCACGAAAAATTGCTAAATATATTGAAGAAATTACTAATATTGCGGAAATCGCAATGTATAGTAAACGTTTTTGTTCTTTAATTTAGATGTTGCAATAAAACTTAATCATATTTTTTATTAAAAATTTACTTAATTAATTTTTTTTAAAAATTTGTATACTATACAAAATATTCTATCTTATAACATATTGAGTATTTTCGAATAACAAAACCATCTATGTTTTCATAAAATTGCCAATGATGCAAAATTTTACAAAAAAAAATTACACACAATATTGAGTCGTGGATTTTAAAATACATTATAGAACAAAGATTTTCAAATAACCTATCAATGAACGAAGTAAACATTTTTCATGCTCTCCTGAAAAGTTGTGATTTTTAATATACACGATTTTGAATATAGGCCGTCGATATGTAAATAAGAAACACACACATACTGCTTAAGCCTTCTTAGCTTTTCTGCAGAAACATCCAGGGTCTAGGCAGGAATCGAGCCTGCGACACCCGGTTAATAGTCTAGCACACTATCCACTACACTACGGGGTAAAGAGAAACTTTTAAATAAGACGGAAAAGACACAGCAAAAATTGGATTTCATAAATTAATATGGTAGCATGAATTTTCATAATTCGATTAAATGTCAGAACGTTAATATGGCGACGAAAAGAGAGAATTGGACTACCTTCTATTATTGTATCAATGAATTAGAGCATATGGGACTTGAAAAAAAGTATGCCCAGACTTTTTTTTTCGTTTTAGAAAACATAAATTATAAATGTGTTTCTTAACGTGAACGAAGTCACCAAAACTTACCTAAAAGCTTTTGCTTATAAAAATTTTGTATTGCAAAAGGCCATCGAATAAGTTGCGGATAAGTTTATTTGAAGTGGCTTCTTGCAGGACAATGGTATAATTTAAAACCAGATTAAAAGAAAAAAGAACTTATTTTCTTTAAACAGTTGAAATATCAAAAGTCCCCACAACGCATATGTTTTTAAAGCACATAATAATTGAACGCTTACAACGAAAAACTAATTGGTAAAAGGTTTATTTATTTTTCTAGGCATTACATTTTTTGGTTAGAATATTTCAAGCAAGTGCCACGTAAAGTGTGGGTTATGTAATGCCAAATATTCCCATAAATATTCTCATAAAATTGTAACACATAAAGCCATAAAAATTCAAAAATATTTATTCATATGCCATCAAAATATGGTGGCATAGTTTTAGATACTTTGGCAAGTCCCAGAAACTTGTAAAGTTTTTCCAAAGAATTGTTGTAAGTTTCCCTACTTTTCTGTTTGCTTTTCTTACTTCCTTTCCATTTCAAACGTTCGTGTGGGTGTGCGTGAGTGGTGCCTTTCCCTGCAGATAATATTGGACTAGGTTGCTCACTTTTACTGAAATGGACTTGTTACAACATTGTCTTATGTATCAAACAAGAGTTTGTAGATAGCCGACAAGTGTTCGCTTTGCAAATCGTCAAAACAAGAACTTTAGCGTGGTCCATCAAGTATGTAGTGACACAGAGTAGTTTTGAGACTACTCCGATGTCATGCAAAACTGGGTTATATGGATCAGTCCTAGGACATCGTAACGTTAAATTGTCCATCCTTTATCCATACACTTGGCTTACTTTTTGGCTTGTCCTAGTTTTCTATGGAGTATATTTTGCAAGCGTGTATGGACTAATCGCGTTATCTGCAGGCTTGTAATGTTTTTTTTAAATTTTTTACAGTTTTGGTAATAAAACTCGCAAAATAAACAAACACATACACAAATAGCTGCTGTTTGCAAAAGATGAAGTAGTATTTGTAGAAATGTGGTAGAAAAAATAGCAGTTGCAGACGGAGTGGTTGTGGTTAAAGTTGTGCACGTAGTTGTAGTCAAAACACTAGTAATGGGAACAACATTAGCTTGTTTAAGATACTTAAGCTGAAAAGTAATAAGCTTTGATAGTTGTTTGTGTTTAGCTGGGTTGTGCATGAGGCAACAGCAGTAGCAAATGGAATGGCAACCAGCAAATGTGAGTTTAGCAAATAAAAAATTATATGTTTGTTTATAAAAAATAACAAGAAGAAGAAGAAGAAGTAGAAATATACATCTTCATAAAGCTTCATAAGTATGTCATGATTCCTTTATTCCTTTTAACTTTTTAGTATGAGTGTTAAAATACCCTACAGATAATATTCGACTACGTGGTCCATTTTAGCTGAGATGGAGTAGTTACAACATGGTCCTATGTAATGCAGTCATGGACCATGTCCTTTGCAAACAGGAGCTTGTAGTTAAGCGACAAGTGCTTGTGTTTTAACAGTTTCAGCTCGAACACTTGAGTGCTCCATCAAGTGGTGACATTGAGTAGATTTGAGACTACTTCGATGTAGTCAAAGTTTGGTTATATGGTCCAGCCCTAGCACATGGTAATGTTAAATCGATCATGTTTTCTCCAAACATTTTGGATACCTTTGGACTAGTCCAGTCCTCTATAGAGTATACTTTGCAAGCGTTTATGTACTAGTCACGTTATCTGCAGGGTATGTATGTACGTTTTTTTTTTTTGTTCTAGCCGTTGTGTGTATGGGAGTGTTTATATACATTTGAGTTTGTTTGAATGTGAATCATAATTTACTTTATAGTTTACCCCATATTCACATGTAAAAACTTTCATTTAGAGGTGAACAACGCGTGATTAGCGTGAATCGGGCATGACCATGAGTTAGTAAGCATGATCGTATTAAATTTTTACTTTAACTAACGTTCATATTTTGTTCTGTTTTAAATACTTTATTGAAAAAAAATTTTTTATTCTTATAAAAACTCAAAAGCAAAAAAATTAAAAAAAAATTCCAGGGAATCCCGAAATATTTAAATTACGCTTTTTAAGTAAAATTTTTATATTAAAAATTTGTAATGTAAAGTAACAATTGTAACACTAATTTATGAATTTAAATGTGCTGTGGTTGTCGAAGTGTATCACTCCCCTGGTCGGTGGTGATAGACGAACTTCTCCACGTTCGTAGTGAAAGTGGGCATGAACTGACTGGATACGCCGATTATGATAACTCAGCTGTGTTCTCTCAGGCGTCATGAATGATGCTTGTGCTCTATCTACTTCACTCTTAAGAGAAAACTAGATTTTGGTATAGTATCGTTAAATGGATACAATATCCCTCATTTTATGGATGTGAGGTATTATTGTGATTTTCTTGGCAGAAGGCTGGCTTGGAATACCTATGTAGAACTAGTTATACCAAAAGCCTGTAGATTTGTGTGGGATGCACCTGGATGAATTATTACACCTAAAAATGTCAAGTAAATTTATGCAATTATATGGGTATGTTTTGTATCCATGCGGAATGAAAATGTTCGAAATTATCAAACCATTTTTGTTGCAAATTATTATTTATAACAACAATGCTATGACAGCTCCGAACACTTTTATTCCGCAAGTAATGTAGAATATGCCTGAATATCAGATCGAATATCACGTACGTCGCGATTTTATGGTGGCCGAGAACTCGGCTGGTTGTAGAAGCTACTAAGCTATGAAAGGTCAAGATGTTGGCATATCTTCTTGATATCAGTGTAATGAGAATAGGTCTAGCCTTTGCCATTCAGCCCTTATTTAGTCCAACGGCTACTTACACGCAATTTACATTGTGCCTTTTTCGCTTGGCTTTAAAGGCAGGCTTTAAACAACGAATAGCAATGTAAAAAGGTAAAATCAATAAAAGTTAAATTGAATTTCCCGAAAATTCCCGGACAAAATTTCCCGGGATTCGTTTTGAAAAAATTCCCGGGATATAATACATAATAAGAAACAACTTATGTAGAAGGGAGTAAGAAGGCCTTCCAAAAGGCATTCCTTAGAAGGCAAGCGAGCATGAGTACTGGATCTACAAAAAGGTCTAGGAAGGCATTACAGAAGGTCTTATAAATGAAGGCCTCTAAAAGTTTGCCGCAGAGCATATAAAGCAATTTAACTTTTTTTCGTGTCAGTATTTCGAGAGGGTGAGTTTCACGTGATTGACTAATTTTTTAGTCATCACGTGAGAACAAAGTATTGCATCACTACTTTCTTTGCAAACTTGCAAATTCTTAGTATTTTTTCCTTTTTTAATCCTTTTATGTTTCTGTTTGTTTTGCTTGTAAAAAGTCTACATTTGTTTGTGTTTATTCACATGTACAATTTTATATTGTTCTGCTATTTTTTTAACACACATCTATATGTAAGAAAACCACCAAAAAATAAATAACATCTTATAATAAAAATGAAAACATACATTTTTATCCTCATACGCACACACACAGTAAGCTGCAATGAAATAGGTACATGCATATCAACAAGGATATACTGCAACATTTTACAACATTTGCAGTCAACATCATAAGCACATTTTCCATTGTGCATTTAACATATACAGGGTGTGCCATAAATCAGCGTCAAACCGAAAGCTGGTGATAGGGGCAAGTAGTGACTGTTCCGAAAAAAGATAGAGAAAAATGCATGTCACTTATTTTAAAAGGAATTGTCATTTAAAAAAAATCACCCTGTGATGATCTTTCTGTTGTAGTGACTACAAATCTACACTTTTCTTATTTTTTTTCTCTCCTATATTATTGTGAGATATCCTTCTGTAAATGTAAAAAAATAATACTGTAGTGGCCTGATTTTCAAAGAAAATCTTACGTTTTGCCAAAAAATTTACTACCCCCCAACTTTAACCTGCAGTGTTCAAAAAAAAATGTACTAGATACTTTTGGCAAGTGACATCGAAAGTCTGAGCGTTTAGCCCGAATTCCAAAATGGTGTAATACTTGGTCGATTTGTTTTTCAAACTGCGAAAAAAAAACTTTTTCCAACAAATTTATCTATTATTTTTAAATAAAAAAGTTTTAGTCGTTATTCGAACGTTTTCTTGTTTAAATTGAAAATAATTTTTTTTAAATAAGTGATAAAGAAATATTATTAAAAAACACCTTTCTAAAATAATAACTTTTCATTTTACCGACTTTTAATTTGTAAAGCGGTGTGCATGTTATCAAACTTGAGTAAAATGGATGCACTTCGTTAATAATAATTATATTTTTTTAAATATATTTAGCAACTCCTGAGATGCTTTTGTTTTAACATCACGCATTACACCCTAATCCTGTTATATCCCAAGACAACGTTCCATATCATAGCACCAGAGAAATTCTTTTAACAAATCATTACTTATAGCAATTTGTAATTTTTATGCTACAAATAAAACTGTTGACTGACACTTTTTGGTACACACTATCAGTCAAAAACCAATATGGTCGCTGACTGTCTATCAACTATAATTATTTTTTGTACTTGACTGTTGGTTGAATGACGAAATTAGTGCCTACACTATCTACCAATCAAAATTTTGAGCGAAACTGTCACTCGTGTTTGATAGTGTGTACCCTGCTTAACTATTCTTCGCAATTTTGTTTTATAAAATGTACAGTAGTGGAATAAATAATAGGGACAATTTCTTTTTTCACAATAACATCTCAAAAAAAAATTATTTTCTTCTGTAATATATAAAATGTCCCTATTATATTATATATGCCTTGAATTTAATTCATATATTTAATTTTTTTTTATGCAATAGCATATACATATTTAAGAAAATACTGAAAATTTTGTGTGTCCCTATTATTTCTTCCCGCACTGTATAAAAATATAGATTTCATTGATCTCTTTAGTTTTTGGCTGCGTCAAAAATATCAAATCACATTGTGATGATGCAGTTTTCGTGAAACAGAGCAACAAAAACATTTATTTGCCATAAAAAACCGTTACATACCTTAAACATATGTTTTTGGACACTTTTCGGAACTTGTTTTTTCGTTACGTATTTTATGAAATTCTTTAATTAAGGAAATTTGTTGATTTTTAAAACTTTAGGGAAACCCGTAAAGATGTTTTGTACGTGAATTTGACCATTTTCGCAGTGGAAGTGATTTTGAAACGTTCTTATATATTCTTGCCGTGATGGCAATTTTTAATATATTTTGGGGGTTGCTACTGATCTTAATTCTTTTTCACGAATTTTCAGTATTGCATAAAATTACATATAATTTTAAAATGTAGAAGAATCTTTTATATATTTGGTTACCAAAAAAGTATTAACTCTCCTATCTAAAGAAAATATAAATGTAAGGAAATCATATAAACTTTTAAGAATGTATTTTTCTGTTATATAAAAGTCTCATTGTTTGTCTTTGCTTTGAATAATGTTTTAGAATAAACTATTCATGATGATTTTTTATATCAAAATATGATTGTTATTTCGTCAAATGATGATTTTCTTCGGAAAGCTTCTGGCAACGCTGATCATTGATAAACATAGATAATAATGACAACTCTCTTCACACGTATAGATATTGTGAATTCCGTAAACATGAGAGGACATCATTTTTGCATTTCAACACACTTAAGCGATCATCTTCCACTTGAAAATGCACTAAGTCAGTCCACTGTTGCCATTTCAGCTATTTTCTAGTCAAATCTAGTGATATTTGAAAGCTTTTTGAGGGAACAATATGATATTTTTTGTTTTAAATAATAATTTCCGAATATGTAGTTTAAAATATAAAAACTTTTAAAATCAGTAGAGATTTGCGAAACTTACAAGGAGCGAAAAGATTTCTACATGCGATGTGTTTAGTTTTGAGCCACTGTGCAAGCTATGTTTCTGAAAACATTTCTCCGCATATTTTTTTCAACTACTTCTGGTTAAATCTGTTTAAGTGCTTTTCTTTTTTAAATTTATACTTTTTTATTAATTTTTATATAATTTCCGGCAGCTTTTTCTACTAGTGCCACTGTACCGATTCTTATGAAATTTTGCATACACATTATTAGGTTTCGGTGACAATACAACTCTATGATTAGAAAAGTGGGCAGAACCACGCACATACAAAGTAAATCTGCTTTTTCAGTTACTTATATTTAGACGATTCTAGTGAAACTTTGTACACACATTGATATACCATCACAATAGGAATATGATGAAACAAGTGGGCAGTACCACGCCCATTTGAAATAAATAATATTTTTCAGCTGCTTATACTTAACTGATTCCTACAAAACTTGTTAAAGACATTGACTTCCCTTAGCAATAAAACATTATGATTAGAAAAGAAGGCAGTGCCACGACCGTACAGATTTAGAGCATTTAAATAAAAGGTTGTTTTAAAAATGTTTTTTTACCATTAGTAGTTTATTTAAATGAACTTTTAAAATTGTCCTCGTTTACGTAGAACACATAAGCTCAACCGCATAAATACAAACTTATATGTCTGTATATATAGAAGAATAGGTTATTGTACACAAGTACCCCGTAGGCCATGTCTTCGAGACATCATCGATGCATTTTCGAAACAAGTGTCTATAGCCGACGACGAATTGACGACAGTCCAAGCCGACTATCGACGACGTTGGTAACATGCTTCTAAGGTTGTTGTCAATGAATAATAATGAAATTTAAAAATGTAATAATCGAATAGAACCCACAACCTTCGCACTGATAGGCTAGCACGCTACCTACTAGCCTACCGAGGTATTTAAAAAACTTTCTACAAAAACACGTTTTGTGGGCAACTTAAACTCTTTAATGTACATAAATGGATGCACGACAACTTCGATACAGTTGTTACTCTTGTTGTTGGCAGTAGAACCGTACACACGACAGCTTCGATGCATTTGTTACTCATGTTGTCGTCAATAAAACAGTACACACGAAAACTTTTATGCTGTTGTTACTCTTGTTGTTGGTTCAACAAAACTGTACTGACGACAACTTCGATGCAGCTGTTTCCCATCTTGTCGCCAATAAGGCTTCTTAGGATATATTTTCATAATCTTGTTAGAAACAATTCTTTCTACAAGACAGCGATGTCCTCAAACTTATTTCGAAATGTGTTTTATAGGCGACAAATTATTGATTGTCTTGCAGACATCATCGATGAAAATATCGTCGGTAACAACTGGGACTGCAGGGTATGTATGCATATGTTATGTACATACATATGTAAACATTTTGGTATTAAGAGAAGTTTAAGTAGTGACATTAAAGTACGTCGTTAACAGTATGCAATGTATTTTTATATATGAGGTGGTGAAAAGCAAAGAGGCACAAGTGCAAAAACTATAAAAATTGAGTTATATGAGAAATCAACACTTAATACCAATATCTATCACTCCACAAAAAATTAGACCTTTACGATGACTTTAAAAGACGGCATGTATTAAAAATCAAAAATATTATGTATGAAATGCATGAGAGCAAAAAACTTTAAAGCTTAATTACTCTGAATTTTCTTTTTTGCACTTGTACCGCTTTGCTTTTAAGCTCCTCATATATCAGTATGTCTACATTATATTCCCTATAGTCCAAGTCTTCGAGACATCATCGATGCAATTTCGAAACAGGTATCTATCACCGACGACGAATTGACAATACTCCAAGGCAAATATTGACGACATTTTCGAAATTTTCGCACAAAAGTCGCTGATGACAACGTTGGTAACATGCTACTAAAGTTGTCGTTGATGACAACGTAGGTAATAATAAAACTTGGAAATGTAATAATCGAATCGAACCCACAACCACCACACTGGTAGGCTAGCGCGCACCTACTAACTTACCGAGGTACTCAAAATCTTTATACAAAAACACGTTTTGTGGGCAACTTAAACTCTGTAAGATTCATAAATGGAAGTAGGCAGTTGTCACTTTTGTTGTCGGCAATAAAATCGTACAGACGGCAACTTCGATGAAGTTGTTACTCATATTGTCGTCAATAAGACCGTAGACACGACAACTTCTATGCAGCTGTTACTCTTGTTGTCGTCAATAAGCCTTTGTAGCACAAATTTGCATAATGTTGTCAGAACAAATTCTTTATACACGACAACGTATACCACCATGTCACTTATTTCTAAATGTGTTTTATAGGCGACAAATCATAGATTGTCTTGCAGACAACATCGATGACAATGTCGTCGGTAACAACTGGGACTACAGGGATCAGTTGAATAAACTTATTTGAATGAATCTATGTACAGTCATACATTCACAGATCAAAATCATGGAAGTTTTATAAATACACACTTTATAATTCATTTTACAGTATGTATGTAAGTATGTAAATAAGTATGTTTGATTATGTACATGTATTAAACTTAATACATGACTATTTAAAATTTTTATCCTTTTTCTCTTACAAACTAGCCTACTGAATGCTGAATAATAGTCCAAAATATTGCTTTACCCGTTCACCTTTCTCTTCACCACCGCATTTTATTCATTACAATTATTTAACAAATAAGCAAAAAGGTTGCTACATTGTTCCTGTGTCACTTCAGATGCTATTCTTCCTTCTATTGTTTTGTCCACACTTGGCTTTAACTTTAAATGTGTAACAAACAGCTACAAAAATGACAGCAGCAGGCATTTATTTTCACATAAACTGTTCTACTTCTATAACTGAGAACAAAGATTTCATGTTCATACATATTTACATGAAAAACTATGCATATTTAAGTACTACACGCAGAGAAAAGATATGGTTGTGGCATGGTTGCGTCAACAATGTCATGTTTCCCGATATAGCTTATGGATGTGGCAAATAAGTTATTAATTATTGTTTTAAATAATTGTGAACCTTAATTAGTTTACGACAACAAACTTATGCTTACATTTAATCATGACATTATTAGCTTTTATATTAATTTCAACATGGTTGAATTTATTGTCAAAAAACAATCATTTAAAAATTCAGCAACAGTGTGTTTCTATAACAATAAAATATGGTTCTTGTCCATACTATTTTAAAGCAGATTGTTTGCAATCAAGCTAAGGTTACAAAAGAGACATGGCTCTCTGCTTCCAAATAAAGTTTTTCTTCTATTCCTTTGTTGAATGCTTTTTTGTTAGTTTTTTTTTTACTTGAGAGCTGTTGGTTTGTTTTTGTGTGTCGCTTGATTTGAAAAAATAAAAAAATAAGAAACTAAATCAAAAATAACAAAAACGGATAAAAGCTAGCTATTAATATTCAACCTTTTTCTGAAAACCATTTGTTTTTTAAAGTTCACACAGAAAAACAATGTTCTTTTAATAAAAAGAGATTTTTTGTTGAGTTCAGTCCTTAAAGTTGCTGGTTTCAAAACGAAATAGTTTTCAGAACATGCCCGATTGCAAATAAAACATGTGTCTACAAATAAGTATATATGTATATATCTACACACAGAAAAAAAGGCATGTAAAATCAACGTGACGTAATTGTGATTTGAAATCATATTAGATTTACAAGAAATAATTTGTCGTTTAAGTGTGTTTTAAGTGTTTATTTGCTTTGTTCATTGCTACAGTTCACTCTTGTGCTTAGTTGTGTGACTTGTTGTTGTTTATTCTTACATGAGTCGGCCATGCAGGCGACAGAAAACGAATTATCAGCGAAAATGTACTGCTGCTTGCTTAAAATTACCATTGTTCCATATTAATTTTAAATGAAAAAATATTAATCTAATCTTACATCTCTTTGATTTTAAAATTTTCACTGTTAAAACAGCTTTGTTATAAACGTTATATTTCAGAAGCTCTAATACATACACATAATAAAAAACAACCTATGTAGATGGGAGTAAGAAGGCCTTTGATAAGGCCTTCCCTCGAAAGCAAGCGAGCATGAGTACTGGATATAAAAATCGACACAACTACAACTTTAATTTTCAATAAGTTTTATGTTAAATAATCATTTAAATCGTGTTGAATTAAAATGAAATTCATTGTACATACATACTATGGGTAATTATTTAGTGTATAGCTAAAGTAAAGTTTGAAGCTGTTGTGACTAAAGTGGTTAGCGGATGGAATACCATGCAGGGATGCCAGAATTCCTTCAACAATAATGGCTAAATGTAGACAAAAAAATGGCTAAAAACTACCCAAAGAATGGCTAAGCGAGATCAAATGCAAAATTCATGAGTATTAAGCAAAAGGAAAAAAGTAATTCATATACTATTATTTTTTACATCAAATTTGAAAGGTTTTTTTTTATTAAATACAACCCTATGGATTGCAATTATTGCGCTCAACGAAGTTTTTCTTTTTATTAGCAACATTTTTTTCAGCTATTTTTGTCAGTCTTAAAAAGTTTGTTGGGTATAGCTTATTAATGCAAGTATGTATTTCAGGTGGTGACAACCCCTGTTTCTGAATTGTATTTTTGCTGCCTATCGATTTCCATTAGCTATTATTGCGCTCAACCATGATTTTTATTTTTAAAAACGATACACTTTTCGGTGATGTTTGCCATTTTTGAAAAGTTTGCTGGGTATAACTTCTGAATGCAAGTATTTCATAAAGTTTCAATCCCCCTTTCTGAATTCTATTTTTGTCTCCTATCGATTGCCATTTGATATTATTGCGGTCAACAAAGATTTTAATTTTTATAAACGAAACACTTTTCGGTTATTTTTTTGCCAATTTTTAAAAAGTTTGCTGTGTACAACTTCTGAATGGATGAACGATTATGAATGTAAACAAAACAAAACACCTTGTCTTTATCTTTGAAAAATTGTTTGAGGTTTTACCAGTTTGTTTTCTTCTCATCCGTGCGAAAACAATAACTATTACGAGTTTAAATTAGGGATGTAACGATACGCCGTTTTGCCGATCCGATACCGATACCGATATTTAAAAATAAATATCGCCGATACCGATTCCGATACCGATACGAATATTGAAATTGAGTTCAAGTTTGGATTAACAAAACTCAAGTGCAATTTTTTTTTTCTTACAGTGTAAGAGGTTATTAATATTTAAAATTGATATTAACCCAGTATAAAAAATTGGAAGTAATTTTTAAGGAGCTACATTTTCTTTGCTTCCAAAAAATCTGTATTAAAAATATGCAGATAATTAGTAAAAAAGCAAGAAAAAATTTTTAATTCCTTTATAATTTTAAAAAATAATCTCCATGCTTTTTAAAAAATCGATTTTTAAAGGACATTTATCAACTAATAGTCTTCTAAATAACTTAATGGCTTAATTATTAAAAGTATTCTAAAAGTTTATAGTTATTCACTTAAATTTACATGAAAATACAGTTTTCAATTTAAATTCGCATTAAAAACAAATTGTGAAAATGGGTAATTTTTTATACTTTTTCCTTGAGGAAAAATCATTATAGAACACGGAAAAAGAAATTTGTCCTAGCATCGCTTCCAATTGGGTGATTGGTAATCGAAAAACAGAAGTTCGCAATGGCAAGGATATGTACAACTAATTAGAAATTGTCCAAATTCGCAAAACTTGCGGATCGCGAATGCTACATTTTCATGACTTCTTTGGAGTGTCTTTTTTTGCTGGAATAAGATTTAAAAAACAACGAATTGAATTTGAATTCATGGTAAAATTAACAAAAATAAATAATTTTTTACAAAATAACAGCAAAAAATATTATTAATTTTTAAAATTGATATTAATAAGATTTAAAAAATAACGAAATGAATTTAGTTCATGGTAAAATTAACAAAAGATAAATAATTTGTCAGAAAAAAACTCTGAAATTTTTTTTAAAAGTATCGTCGTATCGACAGTAAAATATCGCCGATACCGATGTATTGGAAAATCTGAAGTATCGCCGATATATCGGTATCGGTATTCGTTACATCCCTAGTTTAAATCTTTTATGAAAAATCGGTAAAAAATTTCATGTATGAAAAAAATGGCTAAAAAAACATAATTGTGACCAGACTTTAAAAGTTTTAGCACTTTTAATGCTAAATCTACAATTTTTTCTTCTAAGCTAGCACTAAAGTCTTCCAAAAAAAGTGCTTAGTGCTAATTTAGCATTTTTTAAAATTATCTGGCAGTTATTGCAGTTTATTTTTTATTAAACTCATACATTTTCAAAACATAATATCTGGAACAAAACAAAAATATCTTAATATTTTAGTTACCAAAGGTGTTTCGTTGTCAGTATGAAAAATCCCCCATAATAATGTATAAAAATTAATATTTGATTCTGCAGTTTAAATCAGAGAAATGTAGGAATTGATTCACTTTTGCTTTCCACTCACATTTACAATGCTTTTGTTATGCTTTTTAACATCGATACAAAAAAAACTTTGCTCACTGGTAGGCAAGAAAGTATATGAGGATTTAACTCGTAACTACTTACAATTTGACTCCATAACTACTTATATATTTGAGAAGTCCCAATAATAAGGGATACCCCTTACAAATGTATTTACATTGTGAAAGCAATTAACTAGTTATTATTTGGCTTACTTGAAGCTAAAAAATAAGTAGTCAAATAAATGAATCTAAAAAAAATTTATACGCATTATGTTTAGTTTATATTTTTTCAATTTTATTTTATTTTGTTATTTTTATTTTTTTCACCCAGCTGGGATACGAACCTGTCTGTGCTCGTTTAGATATGAATACAAGAACTTTATGCACTCAGCTATTGTTGACTTATATGTTACAAATGACTGTCATTAACTCACTCTTGTTTTTTAAGTACTGTTAGAAAAAGTAAATAAAATAGCATTACAGCCCTGCAAAAAATAATCGAGATTTTGGAAGCATTACAAACTTTTCTGTTATACAAATGCGCTTCATAGTAGCACCACATGTATTGCCTGAATATATGCAATAATGTATGGCAAGAAATGCTTAAGCTTCTTATATTTCTTTTCTTCCCCCACTTCAAAAACAAATTTTTGTACATTCACTTTTTTCTTTTATATTTATAAATAAACACAACCCGTGAAGCGATTAGCTTGTCTGCCAGTAGTGCATTCAAGAGTGCTACTGTAAAGCAGAGATTATAAAAATATTCATTTTACGAAGAACGACGATGAGTTACGATCTTAAAATAGCATGATTTTATTATATACTCAATGCGCTGGAATAAGCGTTTAACAACAATTGCTCCTAAGTGGGACATCGCGAACAAATATCATGCAATACGTAAGCATATTTGTAAGCTACAGCAACAAAACTCTCCTTTACAAACCTGCCTATCACGAAGCAGTAGTTTTTGCTGAGTGTTGTTTGACTGTTTTGTATAGTAATCAAATAACCCAGCAGCTAAATTTACAGCTAAATACGCTTTGCGACAGTGATATTACTTGTTGTAATGTTACTGGTCAAAAAAGAAAAGTCATATTCCTAGTTGTAGCAAGACTAGTAACGATACTAGTATAAAAAGAACAATCATATTACTAGTTGTATCGAGACAATAACGATACTAGTCAAAAAAGGGCAAAATTTTCAGATATATGACTTTTATATAAAATATATTTTTAGCTCTTAAAAAATATGTATGAAGTGACTCAGGGAGTAGAGTACTTGCCTTGAAATATGAGGAATGTGTGTTCGTAGCCCGGTTGAGCCAAAGTTTTTTTAAGAGCTACAAAATCTATCGATAGTTCGATATATGAATAAAGGACAGATTAAAAGTAGAAAAAGCAACTAGTATAGTTCTAACTACATACTAGTTACTTTGTCTGCAGGGAACTCACAAAAGCACGTTGACGTACTGTATGAAAGCATGTTTTTACAGATTTTCAAAATTATTGTAGAAAACTATTTAAAAGTGTTTTTAGAAAATTTAACATAATGAATTCAATAATAATAAGAAATGTAGAAAATGGAGTTTATCGTGTAATAAAGAAGCAAAATATGGAATGTTTTTTCTCCAGATTGAAAAAGAAGATGGTAGTGTTAACTTTTTTAAGAAGCATTCAAAACAATCATACTGATTTATTGATTTTGTTAATCATATCAGTAAACAGACATTGCAAGCAGTGACATGCATTTATTAACAACAGTCTCGTTGATATAAATCATGCATTAGTATTATTAATTTTTTTTATGTTAAGTGGTAGCCCAATATTCATTTTAGAAAATGCAAAATTATGTCGTTTGAATTATAATCATGCAGATCACTGGTTCGAATATTATTTTTCCCTCTAATGACTAGAAATAAATAAAGCGACAATAAACAGTGCTAAGTATTCGTTCGGGTCAAGCTCGTTATAAATGAAACTAATTTATCTGTGGAAAAAATTAGTACAGCTAAATTATTGAACTAAAATACTAACAAATACTGAAAAGTAGAAATAGATTAAAGTACATAAACTTGCAAATTTCATTTATGAACACCCTTTCCAGGACTTGGCAAATTGTTTGATGCCGCTAAAATAGAGCATTTATTTATTTTATTGTGGTTAGTAAAAAGCAAACTCAACTCTAATTGAGTGAAACAGTGTTATAAATTTCCAACATATTAAAAAATTTAATTGAATATGTTAATTGATTTTAGCCCTTTTATCTCTCTGAGCTGTAGAGCATCTTAAAACTTTTTTCTGGCAATTTAACACTTTAACTCTTTAATTTTATGGCAACACTAACGCACATTTTCAATAATATAATTACTAGTGTCCGACCGATTAATCGGATTTCGGCTATGGTATCGGCCAAAAATTGTCAACCGGTCAATATAGGTATTCGGCACTAATTTGGCCGAATTTTGTCGAATGCCAAACTTTTTTAAGGCACTTATCTGTAAGGCGAAAAATTTAATATAAGTTTAAAAAAACCCATTTTATTAACATTATACATTACACATTTGAGTTTATACTGTACATATTTTAAATGTTAGTAAAATCTTTCAGTTTAAAAAACATTGCTTAAAAGGCATACGGAAAAGTTAAATGCAAATTTTTTGGAAAATATTTTTTTTTTGCGAAGTAAATTGCCAAAAGCACAGACTACAAGAAAAAGAAAGAAGAAATTATTGCAGCAAGAAAGTCACAATCGAAATTGTTTGTGTTTACAACTAAATGATCTTAAAAATATCAAAGTTAATTCTTGTTGTGAACGTAATTATTAAACTTTAATAAATTTAATCTTTAATAAGTAAATTTCGACTTCGGCATCGGCATCGGCCTAAAAAATTAGCTTCGGTCGGACACTAATAATTATGAAAAAGTCACGAAATCAACAAGCATACATGTTTGCACATGTTAACACAATTGAGTAGTGATTTAATTCTCGTATGCAATTTTCACGAAAAGTTTGTATGTATAAGAATTGTAATCACATTCAACAAAGCACTGAGCACTGATTACGGAAGTGTAGCGGCTTCAGAAAGTAGCGTTGCTATGTTCTGCTGTTTATATTGAAAATTGAATTGATGTTAATTTTTCCCCAGTTCCTTGGAATATTAATCATGCGTGATTCTTTCAGAAGAGTTATGTTAAATTTTTCCTTAGAAAAGGAATTTACGAACATCTTGAAATTTTTTATTATAAATAATAGTTATTATAAATAATATTTATTGAAAACAAAAGTTATGTGCTACATAAAAATATTTTTTTTCATAAATAATTATTATCGAGCAGCCTAAAAAATATTATTTGAAAATAAAAGTTAAAGACAGCGGAAAAATGTGTTTATCATAAATAACTACATATTACCGAGCAACGTAAAAAGTATTCATTCAAGAGAAAATATCAACCATAAATAACTGTTATATTCGTTAAGAGCAATGGATATTTCAAAATCAAAAAGTTTTTACTCGAGTTTTAATTATAATCACCCAACCTATTTACATAAATATTATAACAGTTATTTCCCTACTCTATAAGTTTTATGTATGTACGCAACCTAAAACACATTTTTGCCGAAGTTGAAATACATTAAGATTTAAGCCAAGGTAGATTGAACAGGTACCACTAAAAGAACAGCTGTTTTAGTAAATTTGAGAATGTGTGCGTCACACAGACAATAGATTTTGACACATGTCTGGGATTTTTGTATCAACAACGGGAATGTGTTAGTACATTTGAGAGAGCTTATGAATGTGTGCGACTCACAGATAATGGATTTGACATATTTCTGGCGTATTTCTACCAACAAAATACATGTGTGTTTTGGTGTTGTATTTGTTTTAGTTATGGTGGTACCTGTAATGCCTTGATTTAAGCCATATAATTGGTATAGAAGCAGCCGACCTTCATTTTTCATCGGCATCGTGCTCTGTTTGTTATAAATTAGAAATGGGATCGCGTGTAAGTTTATACTCACGATCGCAACCAAAATAACACGTTCATTTCCGCTCACGTGGGTGTAAAGAAATATTAGTCACGAAAACTAATGCTCACCGAATACTCATACAAATAAGGTGGTTACTCATTAATTCGATTCTAAAAGAAAACTGTTCGAATTTCTATCTTATTTACGTTGCAATTCGAAATCCTTTGCTTTCAATTCCAAATACAGAGTAACCGGCAAATATTTTATATATAATACAACACTTCCATTTGTTTTTCAGAAGAAAAAAAAATTATATATTTAAAAACGTACAAAATCGTGAACAGCTATTACAAATATTATTAGCCAGCACCGCTGGTGTTGGCTAATGTTTATCGAACTTAATCTCTTACCTGCTATCTTGTGTTCTGAGCCTGCCGTTAAATGAGTCACCCACAAGATATTCGTATCTCGTTTAATAATATTTTTTCAAGTTCTTCTGTACTTTAGTATCCATTGAACTGTGAGTAATCATGAATAGATATAAGGAACTAATGTTGTAGTTGTAGCAGCGTCAGCATCTTTAACGAAGAACAAAAACCACTATGTATTGACTTTTTAATAAACAAAAGCAAAAAGAGAACATTGTGAATGAGTGAGTGTAAATCACAATGATTCTGCATACTTAAATGTGACTGAAATACTACCAAACGTACGAAAATGCTTCAATAGTATTTACGATATCCGATTGTTGTCGTTAAATCAGAAAGAATGATGACAACCAGCGATGCCACCATTTATGAAGATTTATTACGATATGACAAAAAACGATATGACATACTGTGTTGTCATATCGCAGTGTTGTCATATCGTAAAAAACTTACGATATGACAACACTGCGATATGACAACACCGAGTATCATATAGCAGTGTTGTCATATCGCAAACAATCTAAGATATGACAACACAGTATGTCATATCGTTTTTGTCATATCGTAAAAAATCTTCACCAATGGCATCGCTGATGACAATAGAAGCTACGAATATGTTCCATATTATGATAACGATGGCCGCTATGACACATAAAAAAGCGTCATATTGTCTATGGACTTTGTGAAACTTTTGAAATTGTCGTAATGTCAATTTACACTGCGGAACGAAATACGATTTCAACGGATTAAGTAATTTACATTTGAACTTTCAGAAAACATGAGGGTTTAAAGATTGATGTTTAGTTACTAGGCTTCATTACCATGCAACAGTGGAAAGGTCAGAACAAAAGAACACTGATGAAGATGTCGTGGCTAATCCCGAAGACATCAAGGTGTTAAGTTCCACCCTTGTTTGGAGAAAAATAATCTTTAATTTTTCAATTTATTCTAAAGAAAATTTTAAGGTCATAATTTAAAGTAATAAAATTTAATAAAGAAAATTGCATGAAACAATTTTTATGAAAATGTAATAAAACTCTTGTCGTCATAATTTTGACAGAACACTTATGTAAGTATGTATGTATGTATGCACATAGATCAACATAAATACATAAATGTGTTTATATTTATGAATGTTTGAAAATAAATTAAAAAACAGCTTAAAAAATAATAAAATAAATATACACGTATGCATGTGATATATGCATTATATCTTCATATATACCTATATAGTATATATACCTATATAGTATATATACACTGTATACATGTATTTATCATTTTAATATATCACAGCGTCAGTGGCAAGCGAGAAGTGTATGCAAATAATTTTACATTTTTTCTCTTCTGCTTTTACCAAAACATTTTTGTGTATTTTGCAGTTTTTAAAAGTGTGTTCACACGAACTGCATTTGTAATGTCACTTTTACTGTCGATACGTATGTAAATCCATAAATAACTTTATACCGCTCATTTTCTGCAACATCGTCATAACTCAAAGAAAAAAATAAGTATTAAAGAAAACGAGTATAAAGATTTCGATTTGCACAAATCTTAATGGAAAACTAAATTTTCATTCTTTTCTCAAGAGTTGAGTACACAATATGAAAAACGATATGCAGAATTACATTATTAGATTAAAAATAAAAAATTTTCAGTTATGATGACGTTGCAGCAAATGAGAGATATGTAATTTTTTAATCATTCAATGATTTAAGCTGCTGTTATTGGAAGGTATTACACAAGTTGCACAAAGTTTTCGCTTGGAAGAATATGTGTAAACAAACTACAAGTGAAACTCATAAATAAACATAAATTTTTTGTAACAATATCAAGTTGTTGTTGTTGTAGCAGTTACTTGTTACCTTTAACCCCTTTTAAACATTTTATGTTACAGGCTTTTTTGTAATTCACGTTAAGAATTCAAGGTTGTTTTTAAATGGTTTTATTTAATTTGGAACGATTTTCCGTCATCCCACGTCAAATTTGGTTTGTAAACATTTATTTAACTTGCCCTGTTGCAGAGTTTATGGAGTTTGTGTCGTCGGGTCAAATCTAGTAATTGAAAATTTTCCCCCTTCGTGTTAAGCGGTTGGTCTGAAATTTGGTGAGCGCCTTTACTTTTGATGACAATTTAATAATGAGTTTAGAAAAGTGGGATCCGCCAAGCTCATAAAAAGTAATATTTAGTTATACCCCCTTCCTTTTAACCGATTGATCTATTATTATTGGGTAAGCAACTTTACTAACGATGACTTTAAAAAGTTTCATTTAAAAAAGTTGGCGGCACCACGCCCATAAAAATAATACTTAGTTTTTTTACCCCTTCCTGTTAACCGTTTGATATCAGATTTGGTAGACATCTTTACTTACTATGACTACACAATGTGTTAAATTAAAAAAATGGGCGGAACCACGTCCATAAAAAGTAATAGTTAGTTTTAGCCCCTTCCTGTTAACTGATTGATCTGAGAATTGGTAAACACTTTTACTTACAATGAATATATAATTTTGTAATTACAAAAGTGGGCAGCGCCACGCCTTTAAAAAACTTATTCTTAGTTTTACCTCCTTCCTCTTAACAGATTGATCTGAGATTTAATGGACACCTTTACCTACGATGACTACAATTTAGTAAAAAATTAGGCGGCGCCATGCCTATAAAAAGCAATGCAAAGTCTTAACCCCTTCCTGTTAACCGATTAATCGAAAATTTGGTACACAACTTTAATTTTGATTACTATACACGAGAAAGACATAAAAATAAATATCCAGTATCTTTACAAGCTTCACTTAGATAATGTAGAATAATTAGACAAAATTTCACTTCAGAACATTATTTCTATTAGTTCAGGGATTGCAATACTCGTAGCAACCTGTGTAATTATTTCTATTTGCCATCTTTTTTCAAAACACAATAGCAAAAACCGTATAAATTTTCCGATCATAGAACCAATAAAGACTAATTCCGCGAGACGCAGACTCTTAAGAAGGGGGAAGTTAAGCCCTCTGTTAGCCACGCGCCAACTAAGTATTGCTGACTGGGTATCTCTCGTTTAGTAACCTTATTTTATTGTTTGTGTATCTTTATTGTTTGTACTCGTATGTCACAATAAGTCAACGTTCAGCCGATGCAAGCCTTATTGATTAGCTTCTTATTCAGCTCTGAGAAAGACAGAGAAATGAATACAAATTTCTCTTTCGCTCTCCCAGCTGAATAAGAAGTTGATCAATAAGACTTGCATCGTCTAAACGTCGACTAAGCGAATTATACATTTAAGCTTACAATGCAAAAATATATTTTAGTAATAATTTAATAAAATAAAGTAGAACAACGCTTACGATTCAAAATATCGTTTAGCAATACAAATAAGCTAAGTAATCATTATGTAAAATATAAAATGTTATCAATAAAATTATTTGGTTAATTGATGTTGTGACAAAGAACGTGTTGTGTCTTTTATTCCGTGTGTTGATATAATTATATTTTTTGGCTCTCTGGTGCAAGAAAACCATAACTTACATGCAGGAATATGTGCATTTGAATAAATAGTAATAGGGGTAGTCAAGAGATCCTACTTAGAACGCACTAAATGTTATAAAAAAAACCTTAAGTGAGCAGATGGCTGTTGTTTTCAACATTCTTAACGGCCTCAAGAGGGGTGGTTGTTTAGTGTTAAGAATAACAACATAAAGAACTAAATTTTTTTAAGAAACGCAGGCTTATGCGGGTCTGTTATAAAAATTAAAAAGAAGAAACTTTTTAACTTATTTCTAATTTATAACAATATGTATATAGTTATATATAGGTATACATATATACATTGATATGTACATATTGTCATTTAAACTAAAAAATTATGTAACCACAATTTTTAAATTTTACAGCAGAAAGAATAAAGTTTATAAAATAATACAAGTAATAGTGTCTATGTTGTTTTATCTTTTATAATAATGTTGAGCGGTGACTTTTGAAATTTGTTTAATCGATTGTACTTTTTCAATGGGTCACAAATTAATTTTATTTTTTTATTTATTTTTTTTTAATTTTTATTTTTTTAATTTTTTTTTTTTTTTATTTTTCAACTTTTTTTCGTTGTTTTGGCGATTTTTTGGTTTTGGCGATTTTTTCATTATTCTGATTTCGTTTTTTTATAGATTTAAACAATTTTTTCACTGGAAAAAAAAAGTTTTTTTTCAATGAAATTGTTGAGATATTTTTGTCTATATTTACAAATTTGTTTGTAGGTCCGTTCCTACAGAAAATATTTTCTATTTCATTGAATTCCTTTACAGAATTTGAAATTTAGTTTTTTCTGAGTTCTGCATGTCAAATTTGTATTTCTTTTTTGTTACTTATAAAGGGAAAAGTATTTTTTTTTCAAAGTTTGTTTTTGAACGAATAAGAACAACTTTCCAAATTTTTAAGTAAAAAGATTTTTTCCCTAAAAATTTTATTGTACACTACAAAAAAAATTTTTATTCTTGAGCATCGGAGTCTTTCCATTCAAAGAATTATTATTAATGATAGCTTAGAAATACAAAATTATAAAAAAACCAAGTTAAAAATGAATATTTTTAGTAATCTTTCTATGTTTGTATGGACTTTGTCGTACTAAATCCCAAATATTGTTATCGATGTAAAACAGACAGAAACAAAGAATCGATATTTAGGTGTCAATGTCAATGTCTAGCATCAGGGTCGATCCATTAAAATAGAGCCACAAGAATTTTTTTTGTCGACCGGTATAATCGATCTGCCGTTTGGGAGCTACGGTACCGATAATACACAGATTCAAGAGGATACAGCGAGAAATGAGGTGATAACTTCTAAGCGCCTGGACCGATTTTCTTCAAACATAACTAAGAACACTCTCGATCAAGTAACCTTTCAACAAACAAAAAAAACTACACCAAATCAATAAAAGCTGTCGGGATTATTCATACGTTTTATATACGCACCCATTGCGTTAATGACTAGCAAATTAACAAGTGTTACACAAAAACCATTTTTTTAAAGGAACATTTAAAGTATTTTCCTGAAAAAATGCACGATATTTCGAAAACAAGAGGTGCTAGAAAGAAAACAATGCGAACGAAAATATATAACGAATTGTTATTTTAATTTCAGAAAATTTTAAAGTTTTCTCATTTTTACTGGCCATTACTTTCATTGTTTCTATGTATATTTATTTATGTACTAAATGGTGCAAAAACAACTGGAAACTATTTATATTACACTACAATTTACTTTTATTAAATACTCTTTGTTCGAGTATTGAATCAGAAATCGATCCCTCGACCTCCGCATGGTAGGCTAGAAAACTAACCACTAAAATACCGGAAAGAGTTTCATTGGTTGCATGACAATTTCATAAATCCAATGAAAAATTGCATTAAAATTCAACCAATGAAAATTTCATTAAAATTCAACCAACAAAATTTTTCCACAATTGGATTTATGAAATTTTCATTAAACCAATGAAATTCTTATTAAACCAATGAAATTTTCATTGGATTTGCGAAATTATCATTGGATTAATGAAAAAATCTTATGAAAATGTTTCATTGGTTTTATGAAGCAACATTCTTTCAGTATACTAAATGAAGTTTTTGTTCTAAGAAGTTAACTATTTTGATGACTTCGTCAGCGAGCTCGTGCAATTCCAGAACAGTCGCAGACAGAAAAAATGTACCAAAATGACCAATTTTTACCCCTTAATGAGTACCCTATATTTTAATCTGGGCCATTAAGCGGTTTTCACTTGATAGTGGATCAAACATCCAGACTCACAAACACCAACTTTCTCATTTATAATATTAGTGGCGATATACAAAAGTGAAAACTAAACAATAATTGGTTAAAAATGTTTTACTTGTGACGTATTTTTTAACAGTGTTTCCTGTACATCTGCCAACTTAGTTTCATGTATATACAACTATCTTATCATACAATATGTCTCGTGCTATTTTGTTACATGTTTTTTTATTTATTTTTTGTAAATAAATAACTTTTTAAATAAATAACTGAACGTGTTACTTCTTCAATTTATAGTTCGTTGTTCTATAATAAGACACATTGACTTAAAATCAATCCTAATTCTAATTGTTAATAATTGGTAATTTAGGTAAGAATAGCACACACGATAAGATAGTATAAAAAAACATATACACTATACCCTCGCGACTGGAATACAATACATACCACCTACAACACCCAGTAAAAAATTACATGACAAAAATGGCGTTGAATTATGGATTTAACTGATGAAAAAGTAATTCGTTTTAGGGGAGATCATGTATTTGTGCGAGGATTCAAATAAATTCGTTAAAATGAATACATTGAACGCCTGCATATTCCCTAATTCGAAAACATTTTTTTTATGTAGTATATAAAATAAAAAAATAAAAATATTGTCGAATCTGGGATACGAGTCCGCCCGTCCTTTTCTGACTTAAGACATGCTCTCTACAACTGAGCCATTAACCCCCTATTTTTGCTGTTGTTAATAAATATATGTACATACATATGTCAATATGATGCTTTAATTCCGTTTTTACATGCCTTTCGCTGGATATTTAACGCAATGTTTATTACCGGGCTCGGACTTTCATGCAAATGCATGTTTTTTGTAGTGATAGATAAGGAGGTATTGACTAATTATCTATGCGAATCAACAAATTTTAAGTAGTTTGGCATCGATTTGTAGTTGCATATTTTTGTGGTCAGTGCATATTTTTGCATATTTTGCCAATAAATGCATATTTTTGGAGCTATACATTTTTGTAAATGCATGTTTCTCAATTTTTTAAAAATATATTAATATGCCGATTATGGATGGCAACTGAGCCTCAGTTGAGTTGCCAGTTGCTGAAAATGATGGGAACTGGCAACTGCGAGCTGTCAATTTCAGTTGCTATTTAGTGCCTTTCTGGCATCCACTAATTTTCAGTTACCGACTGGCAACGCAACTAAAGTTCGGTTGCATTAAATAATAGACACAATAATGTTTGTTTTATGTTTTTTCTCTAACAATAATTAAAAGAAATATTTTCCTAATATTTTAGTTTTGGCACTTTGTTCGTAGGTAAATGCATATTTCTGCGCATATTTTTAATTTTTAGGTCCATTTGTTAAACGCTTAAATTAAATTTTTAGTTGCAAGAAAATCCGAGCCCTGTTTATTACCTAGTAAAGTCGCGAACGTTTTTATTGGGTACCTATAGCTTTATTAAAAGTTACAATTACATAAAGAATTCGTTCGAAAAAACTAGTGCTCATGAAATCAAGAAAACAATCAGGTATGTTCTGTATTTCATATATAATTAAAATGTGCGGAATTATCAAAGTATTGTTGAAATACAGAGCATACCCGAATATTTCAATTTGAACGCGTATATTTGTTTTTGGCTGGGTAGATATGTACATTAGGGTTGTTTATGTTTTTTTACGTATTTGGGGTGGGGATGATTTAATGAAGAATTGCAAGCTACTTTGCCTTGGAAACCATGGATCTAACAAGTATTTTTAGCTTGTGGAAATTTCGTATTAAACGACGAAAGGGGGGAGCAGAATTTAGAAAAGTCTTTAATATTATTTTAAAGAATGTACTATAAAATAAATGAGTTATATACTATTATTTTAATCCAATTACTAATAGCCAATACGGAAAATATGCCCTGGGTTTTCTATGAAAAAACTATTCAAATGTTTGGTCTCACTCCTAAAAATTTGCGAATATGTAATTTTTCAATCGGTTACAAAATAATTTGAAGTACCCAAAGTTAACCAAAATCTTGGAAAATAATGATTGTTCAAGCTTTTTTTTTAATTATGATTTTTTTCAACCATAAATGCTCACTACCAGAAAACTCCTTGAACTCCTTTAATAGTTGTAAAATAATTTTAAAAAATCGACTCAAAAACATAGACACATGCCGACATCCGGACAACATGTCCAAATAAGAAAATTGAGAAAATGGGATCAATTCATATACCCTTTTATATGTAATAACAATTTCCAAAATCGGTCTATAAATAGCAGAGTTATAAGTGAATAAATATAAAAAAACTGTTAATAAACGTTAAATCTACAAGATCCATTTTTTTAATTCGATTTTCGGTCGCTTTGATTCACCTCCTATTTTTCACAATCGTTCTTTAAATTTGTATGCATTAGTTTTTGAATATGTTTTCTTAGAATAGAAAGCTCCCCTATTGTACGTGCATCCACATTTATTTTTGCAGGTCATCAAACTCTATATATGTGTGTACGTAGGTACAGATTATACCTACATTGAAATATACTAGACAGGATAATAAAAATAAATACAAATTAAGAAGTAAAATATCAATAAATAAACCAGCTAAAATACTTTGCAGTTCACTTAGATTTAAATTTTGAATTCGTAACAGAAAAGTACATTATAATTCATATTCACATACAAGTAACAAAAATTTTTTAAAAGTGAACACAACGACAACAAATAATAAAATTGCTCAAAAAATTGAGCAATAATGTACAAATACAAACACACACATCTCATTTCCACAATTTTAGGTGAAATTTATTAGAGGGGATGACGTGAAAAATATTCGTATGAACGAACTAAGATGCGATTGTTGTTTTATCCGACTGAACATCTGTAGAAAATCAGTTTTTGTTTGAAAATCATGTTGTATATGCAGCATTTTTTCTACAGTTTCCTTATTTATTATGTATGTATGAGTGAATTTCATTCTTTCTTTCTCCTTTTTATCCTTTTGGCACCAAATCTTAAACTGACAAGCATCTGCCGCTTAAATAAAAAACCAAAGAAATATTATTTTACTCGTAAGCAGTACTAAGACTTTCATTGTAAGATTTTATGCATGTGTGCAAGTCAATATTGACTGTGAATGTGAGTGAGTACCTGGCAGACAACGAGACTAGTCCATACAAGCATTAAAAGTATACCCCATAGATAGCGTTGCCATCCGTCCTCTTTTTCCCGGACACTGTCCTCTTTTTTATGGCGTCTACCCCGGACCCACTTCTTTTTTAGCAAGTGTCCGGGGTTGTCTCGGTTTTTACAACGTTCTCCAGATATTTTTTTATTAAACCAAATTTACGCGATGAATTTTTTCATGAACATTTTTTCCTTTCTCTTTTAAAGTTGCTACATATTTCATCGTCTGTTTATAAATATAAAAATAAATCCCCAGTTTTGGAACAAATCACCTTAATTAACAACGCTGCTCTTACAAAAAAAAGAACCAAATTTTGTGGAATGAATTTCATGAAATATTTCATCGTGCTAATTCTGTCTTACATCGAAATTTTTGAATTGTTGGGAGCACTGTATTGCCATTGTAATTTCAAATAACATGACATCACTTATTTTGATTGCCAAAGGCGTTTTGTTAAATTAATTTATTTATAAAAATATTGTTCTCTTTTTTGGGCCGAATGTCCTCATTTTTTGTAGTTTACGTCCTCTTTTTCTCAAAAGGGAAATGGCAACCCTACTCATAGAGGATTAAGACTAGTCCAAAGGTAAACCAAAGAAATGTAAGGAGAAAACATGATTGAGTTAATATTACGATGTCATTGGAGTAGTGTCAAAACTACTCTATGGAGCTCTCAAGTGTTCGTGTTTCAACTATTTGCAATCGTTAAAATGCGAAGACTTGTAGCTTTACTACAAACTCTTGTTTGCAAATAACAAGGTTCATGGCTGCATTACAGCGGAGTAGTCTTAAAACTACTATATATAATTTATTCGATATAGCACTGTATACACTCGATAAAACACGAACACTCGTCGGTTAACTACAAAATCTTGTTTGGAAATGACATGGTCCGTTACTGCGTTACATAAGACCATGTTGATATTAGTTAATTTTAGGCAAAATGGACCACTTAGTCCAATATTGTTTGCAGGGTATATCTGTTTGTGCATTTGCTTTGTGCTTCATTTGGCACATAAAGAAGTTAAATAACAAAAAAATCAATATTCTCAAACTGCAAGAACATAAAATTGCAGACACGGAAATACTAAGCTGCAGTCCTCATTTCTCCCTCTTTGACAAGTTGATGGCGTCTTCAAAAGGCAAAAAGCTAGACCTACAAATTTTTAAAAGAACTTTCTAAGAGGGAAGAATGGGATCCACTGGATGTAATATCTACGTTTCGATGGCGGATAAAGAATCAGTAGTCAAAATATTATTGTTGTATAAACCATTTAGCGACCAGACATCAAATACCAATGCAATACCCTTTAATTTTGTTTACTTTTTTGTTGTTTGCTATTATATCGGTCATGTCGTGAGATTAAGCGCCTACCTATTACGGCTCACAAAGTTAAATTACATATTTTTACTAGCATGCCTTTAATTTTTAGGCAAATGTAATTTATGCGGCCGTAGTAATATTCATTTGTGAGAAGAGTCTAGCTACTGCGAATCGCAGGATACATAAATATGTAAAATGAAATATTTAACTTTGTTTGATTTTTGACATTTATTGTTGTAGTCTCCATAATAATACAACTCCTGTAAAAATTTCAAAATCGATTTTCTTTATCACCTCTTGGATACGTAACCCTAAAAGGAAGTGGACTTTATCATGGAAGCCAACAAGCTCTATTATGATTTTTACTAATTTTTATGATTATAATTTTCTAACCAAACACAAACATATAAATATTTTTATTTATTGTTCAATGTAAGTAATAAACTTTTATTTGCATTTTATAAATTTAAGAATAAGGGAGGGAAAATCACTTCAATTTAACAATATCATCAGTGCTGCCAGGAGCTGGAAAAAAAAGAAGCTAAATTGGCTTTTAGAAAAGGCTAGAAAAAGATAGATCGCCCAAAATAAGAAGCTAACAAAGGCCAACAATTTTTATATTAAATTTTAGTTTTTAATAATGATAACTTTAAGGATGACATTATGGTAATGCAATTTTTCTACCGAATTTGAAAAGGAATAATAATACTAATCTCACACACAAACGCATGTATATTTCTTTTTATCTTCTTCAATCAGAATGGCTTCTCAAAGAAATTTAATCAACACTTGTTGATTCGCTGCAAGGGATATTAGGATGGATGTAGTTGCGCAAAGGCATCTTGTCTTAATCTGCTCTGCATTGCACTATAGGAAATTGGCACATTTTGTGTGCCAACATTAATTAGTTGCAAAATGACTAGACCGATTTAAATTCTTTTTGGATTCGGTAGATAGAAGGCTGCCTCTTAAGGTCCTTAAATTGTTCATCACGCACTCTCACGAATATAACAAATTTGAGCATTTACACTCACGTTCTGTTGAGAAAATTTTCAAACATTCCCCTGGAAACCCTTAAAATTTCCTCACCCACACAGCGAAGAAAGTTTTGTTTCACACTGATTGTATAAAATATTTTATTTTCAAGCTCCTCGCTTTAATAACATTGAATAATTCTGTTTCGCATGCTGTAGCTTCTTGAAGAGATTTGAAAGCATTTAAAGCTGAAATAAATTACGTTCAGCTGCTGATTGACCTATAGAGTTTTATAGATCTCAGTTGCGGCAAATAACAACGTAAAATGCTGTCAAATACTTTTTATTGTAACTTATTAAATCACTGAATATTCATCTTGTTGAAAAAAGTGTTTTCTTCATTATACATATGTATGTATATTGATATGGTAACATTTATTCGAAGATATCATATGATGAGTGTTGTGTTTTTCTTCCGGCAGGCTTTGTTTGAATTTGGAACGATTTTCCGTCACCCCACGTCAAATTTGGTTTGTAAACATATCATATGATATTATCAGAAGTTTATAAATGTAATTTTTTATTTTACTGCATTTCAATTTTTCCATCGCTCTCTTGAATTTTGGTTGTCTATACAGAAGCACACAATTTTGTAATACGTAATCTAGAAATAAATCTTTTTCTAATTTTAATTATAAATATCTTGTTTTTTTCATCTGGGCATCTGCGAAATATTTTATCAATAATATTATAACACATCTATTTGTTAATATATTTATCTATTTATTATTTTTTTATTAACAAACATGTGTAAAGGTGGCACGTCAAACTTTTTATTTGCAAATAGCGCGTTATGCGGGTGCTAGACGGATCAATATTTTAGCTTCAATATATGTGCTTGTGAGCGTTTGTTATGAAAATCAAAATCAATATTTCGCCTCAGTATATGTGTACATATTTTTTGTAAACAAGCGCACACAAACACATATATTGAAGCTGAATATTGACTTGTCTAGCAGCCACTTTAATAAGTTACAATAAAAAAGCATATTTGGCATCACTACATTTTTATTTGTAAATAAGAAATGCATGCAAACGTGGTAATAGTAAACTTACATTTTCTTAATTTCACTATTAAATAAACGCGTTAAGGCTTTAAAACATAAGTATGTATTGTATGTTAATACTTTCGAGTAGATATATAAGTATGTTTATACATATGTATGTACTATAGATATTATGTACTTAATATAAAAATGTTTTTCTATGAGTGCTAAAAGTCCTAAAAGGTTTTTTGTTTCATTTAAAACACATTAATTTCACTATAATTTTGTTCAGACGAAATCGTTTTCTTAGGGAATCTTTAGCACGGAAAATAACTGAATATTTCCGTTTTTCTGGAAAAGAACTGAAAATCGAATTATTCGTATATGGGTCAAGAGTACTAAGAGTTTTTCCAGCTTCTTTATTATTTTTTATTTGCTTTTATTCTCACAATTAAAAAAATGACTATGAATCGTTTATTTTAGCTGGTATTTTGCTGCATCACAATTTATTTGTTTCGCGAGACACGGCGGAGTCTTAGAATAAATATCCTTTTGGGAGAGCATCTTGTTGAAGAATATCTTTGTATGTTCGAATTTTTAAAGAATCTACTATGTGCATTATACCACAGTACCGTCTTTACCATAAGGGCACACGGGGCCCGTGCCCAGGCCTCCTGACCCCTTCTAAGAATAATTTAATTTTTAAATTGAAATGTTAATTGATAGTTCTAATATATGGTGGTTTTCGTTAATTGTTTTTAACTTGTTATTATTTTCTACAGAACGCTTTTGACAACTAAAGTATTGTTGCACAATTGTTTTCAAGCTTGTGTCGTTAGTGCAACAGAAAATAATCGTCTCTAGATAAATTAGAAGGTCTTAAATATCTCACAAATTCTTATTTAGAAGAATTTAAATTTTTTTCTCTCTAATAATTTCTTCATATACAGTCCAAAGTTGAATTTCGCAGACCTATCAGATAGGTAAGAAAATAGCAGAGCGTCAAAAAGTATTTTTGCCACCAACCTTCGATAAGCGTTTGATCTCACAAGTTTCTACATAAAATTGTGAAGTTGGAGTTTCGTAACTAATATTTATCTTGGGTAAATAAGCGATAGAAATTTAAGGGAAATTTAATTTTCGGTATAACATTTTTAAGGTAATTACTCAAAATGAAAGGTGATTAGTCGTGGGGTAATTGAACGGGTTATAAGCGGGTCCTAGATGTAAGGACAGTAACACTCTCATCAGATGGTGAACCATTCACTCCAAGCTACTGTGATTTACTAACTACAAGCATACAAATTTAATCTCCTGATCATGGTACGTACTGTGGCGAAATTTTAAACTCAAAAATGATCTTCAAAAATAAATATTGTCATTTCTCCTTTTAGAATTTTCTCAGATTCATGCGATGCAACGAAAACTATATAATGAAGTATGAGAACAGAAACAAAGCTACTGGACATTTTGACAGTGAATTGCTGTTCCAAGATAATACACAAGTTAAATATTAGAAGAATTTACTTAGAAGAATTGTTGCAGTAGTGAATAATCTGCCTGAAAAGGCTTTAATTTTCGAGCTGGTAAGGTAATACTTGCACAGGAATAAATAAATATTTAACAATGGTAATTTTTGCAAATAGCATTAAATTTAATTCAAATATAACTTTTTAAATGCTTTTAAAGATTGATTAGGGAAACAATAATATATTTTCAGCAATTTCTTTTTATCAAATATAGAAAAAATCTTTATCACAACAAATGTAAAAACTTTTTTTTATTGAATCAACACTTTTTTATAGAACAGAATACAAAGATCTTTATCACAAGACATTCAACAATTTTCTTCTGTGTGGAAAAGTAAATACATGATGTAGCTCTTTGCAAATATATATTTGTTATGAATTTATTAATATCGTTCCGACCGTGTCCAACTGTCCCATATACAAAATTCGTTTTAAGATTCGTTACCATTTTGCATGAAACAGATAGCTACAAACTGTTGAATTTGTCATAAAGGATTTTAGGAATGCACTCATTTTGAGTTCAGAAGTGAAGGGTTTTGCGCTCGTCTGAAAAGTAAAGGATTGTATATTTGATAGTTGTACGTGGATATAATATAATGGATTAGAAAGTGTGGGTAACACCGCAGTGTAGTGTATAGTATGCTAGACTATTAACAGGGAGGCTTCAGGTTCGATTCCTGTCAAGACCCTGGATTTTTCTGCAGGAAAGCAAAAAAATGCTTAAGTAGTATGTGTGTTTATTATTATTGTTTTGTTTACTTTTCAGAGAGGCCCTGAATTCTAGTGACTTCGGCGAACCCAAAGACGGACCCTGTGTACCCCGCGGCAAACTTTTCGATGACTTCATTTATAAGACCTTCTGCAAGACCTTCCTAGACCTTTTTTTAGATCCAGTACTAATGTTCGCTTTTCTTCTCAGAAGGCCTGCCTACTACCTTCTACATAGACTGTTTTTTTATAATGTGTATGTATACATATACTCAGCGGCAAACTTTTGCAGACCTTCAATTATAAGGCCTTCTGTAAGACCTTCCTAGACCTTTTTTTAGATCCAGTAGTCCCTACTCCCTTCTACAGAGGTTGTTTTTTATTATATGTATGTATGTATACATACACATTTTGTACACGTATTACGTTTGTAGCAACTAAACTCATAAGCCGTTACAAAAAAATCGCATTCCAAAGATAAGACAGCAAATACAAAAACCTTAAATAAAAATGCAAAAAGTGAAAAGAAGAAGGCCTTATACAAGGCCTGTTTGGAGAAGGGGACGCAGAAGGCCTTGGCTGGCTAGGACATCGTGTGTAAAAAATGTATGAGTATGGAATGGGGCACTAAGGCCTTGTGTCTGCCAAATAAGGGCTTCCAGAAGGCCTCCTTAGTACTTCTTTTCGCCGCTGGGCTACGTTTGTAGCAACCAAACTGAT
Organism: Panzeria rudis; assembly: GCA_956483635.1. Classification (NCBI taxonomy): domain Eukaryota; kingdom Metazoa; phylum Arthropoda; class Insecta; order Diptera; family Tachinidae; genus Panzeria; species Panzeria rudis. Next base: position 151,842,169 of record OY101450.1, read on the forward strand.
AAACTGTTGCAAAAAAAATCACATTCCAACAACAACAAAAACTTTAATTGAAAAATGGTGAAGAAGGCCAACTACCAGGCCTGTTGGAGAATGGAACGCAAAAGGCCTTCGCTGGCTAGGTCGTATGTAAAAAATGTATGGCTGTGGAATGGGTTAATAAGGCCTTGTCTCTGACTAATAAGGGCTTCCAGAAGGCATGCTTACTACTTCTTTTCGTCGCCGGGTAATGTTCAACAAACAAAGTTTTTGTTTTTCATATTGGGTTTAATTTTTTTTCCTTCGTTCTTCGTTATCTTAATGGCTGGAAATTTGTTGCTGTAGCATTGACGGATGCTCCAAAATATCTATGTATATATTTTACTTCTTCGTTTCTATGCTATTTGAGATGACGCATGTACGACTGGCATGCTAAGATGGAGATTTTCGAATGAGGGTTCATTCAACTCTCTTGCAATGTTTATTTGGCTTATTTCAAGTGGCGTAAATAATATGCAGCATAAAAACTGTGAGAATTATAAACAGATTTTTTGTTTATTTTGTAAATTATTTTCCTTTCCATGTCGAATTTTAATTGTGCTAAGAAAAATAATATTACACAACTTCAGATAAACAAATAAAAAAACTGTTTGTATGAATATTTGTAGCGAAGTTGTTAATTTTGCTTTAGCAAGAAACCAAAAATTTTAAATGGTAAAAGTGTTACACGTTTTCGTTTCCACTGTTTATATTGAACGATATAATAAAACAAGAAATGTCTAGAGATAAGTTTCAAAGAGGATTTGCGACCAATTTTAAGATAGACTCCGAAAAGTTTTCTCACCAGGGGCGGTCAGCTTTATCATATTGCAGCGCCATCTGTTCTTAAAATTCGTGTTTATGCAGACGTTATTCTGAAAGTCCAACTCTTCCTTCACTAATTCTTTGAGTTTTTTGTAAATATGATCAGTAGTTTAAAAGTTTAATATTAATTACCATTTACTATGTGACAGTAGGCTCGATGCATGGGGACAGCCTGCTCATTTAGTCGAAATTGAAAGTTTGTTAGCCTCGATTTCTATTTGCTGTTTTTCAATACAGAATCAAAAGTTGCTGCAAGAAAACTTTCCCAGCTTTAATTTTGATAAATGAAACAGCATGTGCCCATGAAATATAACATTTCGAACAAGTAGGAGAGGAAAACGTCGCAGTTCCGCCATTCGTTATAGTAAAAAATTATAAAGAATATATTATATATACGGTGACCATTAATTCCATGGAAAAATAGTGTACACATTTTATGGATTAAGATTCGTAGCGTTATATTCAGAAAGAATTGGGCATGATTATAATTCCAAAGATCAAGGGAAAAATTAACATCAACTTAATTTTTCAACATACACAGCAGAACAGAGTAGAGCGACTTTCGGAAGCCGCTACACTTCCATCGTCAGTGCTCACGTGTATTTTGGTTATCACCACTTATCATGTGGCTCTGTTGAATGTAATAATATCAAACGCTTTGGGCTTCCAGCTACAGTTTTTATGTAATTTAAGCTGGTTTAAAATTTGTTTGCTAAATATGTTGGAAGTAATGAAAAAAGTGAACAAAAGTGAACATTTGTAAGAAAAAATAATGTACATAAGGGGCATGTATTTAAAACAATGCAGAAATAGCGTACACAAAAAAAGTGGACAAGAAGCTAAAATAGTGTACTTACTGTTCACTATAATAGTGTACCGTAATTATATAGACATGCTTAGCCCGCAACAAACAAATATTTTTTAAATAAAATTGGGAGAATATCTCGAATAATATATTTAATAAATATATTAATTAAGTAATTAATATAAAAGTCATAAATAAACATGTTGGTCAGTTTTTAGTTTAAAAAAAAATATTTTCATCGCCTTTTGATATTGATAAAATTTTAGTTTCTTAGCTTGAATTTCTCGGTAAATTATTATTATATTATCTTATCTTATTTCAACTTTGCAAACATACACAGACTTCAATACAACTGACAAATGCATTTTTAAGCTACGAGCTCGTTTGTGTTTTCAATATTTTCAAATGAAATAAAAACAAAAAGGAAACTTGATAAAAAGTTTATATCAAAGTGTTTGATATACAGAAATATTCATATCTCAAATTTAAATATATATTAAGTAAATATCATACGGGTATTAAAATTAATGTAAATTGCTTCCTGCACAATCGATTGTAATCTTTAAATTTTATTTATAAAAGTAAATATTTGTATTTATGTTTTTATCGTCATTTTTGCACTTTTAATTGAAGTGCAATAAAATATATACACAACAAAATTCACTCCCAAAATAAATTTTAAAAAATGTATATATTCTTATTTTTATCTAAAAGTTTTATTTATATATATTTACACTCGTATAATGAACAAACTTAAAATTTTTTTATTAAAATTATGCAAAAGCTTGACTTGATTTAATGAGAGGCGGATTCAATTAGTTTATACCTCCACTCAGGAATATATCCTTCTAGCAAGAGTGTTTTAAAATGCAGTACAAAAACGGAAACTAAGGATTTCGGAAATTAACTTTTTTGTAGAATGTTCGGTGCTGAGCTCTGCCAGTATGAGTAAGATGATCACCTAACAATAGAAGAGACTATCGATAGTAATACAAAAAATCTTTTAACAGAATTAACCGAAATTGTTAAGAAATTGAAAAAATTAAAACAGGACACAATGTAAGATTTTATATGTTTAGAGAAATCCACGAAAAGGACTGAGAAACTAGATATTCTGTATTATGGGCTGCTTTCGATTTTTTCAAAATCTACGCCAAGTGAAACGATTTAAACCAAATTATTTTTCTAAAAGATTGTTTTAGAAGATATCCTTAAACTATTGAAATGACTAATAAAATGATCTCAAAAACTTGATCATTTTTAATTAATACATATTTATGATTTTTTTGCTTGATTTAATTCAAGAGTTATTATCTTTGTTATGTTCTTGTTTTATTTTTAACTAATAAACTCAGAATAATAAATAATTTATGCATTTTTGATTGTTGAAATTACTTTATTTATGAAAAAACTTTATTAATCGGTTAACCGATTAATACTGAAATTAACCGATTAAGCCAAAACCTCGTTTAATTAATCGAGCGATCAACCGATTAAAACAAAAGCCCGATTAAATGAATACCCTAATACCGTACTGATTTAAATTAATTTTGTATGAAAAATAATTAAAATATAATATAGCTGTTTTCGCTTAAGGGGTAATAACTTTCTTATTTTTTATCAGAATTAATTTATTGCATCCATCATGTGATCGTCACAAAATTATCTTTGAAATACATCCCGAAAAAATATACTCAGTATATTTTTTCATCGTAATGGAGTAATTTAATATGATAGTTTTTGGGTTAGACCCTTTCTTTTTTAAAGTTTTAAAGCCTGTAACTCTATACTTTTTATACGATCGGCACAATCAGTGTATTCAATGATAGAATAGAGAGATATCTATACAACAGTGTACAATTTATTTTATTCAGATGAGCCGAGCCGTTCTCGGAATTTTTGCCAAAAACAAACAACTAAAAAAACCAAAAAAAATTGTTTTTCGCGAATATCGGAAAAAGGCGCATTAAGTAGCTTTTCACACTATGCCTTTTTAGCCTGCCTTCTTTGACAATTTTCCTTAAACCCCCTACGAAAAGTCACACACATTTGCATTACAGACTTTTTCCCCATGCCTTTTTTGACGATTATATACATGCTTAATGCTGAGAGTACGAAAATAACAAAGAGAAATATGAAAAACCCCTCAAATTTCAATTCGTGCGTTTTTTACGCCGTTAGCTTCTCACCACATCTCTCTCTCTCTCTCTCTCTCAAACTAAAAAAGACTGCATTTAAAGCCAGACGAGAAAGGCATAATGTAAATTTTTTTTTTAAAGAGAAGTAACACAATCAGGCAATTAATGCCTACCAGTTAATTAATTAATGTGTTACCTTCTTTGGGAAGGGGACAGTGTATAGAAAACAGGTGGTGAAGTGGGAGAGAGATAGAAAGCTTAATTCATTTACAACCCTGCTATTGCGCTTTTTTGTAGAGCAGTGTTGCAAGCCCCTCTGGTGTCAAGTAGAGGCATTGAGTTGTGTAAGCTGTGTAGCCATTTTATTAGTTCTTTTACTTCGCCGACGGTTGTGCTACAATACCGACGAAGGAGGGTGCTGTGAAGTGCAGTAGGATATGTTAATATTACTCACTGCTGGTACTGCCAAAGTGATCAGTGCTATGCCTTCATCACTTTAACAGTCAAACAACAACCAACACAATAGCACACCAATGCACATGAGAAAATTGCATGATGTTGTTGGCTTGCCTGAAACTAGTATCGAACTCAAGACCTCAGGGTTTGTAGTCAAACGCGCTAACTACCCAGCCAACAGTACCCTCAATTTCGTGTAAGAAAAATAAATGAATATCATTTTCGTATTCAGCGACCTCTAATTAATTTAGAAAATGTTTTTTTTTTTGCAAGATATGACGAAGACTTAAAAATTCTAAAATTTGCTTCATTAGTTCATCTTAAGTTTGTCTGAAATCGGACCTTGTTTGTATAAAAATAGTGGATATTTTGAGTGTGATGAGTTATAACAGCTATAAAGAATCTATAATGATTTCATCTCATATTCAAAATCTTGATGCTACGGTAGAGGGCTAAAAGTAGGTCCCAATATTTGTTTCATTATTTTTCCCATGTATCTAAAAAAAATGCAACGTTTTAGTGCTATTCGAAGCTGAAATTAGCAAAAAAAAATTCTCACGCTCCACCCAAGTGAGAGTAGAGAAATCTAACTTTTAATTTTAAAGGTCACCCTAATATATCCGTTTTGTGTCTACATAATTTGCAGATAAGATAGGGAACTAAAGATTAAAATACCAATATCTCGAAAACTCTCATTAATCTGACAAAACTGTTGACGCCGCCATTCGATTCCTTAGCCACACACTAGGTAAGACCAACTATTAAAGTATAAACTTTGCCACAATTTTCTACTGTCATAGTGTTATTTACATTATTGTGTTATTAAAAAAGGTTATGAGTTAATTTACATATACTGGCTATGTCTGAATATATAAATTTTTATACTGTCAAAAATGGATATTGAAAAAAGTTTTATTGAGTGGTTGGCAAGAATCTTAATTGAAAATTCTTATCACACACACAACTAAAATCAATAACAAATAACAAGTAAAATAAAAGAGAAAATAAGCACCTTAAAATCGAAATGTAGGTCAATCAAAGGTGGAAAAATAACATTAGAGTTTAGCGTTGCCTGCGACAGTGTCGTTGAACCTCTAGAATTTTGTCTGATTAAGACTAAAATATAATAGGAGTATGCACGATGTTACTTTCGCAAGCCTGCATTATGCAACTTAACGTAGATATTGTATCAGATGGTAAACGTAAAATACCAGACATCTATGCATTTAACTAATTTTTTTCTTACCTTTAGTAAATCTGGCAAACTCACTTATCAAAAGTACGAAATTTAATCATAGCAAAACAGAATAAGACAGAATAACGAGATCTTTCGTCGATTTGGATCAAATTTACAGTATTCGACGCAGCGTAGTATTTTTCTATTTTTTTTTACACTATTATCTGTTAAGAACAAAAAACAACACAACTAAACATTTATTTTATGGAGCAATTTTTCAGTAGAAATAATATAAGTTGCGAATAGCACACGCATTCTGTAGTGGGTTAATTTCATATTGTTTGCATTATTTGCAGTATCCATTGTGCGTAAAAATGTTGTAGGCAGGCATATTATTTAGAATATCACAGTAAGTTCTATTTATTTACAAAATTGATACAAAACAAAAAACAGCTGCTTTTATTTATCAAGGAAACCTCAACAGAATACTAGATTTTTATTATTTGGTTATAATCAACTTACCGTTTGTTCCTTGACAGGCAACATTTGGATGTTAATGATATTTCCTTATGATCCTTAGCTCCATACACAACACAAATGTGTCATCTATAGCAAGGCGCGTGTGCCCGAAAACAGTTGTGTTAAAACAAATCGTTTAGAATCTAGAAAGAAAATATGTATATTAAACAAAGAAAATCATTATGTTCTTATTAAAAATAGAACGAATTTCAAAAACTATAAAAACAACACCAACAAAATACAAGGGAGAATGAGTAAATTGAGTCAGAAATAGGCTGAGATACAAAATAAAGACAGCTGTTTAATAACTGAAATGAGTAAATTGTTTGCTAAACTCAGGTAAGCATAAGCACTATCATGATATGCTGAGTTTTTGTTTTTTTTATTGAGAAGGCATGCCCGATTTTTATATCAGATTATTTTAAAGGAATGAATTCGTTTTACCAAAAACGTTCGTTTATTTAAAAGACTTGGAAAAGAAAACGTTGGTTAAAAATGTTTTAGTTAAATGTATGGATGTCTGGTATTTTATTTTCTCTCCCCTAAAATTAGATATAAAAGACACAAAACTTTTTCAACCTACAAATAATTGAAAATTTTTGGGGTTGGCTTTCCTGCAAGGTTTATGAAGATGGAATGAATTGTCTTCCGATAAGCAATCACTAATTCAAACTATTAAGAAGTCCTGGAATGAGATTTCTTTAGATTATTTGAAGGTACTTTCTGATTCAATGAAAAATCGTATACTTGAAGTTATTTTAAACAAAGAAAGTTAGCGCTCACTATTAATGTCTAAAATATTAACTCTTAATATTCATTGTACTTATTATTACATTATAAAATAATGCATTTTTAGTTAAAATTAGTTAAATGGTTCTATCATATGAACGGAAAAAAATTTTTTTTCGTTTTGTTTTGGAAATGGACTTTTAAAATACTGTTGCATTAAACCTAAATGTTGGTGTTGCTATTTTTGTGATCTTATGTAAATATCTTTCCGATAGTAGTAAAATGTTAGCTTTCGACAAAAACGACAAAAAAAGATATGACCTACTAAAAACAGAAATTTTAGTGGTCCTGAGATCAGCTGATCGAAATTGTGTCTATGATTTTTTTTCAAAAACTATACATTTTTGGAATATTGATAATGTCATATATATAATACAATGAATATAAAACGTTACGTATCGTGTCATAGCCTACATAATTAAAAGCAAAATTCGATTAAAAGCAAAATATGTAGTTCGAAATACATAATCACACTAAAATGAATTTTTATCTTCAACTAACAAATAATGAAGAATGCTATAAATGAGAGATTATGTGCCATAAATTATGACGTGAAATTGTTTTAACCGTTGCGATATCAATTCTATTTGCAATATTGTGATAAAAACGTGCCACGCCCATACAAGGTAAACATCTTTCTTCACCTACTTCTACTTCACCGACTCATTTGGAACCATGTACGCACATCGAGCAAAAGTAACAATACAAGATTATGATTAGAAAAGTGGGCAGCGCCACGCACATTTAAATTAAATATTCCTTACAAGCTACTTCCACTCAACTAATTTTTATTAAACATTGCATACTCATGTAAGCTCGGTGGTCATGCATATTAGTGCCGGCAATTTCTGCTACTTTTAATTACTCAATACTACTCAATACTTTTCACTTGGATACTCAATACTTAGTCGATACTTTTAACGCTTAGAAAAAATTATAATTTTAAACAGAGTTGCATTCCGCACTGTCAATTTTCCAGTCGGTTTGATTACAAAACACAACAGCGAAATATCGAGTAGCTACTTTTTGGTATTGAGTACCCTAAAATAAGAGGAAAGTCTAGATACTCGGTACCCAATACTCAATACTTTGCGAGCACTAATACATATTGTGATAAAAAAAGTGGGAAATGCCACGCCCATACAAAGTAAATTATGTAATTCTATTGATATTTCATTATTAAAATTCGTTAAGCCGTTGAAATATCATTTCTATTTTTAGCTTGTTTACTATGTTCAATATGGAAAAGGCTTTTTAGTCCTGACCAAAAGAGAAGGAATTTTATAAGTTTACCGTGTGGATCTTGTGTATCATAAGCGGATAAACCAATTTTAATTTAGCATTTTCTTTTAAAAATACTTGATCGAGAATGTTCTTACCCTACGGGAAATTTGTACCAATTGTTTCAAATGTACCTGTCCCATGACATCTGAATATAGTACCAGGGAAGATAGGAAGGTACTGTGACCGGTTAAAACAGAAACTATTACTTAACCGGTATAAATGTTCCGAAAATGTGAAAAAATTTATAAAATTATCTTGTTTTTATTTAAAAAAAAGTGTTTATTGGATCCTACGACCAGTCAATTCTACAAATAATTTCATATGGACTAGGATCGAGACCAGTATTGTAAAAACTGTAACCGGCAGTATTCTTTCGATCAGTTTAGTGACCCATCACAAAGTGTCCAAAAGGTATTAATTACTCCCTCCTATGACAAAGCAATGTTAAAGTGATTGGTCCCCTTCATGCAAAGTGTTAGAACTCGAACCGGTCCCTACCCTCAAAGGACTAGTCACGTAACATATTCTGGGTCAGTCCCTTTCCCCCTAGGGTAGCTACAATTAAAAAATATATTTTCAACTGCTTGGAATTTATGATGCAGCAAACACAGATGTAGGAGGTTATTAATATTAAAAATTATTAAAGGGCTTGATTCACTATCCTACAGGAAAATGTGTTAGAAGTTAGTCAGATTTTCTTGGGAGTGAAACAAAGTGTGTTGTTGGTGCCACAATATCACACAAAGAAGATGCAAAAACACATGTTTCGGAAATAAGTATGTAATTTTTTAAATTTGTTGCCAACTTATTTACAACAATATACCAGAACTATATTAAATGTGTGTCTCCTGTTTTTTTTTTGTATCTACCCCAAAAATGCAACCCTGATCGCTACGAAAATATTAGTTTATGAAATTTAAAAAAAATCTAATCGAACAGACTCGTCAAAAAATCTGTCACACATGTGCAACTTTAATCATTCGGCCATGTCACAGAGTTCAATTCCGTTCGGAAACGGAATTCAATCCACCCCAAGATGTCAAGCCCTAGCCGGAGCATAGCCCAGCATAGCAGCGCCGCCAACAGTCTGCACACACCTGACAAATTTGTGTATTTTAGATTTCATTTTTAGACACCAGCTGATATAAAAATGGGGTGGATTGAATTCCGTTTCCGAACGGAATTGAACTCTGTGACATGGCGGATTATCATACTTTTTGAGCACACATGAGTTTCTAGATTTTTTGGTATACTTAAGTGAAACACGTGTGATAAGCAAGATGCACATATTGTACAACAAAAAATCCGAAAAAGTGGCATGCAGAAAAATAATAATAGGATTTGTTGTGATAAACATCAAATAAGCATAAATTTAGCAATGATTTAATTCTCGTATTGAAATCTAGAGAAAAGTGTGTGCACTGACGATGGAAGCATAGTGGCTTCCGAAAGCAGATAGCTAAATTGATTTTGATTTTCTTTTCTTTCTTGGAATATTGATCATATTAATTCTATCTGATCATAACGTTAGGAACCCTAACCTACATATATACTTACATAATCACTTTGGGTTATAAGACAAATTATATCGAAATAAGCACCTTATATTTATTTAATTCCTGATCGTCCATCCATCACGTTATCTGCTGCAGAATATAATATGTATAACAACAGACGGAAAAATAATTCTTTGCAAGGCCTGCCTTAGTTCAGCTATAACGACTAATAAGCAATGCGTCATCAATAATGTATGTGTATATGTACATATGTACGTACATACGTTAGTAAGACAATGAATACTCATGATGAAAATTGACCCAGCAGGAAAAGTAGTAATTGGTAACATATATAATGAAAGATATATATCATATATATTTATTAAAGTTAATGCTGGTTTAGTATTCGAATTTTGTATGGAAAAACCGCTTTTAATGCGTTCATTAACTTTACTAATCATTTATGAATATGGGGGATAAGGTATTGTTTTAAAAAACAAAACAATACATTCCTTTGGAAGCGAGAAGGTAATTTGTATTATTTCTGCTCGTAACAACTGTTCGTGTTTTCATTGTATTTGTTTTTAAAAATTCGTTATTTCTCTCTGCTTTCATGTCGCCTACAGACTTTGCAATTTTTATTTTAAAACGCATCTTATGTTTGAACGCAAGAATGATAGAATACAAGATTACGACATCCCACGCATAAAGTTAAAATTTTCTGCGCATGTGTCGCCAATGACGTCACCAACTGTGTTCCTTCCTATCAGGGTTCCCAGTCTTATCCTTATCCCCACACCTTATCCCCAATTTTCGATTTTTCATCCCTAAATCCCCAAAATAGCAATTTGTTCGTCCCCAAAATCCCCACAGTACCTTTAAAATAAAATCTTATTATTTCAAAGGATATACATATATGCGTACAATTATTTATTTAATTAAATCTATTTACATATATTGAATATTTTTAATATTACGTTTACTAGCCCACGACGAAAAAAGAGGGGTATTATAAGTTTGTAGTGTGTGCCTGTGCATATGTGTGTCTGTACGCGCCATCGTACAGCCCAAATGGTTGGACTGATTTTGAGGGAAATAAAGTCCTTTTGGCATTAACAGAGAAGAAAAGTGAAAATTTTTTAAATTGTTTTTTGTATGAAGCGATTCGAGATATTTTTGTGTTTGACTGATTCACCATGCTTCTTTAAGTCTTGTTTTCTGTCACCTTAAAGATGCCTAGTAGACCACACATCAGACCATATTTGATTTTGGTGCAGAAGAAATAGATTTCAAATCCCCAGCGAAAAAAGTGATTTTCCCCCAAAAATCCCCTAAGGATTTTCACGAAATTTTTATCCCCAATCCCAAGTAAAAAATCCCTATATGGGGACAAACCCCACAAACTGGGAATGCTGCTTCCTATTGGTTAATATTATTCATCTGTTGCAGGGCTGCCACAAAATTGCATACAATGTTTTTAATAAAATTATACTGGCTTAGGAACACATTGACTTGGCATCCTTTTGAAAAGCATCAACTATGTCATCTAACGGGATATCATGTCGTAATGTTGTATTCTATCATTCTTGGTTTGAACGCGTACCTGTGTTGAAACGGAATTAATAAAATACATTTATATATACTTACATACATATATATATATATATATATATATATATATATATATATATATATATATATATATATATATATATATATATATATATATATATATATATATATATATATATATATATATATATATATATATATATATATATATATATATATATATATGTATATATATATATATATATATATATATATATATATATATATATATATATATATATATATATATATATATATATATATATATATATATATATATATATATACATATGAATGTTTATATAGGTATACATATGTAATTTATTTTATCAAACATTTAACTTTTAATAACATTAAATTAAATTAAAAATTGTAAGAACCTCCGAAGAAAATAGATGATAACTTCAAAACGGTTGGACCAATTTTCTTTAAACATAGGTTAGAAGATTTTGGATCAAGTCACCTTTCAAACCCCCGTAGTGTAGTGGATAGTGTGCTAGGCTATTAGCCGGGGGTCGCAAGATTCGATTTCTGCCAAGACCCTGGGTGTTTCTGCACAAAAGCCGAAAAGGCTTCAGCAGTATTTGTTTTCGTTTTTTAAATTTACTAAATTAAAATCGATCGACCAGTCTGGGAGCTACGGCGTCACACAGATTCAACAGAATACAGCTAGAAAAGATGTGATATCTTGTAAATGGCTGGACCAATTTTCTTCAAACATAGCTAAGAGCACTCTGGATCAAGTCACCTTTCAAACAGTAAAAAACTAAATCAAAATCGCTCCAGCCGCTTGGTCTGTACGTGGACTCGTACAGACACACAGACACACACTACAAACTTATAACACCCCTTTTTTTGGTCGGGGGTTAAAAATATATGGGAGAAAGATTTATATTACGAATTAAAAAGAATGAATTATAGAAGTCATTCGTCGGACACATTCAAATTATTCACTACTTTCTAGGACATGTTCTGTGTTAACAATAATGTATTCTGGAATGAAAAACTATACATGCTGTGCATTACCTTCTCGTTTACTATTCATTGCCTTTTCCCGCTGGGGAGTATGGCATTCTCATTCAATCCATATGAGTAATCAGTATGAGTATATATTGTTTGTTATCAACAAACAAACGAAATCCACTCTAAAATATTTTGTTACCTTTGAGCCAAAAGCAAATGAGCGCAAATGGTTGAAGAGTCTTGAACATAAGTTGATAAATATTGCTAAAGCAAGGACGTGTGCGCACGCTCGTTACATTTTTTATACGAAAGAATTTTAAATTCTTGCGAGGTTTTGTAAAAAAGGGTTAAAATAGTTTATTTATATAGAGAAGAATAATTTATAATTGAAAGTTTAAAAAAGTAATTGAGTAAAGAAACATTTGTTATTGAAAAGTGAAAAACAGCAAAAAGCAATTTGTTTATAAATACTGAGGAATGTGTGAAAAATAACTCTTATAAGAAGATAACAAAAGCGTTTAAAACACTCAAGTAAACATTGGATTATAAACAAGTTTCGGATCAGAAAAACAAAAATACAGTGGATAGGTATTTAGAAACATTTTCAAAGGTAGGTACATACTATATTGTTTAGGTTTTCTATGAAACAATAAAATATAATCGAATATTTAACGAATTACGAGGACATCTCTTCCTCCGCCCACAAAAAAATATATATTCCAACTCATTTCCGCAAGCAAAAGCTCCCAAAAAGCATAAGCTGGATTCGCGCCTGAAAGAATTACATAAATTTTCCAACTAATCTGTCTTATTTTAATAAAAGCTAATTGAATTTCAATAATCGATCACTTACTTAATTAGCGATAAGGAAAAGTAAAAATTTAGTAAATTAAATAAACTTTGTTTAGCTCTTATCATGACATTATTAAAAGTCAAAAACTATTTTAAGTCATAAAACATTTATGTATATATTTATTGCCGTCAATAAAATATTTCATAAGTCAAACGTGTTTTAGATTTACTTCGATATCTTTAGCGCTTTTAATAAGAGTTTTTACATTTTAAAACATTATTATCAATATTTTTCTCATTGCGTATTAATCGATTAACCTTTACTCGTTTACCTGAATAAGTTTTTTTATTAACCCTTAGTAACCTATTGGTTCTACCAGGAACCAATCGAAAATAGTTCTTGCAAAACAACCCGACCACAAAATAGGTGTGGCACTGCCCATAATTTTGATCATAATGTTGTACTTTCACGAGAACTAATTGTGTGCGAAGTTCCATTAGAATCGGTTAAGTAGAAGTATTTAAAATTAATATTTACTTTTCATGGGCGTGGCACTTCCCACTTTTTTAATCATGATGTAGTATTCAAACAGAAGCTTAATGTGTGTGCAAAGTTTTATAGGACTTGGTTGAGTAGAAGTAGTTGAAAAGACATGCGTATTTACTTCGTAAGGGCGTGAGTGATCCTGCCCATTTTGCAGCGGGACCAATCTGGAAGTACATCCTTTTAAATAAAGAAAAAACCCGAAATCGGTTTATAAATCCGCAGTTTTCATGGAACATAAAAAAATACATGACAAATTGCTAACCTTTCTCCTACTTTTTAAGTCGGTTAAAAATTGAAGCTTTGTACAACGAACTTATTTTAAACTTTGCGTTATATACATTATACATTGGTCGTATTCAGCGTTTGGTGCAAATAGTCTTGTGAAAGAGCAAATGCAAAATATCGTAGCTTTTTATGAAATCTAACGGCAACTTTCTGTATTTTGTTGTAGAATTTTACAAAAAAGATACGATATTTTGCATTTACTCTTTCGCAGACCATTTGCACCAAACACTGAATAAGCGCAACCATTTGCAATAATCGCCACTTGAATCTAATTTTATTTGGCTGTATAATATTCAACAGTGTGAGACAGACTCGGAAAAATCACTTTTGCAAAATAGTATACATTCGAACATTTTTTATTGTGGTAAATACGCCGAAATCGTAACTGAAAAAATACTGGTGTTATCTTGTATGAATGGCTTAAAAGGTATTGTAAAAACAATGTTTGTGGTAAAAAAAAATATAATTCTTTGAATTTTGAACCCTTAGTTCAGGTAAATACCGTAAATACCGCTTATAAACAAAGCTGTAGAATAAAAGTTGCTTAGATTTGCCAGTTTTATGACATAAATTTTTTCTGCTCAAAAAAATCAGGCTATCAAGGGTTAATTTTTCGTTTGTGTGTTAAGGCACAACAAACGAGTCTTATCAATGTATGTAGAAATAAAAACCTTTAAAAATTATATCTTTAAGTTATGGCTCTTATGGAGTTCCAAGTTGTATTTTAAATCGATGTGCAGAGTCTCCCGTCACCCAATAACTTAACTGTTTAATGCTTCGATTAAATATGGTTATTTTTCCGTATTTTGGAAAGATTCTTCTATAATACCTCTATATAAATCTGGTAATAAGTCCAATATTGCGAATTATAGAGGTATTGCTAAATTAAGTGCCATTCCGAAGTTGTTTGAAAAACTTATTGCGGACTTTCTCTGTTATCACACTGCATCGTTAATGTCACCTTGACAACATGATTTTAGAAAGGGCTGCTCAAATACACACAGAAAAACTTCAATGTAAAATTGTCGAAAAACAGGTTAATTTAATATTTTTTCGGTAGTGATTTTGCTTCATAGGTGTTTTATGTTAATTCAACATGATTTACAATAATCTTGAAGGAACATTTATTCTTTTGAATTGACTATATTTCATGTTGATTTAATATTGCAGTACAGTTAAATCAAAATGCATTTGATACTGAAATAATATGAAAAATCATGTTGAATCAAAGTTATTTCGAGTTGAAACACCGTAAATTTGATATTGGAAGAACACGAAGAATCATGTTGGATCAAAATTATTTCAAGTTGAAACAATGTGAATTTGATATTGAAATAGCACTAAGAATCATGTTGAATTATAGTTATATCAAGCTGAAACAACATGACTTTAATGTGGCTATTTTATTAGTTATTTTAATTATGTGATGGTTATTAGCATAGACGTCAGAAAACTTTGTGTTGTGGTTGGCTGCCCCAGCCAAGATTTGAACTCGTGCCACTTGCATGATAGTACACGCGCTAACCACTACAGCCACAACAGCTCCAAACTTTACTTTAGCTATACACTAAATTAATACCCATCGTATGTAAAATGATTCTCATTTGAATTCAACATGATTTAAATGATTATTTAACATAAAATTTATTTGAAATTAAAGTTGTAGTCATGTTGATTTAAAATGAAATGCAACGCTTATAACACAGTTGTTTTAACAGCGAAAATTTTTAAATCAAAGTGATTAAAGGTTAGATTAATAATTTTTCATTTAAAATTAATATTAAACAATGGTGATTTTAAACCAGCAAGAGTAAATTTTCGCTGGTAATTTATTTTTTGTCGTCTACATAGCCGACAGATGTAAGAACCCTGCGGGAAATCTTGCACCAATTGTCTTGAATGTACTTGTCCTATGATTGGTGAAAATAAAAATGGTGCGAAATGTTCCTGAGTGGTGACCGGTGAAAATAATCGTATCACAACATATCACAAAACTAGAACAGAAATGTTATGAAAAAACCCTCATTGCACAAGTAGATTTTTTCCAAATGAAAAATATTTGTTTAAAGTACAGTAATTCGGCTAATATTAAAGAAGCCATCACAGGACAAGTAGCCTTAGTTTGGGTCTAAAGCCTATCACTGAGTATCTTAATTATGTCAATTGACCCCCTCCAATGATAACTCCATGTAAAAGTTACAAGTCCCTTGCATATAAAGTTCCGAAATTCTAACCGGTTGCTAGTCCTTAGGAACCAGTCACGTGACCTGTCTTGGGACTGGTTCTTTTCCCTCTAGGCAATAAACAACAACAAGTCACACAACTAAGCACAACAGTGAACTGTAGCAATGAACAAAGTAAATAAACACTAACACACTTAAACGACAAATTATTTCTTTTAAATGTAATATGATTTCAAATCACAATTGCGTCATGTTGATTTTACATTCCTTTTTTTCTGTGTGCACGACTAATGTTCTTCATTTAATATCTTTATCTAGTTATTCATTTAACAAAAGAAACAAACTGACGCTATTTATACGGACTTCAGATGATCCATTCGAGTGATATCGTTGTCGAAAAGTTTCACTTTTTTTAGTTACTCCAATAATACTTGTTACATCAGTTTTTTATATTTGATCACTTTTTAGGACCTGATTAAATTGATTAAGTATTTCGAGAGATATCGTTGTTGAGAAAATCTTCAGAAGCTTGAGGGGAGGCTACTTTTAAATGAGACAGCGTTTTGTAAAATTTTCTTTAGGAACTGAATAGAAATGAAATATATTTTATTCCTATTGGGGGACGGGGGAGTATCCCTGTTTTGCCCCCTAGATACGTGCCTGGATTTACAAATGGGCGGCAAGACCAAGTGTTTCTCATACATACTTTCTTTTTAACTAAGAACGAAAAGAGTAAAAATCACCTTGTACGTTTATACGTAAAATTGAATGAGGTAATTTTATTACTATCCCGCCATTTAAATGTTTCCGCATTAAAACTGGACTTAAAATATTAATGTTAGAACCCCTCGTGATTAAAATTTATGACAGTATTCTAAAAAAAAACTAATTTGTATTTTAAGTGTGCTTTAGTCAAAATGTTTATGGAAATTTTTGTTTTAACATACACTTCAAACCCTAATTAATTTTTTTATAATAAGACAGTTAATCTTCAAATTAGTTTATTATGTTTGTATTATTTAAATCCAGATTTTGTAAATACAAACGCTTTTTGCGTTTTGAAATTTGTATGGAAAAATTTTGTTTTGAAATGCATTTGCATTATTTTTCATAAAAATTGTAAACGTTTTGAAACGAAATTGTTTACAAAATCTGTCTATTAGAAGAAATGAATAATAATCTTTAGGATTTTGCAAATAAATAAACTTCCAATCAGGGGCTTTAGTTTTTTTATTTATTGTTTGAGTTTTACAGAGAAAAGTTAAAAGTAAGCATCGTTTCCATAATACAGGCAGAAAACTTGAGTATAACATTTTTATAGTAATCACTTAAATAATTGAGTGATTTTCATAAATATTTGCTCTTAAATCGGGCGTTTGAATCGTAAAAACCAGAGTTTAATTTAAGAAATTAATTTCCACAATTCTTGGAAAATATTCGTGAATCACTCTGGTAAAGATAATTGTTAGTAATATACACATATGGAGGTATAATCTATTTATTACGAATATCTATAAAAGCATGCAAAATAATTTATATTATAACACGATAATATAAAAAGTAAAAGTGGTATATTCGGCTATGGTATCAAATCTTATGGCAGATGAGCACTTTTAATTTGCTGATATTCAATACCAATATACTTTAGACAATATCATTTCAACTCTGAAGTTTGTAATATTTCTGGGCGCTTCAGAAAATCGATTTCTCTTACACACAGGCACACATCGTTAATTCGACTTCCCTATCTACATATAAGGACCCAGAATATGTATGTATACTTTATGCGGTCGTAAATAAATGTTGTGGAAATTACAAACGTTACGACAAGCCTACATATATATATCCATACTATTTTTGGTGAAGGGTATAAAACAACTTAAAAGCTTTATTGAAGCTAAGTACAGAAATAACGCTGCTAAAAATGTGTTTTTCATAAAACAGTTTTCTTTCATCTATTTTCCTATGTAATATACATATGTAATTTACTTATAATCTCTACATACATAAACGTTGACTGTAGAATTCAAGAGTCGACAGCAGCATTTAAAAAAATATGTACAGTAGAGTCCCGATTGGCAGCGCTCCTATTTTCGTCATTTCGATTTGGTCTGATTCTTAAAATGTGGTTCAATCCGCTTTGCACCGTTTTGATTGCGATTTGCGTCACTACATACGATTGATTTTTTTCACTGAAGTCAAAGTCACATGTGAAGGATTTTTAAATTTGCGTGTAAACTAGGGATGGGCAAAAAATATCAATATATGTATCGATATTTTCTCAAAAAATATCTTCAACATTCTTAGTTGCAATGTATCGATGTATCGAATTTTTGCAAAATATATCGACAGTATCAAATTAGATCTTTTTTAGCTTTGTTTTTTTTTCGTTCAGTTTTTTTAATTTCTACACAATTTTCATTAAGTAGATTATTCCCAACAAAATCTTTTCTTTTATTTATAATCTTAAGTCTATTCGAAAAATATCTTTCTTTGAGTATAATTTTGTTGATGTACGAAGTTGGAAACTGACTTTTTTCAGGTTAATTATTTATAAGAAAAGTACTTTTTGTGTTTTATTTTTAACAAAATGTGAAACTATGAAATTATAATATATATATATATATATATATATATATATATATATATATATATATATATATATATATATATATATATATATATATATATATATATATATATATATATATATATATATATATATATATATATATATATATATATATATATATATATATATATATATATATATATATATATATATATATATATAAGTATATATATATATATATATATATATATATATATATATATATATATATATATATATATATATATATAGTATACTTATATACTATATATATATATATATATATATATATATATATATATATATATATATATATATATATATATATATATATATATATATATATATACTTATATATATATATATATATATATATATATATATATATATATATATATATATATATATATATATATATATATATATATATATATATATATATATATATATATATATATATATATATATATATATATATATATATATATATATATATATATATATATATATATATATATATATATATATATATATATATATATATATATATATATATATATATATATATATATATATATATATATATATATATATATATATATATATATATATATATATATATATATATATATATATATATATATATATATATATATATATATATATATATATATATATATATATATATATATATATATATATATATATATATATATATATATATATATATATATATATATATATATATATATATATATATATATACATAAAAGCATTTAGACCAAATTTACACGATGAAATTTATGACATGAAACTTTCTTTATTTGCTAATATGTAGAAAGGACAGGGAAACAAGTTGGGCTAAAAAATTGCTTGAAAATAAAATATCAGATGTTTTTTGTCAATTTTCTTTACCTTATTTGTTTTCCGCGCTTGCAATAAACAAATAAAAAAAGTTTCATGAAGAAAATTTCATGAATTATTTATATCATCGTTTAAATTTAGTATTATTGATCTAAAAATAGAAAAACCTTTCCATATGCATTTTTTTATATAAAATATATTTTATACTGATTAATTAAATTTTTGACCAATCAATAAAAAGTCAGTGCATTAAGGATGGGGAAGTGAAAAATATATATCGATATATATCGATATATTTTTATATATCGATCGGTATATATGTATATCGAATAAAAAATATCTAAATATCGATATTTTTTAAGCATGTTTATTCATACATATTCCCACAATTTTTTAAGAATAAAACACAATAGGTACTTTTCTTATAAATAATTAATCTGAAAAAAGTCAACTTCCAACTTCCTTATTGTTTCAACAATATTTTATGAAACGTACATCAAGAAAATTATACTCAAAAATTATAATTTTTAGAATACATGAAATATTTTAAGTAAAACAAAAGATTTTGTATTATATTTAATAAAGATTGAGTAGAAATTTAAAAAAAAAAACTGAACGAAAAACAAAAGCATGCTAAAAATAATATCGAATTTGATACTCCCGATGTATTTTGAACCAAATATCAATTTATTGCAATTAAAAATATCGACGATATACATATCGCGAGTTAAGTATGGGGTATATACATATATTTTGAATATCCTCTTTCAGAAACCGAAATCTGTTTCGCGAAATTGTTTCTGGTTTCTGAGATATCAAGCATTCATTGTGGTCGATATCATCAGTATTGATACATTTTTAAAAAATTTTTTTAAATAAATAAAATAAAAAACAGAAATCTAATAAAATACCAAGTTTCATCAATATTTACTTTTTAGTCCATGTAAATATCTTTTCTAATAACATTTATACGCTTATTTTCAATAAAAAGTAGAAAATAGCAAGTACTCAATACTCAGCAGTTAGTATACACATGGAGCACAAAAAGCTACTTTTTACAAATAAAATAAACAAATGGCTACTGGAGCACAAAACAAGATTTTTTACTTTCAGTAAAAAGATGTTAATTTCTAACCGGATTGATGAAAGTTCACAAAAATTTACATTTTTCTTTCAAACATATGGATATATTGATATATCAATATTTTTGCCCATCCCTACAGTGCATTTACATATATGGAAAAAAGTAATTCGATCAACCATGCAAATTTTGGTTCCTGTGTATATTGTTTTCAATCACTTAAATATCAACTAGAAATTTGATTTATAATATAAATCGCATATAATGCATATATAAAAAACAAATCTACAAACGAAAAAAATAAAGCCGATTTAAATATTAAAATTGTTGGCAAAAATTAAATCTAAGTAAGCAATTAAACATATTTTTTATTTAACTTTTTTTGGCATTTGCCATAAACACTTGTGCCATCGACATCGATACCATAAATCAATACAATGTCAAATAAACATTTAAATGATAAAATATATTTAATAAGAAACTAGACACATAGTTCATACTAGAGATGGGCGCGTGTCGTGTCTTTTTCGTGACACGAACATGCACGACTGAACACGAAGTGCTCGTGGCAGAAAATCTGATTTCGTTCGTGTTCGTATCATGTCGTGTTGAGCACACTTGACACGAAAAAACACGAAACGATTTTTAGATTAATATATGTATGAATGCAGAAGCTTGCCGCAGAAGATTATTGAGAGAAAATCTTGATAAGTTACTGTTTCGCAACAAAAATATGTAAATAAAAATACAAATAGAACATGAAACGTTAAAATAGAAGAAAAATGTCTTTGAATATAAACAAATTTTGTTTTTTACTTTTTGGATTTGATTTCGTGCATGTTGTGTCGTGTTCGTGTTTTGAAAGGGTTGGACGTTCGTGTTTCGCACGTGTTGGACAACTGGGATTCGTGTTCGTTTCGTGCCCATCTCTAATTCATACACACATACTCATACCCACTGGTATAATTCAACAGGCCTGGAAATTCCAGGCCTTTTTGAAGGCCTGCAAGACCTTATTTTTCAATGCAACTAAGATATTTTTCCTTCTTTTAGATTTTTAGTCCGATACACACTCCAAACTTCTCGTAGAAATAAGGGGAAGTAGCATTTAATTTGTTTAGTTTTTTTTTGTCCGATAGAAGAGAAGATGGAAGGAGTATGGTATTTTTAGATTTTTCGTTTTGTTTAGTAAAAAATGTCTTTAAAAATAACAAACTTTCTCGTAAAATACTGAAATACAAAAAAATGTACCTCCATTTGCTTTTTAACAGATCTTCCTTAGATAACCTTCAATATGGCACTCCAGAAGAGACCTTTGAAAATGCCTACATTGGATTGGATAAAGCTAAGTACTCTGTTCAAATTTGCGAAAAATGTTGATCAACATTAGTTTTTTCATACGAAATATATGACTAAAGCTATGTTCACATCTATCAAATATTTGCCGAAATAAGCGTAACCACTATTTTTCGGTATACGTTTCTTTAATATTTTGCGTTTATGCCCGACAAATGAAACGATAAAAGACAATACTGATTGTGTATTGAATTTTTTACCAAATAGACACATGCTCATTTAAAAAATATTTTCCTAAAATTAAACAAATTAAACCAGAAATTATTGGTTACGCTTATTTTGTCAAATATTTGATAGATGTGAACGTAGCTTAAGTAACCAATTATAATAGCCCTTGAAAGTATGCTGCAGTTGTGTACGCATTTAAAACAACCCAATGTGTTCCACACGAAAAAAGTGGTGGTTATATTATTTCGCATGAAGACTCAAAATGTTGTAGTTACATTTCATATGTTTTTCACAAAAAAACAGAGAGAGTACTACTTCTGCAACAATTTTTCATGAGAAATTCGAGAAAAAATTGTTTATATGAACTTTTGACAGCAGTTCGCACGAAATGATGAACACAGTACCATGCTTAATAAGAATGAAATGAGCATGAAATGGGGATTGGAAGGCCTTATGTCTTCTATATAGGCCTTCTGGAAGGCCTCTTTATTCCAACATTTTACCGCTGAGACGTGTTCGAATTGCAAAGATGTATTGAATACAAACTACATGCATATTTATTAAAAAATAGTTTTAAAAAGAACAAAGCAATACCTATTACTTTTCTTTTTTAATTTTAATCAAATGAGTTCATCATACCTATTTGTAAAATTTTAATTGAAATTATTTCCAATTTTTATACAGTATACAGTATAATTTGCTTACAAGCCACCCCGCTTATAGTAGAGTTTGCGATATATTCCAAAATGTTAATTTTTATGTCATATATAAGTAAAATAACTGTAAAATAGTTTTTATTTACTCCATTAGCCCTATAGTCCATTTTCGCTTATACGCCACCAAGATGTGGTTCGAAATATCTTAAATATATGCAAGTTATGGAAGATATAATCCAAAATGCAAAATTCAAAAATAATATATTTTTTTGTTTATTTATTTATTTATTTCATAATACATATAGCCTTAGGCCAATTTAATTCGCATTAGATGTTTCTGAATATGTATATCTATGAGTATTTAGCATATAAAGAAAAAAACGGTACACTCTTTTTAATGATAATTTTATAAAAATATTAGTTATATTGTAGTATTTTAGCATTCTTAAGTGCAATATTTATGAATTGAGTATATAAGGAAGCAATATGTAAACGTTACTTTTATTTTTCTATTGTTAAAAGAAATAAATATATGGGGATTCGCATATAAGCCAAACATTGGCTTATATAAAAATCAAGATATAGTCCAATTCACTTTAAAGTCCACAAACAGCGTGCAAATGAGGCAGTGGACTATAACCGAATTTCACTGTAATCTTTCTTATTTACTTCTATAGTAGGTATTACATATTAGGAAGTCAAAGCAAGTAACACGATCTAGAATTTATGTACATATGTATGTACATATTTGTGTATTTACTGTGTAAGAGTCTGTTGACATTTTCATCAAATTGGCTTTAAGTATTTATTTCTGTTTCTCTAATGCAATTTTTTTTGTAATAGTCAGCTAAGTTTTTTTATTCTACCGTTACACAATGAAAAATTAACGATAATTATAGCAATATATAAATAGTTGACAAACCGAAGAATCCCAACAAAAAAAAAACAAAACTTGGAAGTTCAACCACAACTAGGAATGCCTGTCTGCCCGCCTGCCTGCGCATTCACATGCTGCCCATTAAATAAGTCACTGTTCGTTCATCGCAGAGACGACATCGTGCTCTAACTTTTCACTGCAGACCATTCACGTTCATAAGTAAAAAAGCTAATAACGTAAGTTAACACAACACCTTGGCTTACCCTGACCCTACGTCTACATTAGACATGAAATGCTGTTAACCCATGATGTTATGAAAGCGTTGTTAAAACAAATGCTCAAGGTGGATTTATACAGGTGATATTATAAGCACAGCTGTTCTACTTTTTTTTCCGCAAATTAGATGCTCGCATGTCAAAATTTGTGTACGTTGACATAGGGGCTGAGATGTCAAATGTAATTGTAATGTTGTAGTTGTTTTAGAATCAACACCACCTGATAAAATTAATTCACCTTGCAAATGCTCCAACAACTATGTTAAAAATTAACGAAAGATTAACATGAGCAGTCTACACTTAACAATAAATGTGGAGGTACATACCACGCGTTACGCGGCAACGCTTTTCTTACTTTTCGAACTTTTAACGCTTTAAGAATGGCAAGATACACACCACGCTTTTGATGCTCTTCTGTTTATACAATTTCAAGCCTTTGCCGGGTATATTTTGTCTTGCCTTTAAGTTTTATTTTTCTTTATATATTTAATGCAGTTTTCATCCATTTTTTAATAAAAAAAATTAATTTCTAATAATTTATTTCCATTAAACAAACATTTTAGCATATGAATCTGACAGCACTACCTGTCATTTTGTATACGACGCGTGAAAGTTGAAGAATGTTCAACTTTTTGCGAGTTATGCAAAAGTAGTGCATGTTAACTCGATGAGCATTTACATAAAATTAAATCTTATAGGAAAAGGAAAATTACGTCTTCCCCTTACCGACTACTTTTCGGCTATTTTTAAATTGTACATGTACACAGCCGACAATTTATATGTACACAACACAAACAATCAAAATAAACAACAACATGAGAACAATAGCAATTTGTAGCTACTACACTTTATTTAGTCACCTGGTAGTTACTACATTTGCAAAAAGATGTTGCTGGTGTTCGAACTATGTATCACACGTTTTAAAGTCAACCACTCAGATAAGGTACCATTTGAAATAATAACAGCAAAAAGTTAATATAAACCTGAAACGAGTTTCAAAGTAGCTGAGAGTAAAGTTGTTAGCTCTCACCAATCCGATTATGTACTCAACTTAAGAATTGATTTTGGGTCAGTCCTGGATTGCATTGTAGTTAGCTTTTAGTCAGTCTAAGAAAAGTTAACTATAAGTTTTTTTTATTTTTGTAGTCGACTAGGGATTTTCCTGCCAGGGTATCAACAATGCATTTAAACACCAACACACTTAAACAACAAAATTTTCATCATTTATTTAGTTTTCTCTTTGCCTAGCTCTGTCTTAGATTATATAATTTATTTTGAAATTTAATATATAATGCTATAGATTTATTTACATCAGTTCATATTATATAATCTGAATGGAAAGCTTTGGGAAAAAGTCATGTTCAATTCATATAAGCTACAAAAAATTCCTTAGGTACCTACCTATAAGTCTATTTGTATCTTGCTGCTATCAGATCCTAAAGTTTTGATTATGTTTAGCATAATGTTCGTGTAGCAGTATGTATGGGTTAGTTTGTGTGTTTGTATGTAAACATCTCATAACGTCAAAGCCGAACCGTTCGAGAGATATCGTTGTCGAAATTTTTTCGACAAATCCATTAATTTTTAAAATTGTACTCAATCACGCTAAATTTATTTTATACTCACCTTGATACGCACGGGTTGCGGTGCCCACCTCTAGTCCATTTGTTTATGTTTGTGTCGTATAAATTTGAGTCTTTTGCTCCAAATATGGCAAAAAGAAAACAATGCTGACATTCAATATCTAATTGCTAAAATTACAGCTATTATAAAAAATAATAATAATAATAAATAAATAAATTAAGTAAAGTGTGACTTTGGCTCGCACTCGAAGGGTTTCATAGGAATACTCATATGTATGTATATCCGTTTTCGTTTTTGCCCCTTTTTTCATTTTGGCAGTTTTTTCGTTGTGGTTTTTTGTTTAATATTAGTTTTTTATTTTTTAAGATTTTTCGTTGCTTTTGATTTTCGTGATTTTTTTCGTTTTTTTCTGGCAATTTTTCGTTTTTTTTTTGGTTTCGTTTTTTTTTGTTTTGCAAAAATTTTGGTAATTTTTTGGTTTTGGCGTTTTTTAATGTTTTTTTTCACTTTTGGACAATATTTTTAATTTTAGCGATTTATTTTAGTTGTGGCTATTTTTTTAATTTTTGGTGCTATTTTCGGTTTTGGGGACTTTTTTTTCGATTTTTTATGATTTTTAAGATTTTTTTTTAGTTTTGGCTTTTATTTCTTTTAACGTTTTTTTCGCTTTTTGACGATATTTTTAGTTTTAGCGATTTATTTTAGTTGCATAGTGTGAATTGGGAGTAATTCTCCAGACAGTGAAAAAGAAAACATAGCACTGAACAATGCTGCCAAAACATTACACAATTTTCGTGCTTGTACTATAAAAATTAAAAATCTCTTGATTTTTGCCAATATATTGTGTTATCTCCGAATATGGCATACACATTGGCGATATTATTCTACAATAGATAAAATTGCACAATTATATTGCAAGTGGGTTCGCCGCTTTATACAATATCTTCTATACATCCTCGTGATTGATAAACAACCAATTCCTATTAAAATGTTAATGAACTAATATCGCTTGTTATGAACATGTTTACGCACAAACGTCGCACTTATACTTGTACGCAAACTAAAACAGTTAAGCTAATTTCAGGTTAAAAAAGCCATTGATGTACACGATTCATTAAAATTATGTTTAAGGGCCAGGCCGCTCTGGGGTTTTTAAACGAGCTTTTTAAAAACGTCAGTCTGGCCTCCTCCTAAAAATACTTTTCCACTGGCTTGGTTTTAAATAAAACATGCTGTTTTATACATTTTTTCATATGTAACACTACATGTTTATTTAAACCAATCTAGTGGAAACATAGTAGATGTAAGGTATGAAATTTTTAGAATTTTTATGGAAAACGTTTAAAATAGAGCTATTTAGCATAAAAAATCAAAATCAACGCAAAGCAACTGACGCTGTTGTATTAATACAAAAAAATGTTTAAAAAATTTACTATAAAGCTATTCTGTTTTTATTCACATTTTAATATTTTATTTGATAGGAAAAGCTGTCTGGCAGCATTGTAAAGTTTTTCTTTTACGTTTTTCAACACTGACTCAGCTTGCAATACCTATCTCTTTTTTTCTTGTTATTTAGCGCTGAAAAGGGTAAGTTTTACCGTCCACTCTCTTTTAACTAACCCACTCGTCATATAATCATAAGCGCCTGTCATTTTGTAACCAAATTGATAATTTTCATCGACGCAAACAACTCGTAGAGAAGCTGTTAACGGGAAAATTATAAAATAAATATTATTCATCAAGAATCTTAAAAAGAAAAATCGAATGAAATTAGAAATTGTTGTTAATAAACTGCGAATTACTTTGGTTGGCAGTTTATAAGAAAAAAAGTTTGAATAACATCTATGGAATTTGTTTGATGGAGAAAATGAATAGTGGAGATGAAATGTGAATTGTAAAACATTATGTATTTGGCGTTGCTACTCTCTGGTTTTTTTGTGTATACGTCTGCTCTTTTGTGAAAACAAAACAAAAAAGACGAACTTGTTGCTGCATTCATTCAATATTTTCATAGACTTTGATTATTTTTACGTGAGACATCGAACAAGCGTTTGAATAAAATACTTATTATACCAGCGACCTGCACTCTTTGCTTGGAAATATTTTTTCAACAACATATTCCGCAAATTCAAAGAAAAGTGAGTACAAAGTTTTTGTAGACGTTTATTAAAGTTAAAGAGAACTAGTTTTGAGAAAAAGTTGTTCAATATCGTACCTGGTTCACTTCCGGTCTTTAAAAAGTTTAATAGTTTCGATTTCACTGTTTAACTCCACGTACATATTTAAATATGGATTTAATATTCAAGAATTCAACTCAGGGATGATAAATGAAAAAATTCATTTCGTACCAATGAGCTTCTAAAATAGTACTTTTTCGGTTCAAATAGATCTAAAATCTTTTTGAATTTTTGTAAACAAGTAAGCCACACGACTTTGATTGAGTTTCTGTGCTCATTGTGTCAAAGATCAAATATGGCTCTGTTTTCTAAAAATATTTTTGATAAATTCTTTTTCAAATAATGGTGCCAAAAATCAAACAATTTTAATTTCAATTTAAAATTTATTGATTTTTGAAATGAAACTTAACTTCTGCCATATAACAAGGAACCTACTTACTAATTTCTTTGTTCATATAAACTTGAAGTTTATTAAAAAATTTAAAATTCGTTCACAATGGATAAACAAGCCATAGCAAAAAATATTTTCTATTAAAATTTTAAATCCAAGATTTCTGTGGTTTTCTTGAATAAATACGTAAGTCGCCTTGGGTAGATCTTGAGTTATTAATGCGAAATAGCTCTTTTTTAAACGCTCTTTAAATGAAAGTAAAAATATCATGGACCAGTCTGGAAATTTTTTCATGGACAACAACTTCACTTCTACATATATTAATTTCATAAATTTTCAGCAATAACGATTTAAGTATTCCTGTGTGATGGATTATTTAAACAGAGCAGATATACGTTGTTATTATCTAAACACATTTTAAAATCTTTTTAAATATTTTGTCTATTTCACTTAGTAAATGTTATTTATGTCGACATATGCGGTTTAATGTATCCTTGGTAAGATCTCGTTCTTAGGTTATTTTTGTCTGAAATTTTTATTTTGGCAAATATATGCTTTTGCTCTACTGAAAAAATCAGTGTTAATCAGACATACGCCTTTATTCAAGAAAACCAATGATTTGTTTATAGAAAATGGAGTTTGACATTAAGCTACTCCATTAGCATCGCTGTTGATATTTATCCTTAAACACTAACAAGCAAATATTATAAGCTGTTCTCTCAAGATCGCCTGTTATGTATTCTCCTTAAATAAGTAAACAAATCCACTCACGAAATATCCGCCTAAGTAGACTCAAGATAGAATTAAGTTAAGGGCCAAAGTAGAGATAAATTATTATTGAATAATCAATGGATACCACCCAACAAATTGGGAAAATTTGCAAATAGTACCAATTGAGTGAGTGAGGGGTACCATCGTACTTTTTTGGTTTCAATAGTACCAAAAAAAGTACAATTGTACCAACTTTATCATCCCTGGTTCAACTCCATCAATATGGAAAAACGATTGAAACAGCATAGTGTTGCATTTGGGTGCCCTTGAGTAGACATAGTTGCCATACTAATCAATATTTCAAAACTATATCTTGTATCACGGTATATTTATATCATGTTTTTTCAAGGCCTATTTGGGGCCGTTCACATATTACGTAGCGAACTTTGAGCAGGTGGGAAGCAGCGTTACCGTTGTGGGAACGAATCTAGTTTACCAACGCACCTCCAAATAGAATAAAAATTGCATAGGGTGATAGAAAATGGAAATATAAGACAAAAATGGAAAATGTCTCGGAAACGCATAATTTTCGAGCTACAGATCTCTGAAGTTTTCATATATAAATGCGATTTTCCACTAAATTTCTGAACTTTATGGCCAATATTGGTATAATTTTAAAGCTTTTGAATATATCTTTCTGGATATGCAAAAATGTATTTAAAATTTTTGAACTCTAGGTGTTAATACAGTTTTTACAAAATTTTACATCAAAATGTTACGGAAGTGCAGTAGGTAAATAAGTGGTTTATTCATATATGTATGTAAATAAAAAATTAAATTTATTTGCAGGTGTTTAAGCATTGTCTATATGCATTTCATTGGTGCTTTACCAAATCGTCAGTAGACTTCAAACACAACTGTGAACATTTACAAAACCCTTTATATTATGTACAGACTTTCAAAAGCCATTTGAGAATTCACAAATATGTAAATCATTTTCAAAAATAAGCATAGTAGGCTTTGCAAATTATATAAAACCCAGCAAATAAGGTTAATCAATATGAATCTATTTTATTTTTCTACACATTTGTTTTGTAACTGTTCAAAATTGTGTTTGAAGTCTACTGAAAATTTGGTAAAGCACAATTCAAATGCATATAGACAATGCTTAGAGACCAGCAAATAAATTTCCTTTAAAATAAAATTGTGACAATGCAAAAAAATAAATTGCTTAAAAATAAAAAAAATTATTAAGTAACAAACAACGGCGTCGTAACCAAAGCTTCTCTGCATAGACGGCCTTCGGCTGGGAGCAAGGTATAGCAAACTGGCTTCGCTAAGTAAAGCTTCCCTGCATAGCCGGCCTTCGGTCGGACGCAAGGATTTTATCCTCTATGGTCTACAAACACCGGCTTCGCTAACTAAAGCTTCCCTGCATAGTCGGTCTTCAACCGGGCGCAAGGATTTTCCCCTCTATAGTATAACAAACACTGTCTTCGATAACTCAAGCTTATCTGCATAAACAAATTTGCATATCCAGAAAGATCTATTCAAAAGCTTTCAAATGGTAACAACATTGACCACATACGTCCAGAAATGTAGAACAAAAATGCATGTATTAGGGGACTTAGACGCTGATTTTTTTTTTACATGTTTGTTCAGTCTTGAGTTTTTAGTTTATTGGTGAAGGGTGTAGAAAAGCCAACGGGGTAGGAAAAAATCTTGATTTGTGTTTTCATGTTTATTTTTGACATTTATTTTTAAACTATTGCAATTTTATTTTTTTTCCTTACTAAAAGTTAGAATTTATTACAGTTCAAAGAAAATTTAATAAATAAGTTTAAAAAAATTTCAAGGTAGAAAATCGTCGTGTAAATGTTTATGATTTTCAGTAGCAACTTTAAAAGAAAATTTAAAAAAGTCTTGTCTGAAAACTCAGCGTCTAAAGGCCGGGGCACATAGAATCCGTCATACGTCATCCGTTGCCTTTTTCAACTGACGTTAACGGAATGACGGATAATGTTGGCACAATGAGTACTTTGCTAACGGAGAGAAAATCAGCCGTTATTTATTTATTAATTTTAATTTCTTCAATTCTTTATTTTAATTCTTAATTTCTTTATTTTTTTATAACAAAGCACCAAAACTTTATACAATCGAATAAATTTTAATTTAAATTATTTTATTTTTGAGCGAAAAACAAGCCCACAACAAAGAACAAATCAAACAATAGTTGTCAAAGTACTCAACGTACGTTAAAAGTTAAAAGTTGGCCAACTTTGTACTTTGCGTTGACGGAGAAGTACTGTATGTGATCAAGTTCATAAGAAAACATGTATTTTAACTTAGCTGTCAGTTGAAAAAGGCGACGTATAACGTATGACGGATTCTATGTGTCTCGGCCTTAAATCCCCTAGATGCATATATGAAAACTTCAGAAGTCCATAGCTCGAAAACTGTGTGTCCGAGACTTTTCCATTTAATATATTTTCATTTTATTTTTCAATTTTCTATCACCCTATGTAGTTTTATTTTATTTGGAGGTGCGTTTGTAAACTTGATTTAAGCCTAAGATACTTAGATCCAATATTTATAAAGTCAAGAATGTATATTCACCCCTATCGTGAATAAAAGGCGAACATTTTGTTCACGTGAACTTTTTCCCATGAACAAAATATTGTAAAAAAAATTTACAAAATAGCACACAAACACAACAACAATACAAAGTTTGCGATCGCAGTTTTAGGGAAATGGGAGATTTTATTCGCGATAAGGGTGATTAATCAATGATATAATTATTGAGCCAGAGGCTTTTATAAATGAATTGAAGGTATGTATTGGAAAGTAAGGTAAATGACAATACGTATGAGGGTAAATTATGCAACACGCCCGTCCATTATTAGGGTTTTTTTATTCCCGGGCTTTTTTGCTTCCCGGGAGAGCGGGAAATAAAAAATAAATTCCCGGGATCCCGTGAATTCCCGGAAATTGGTCAACGCAATAACATATTTACCAAAAATTTTCATTTCCAGAATCAATTGATTTTTATATGAGCAAAATGAGTCATTGAATCATTCTTTATTTAAAACTGAGCTTTATTTGAAAAGTATTTTACAAACAAAACTGTTTCTAAAGATATGAGACAAAAAGATTCAAAGTAAATGAATAAAAAAAAGTACAATATTTTTACCGAAATTTTAAGAAAACTTCGTATTTGAAAATTATTTTTTCCCCGAACAAAAAGAAAACATACAAATCATTATTAAAATCATTGATGAACTGAAATCAAAGTAGGTAGTTTTATTTCTGATCATTCATCCATGATTTCAACACGTGGTTGTCAGAGGGTGGAAATGACCAAAAGAGCGATTAAAAAGTTGTATATGATAAATGCTGCAGTCTTAGAATATTAAATTTAGCTCTTTACTTCTTGGTATACAATAAAAAGTTGTGCTTTTATATTCTTTGTTTATTCTTTGTTACAAATGGGGTTTTTAAAACAGTCAATAGCGGATTTCAATGCTTGATGCAAATGGTCTTGCGAAAGCGCTAATGCAAAATATCTTAACTTTTTTATGAAATTTAGTATTTTGTTGTTGGATTTCATAAAGAATCGACCATATTTTGCATTTTCACTATCGCAAGACCATTTGCATCTAATATTGAACTCCGATAATGTATTAATTGTTTTATTTCACAATCGGTTTCTTTTTCAAGTAACTCATTTTCAGTTGTTGAGAAAAGCCCTTCCCCCTCTACAGAAGTTGCTCGGATAGAAGAGGACGTTGTACAAATTGTCAATATTTTTCGTCCTTTTTCCGCTGTCTTAAAATACTTTCAGATGCTTTGTTAATAGCAGAGCGTTTAAAGTCATCGAAAGTCTTCTCTCATCTGAAGAAATATATATATATATATATATATATATATATATATATATATATATATATATATATATATATATATATATATATATATATATATATATATATATATATATATATATATATATATATATATATATATATATATATATATATATATATATATATATATATATATATATATATATATATATATATATATATATATATATATATATATATATATATATATATATATATATATATATATATATATATATATATATATATATATATATATATATATATATATATATATATATATATATATATATATATATATATATATATATATATATATATATATATATATATATATATATATATATATATATATATATATATATATATATATATATATATATATATATATATATATATATATATATATATATATATATATATATATATATATATATATATATATATATATATATATATATATATATATATATATATATATATATATATATATATATATATATATATATATATATATATATATATATATATATATATATATATATATATATATATATATATATATATATATATATATATATATATATATATATATATATATATATATATATATATATATATATATATATATATATATATATATATATATATATATATATATATATATATATATATATATATATATATATATATATATATATATATATATATATATATATATATATATATATATATATATATATATATATATATATATATATATATATATATATATATATATATATATATATATATATATATATATATATATATATATATATATATATATATATATATATATATATATATATATATATATATATATATATATATATATATATATATATATATATATATATATATATATATATATATATATATATATATATATATATATATATATATATATATATATATATATATATATATATATATATATATATATATATATATATATATATATATATATATATATATATATATATATATATATATATATATATATATATATATATATATATATATATATATATATATATATGTATATATATATATATATATATATATATATATATATATATATATATATATATATTTATTCCTTTTACTTCTATGGGGAGCATAGGGCCGTGCATTTTAGTGCATATTAAAAACATTGCAGTTGCTCTTAATTTAATTAAAAATTAAAGTCGTTTATCCTAAAAGTGGAGGTATAGAAAGTGCACTTAACATTCGAAATTGTATGGGATTTTAAAGAATAGTGACACAAATTAATAATTTTGTGCAGTTAAGTCAAAAGTGCGCTTAAAAATGCAGCCTTCATTGGTTTCTTTCCCCTTACATATGTAGATACTATTTCATGATGAACGATAATAATTAAAAAAAAAGGATTTTTGGGTACCAAAATCAGTACTTTTTTATGCATATAAATATATCTTTAATCCCGGGAATTCCCGGATAAAATTCCCGGAAAGCGGGAAAAAACCCGGGAAAAAACCCTATCCACGATATACATATACAACATAATTATATAAATTTGAGTATAAATTTTTGTTAAATCTATTTTCCAAATTGCCGATTTCAAACAAAAACATTTCTGCATTAACGGCCTGTCCCACGATTTCGAGAAATCGAGTTCGTCTCATATTTATATTGAAAACAATAATAAAAAATTTTAATTTGTTTCTTTTTTCAATATAATATGAGAACGAAATCGACTTGTCGACATTGTGGAACAGGCCGTTAATACAGAAATGTTTAGGTTTGAAATCGGCAATTTGAAAAATAGATTTAACGAAAATTTATACTCAAATTTATATAATTATATAATTTATATAATAATGTTGCTTATATCGTGGACAAAAGGGGATATGTAAGAAGCACGAACTTTTGGGAAATCAAAAAGTAAAGTTTGATTTCACTTCCAAAATCTTCTATCATTTCGATGAGTGATTACGCTAAAAATTTGTCGGTCATTTTGTGTAAATATAGCCAGGCCGTGGAATACAATGATATCTTACCCGAATAGAAGAGTCTCTTATTCCCCACCAGACTTTCTTTTTAGCTAATCTATAAGAAATTGAAGGTAAATATTTATCTATTGGAAACACATAAAGTTAATCATAATAGATATACTATATATTATATATGTGAGGTCAGTTTGTGAAAATAGTTCGGGAATACATAATGCTAATATTCATATCTAAATAATAAGTAATAAGTAAGTTATCATTTATTTTTAATTGAGGTATAATTATACCATACATGACAAGTTGTAAAAAATCATTGTAGTACATCTAATTAGGCCTTCAAATTCTTGTGGCTCCTTGAAATTACAAAAAATAAAATTACCCTGCTAATTTGCGTGCTAAGCCATTTATATGCCATATAAAATGCAAAAGGGACAATCAAAATTTTTTTTAATTTTCAGGAGAGGTAAAAAAACTGAATAAAAAAAAGCAAACTATTGTGATAACAAGTTACTCGATACACAGCAGTTAGTATACAAATGCAGCACAAAAAGCAACTTTTTAAAAATAAATTTAAAAAAGTGGCTAGTGCAGCACTAACAAGTTTTTTACTTTCAGTAAAAAGATATTTGGGTATGTGAATCCAAATTGATTATTAGGCTAAGGTTCGTAACGTTATATTCAGAAAGAATTGGGCACGATTAATATTCCAAGGAACAAGGGAAAAATTAACATCAACTTAATTTTTCAACGTACACAGCAGAACAGAATACGAGAATTAAATCACTCTCAAGCTGATATTTGGGTATATTCTGAATTTCATGTGGAAATAAAATGTGCGGAATTATCAAAGCATTGTTGTTATAAATATTAATTTACAACAACAATGCTTTGATAATTCCGCACATTTTAATTCCACATGAAATACAGAACATGCCCCATTAACTTCTAACTGCATTCGTGAAAACTCACAAAATTTACATTTTTCTTCCAAACATATCCCGGAATCAGTGGTGAAAATACAAAAAAAGTTCTATCGGGTATATTTTGTATATTTTGAGAAAACTTCATGTAAATCTTTTTTGTCCTTTTTCTCCACTCCGACTTTTTGGCATATGAGCTAAACCAGTAATGAGGTGACTGTATGTGTCTTACAACAATTAAACAATATGATTCATATAATTTTACTTTTCTAATACATAGAACCCCTATACATACATAGTTGTTGGTAGGATAAAAATATGCTTCAGAGCGTTAATAATAGTTTTTTTTATTTGGTTTATCAATGAGGCAAAATATCTGTTCCATTTATATTTATTTTTTTATTATTTGTTTGTGTTTCTGTTGATGATAAAAACATCCAACAGTTTTTAGCATCATCTTTTTTTATGAATTCACAACTGTTTCAAAATTGTATTTGTGGTTTTTGTATACTATTTCTGTCTCTGCGCAAAGATTTTGAAAAATGCGAAAATTGCTATACACTAAATCGAAAGTGATAAATTAAGCAAATCAGTATTTTTTTAATGGAATTTTTTTTTCAAATAATAGCTGTGTTTAAGTTCTTAAGAATTTGTAACAATTATTACTAGATTTTATTGGATTGCGTCCGTTTACTTTCACATACGAACACTTTTTTTTACTATTTATTCAAAAGGGTACTGGAAAAGTACTCTAAACACATCTTATAACTTCGAATCGAAGTTTATTTTATTTGCAATGCTTTTTCAGTCCTATGGACGTTGAAAGTTTGTTGTTTTCCAAATCAGCTACAACTTAAAATAATAATAAAGAAATTTAGAAAAAAACAAAGAACAAATGGTTTATCAAACTGATAAAAATGAATCATAATGCATCATTTATTAACAAATCAAATACAAAACAATGGCAAAAAAATCTCAATTGAATGCTCTTTACATGAACAGATATACGAATTAAAAAAATATGAAATGTATTCTAATTGTTTAAAATACAATTCGTTTACAATAAAAAAGATAATGTAATAAATATATAAATCACATCACATACAAAGCTTTAATTGTAAATGAACAATAAACCTCAAGCAGCAGTAGTCATCAATTTCAGCATGACTAATTTATCATGAACAGAGAGAGGAATGGTGGAGAACCGCACATATAGGAATGGGAATTAAAAACACTCCTCATGTTTGTTTAGCTTCATCTTGTTCGACTGTTTATCCAAATGCGAAATAGATACAAAATCTAACAAATCCACATGTTAGTACCAAATAAAATACAAATTTTCCAAATTTAAAATGCAAAATTCATTTTGTATTAAATTTCAATTAAAATATTTCAACACGAAAAAAACTTAAAAACTTGGCTTAAAACTATTCTCTTTTTTCATTTATACTTGATGATACGGAAGTAGTTCCGTTTTAGATGTTCTTAACAAGCAACTTTTTCTCTTTCCAAACTTGTTTCTCTTTTTCTTTCTTAACAAATAACAAAGAAAAAAGAAATTATGTCATTTATATTCGTTTTTACCAAATTTGCTATTTTTTATTTCTTTTATTCCCAATGTGTATTTGCAGTATTTTGCTTTAAATAATGGCCAGTGAAGTCGGTGTTATTGATTCTGTAGAAATGGAACCACTTAAACAACCAAACAATAGCAAAAATAATGACAATGATGATAATCTGGCCACAACATCAAACGAAACGAATACAAATACTACTGCCACTATAACTATAATCAAACCCAATTCCTCGTCGGCAATATCTTTATTGTCAGACAATGAGGATACA
This sequence comes from Panzeria rudis, assembly GCA_956483635.1. NCBI lineage: Eukaryota > Metazoa > Arthropoda > Insecta > Diptera > Tachinidae > Panzeria > Panzeria rudis. The sequence goes on from OY101450.1 coordinate 151,879,484, forward strand.
CATTTGAATCTCTATCCCAACCATAGAAATATAGGATTTCCATCTTCTTCGCGACAACATTTTAATGAAGCAGCAAATGCACATGGCGGACATGAAACGACATCATTTCTACAGCAAGAAATAAATCATCAGCAGCGGCTTAAAAGTGCTTCATCAACGTTAGAGAAAAGTGTGTCTCGAAATCCATCGTCGGCGGGCAAACATGAGAAAAAAATCGGCCATCGGCGTGTGGACGATGAGGGCGAAGTGACTTATAAAAAAATACAAAGTAAACAAATTATGGGATCTATACAACTTGGCATTCAACACACGGTGGGAAGTTTGGCTTCCAAACCAAAAAGAGATTTGCTTATGAATGACTTTTTTGAAATGGAAACAATATCATTTCCGCCAGATGGATCATCCATAACACCGGCACATCATTATAGTGAATTTCGTTTCAAAGTTTATGCCCCAATAGCTTTTCGGTACTTTCGATATCTATTTGGTATAGCTCCAGATGATTTCCTTATGTCCATGTGTGCTGCTCCTTTAAGGCAGTTATCGAATCCCGGAGCTTCTGGCTCGATATTTTATTTAACTGATGACGATGAGTTTATCATCAAAACTGTACAGAAAAGGGAGTGTGAATTTCTGCAAAAGCTTTTACCCAGTTATTATATGAATTTATCCCAAAATCCCCGCACGCTGCTGCCTAAGTTTTTTGGTTTATATTGCTTCCATTATAATGCCAAAAATATTCGCCTTGTGGCCATGAATAATTTGCTGCCATCAGATATTAAAATGCATGCGAAATACGATTTGAAAGGTTCAACATTCCGACGAAAAGCTTCAAAGGCTGAACGACAGAAAGCCAGCCCCACCTATAAGGACTTGGATTTTATGGAGCATCATCCGAACGGCATATTTTTGGAGACAGATAAATACAACGCGCTTATCAAGACCATACAAAGGGATTGCACGGTGCTGAAAAGTTACGAAATAATGGATTACTCTCTGCTGGTGGGTATACATAATCTTGATTTGGCAGCCAAGGAGAAAAGAGAAGAACGCATACGAAATGCAAGAGCCAAATTGCAAAGAGCTGATGAAATTCGAGATGCCGACGAAGCACCAGAAGCAGATCAAATACACAATGTTGCTTCAAGCTCAGCAGCGGCTGGTTCCGCTTTGAATCGATCGCGCAGCATGAATCGCCAACGATTAGTGGCCCATTCAACGGCCATGGAATCAATTACAGCTAACATAGATACACCATTCGAAGAAGACGAAGATATACCCGCAGGTGGTATTCCAGCCAGATCAGAAAATGATGAACGTTTGATATTATACATCGGTATTATTGATATTTTGCAATCTTATCGTCTAGAAAAGAAACTTGAGCATACTTTCAAGTCAATTATTTACAATGGCGATACAGTTTCTGTATGTCGTCCTTCCTTTTATGCTCAACGCTTCCAAAGTTTCATGGGAAAAACCGTTTTTAAAAAAACGCCAACATTTCCTTTAAAACATTCCCCTTCGAAGCGAAAAACATCTACCACCAATGCACGCACGCCTCAAAGAACGCCTTCTCAAAGTGTAAGTTCAAGCATAAGACCTCATTTAATGTCTGGCTCTTCTACGCCGCCCCCTGCATTTGACGACATATCCGAAGAAGACATTACAGCGACTTCTTCAACGGCCAATTTACGAAATTCCTCTCATTCTAGAATTTTAATGCCACAGAGATCCTACATGTCCTCGCACCGTAGCACTCTGGGCAGTAATACTGACGATTATAGCGATGACGATTTAGCATCAGGAACCGGCAGCAGTCGTTCACCCACACAAAGGAAAAAAGCCCAATTACATTTATCGAAAACAGACGTTCAAGTAACTAGCGTGGGTTGCATGGAAGACCATCAACCTGAGGATCAGCAACAACCCGATCACAAACAATCGGATGAAGGCATAGAACAAGATGTTGAGGGTAGAAAAATAATCTCCACAAAATCGACTATCATACAGTCTTCGCAAGAACAAATTTATACTTCCACTTTAGTTGTTAATGATGTGATGAGATGATGGCCAAAACTCAAATCTCCTTAGATTGTTTTATCTCAACACCAGGATTTTCGGTCGTATTGTTTTAATAACTTTATATTTTTTAATCGCTTTGTGTTTCATAAACTTCATATTCATAACAGCACTAATTATATGCAATTACATACATACACAATAGAGATGGGCGATCCCGTGATTTTTAAAGAACATCGTGAACAGTGAACGTGATTTAAAATTCACTGTTACTTAAAACTGTGACTGTGATCACTGTTTCCAGTTCTCTTATAGCAATATAATTATCAAGTACAAACATGCATCTCTGCAACAAAAAGGTTGGTTCTGTTTTTTTCTTTCTGAAGAAATATACCAAGGCAGATTTAAATATGCCTCAGAATATGCTTTGAATTTTAAAAATAAATACTAATAAAGAAGAAGAGAACACAAGAAATAGCAACATTGTTCCTTATTGTTATTGTACGAAAAAAAAATCGTTAATACCCACACAACAGTGAAATATCATAATTTTGTGTATTGTAACAAATAGAAAAGAACGACTTTGCAAGTATCAGTTACTTGATAAATTTTGTCACAAGTGTGATTCGTGATTTTTTAGTAACAGTGATTAAATCACAGTTACAGAAATATCGCTCATCTCTAAAACATACATTGATTTTCTTTTAACACATTCAAAGTTAAAACGAAAATCATACAATTAAAGAAGTACTCTGGAAATTAAAAAAAAACAAGAGCAACAAATTGTCAATAACTCAGAATTTTACTCAAAAGTATTGCTACTACTAATACTACAGCTACGACACATAGATGAAAATCAAACTTAACTTTAAAAGGACTTTCATTTTTAACCTTCATTTCTCCGTCAATATTTTACTAACAATATTGTTTACGTCTTTTTTTGTTTAAGTTGTTTTAATTTATTATTTAATCCAACTTTATTTCTTTTTGTTTTTCGTATTATTACTTATATTTATATTATTATATTTCAGTTCAGTTTTCATTTATGTTTGTGTTTCTAAAAAAACGTAAAAATCAGTATTTCTTGATATTTTTAAAAGTTTATTAAAAACAAAATGCTGCTTCCATATATAAATAAATACAAAAACCATTTAAATAAACGAATCATGAACAGTTTTGAGGTTTGAGGTAAAAAGTTTTATTTCTAAAATAAAATTAAAAATAAAAATTAAATTTCGAACTCTTTTATTTCCTAATTTTATTTATGGGTGATTTGTATTAAGTGTTAAAGATCTTTTATTCTCATTTTTTTTAATACTACATTTTGGAAAATATATTAAGGGTTTTCATGAAAGCGATTAAAATTGCCATTTGTGCAATTGCGCAAACTTGCGAGGCGAGGTGTTTCATGAAGCCACTTTTGAAACTGTTGTGCATCTTTTAACAGCCAATGTCAACTTACTTCTCCAGCTACTTCTTGTACTTGCCTCTGCATGATGCATGAATTATATGAAATTTCTATCACTTTGTCTTTTTTTTGCTATACTTTCTTATTTTTTCACAAAAATTATAAAAAAAAATATTTGTAAATTAACAGTTTTATTTATATTTTTATGACGTTTAGTTTTATTTTTCAAATGCACAAATACTCTGTGCAAGTTTACGAGCCTGAACTGTCTCGTATATTTTTATTAATTGTGCAAATAAATTTTCAAATATGTTTTGACAATTCATTTACGAGAGTGGAAATATGCACAGTTTACGCAGTTTACGAGGGTTTTAAATGTTTTCATGAGGACCCTTATTAATTTTGTGCTTTAATTTATATAATAAATAGTAAAAATGATTTCAAATTGTTTAAAATACTAATGCAAATAGTTTTGTGAAAGAGCAATTGCAAAACATCGTAGCTTTATATCAAATCCACGATATTTTTCGTTTTCTCTTTCGTAACTCTATTAGCATAAACACTAAATACAAGTCATGTACAAAATAAACAAGTGTAAAAGCTTCTCCGAAGTTCTATTTAATAAATACATTTCGCTACGAATTTATAATTATAGAAATGCATTGTACCAAGTACCAAAAATATATATGTGCTGGATAGTCGAAACAACACATTTTACAACCCTATCTATTTTAGTGATCAGCTGTTTTGCTAAACCTGCAAATTTTTGCAATTTTCCGTTCGCGTACTTCTTTGTGCAAGAGCCATTCTTGTGAGTAAAGTTCACAAATTACCCAGAATTTACTCTACTGGATTTGACTGGAAAAGTAAGCAAACGGATATACAGTCAATCTGGTATGTGATGGAAATCTATCGATTCAAATCGGCGCCGATTTCAAAAACAAATTCTGCTGAAAGATGTCTTATTTACGTGTTTTTTATTGTTTTGTATCGAAAAAAATCGAATAAAATATTTTAAGCCTTGAAAACATTAAAAGGAGTAAATAATCATCTTTCAGTAGAATTCTTTTTGAAATCGGCGCTGATTTCAAATCGAACGATTTCCATCACATACCACAATATTACTCTTGTTTTTAGATGCAAAGCTCACATTAAGCTTTTTACTAACATGGAAAGCTCATGACCAAATATTTATTTGACGCTGCTAAAAGTATGCACGGTTTTTAATATTTACTGCAAATGAAGTCAGTAGAAACGTGTTTTTCAATTCCACTTTGAAATTTAAAAAATTTCGGTTTTTCGTTTTCTAAAGAAGCAGCTTTCGGAATTGTAACCACTTCCGATAGGAATGGTATTCTGTGACATGGCTGTATATTGCAATTTTGGCACATTGTTATATCTAAAACTGGCAACTCTCAAACAATGGCGGTATTCAGTGTTTGGGTATAAGCTATGAATGCAAGTATTACCATATTTACACTATGCAACTTTGTTGCATGCAATTTTCATTTTAAGTGAGAGTGTTGAAACAGAAATGTACACATTTTGTATTTCTTCTCTGTCTTTCTCACTGAAAAAAGAGAGTTGCATGCAACAAAATTGCATAGTGTAAATATGGTATATTTCAGAAAATTACAATCCCTCTTTCTAAATTGTATTTTTGCCACCTATCGATTGCGATTAGCCATTATTGCGCTCAAAAGTTTGCTGGGTATAACTTCTGAATGCAAGTATTGCAGAAAGCGACAACACCCGCTTCTGAATTGTATTTTTGCCTTTATTGTGCTCACCGAAGCTTATTAGCAAAAACTGTTTTCAGTTATTTTTTAAAATGTTTAAAAAGTTTGCTGGGTATAACTTCTGAGTGCAAGTATTTCAGAAAGCGACAACCCGCGCTTCTGAATTGTATTTTTGCCTCCTATCGATTGCCCTTAAGGTGAAGGAACATAGCATGAGTTCAATCCGCTAATGCGTTACAGACTACTGTCAAAAAAGTTTAAATAGAGTGTTTCCATAAGGCGAGTTACAAAGTTTCCGACGCGCGTACCTCGAAAAAGGTTGAGCATTCTTCACCTTTCACGCGTTGTATACAAAATGACAGGTAGTGCTGCCAGACTCATATGCTAAAATATTTGTTCAGTGGAAATTATTAGAAAGTATTTTTTTATTAAACTGGATGAAAATGCTTTAAATATATAAAGAAAAATAAAACGTAAAGGCAAGATAAAAAATAGCCGGCCAAGGCTTGAAATTTTTTAAGCAAAAAAGCATCAAAAGCATGGTGTGTAACTTGCTATTTTTAAAGCATTAAAAGTTCAAAAAGCAAGAAAAGCGTTGCCGCGTAACGCGTGGTACGTACCTCCAGCTTTAGTTTCTGAATTCTATGTTTGCTTCCTATCGATGCCATTTTTGCGTTCACCGAAGATTTTTATAAACGAAACAGTTTTCGGTAATTTTTGCAAATTTTTAAAAAATTTGCTGGGTGTAACCTCTGAATGAATATGATTTTAAGCGAAACCAGATAGGTTTTTTGTATCTGAAAAATGGTTTACTATTTGACCAAAGTTTGTTTTCTTCTCATGCGTACGAAAATAATAACATTATGATAGGAACACAACTAGGACGAACGACGAATTTTCGTCTACGAATATTCGTCGCCAAAAATAAAACATGTTTGTGTATATGAAAATACACACAATAACGGCGTCGGACGAAATTCGTCATACACGGCGAACTCTGAATAGATTTATTTCTATTTCTTACGCCGGCGAACGACGAACAAATCAGTACCAAGTGACCATATTTGGTTTTAGTTTTCAAGTGTTTTAGTAAATAAAGTTAATTTTTACTTTAATTATTGTTTTATTTTTATTTTATAGCATTTTAAATAAATATAGATAATAATTAACTATAATAAATGGTGTTAGTTGTGTTTTTGTTAATGTTAAATTTTTCAAGTATGTTTTCATTTTTTTAATATGGTCACACTTTGCACACAGTAAACAACTTTCTCCATTATAACAGCTGTTACGTTTTCGTCGCTATTGTGTTTCATACGACGAATTTACATAACGAATTTTTATCGACGAATTCGTCGTGTTGGACGAAATTCGTCGTTCGTCCCAGTTGTGTTCCTAGCATTACTTAGTTGTATTTTTTGGTAGTAAAGTTTAAACTTTTTATAAAAAATCGAAAAAAATCATGTATGAAAAAATTGCAAAAAATAGCTGGATTAAAATAAAAGTGGCTAAAGAATGGCTAATGGCTAAATTAGCTTTTCCTCTGGCTAAACGGGATGGAAAATGGCTAAATTGGCATCACTGCTGAAAATGGTTTTACGAAAGAACAAATGCAAAATAGCATGGCTTTTTTGTAAAATCCAACAATAATATACACAGGATTGCCGTTATATTTCATAAAAAGCTACGACATTTTTGCACTTGCTCTTTCGCAAGACAATTTGCGTCAAACAGTGAATACCGCCAATGTTTTTAAAACAAGATGACTAACCTGATGACAATTTTAAATGCATACATATAGTGCATTAGCACTCATCATTCCATTTTTCTTATATGTACATTGTATTAATTGTAATCATCAGGGCTCGGACTTTCATGCAAATTCATGTTGTGGTGATAGGTAAAGAGGTATTGACTAATTATCTAAAAATAAAGCTAAATTTAGCTCCAAAAGAGCTAATATAGCCACACTGTCTAAGTCATCCGTCACTGAATTTATTAAAGGTAGATGATATACAACTCTTGACTGCAAACCACAGACTTTGGTGGAGTGGACTACGCGGAAAAGAACTCTGACGGGATTAGCAGGAGCTATCGAAACATCTCAGTTCAACCCTCCGTACAGTAAAAATTTTTCTTTGTCTACATGCAGAGTACGGATTTGCACATATGTAAGTGTGCAGCACATGTGCATGCATTTGGCACATACAAACATGCAAGTACCATATAATTTCTATCTTGTGGTACACGCACATGTGCAAGTGCAAATTTGGTTGGCACACGCACATGTGCCAAAATTAAGCACACAAAAAAATTGGGACTTACTCGTGTGTACCAGATATTTTTGTGGGCTTATTTCAGCACGTGTGCATGTGCCACACATGTGTGTGCAAGTCCGTACTCTGCTTGTGACCAATCAAAACCATTCCATAAGGAATGAAAATAACTTTGGTTTGGCTATCTTTTTCCGGTCGGTAGGTTAATACTATAAATTTGAGCGCGTCTGTATGTAAAAAAACATTCAAATATCTATACATACATACATATAACAAAACTGTAAAAGGAGCGCATCTGTACATAAAATATTTTTTGAAAAATTTGAAACACCAACTTTTGGATTTTTTCAATGTCTGTCTGTCTGTCTAAAATCCGAAATAAAAAAAATTCTCGCTACAGCAAAAAACTTTCGAAACAAAGTTGTTCGATAAACGCTCGTAAATCTAAAAAATCGAGTGATCGTTAAAGCGAACCTTTGTCGATAATGTCGCGATAATAATATAAATATATGTATATTTGGGTGTAGAGTGCTATGATTTTATGCAAAAACTAAGATTGCGAATTTTTAACAAGAGACTTCGTAAAGATTATTTAAACAGAGGATACATGATCAAGCCTTCTCAGTCCATACACATAAATATGTATCTTATAATATTGTTGTATTAGACATTTAGCTTTCTTTTGCTAACTGAGTCACAGCTTGCAAATAATTCACACCCATATAATTTCTTTTAGGGTGTAAGGTATACACAGGACTTTTATGTAAAACACCACGAGGAATATTTTTTTGAAACATTTTAAGCTTCTAACGTTTCGCTGTATGGGACTTTTTTTACACTTTCTGAAATGGGGGCCAAAACTCCTCTTCAACATCGGTATAGCATTCTGAAATGTCATACAAAAGTATTTCTCATAAAATTCTATTATAAGACTTCAAAGATTATAAAGCTGTGAAAAAATTATGGGACCAAACTGCAGGCAAACCTTTTCAAAGAAAAAAATAATTTTGAAAATTTGGGTTACAATGACAGTTATCAATAGGGGGAGCAAATTTCCCAACTCCGATTTTCGAAAAAAAAATTATGGGACCAAACTGCACGCGAACCGTCGGTTAACAAATGAGAGAGTTTTGCCCGTGCAAACATAAAAAAATACACACGAATTTATAGCCTCCTTCTTTATTGAAGATGCATAATCTAAAATAATTTTTGAATGGTTGTGTAAAGAATCGCTCAACAACTATTTAAAAATTTCTTATTCGTACTTACAATAACTTTAAACCACTAATGGCATAGATAGTTGCATACTTAGCACTAAACTAAATTTTAAATATTGATACACAAGAACTGCCACTAGGAAGTAATGCAGCTCTTCGACAGCCAGTTTCCCTTTAGAGTATGTACTTTGCATTCAGTACCTCCTGCTCTTTTGCAAATTCTTTGTCATATAACACTGGTCTGCAGAAAAATGTACTTTAAATGAAAACATGAGGAATATAAAGACTTTAATGCGCTAAATTCAAATCCGTTTTCATATTTTTTCTGAAAACCCGAAATAGGGCATTCGCACTAATACATATATTTCATCATAGCTAGAGAATAGGTTGTGCGATCTGGATAACAAAGACACTAAAATATGTGAAATAAAATTACCTTTGATCCATTTAATATTTCCAACTGTTTCGGAGTTTTCCAGAAATTAGCGACGAAAAAAATTTTTCCATGCAAAATTAACATATTTTTCGTCATAAAAAATTAACATTTTATATTTTTATCATAAAGTTAGGTATATTGTATATAAAATAAGCCATTAATTATTAAAATCGATAGAAAAACATCGATTTAATTCACAATTAAGTTAAGGAACTTAATTGATAATAATAAAAATCACAATTTTGGTACACAGAAAACTTTTAATATGTGTGTTTGCATGTGTGTCGTATGAACATCGCAATTTTTGACAACTAGTTCGCCCACTTAAATGTGAATAAAATCGACATACTTCTATCGATTCTAATAATGATAAAAATGTCAAATAATTGCTCTTAATATTTTTTTCATCAGTTTTTGAAATTTTATGCAGCATATTTTTGGTGTTTTAGATATTTAATCGGACAAACTGTTCTTGGAATGTGACGTGACCGCCCCATCCCGGGTGTCACGTTAGTCATGCCCACTAAAAAAATCTGTACCTGATAGAAAAAACTGAAAACGGATTTGAATTTAAAACTTTTATATTCCACATAATTCTATTTAAAGGAAACGTTTTTTGCAGGTCAGTGTAATTGTCGTGGTATCACATTTTATTGCTGCTGCAACTAACATCCAACATTGTAGCGTAAACAATTTAAAATTTGAAAAAAGGAGAAAAATATTTAAGTACTTGTATTTGGAGTAACAAGTTTATTTTTTAACATTCTTTACTTTGTTTTATTTTTTTTTTAAGATTTCCTCACACTTCAGCGATTGAGATGGCTTTTCAACGTAGTTACAGTAAAGTCTGGTGGGGATCCGATGATAATCAGTTACCCGGCATGAGTGTCATGAATCCAGCCAACCAGAACTTGCTCTATACAAACCAAAACACAGTCAGTTTAACAAGTGGTGGCTTGTATTCATATATTAGCCGACAGCAAGAGCATCCGCGGCAAGAACATCTTCCACAGTCACAACAACAATATCATCATTTTGGCGGCAGCACTTATCATTCCTTGGATTTAAATCAGTACAAATCGTACGGTGGCAATTTATCGCGCATTCAAGAAATGGATAACGAGCACAACGTATCAAAAATGTCATGGGATAAACAGGATAGCCCTGGAAGTTTGAGATCACAAGTAAGTAGTAGAGAATATACATAAATCACAAAATTACACGTAAACAAGAACTAAATGATTTATTTCATATTTTATATAGGATTCAGGTTTCTCTGACAATGATGAATTTCACTGTACACGCAGCTTAAGTAATCAATCTTCTAAAACATCATCTCCCAGCAGTAAGTCGGTCAGAAGTTCTAAAACTGAGATTGGTTCACCTACTTCAGTGCTTTCAGTGCAAACGCCACCAACAGTTATAAGACGTGTAGGAAAATCTGAATTCTACACATCTCTGGTAAATGTATCGCGACGTATATCTTTTTCTAGCTCGGCAACATCTAACAAGAATACACCAACAAAAGAGGAGGAAGAGGACGAAGGATCGTCATTGATGGCAAAATTGGACAGCATGCAATTGATGACTGAATCACCCGTAGCCAAAAAACTAAATTTTGATGAATCGAATACATCGCAGAGTAGTGATGCCTTGTCACCTATTAGGGTAACAAATCCTAGAGTAAAGAGGCGTAGAAAAGTAGAGCGAAAAGCCACCTCGCCACTATCACCAGCCCATAAACGCGTACAGAAAACAAATGACGAAGTGAATGAAGAGAAAAGTAATTTGAACTCTCCTTCAGTTGTGCCAGAATACAATAATGAAACAGTTTATTTGGGCGGACCACTAACATGCTCTACGCCGCCACCTCCCTATAATAATGAAACAGTTGTTTTGGGAGGCTCTTTACAATATAGTTATAACAATAGCTTAAAACTCGAGGAGCAGGGTATATCACCTTTACGTTTCCATGCCAAATTCGGTGGAAACACGAGTACACCGAAAACACTAAAAATGCACAAATCCGCTTGTACTCCTCCACCTTTATTCGCCTATCAAGAATATGGCGATACTCTATTGTACGGCCACTCGGAGGATGTACAAACATGGTTAGATGAGATGCGCATGTCTTGTGATCACGAAGTCATGTCCACCTTACAAACCAAATCGATTTCACAAGAAGCTTTGAAAAATCTACAAATTACAACAAATACAGTTGCTAAATTTATAAGACAACTTCAGCAGAAAGCGCTTTCTATGCAGGGATCTTTTGAAAAAGTAGAGCGTATGCTAAGCGGTGCTCAAAACATCCCACTACATAACGCTCTTGCGGGATCTTTGCATTTATTAGATCATGTTTCCGAATTTACTCTCGCTCTTGAGAGAAGATTGGTGTTCTTTGCCGACTCTCGGCTAGAGCGCAAACGGTACGAGGACTACTTGGATCAAATACGCATAGTGAACAAGGATACTCGCTACTCACTTGAGAATCATCACTACATCAATATAGAATCTTTAATGGAAGATTTACAAGTTCTGAAACGTATTCTCCTAGTTAGTGTACAACAAGTGTATGAAAAATTAATTAGCATTTTGGTGATTAGCGTAGAAAATGGTCGCTGTGATCTAATGTTGAAAGCAAACATTAATATGATAGCTACCCTCATGAATATCGATTATGATGGCTTTGCTTCGCTAACCAAGGCCTTTGTACAGACAGAGGCTGTAAGGACATTGCTAGTAGTTTGTTTGGATCACAAATTGACTTCTGTAAGGGCTCAGGCTCTAAGAGCTTTGGCCACTATATGTTGTGCTCCCGAGCCCATTGCTCAGTTGGGTTCTTGTGGAGGAATCGAAATTATAAGAGACATTTTGCAAGTAGATGGTTCTAAAAATGCAAAAAATTTCGTTAAACGTGGTGAAATGGAGAGACGAGAAGCTGTATCATTATTAACACAAATCACAGCTGCTTGGCATGGCCCAGATCATAAAGTTAGCGGCATCAAAAGTTGTGTGGAGACTATAGTAGAGGGTCTTACACAATTGCTCGCATTCACCGAATGTTCCCAAACTTTGCTTTTGTGTACCGCTGCCTTAAATAATCTGTCACGCATGGAAATAACTTGTCACTACTCCATCATGTCACATGAGACTATTTTTAAGCTAATAACGACAATGGAGCAGAGAGATAAAGGCATCAATGTTTTCCTCTATGTAAGTTTATTTTTTAAATTCTTTAAATTGATTTCTAATTTCAAATTCATTGCGTAGTTACGAGCTCGTAAATTTCGTATTATATGCATGTGTTTTCAATTGCTAAGTTTTTGAAAAATATCCAATTTTATTGAAAGCTTTCTACAAACAATTTCTGAAACGAAATGCAAACATTTAACATGACCCTTTAAAGTAAACTTGACTACTTCCAGCAGAGTTTATAAAATACATGAGATGACGGAATGAAAAAATAAACTTTTGTAAATTTATTTAAAACATTTGTTTAGCAATTTTTCTTCAATCTTTGGCACGATGTTTTCTTTTATTTGTTTGAAAATGTAGCCATGCCACCACGTAGGATATTAAGAAATGTATTTTTCATCTTCCCTTCCCTTGTTCAGACCATTTCTTTTCTTTATTTATTTACCTACTTATTGATTTAGTAATCGTATGGAATAAAACTATTCATGTCTACTTTCCTAGAAATAAAACCTGTGTGTGTAATAAAATTTCATCAACATGTTTTATTATTTTTATCTTTTACAGGAACAAATCGTTTCAATGCTGTACAATATGTCATTGAATAAGAAATGCCACAGCCATTTGGCCAATGCTGGTATCATAAATTTCATCACGTACGCATACGAAACGGAATTCTATAAGAGCTACAATTCACGTGGCGAAAGCGAATCCCAAAAACGTTGTATCAAAACAATTTTGCACACATTGACACGTCTGGTGCAGGACTCTGTCTTGGGCATGGAACTTTTGGAGCAACAAAAGCACATGCCATCCTCCTTAATCTTCAAGTTGAATTCAACACAGGATGCAAAACAGCAATTGTCGTCGCTGGATGTAAATTCTAATACTAGTCGTGACATTTCTTTCCTGACGCACCAGCTATTACAGCAGGCATCAAACTATAAAGATGAACAATTACTACAACAACTACATCCAGAGATGGCGGTAAACGGAAATAAATTGAAAATGCAACTAAAACGACAGGAAAGTTATGTTTAACAGAAGCACACAAACCCGCAGTCATACAACTTGCTTGTATAGTAAAAAAAATTTACTCACGGCTACTTAAGATGAACAAAGGACGAACTAAATATTATTAAATAACATTTGCAGCAAAACTTAAAAAGAGCCTAGGATTTGAATTCACGCATACGCAGGCACTCACAGACACAAATATATATATATATATATGCAATCGTTCTCAGTGGCTTTTGTTCAGTCAGGAGAGAGAGAGGGAGTATCGTCACGTTCAAGTCATCCACGTTTGAGCGCTTACTTAAACGTGAAGAAAAGTATTACAAGTTCACATTTTATCTGTGTGTACATATATTTTTCTATTTCTGCTTTCTCCTTCGGCATCTAAAGTTAGTTGGTTTAATTACAAAAGAAAAATGCAAAAGTTATTCTTCGAAAATTTGCATTGATCCAAAAAATTAAAAAGAAAATAATAGTTTTCCAGAGCAAAAGAAGTTTTAAAATCAACAAAGAAGCATTCCTTATGGATTTGACAATTTATTGCATTTAATAAATTTTGTTTCAAAGTCCTTTTCAGGAAACAAACCACAACAACAACACCAAATTTAATAATTTTTTCAGAAAAAATTTTAAAAGAAAATTTAACACGTACAACTTAACAGTATGTATGGTTGTATGTAATTTTATAAATATTTATAAAACAAATTTAGTCAATTTTGTGCCAAATATATGTTATTTATCCTTAAGTTTCTATATTTAATAAAAAATAAAAATAAAATAAACCAGTATAATAGGTCCGTTTGTTTACTTTTCCAGTAAAATCCAATAGTTGAGTAAATTCTCGGTAATTTGAGAATTTTACTTACAAGAATGAATGGCTCTTTCACAAAAAAATTTAAAAAATTTTAAAAAGGATAGGTCTGTAAAATATGTGTTGTTTTGACTATCCCTTATATATGTACATATTTTTGGTACTTGGTACAATGCATTTTTATAATTATAAATTCGTAGCGAAATGTATTTATTAAATAGAAATTCGGAGGCTTTTACACTTGTTTATTCTGTGCATGATTTTTAAGTTTGTTTCTGCTTAAATGACATATTAAAATACATCATTCTTTGATTTTTGATATTTGGTATCCCAAGTAACATGCAGTAATAAGTATTCAAATATATATTAGCTTTACATCTCGAAAATATTAATGTAAATAAACAATTAATAGAACAAAAGAAAAGAAAACTTGGTATTGTATGCTCTTCTGGAACATACAAAGTGAGAAGAAACTTGCTTAGGATGTATGTAATGGGTGTTTTTTATTGAGGTATAGAACTTTAAGTTGGCATCACTTTTTTAACTGGCGGCCATTTTGTCAGCTGTCAAGTGATTAATATTTAGTTTGGTTTGCCATTTCATCATGAACAGGTTGACAAAAGAACAACGCTTGCAAATCGTGCAAATTTATTTCGAAAATAATGGTACCGCAAGCTCCGTCCATTTTATGGTCGACATAATCGTCCATCAGAGCAATTAATTCGGTTAACCATGGATCGTTTTCGCACTACGTTTACTCTATGTGATAATACGCATCCGCAGAGACGTCGAACAGTGCGCACCGAAGAAACAATTGCCGCTGTAGAGCAAAGTGTTGAAGAGGACCCGAATGAATCGATTCGCCACCGTGCACAGCAATTGGAGCTTTGTCCATCAACTTTATGGAAGATTTTGCGCAAAGATCTTGGCTTGCGACCTTACAAGATCCAGCTTGTGCAAGAATTAAAGCCGCGAGACCATGCAATGCGTCGTGATTTTGGTGTATGGGCCGAAAATGAGATTGATCTCGATGCTGATTTTCATCGCAAAATTTTGTTCAGTGATGAGGCTCATTTTTGGTTGAATGGCTATGTCAACAAGCAAAATTGCCGCATTTGGAGTGAAGAGAATCCACATGAGACCCTTGAGACGCATTTACATCCACAAAAACTGACTGTTTGGTGTGCTCTATGGGCTGGTGGAGTCATTGGGCCATACTTCTTCCGAAATAATGCTGGAGAGTCAGTTACCGTTAATGGAGACCGGTATAGAGCCATGATAACCGATCATTTTGTTCCCGAATTGGATGGCATGAATGTGGATGAGTTGTGGTTCCAACAAGACGGCGCTACATGCCACACAGCGGTCGTCACAATCGATTTATTGAAGTAAACATTCGATGAGCGCATAATTTCGCGGAATGGACCTGTCAATTGGCCACCAAGATCGTGTGATTTGACACCATTGGATTATTTTCTTTGGGGATATGTGAAGTCGCTCGTCTACGCCAACAAACCAGAAACGTTAGGGGACTTGGAAGCCAACATTCGTGGCGTTATTGCCAACATACGGCCCCATATGCTCGAAAAAGTGGTTGAAAATTGGACCTGTAGAATTGGCTTTATGCGAGCCAGCCGCGGCGGCCACATGCCCGAAATCATATTTAAACATTAATGGCATAAAATTATCCTTCCAATAAAGCCAAATTGATGGACATTAAAACAATTTTCTTGTGTTTTATTTATATTCGAAGTTCTATACCTCTAAAAAAAACACCCGTTAAAATAATTATTTTCAGTTTTTGTTGGAATTTTAATTCAGATTTTCTTCTTTTTAACGCTTGTATTAAAAATTGTATACTTTTTGATTGCTTACTTTTGCTTGTTTATTTTATTGAATCATATGTTTTTCTCTTTTACTGGATTTTACTGGCACAACTTTGCCCAGTAAACAATTGCAGACTCTCAGTCAAACAACTGTCACTTTACTCTCTCAAGTGATGCTCTCTTTTGCAAATTTATGTGTAAACGAAAACATTTCAGTACCATCCGGTACAAATTTGTACAAAGTTTTGCAAATTTTGGGGTAAACGAACACACCTAATATTTGGATACAAAAAACTGCAAAATTATATTAAAGAAAATAAAAACAAACCAAAAGCAAATTTGTAAAATATTTATGTACATATTTACATCAAATATTTAATCTTAAGGTATTGTCAGACTGGAGAAATATATGGCGAAATAAGCGCAACCACAGTAGAATTTGATTGCCAATTAAAACGAAGGCATAAATGTTGATAAACCCCTGATTCACTATCCTACACGATCGCATGATTCATTCACAAGAAAATCTTACAGAAGTCTGACCGACTTTAAAAAATAGCTTCAAAATGGCGTTGTAGATGCCACACTGTTATACAAAAATGATGCAAAAACATATGTTTGCTTTTTGTATACACATGATCGCATGGAAACTATAATTTTATGAACATTTTCATAAATTTATTCAAATCGCACGACTTGCCAAAAAAATCTGTCACACAGTTGCATTTTCAGTCCACACTACCATACTTGTTTAGCACACATGTCATATTTGGCGGATCGCGCGATTGTGTAGGATAGTGAATCATGTAGCCTTAATAGCTACATACTTTCAAGTGCTCAAAAATGTTTAAAATTTTTTGCTCAGCTTTACTGCATTTTAAAGACCTAAAAAGTAAAAATCTTTCATAACTGTTAAGAAGACTAAAAAATTTGTGCTAATTTTTAATTGTTATTCAGAGACCACTTTTTTAAAAAGCTTGTAATAATAATTATTTAAAGATTTTTTTTCATATAATTATAACTGTTATGTCCCTGATTTAAAGAATATTTTTTAAAATAAAAAAAAACTTAGAAGAAAAATATTTACATGATTAAAAAAATTCTATATATATATATATATATATATATATATATATATATATATATATATATATATATATATATATATATATATATATATATATATATATATATATATATATATATATATATATATATATATATATATATATATATATATATATATATATATATATATATATATATATATATATATATATATATATATATATATATATATATAGATATATATATGTATATATCTTGCGCAATATCGGCCATGATATGATGCCATGCAAAAACTTTGGTCAAAATTTGTTTTATGGCTTCGTTAAGCTAAGCACTCTGTTCAAATTTGAAGGGGAGTTTTTTTTTGTCCTTTTTTTAAGAAAGATGCAAAATTACCCATACAGCGAAGAGTTAGAGGGTTAGAGTACTCTACAAAAAATTTGCTTGTGGTGTTTTATATAAAAATGCTGAGCATGTCGTACACAATAAATAAAAAAAATATTTTTTTATTTCAAGTTTTCAAAAATGTAACTATTTAATATCTTTTGAACGAGTAATCAAAAAATCTCAAAATGTACCAGAAAGAATCTTGAGAGCGGTACGAAAATAAATCACAAAATTGAGGAAATCAACAAAGGTTTTGTTTTTTTATTTATTCCACGCTCTGTCTCCTCTTTCAGACAGTACAACGATTGTGCCGATCGGATTATTATTTTAGCTTTATGCTTTTCCTTTAAAGTTCTCCGAGGATTATATGAATTATCTTTAAATTGTTATTTATGTCCTCAAAATATATTGACATTGTTGTTCATATTTCTCATCGCCATTAAAATGTATAAATTGTTTGTAGTAGCACTTAGCGTATTATTTTATGGCATACTTTTGGGCGATTCGGTATTAATGTTAATGCATTTATTAACATGTGTATCTAAATGTATATGTGTGTGTTATATATATTTCTTGTCAATGTTGTCAACTCAGTGCTTTGAAACGTTTTTAGTGCTTTTCCAACTTTTTGACATGAACATTTTTGTAGTGATCGGTGATGCTTTAGTTAAATTTTAGTTACTTTTTTTCTGTGACGGTGGCACTAAACGCAGAATTCAAAAATAAGTTTCTTTATCTGAAATATTTTTTCAAGTGTAAAATTCACTATTAATGCAACTATTTCCTGAATATGTTTTTTGCGGTCTTGCAGAAGCAATAAAAAAGAAAAGTCGTGCAATCTGCTGTGCTTTATCCTTTGTCTTTTAAAAGCATCAAACCCCATATAGAAAAGTTTTTTTCACTTTAAATTAATTTGAAAAACTTTCGACACAAAAACATTTGTTTATATTGTTATTAGGGATGTAACGAATACCGATACCGATACCGATATATTGGCGATACTTCAGATTTTTCGATACATCGGTATGGGCGATATTTTACTGTCGATACGACGATACTTTTAAAAAAAATTTCAGAGTTTTATTCTGACAAATTATTTATCTTTTGTTAATTTTACCATGAACTAAATTCATTTCGTTATTTTTTAAATCTTATTAATATCAATTTTAAAAATTAATAATATTTTATGCTGTTATTTTGTAAAAAAAAATATTTATTTTTGTTAATTTTACCATGAATTCAAATTCAATTCGTTGTTTTTTAAATCTTATTCCAGCAAAAAAAGACACTCCAAAGAAGTCATGAAAATGTAGAATTCGCGATCCGGAAATTATTTATTTTTCGTTAATTTTACCATGAATTCAAATTCAATTCGTTGTTTTTTAAATCTTATTCCAGCAAAAAAAAGACACTTCAAAGAAGTCATGAAAATGTAGAATTCGCGATCCGAAAGTTTTGCGTATTTGGACAATTTCTAATTAGTTTTACATATCCTTGCCATTGCAAGAAGTGATGTTTTTCGATTACCAATCACCAAATTGGAAGCGATGCTAGGACAAATTTCTTTTTCCGTGTTCTATAATGATTTTTCCTCAAGGAAAAAGGATAAAAAATTACCCATTTTCAAAACATTTTTTTTAATGCGAATTCAAATTGAAAACTGTATTTTCATGTAAATTTAAGTGAATATATATAAACTTTTAGAACATTTTTAATAATTAAGCTATAAGTTATTTAGAAGACTATTAGTTGATAAATGTCCTTTAAAAATCGATTTTTTAAAAAGCATGGAGATTATTTTTTAAAATTATAAAGGAATTAAAAATTTTTTCTTGCTTTTTTACTAATTATCTGCATATTTTTAATACAGATTTTTTGGAAGCAAAGAAAATGTAGCTCCTTAAAAATTACTTCCAATTTTTTATACTGGGTTAATATCAATTTTAAATATTAATAATCTCTTACACTGTAATTTTGTATAAGAAAAAAAATTGCACTTGAGTTTTGTTAATCTAAACTTGAACTCAATTGCAATATTCGTATCGGTATCGGCGATATTTATTTTTAAATATCGGTATCGGTATCGGATCGGCAAAACGGCGTATCGTTACATCCCTAATTGTTATCCCCTCTGACTTCAATATAATTTGAAGTATATGTATATTATAATCTTACATGGGAATCTTCGCCATGAGAATCTCCGCCATTTTTGAGAAAAGTTCGTCATATTCAGGATTGAAGAACTTTAAGGTTTCAGTCTGCTGTTGATAACTATTTATCTAAAATGTCTTAAATATTCTGAAATATGTATTTTAATATTCTTTATTTTTTTTGCAGAATGTAGTTCGCTGACAGGTCTTTAATGTACACAGTATTAAGGTTGGGATGAAAACAAATCAAAAGTTACAGTTGTTTCCTTTTGATAATTGAAAAATTTCATCATTTGAATACATATGAGTTTTTTGAAAAAAGTTAATTTAAAAGTAGCATAACTTGACAGCTCATCTTCAGATTTTAGTAATTGAAATATCATTTGAAACGTCCAGGCTTATGTTTTGCAAATATGTATATATGAACAAACAAAAAATTTTTTTTGGTCCTTATGTGTCTCGAAAAGTGGTATTTGTTTTTCATTATTTTTTATAGCATATATCTTACTAAAATATATCATTACAAATACAAGTCGAGATTTTAGGAACCAATACAGCTACGGTTGCTTATATTGCTATTACTTACACATTTGTCTTAGAAAATTTCTGGTTATATAAAACACAGCTGTAACTTTTGAATCTGCTTTCATTCTAACTTGAAAACGTAAAAAATTAAAGAAAATTAAAATAATATTTTCAGGATATATAAATTAAGTTATTTTTAAACCAAAAACAGCTCGCGAAGCGACTAGCTTGTCTGCGGAAAACACCCAGGGCTTATGGCAGGAATCGAACCCATGACCTCTTGACCGACAGTCTAGCATCGGTACCACTCAGCCATAGGGGCACCCTGAGGATAAATAATGTCTTATCAATTTAGAGACACTTATGGCAGGAAGCTATGAAAAGAGCAGGCTGAATCCTTTCGACTGACACTACAATTATTAATATCTGCTGACGCGCTCTAAAGTTATTAAAAATTAACTATAATGAACTTTTCTCAAAAATGGCCGACATCCCAAGCTTAGACATATTTAAAAAAGGTTTTGAATGAATGAAAAGACGGTGTAGCGGCCTGTCGAAATCAGTAGTGCTGATCCGTTCTACTAATCTGATTCAAATATTCCAATATTCCACTCAACAAATTAATTTGAATTTGCATTAATTCAAATATTGAACTAAAAAGCCGAAATAATAAAATTCAGTTCATTCAGTTCAAAATAATATTACGTAAAAATAAGAAATAATTAAAATTTAGTGCTTTTTTCAAAAATTCCGCGTTTTTTACTTGTTTCAGTGCTTTTTGAAAACTAAATTTTGACAACGCTGTTTCTTGTTGTTTCTAATCGCGTTGGACGTTTGCTTGTGTGTGCTTTTAAAAACAAACTTTTTTATGGTCGCAACACCTTTTTAATGTTTAAAAAGAAATTTCATAAAATGATTTTCAACAAAAAACATTTTTATCACCTTCATGTTGGAGAGAAAGCGAAGAGTGATTTGGTATTTTCTTATTTATACATACTGTCTGCTAAATATTTGCAGAATACAAAAATATTTTTTATGTAGGGTATTCAATAAAATAAATTTTTTAACTTTTCGAATAATTAATTGTGTATTTGGAAGTTTTTTATTAAAGTCGTTTTTGCATTATTAATAAGAGAACAAATCCTTAGCAAAGAACAATTTAAACAAGCTGATTACACATACTTACAAATTCGTAATTTTTCTTTCCGTTTTGAGCAAAAATAAAAATTTTCTAATCAGTTTGATGCGCTAAAAAATTCGGTCTCCTCAGTTTTTTCGTATTATGTACTTACAATTTTTTTTGTGAGAGGATATAATTGGGGGATTCACAAGGTATTCATAAAGTCATATGTTTTAAAATAATAACACGAAAATATATGACTGTTGTGAGCAACCCCCTCATAAGTTAGTGTGCTATTTCAAATTTGTATCAGCTGATAAAAAAACAATTATAAATACTTGAAATCAGAGTGCTAAGAACAAGTGACAAAATTTAAATAATAGCCAGTTTGTTTTTAAGTTATTCAACTTGTTAATAAAGTAAATAAAACCCAGCTGAATATCTTTTAAACTCTTAGTTTTTAATTAAAGTAAAAACAAATTTCAACGCACACAGAAAATGAAATACATAAACGAAACCAGCTGTTGCCGGCGACTGCGCCGACTAATTTTCCACGAGGCTGCTAGTAGAAAAACGTTAGTTGGCTGCCAGCCAGCTAAAGTATACAAACAAAATTTTCTCACTTGCATATTTTTAAATGTCTCGATTTTTTATTTTTACTTGTTACACAGCTATAAAAATATAATTAAATGTGAAGTTATAAAACTGTGAACAGTTTACTGCATATTACATACATTCATTTATATCAACGGCGGCGGTTTGTAAATATTATCAACGGCTCGACGAAAGAGTTTCGGCCGTTCGGCTCAGATTTTTACTGTGTAGTTTTGACAAAATAATAAACACAGCACAAAAAGTCTTATTATTTTAGGACTTTTTTGTTTGAAGCACAACAACAATGTTTTTAAACTATCTTAAAATATTAGCACTTTATGACATTATGACATGATAAGACACCTTGTGAATACCCCAAATATTTCGAGAACAGTATGTCCTATTTAGACTAAGAAAACATCAGCAGATGCATGATAAAATTATCTTTAATCTATTTGAATACAATTAAGCGAACAAAACTGTGGTTTCTTAGTTATTCACAAATTAGTATCGACAAATAGTGTTTTTTATGAAAAATTAAAAAAACATTTTTTCTTAAAACTCATTTATAAAAATTTTAAATATATCAGTTAAGGCCAGGTGCCTTGCGATCAAAATGTGATATAAATCATGAAATTCGATGGGCAAATTTTGATTTTATTCACAATTAAATGAAGGAACTCAATTGTTAAAAATTACTATTTCCATACAACAGAAAATTTTAAATTTGTGCGGGGTGTATGTGTGTTGTATGAAAATGCAGTTAATTCTGAATAAAATCAGCATTTATCCATCAATTTTCATGATCTATGGCTCATTTCGTTCGTAAGACATCTGTACTTAAGGACGTTATTTAAAAATTAAAGTTTTTTCCGTTATGTTAATTCGATTAATTAGTTGAAACTGAAAGCCACATAAAAAGTAAAATAAAAAGAAACGTAGGTTATACTATACACATAAAAGTGAACTTATAGATCATTAAATAATATTTACTCATAAATTGAGATCACAGGTGAAACTTATGGTTCGATAAACACGCGTTCAAAATTATTTAGACCATGAAATTTGTTGCATGAAACTGCTTTTATTCGCTAATAAGACGTGAAAGAGACTATTGTAGTAGACACTCCCATGTGAACTAATTTCATGAAGCAAGACAAAAATAGTTTTTTTAATAAGCTGACTTTTTTTATTTTATGTAGGTACAAAAAGTCTATTTTTAAGTAATTTGAAACTGTTTCGTTTTATTCTGCCACAAAACTACTTTCAACGGCATCATCCGTTTCCTTGATAACCGTTATGTTATCTTTCTAGTTTCGCTATTCATAATTCTTTTAAAAGACAAACAGCAGTTTATGAAAAACATTATTTTACAAAAATAAAAATATGTACATAGTTAATATGAGTTAGATGCTTTAAGTACTGAAATCGTAGAAAGTACAACAGTAATACAACTACATATTATTTTAGTGATTACCCTACTTGTATTTACGAAACAATTTCAGTGAAGGAAAATATACCTTTACTGTGCCTCTATAAAAAAAGTTCTTTAAATAATACGAACATATATATTAAAATTATTAACAAAGCCATAGATAATTTTATTTCACCTCATAATCATAACAATAATACTTAACCGACCGACAGACAACCAACGCCTTCCACCTTCCTAAACACACAAATTTAGCATATTTTTTAAACGGTTCTTAAACGGTGAAACGAATAAACAAGCGACAAAAACAATCAACTCATATTTTTATCCTTGAAGCATAAATTTAAACATCAGTAGTGCCTTTGTTACCACCATACAACTAAATATCCGGCGACTCAGGCATTCAACTTTGTTTATGTCCACCGTTAATGGAGCAAGTATCGCATTGTCTGTACACGTTCCTT
This sequence comes from Panzeria rudis, assembly GCA_956483635.1. Lineage (NCBI taxonomy): Eukaryota > Metazoa > Arthropoda > Insecta > Diptera > Tachinidae > Panzeria > Panzeria rudis. Next base: position 151,903,168 of record OY101450.1, read on the forward strand.
GTAAAACGTTGGCAACAGCAGAGACGAAATGTGTGTGTGTGTGTGTGTGTGTGTTCTACTTTTATTTATTGAATAAATGCTAATAAAATTTATATGTATTTAAAAATTTAATAAAAAGTAAAAGTTGGTGTGTTCGGGTCTTATCCATTCCGATTAACACTGTGCACATTCAAACATTAACGGCTGTATATTATTAGAGTGGATTAGTTTATTGCCCTGCATATAAATCCGTTAAATATATTAAATTTTAAAACATATTTACATATAATTAAAATAACTCTTTTGTAATTAGAACAAAGTTCAGGTTTAATTATTAAAAAAATTAGATCTTAAGCTAAAAGAAAACTAAATAATAATCTTTTATTTATTATGCTGGCTTTCTTTAATCTACCGAACAGTTAATTTCAGCCAAATTTTAAATGGAAATGCTGGATATCAATATATTTATCATATTTCTTTTTGGGTTTTATCGGTGATTTTCGATTGATGTGTCATCTCATCATCTTATTTGAAATTTTAAGTATAAATTAGTTAAGCTGTTTTTAGACTATTCGACAAGCTGTTCGATTTCTGCACAAAATGCATGTGTTGTTATTGTTTTTTTTTTTAATTTCCATAAACTCATTTGATCAGGGGTGCATTTTCTGCAGAAGTCGGACGGCTTGTGAGATAGCGTGAAACAGCTTTAAATAATATTTATGTTTATTTATTTCTTATAAACTCAACAATATTCAAACTATTCCAATTAAATTAAAATCGTACGTACTTTAAAATATTTATATAGTAATAAAAACTTTTAACTACTCTTTTCTAGTTTTAAAATTGAGGCATTGTTGGTGTTTTTGTTACATGTAGTCTAAAGTTAAAACCTTTAAATTACAATGACAAACACCCTGTTGAACTTGTGAACCAACATCCATTCGGAATAGTTGATGACGGCTATGACGGTGTTGATGATCCTGTTTCTGTTGAGAATAATGATGTTCTGTTTGTTATTAACACAACAACCATAACCATCCTTTTAGCTTGGGGTTTTTTAATATGATGGTGAGTGACTGAGTGAGCAAGCTCATATAAAAACTTAGACGACACGCGTACATATGTATGTGTAAGTATGTATGAATGAGTGTGTGCATATATTTAGAATATTTTAAATACTCATTGTCGTAGGAACTTTTAAGTACGTCAAATCAACTTTGTAAGCACTTAAGTGAAAACTATAATGAAATCTGACATTTTTATGAGCATGTGTAAAGTTTTCACATCACCATCCACATTATTTATTATATCTATAGATGTATGTACATATGTTTGTATGTCTTCTGCAAAACAATATGCATCTGTATGAATGTGTTTCTATTGTTTACTATTTTTTGAAACATGCATTTCCCAGCAAAAACTTTGCTTACTGGTTGGCAAAATAGAATATGAGGATTTAACTCGTAGCTGCTTACAATTCGACACGCTAACTATTTGTTTTTGTTTTAGAAGTCCAAAAAATAAGGGCTACATCTTATAATAATATTTGGCTTACTTGAGGTTAAAAGAAGTAGTAAAATAAGCAAATTAAAATTAAAAACAAAATTTTATACAATTATATATTATATATGTTTAAAATTTTTTTTTTTTACCCAGCTGGGATACGAACCTGTGCTCGTTCAGATTGCAACACAAGTAATTTACTCACTCAGCTATAAGTTTATAGTTTTCACATACAAATACATGTTGACTTAAAAAGTGGTTGTCTCGTTATTTTATTAATATAGAACAACAAATTATAACTATCTTCAGATCTTGAGAAAAATACATTACATTAACAACTAAGTAGTAGTTCCAATTTGAAGCATAGTAATAATATAAATAGGTACCACTCAATACTTTATAACCCATTAATAAAGTACTACCGATTACAAATATGACAAAAGCTTTTGCTGGGTTGTTTGTTATATTGTTATAGTTTTGAATTTCTAACAACCGAATAAAAAATTACACTGGCCATTATGGTTAAAATGGGGGTAATTGTTTGTTGTTTTTAACTACTGAACGCAATATAATGTTAATGTTGCTCAAGTATTCTTTAGTTCATGTGTGTATGCTAACAAGCGTTTCGTGTCTGCGTGAGTTTCGTGTCCATTAAAATACAAATGCAGCAACTTTATTACGTGAAATAAATGTTGTATTTATAATAAGTGACATAGAAAAGTTTTTGTTAATTTTTTTGGATCTGCTTTTATTACATTTTCTTATATTATAAATTTTTATTTTAAGAAAACAATTTTTCTTACATATGTTGGTAATAATTTTGCGAATAATTCTAAGCAACTTAGCCCTAAATATGTTGTAAGTGCTTTAGTTAGTTTGAAAGCAGCCAGTAATTGGGTCAGACCCCATCCGAATGGAACAAAAATTCGTATGTTAGTTCCGTATTCCGCAACTAAAATTTGACAAAAAAGTCAGAAGAATAGCGCCAGTAATACCCAAGTTACGACGTTTTTATTATAGGACAAATTACAAAAAGTGCTTGAAACAGTTTGTCTGAATACAAGATGACGTATGATTGCCATTATTTAATATATTGATAAAATATTAAGTATACGCCACATGTTAGGCCTGATCAGAACTTTTTCTTATCGAAATGTTGACTTTTTGTTATGACAATCGAAAGAAGCAATCGCTACAAAGAACATTTACTATCTGTAATTTTATCGAAAAAATAATATATAACGAAATATGATGACGAATGTGTTTATTTTTACTATGGAACGGAAACTAAGTTGCTCTCGTGCTGCAAGTCTTGCACTGATCTAGTCTTCTCGTTTCAAAAGTTCTATTCCATGACTGTTTAGTTATCATACAGTGAAAAAGTCACAGGTTTGCCTGTCAGATAGCATGATCTCCTACTGTCAATAAAATAATGACAAAACGCTTAACACATACGAGTACTGTGAATTTAACTTACGTGAGCGAGAATACTTAAAAGAGCATAACTTTTGCACTTGAATATCATTTAATTTGCACTTTTTTCACACGCATAATCTCTTTTTAGTTTTAATTAATTTTTTGCACTTTCTCAAACAAATTTCGTTGCTCTTTTAATTGTATTTCTATAATATTTATTTAATTTTTTTTGACATTTGTATGTTAAAATTTATCGATTTTTTGAACCATTTGTTTCATTAAGCAGTATTGCAGTATTGGGATAAAAAATTTTAGTACCAAATAGCGAATTTGCAAAAAAATATTCAGCGAATCAATATCTTTTGAGCTCGAATGTATTAAAAAGCATTCTAAATTCATATTTTCATTAAATAATACAAAAATAATTGTATAAACTTTTGAAAATTCATGATTAAAAAGTATGAACGATTTAGAATACTTCTTAATGCAACCAAGTGAGATTTTAGTGCTGTGGGGAAATTTTTATTTTAAACCAATACTAAAACAATAGCCCAATTCACAATCTTGTGCAAATGGTATTGCATCGTAGCATTTGCAAAATGGTATTGCATATTGATACTCAACACTTAACAATTGTTAGCGGTGAATATAAATATACTATACCATTTTGCAAATGCTACGATGCAAGAGCATTTGCACAAGATTGTGAATCGGGCTAATATGTTCCACTAATATACTACATGTAGTATGTATACATTCTTAAGTGGCTGCTAGACGGATCAATATTTTAGCTTCAATATATGTGCTTGTGTGCATTTGTTATGAAAATCAAAAGCATTTTGATATTCTTCAATATTTCCCCTCCACTGAATATTGACTTGTCTAGCAGCCAGGTTTTGACAGGTTTTTGACAGCAGACTTAGGTTTTTGAAGTTTCAGTTTGGCCTCTATATACCCTATGATAGGCACTTTTATGCACCATTTTTTTTTTTAATAAATAAAAATATTCCAATTGTTGTATTTCACACAAATAAAGCCATATTTCATTAAAATCGGGTCACGACTTCTGATTTTATTCGCAATCAAGTGAAGGAACTCAATTTATAAAAGTCACGATTCACAAAAGTATAATCTTAATTTGTGTGCGTGTGTTTATGTGAAAATCGTGACTTATCAATTGAGTTACCTCAAACAACAATAAAAAAATCAATTTTGTTTTCAATTCAAAGTCCCTAAAGAAAATTTGTTGCATTTAAAGAACAATTAATCGAAAACACAAATATGGCCAAATTTCCGCTGTTAGCGGTACAAAGATTAAAATTGGGGTCAAACTCTTGCTTAATACAACAATTTCCTACTGCCATATCAATTTTTCTAAATAAAATTAGATAAAATTTAAGATTTGTGTATACAAATTTAGTACCATCATGAAAATTTCTTAGATCTTTTATTTGTTCATGTTAAACTTTGCAATTGTAATAATACTTTAATATTTATTTATTCTATTCTTTACGAACATTTTTATTCTCTACAAAACCAATTCACACGCACTTTAACAAAGTTCTTTATAAAAATAATTTCTTTTATATGAAAATCCGTTTGTGGCTAAATAATACGAATGTCATCATGTTCAAGTGTTTCTAATACGTGCTGTTGTTGAAAGTGCATACGAAAACAAAAGAATCAACTTAAATGAGGACGATATATATATATATTCGATGTTGCTGTTTTTGTTTTAAATTGTAAAATAGGGCATACATGTTTGTTTGTCGTAGAAAAACTATTTTGCTTCCTTGTATTTATGAACAACGTAATATAAACAGTTATTTTTAAGAAAATGAAGGAAATAAGTTTTCCATTAGTTTTTTTTTATCTGTAAACAAGAAAGTTTATGAAAAATACTCAACGATGAATAAACTTATAAAAGAACTGACTTGTACTCTACATTATTACTGATGGTATACAAATCTTTATTTATTTGTTTAAAAATGAGATGCGGTGGTCTTACAAGGGTGACCAGATTATATCGATAAGAAAAGAAATTTAAATAAAACAAAAACAGTGTGAGATATAAAACTGATTCTGGTTAACTGGTAACTTTTTTTTAAAGAGAAGTAACACAATCAGGCAATTAATGCCTACCAGTTAATTAATTAATTAATGTGTTATCTTCTTTGGGAAAGGGATAATAATTGGAAAATGTTATCGTTACTATCTGGTTACTCTTTACAAGTGTGGATGTTTATAAAATGAATTCGATTTGACTCGGAATGATGAATTATTATTGCATCTTCAATAAAATCTTGTGGTGAAATCTCAGCTATTTATAGTAACCACCTAGAAGAAATTGGCGAGCAAATACTGGTTAGATACTACTACACTAAAATAAACATAATTGTTTGTTTTATTTTTATTTATTTTTCTGAACTTAATAACAGTAAAAATATAAGTAGCAAAACACTAAAGCCCTGTACAGCCGGTTGTACGATCTTACAATATTGTCAGATCTGCCAATGTGCTGATGATGTACTGACAATAAAAAATTGTCAGCACAAGGTATATTGTTAGTTCACACGGCTGTATCAAAGTTGTTAGAAAAGCTTACAATTTATTGGCAGACAGTTGTCTGACAATAAATTTATCTGACAATATTGTCAGTAAAGAAATTAGTAGTTCACACGATTCTCAGATGCAAAAATTGTCAGATCTGTTGTTTGGCGCTTCCAGACGCATATCATTTAACAGAAATCATCAATTATTTATCATCTGTGCTTCTGTTAACTTTAAAAAGTAAAAATATAAATTATTATTAAACATAAAGAAACAATTTTAACTATTTTAGCTGAATAATTTTTCTTATTTTAATTTTTCTCTAAAAAATATGTGTGCAGTGCTGCCAATATAAAAAAGTCTCTGACAATGACGCCATTGTCAGATGCAGAAACTTCGCACAGCTGACAATTAAAAAATGTCTGACAATTGTCTGCCAATAATCTGACAATGGTAACGCGATGTGTTCACACGATTGTGAGATGTCTGACAATTTTTTGTCAGCAGGTAGTATTAAAATCGACTGACATGCTTTTTCTGCCAACGTTGTCAGACAAAAGATGAATTTTTTAGCACATTTTACTTACAATATTGTAAGAACTGACAATCGTCTGTACATAGCTTAAGAGTTTTGTAACGTACCTACCAGCTGAGAATTGCAGAATTTTTATGTACAACAGAAAACTCGTAAAAGAGAAATTACTAAAAGTTGAATGCTCAAAATAGCTTAGCTATTATGAAAGAACGATGTTTGTTTGTTTATATCTGAAAAATCTTTATTGACGAAGTAAAAAGTCTTTGATGGCAGAACTAAAATTATTTTTTTGCGGTGTAGTAATAATTTTATGTCAAATATTCGAGTCTTTAGCTAACCACGGGATTGTCTAAAGGGAGAATTGGTTATGTGTTTAGCTCTCTATAGTGTTTGTTAGTAATCATGATATACTACAGCACCTACAATACTTATTAGATCTTGATTTCAAGGGTGTCAATGGGCTGGGACAGCATAAAGTCCGAAACAAAATTTTAGAAATCATCAAAACCTATTGTGATTCACTATCAGGCTCAGTCGTTAAATCTACCAAAAAACTCATGTGCACTCAAAAAGTGTGTCCTAAAAGTAAATATCTGCGCCAGATTTTTTGACAAGTCTGTCCGAGTTGCAATTTTTTTTTAATTTTTATTATCTAATATTCTCTATGCGATGAGAGTTTAATTTTTTGGTGTAGTTGCCAACAAACAGTAATGTCTGCTTCATTAATTATACAGACGTTTAATATAGTTTTTGCATGTATTTTTATTCTTGTAAATTAGTTTGAAGAAAAATGTAATATAACATAAATATTTTCGAAAAATGTGTTCTTACAGCTTTTTGTGTGATAGTGTGGCCCCAAGAACACAGTTTGTTTCATTCACAGGAAAATCTGAAGAATTCTATCAGACTTTCCAGACAATGAATCGTTCGATCGTGTAGCATAGTGAATCATGGCCTTAAAGACCATAAAAATAGCATTCTAGTGAATTATAATTAAAGGTCATTTCCGTCGTAGTCAGGTCTTAGCTTTTAATTTTTATTTTATTGTTATTAGAAAATGAAAACGATACGATTTCCATCACATTAAACATTTTTTCATTCGTTCAAATCGATTTGTAACACATGCCTGATGTAAATCGTAAAAGCCTCACGGCATTTAGGGTATTTTTTTTATTTTATAAAAAATGTTATGCCTCATTGAAACCCTTAGTCCAATATACTTTAATTTTAAAATTAAATTGAACAAACTTAAGCCTGAATAATAAAAAAAATTCTTTGTATAATTCTTTATAAAGGAAAATCGATGTAGAGAGGGAGAGAGAGAGAGAGTAGTATGACCGTAGTGGAAAAATTTTGTTTGTGGTTTTTCAATACTGTCAAATAAATTTTACAAGTAAAGATATATATTAGACTTTCACTAAAAAATATTTTTGGTACCGTATGATTTTGAAATCGATAGACCCTGCTTCGAAGTATACTCTAAAACACATTTGTTGAAAATTAGGTCGATAATAGTAGGCAACACTTTACTTATTATTATCGACCTAAAATTAGATATGCATTCTTTTTGTTGATTTTTGAACAAAATATGTTTACTTAAGCAAATAAAAAATTAGCAGCGAAGCGGTTGCCATGTCTACCTATCAGCCATAGGCATATTATACTTTTTCTGCCATTTCATACACTTGAACTAATTATGTATGTTTAATTTGTGAAGTCAAATTTGACAAATTATTTATTTTTTATTGCAAATACCTACAAAATCGATGCAATTTTAGACAACGAGAAATTTTCAACACAAATTTAGACAATATGTAAATATATAATCCTAAATTTTAACTAATGTAAATTTTAGAGTGTACTAAAATAAAAAAGTAGCATATTTTTACAAATTTGAAATTATTCGTAAAGTAATCTGTTTCCTAGTAATTGAATGATAAGCGAAAAATTAAATTTGATTATATTATTAAATAAAATCGTTTCAAAAAACTTAAGTCTTTATTCTTTTGGAGTTGAAAGACTTTATATGGGGGCTTTCGTTCTTCACCTGTTTCCAATTCAATTTTATTATTGTAACTTCTTTGGCATTGACCTTTATAACAGTTAAATAGGATAATCAACAACAAAACATAAGAATATGATTGTCTAATAAAATTAATTTAATAGATTTTGCGACAAGCTTATCTTGTTGGAATTAAATTCAGCCAATTTGTACATAATGAGCTATTAATCTGGAATTATTAATGGTCCGTCAAAAGAGATTTATATTTATTTTGTTAAACTAGGCGTATAAATAATGTTATTTATGTTGTAAATGTGAGTCATACGTAGTACAAAGGAATTTTTATATATTGGTTTGGTTGTGTTTTTTTCGCTTTCAAAACAAGTAACTTTTACATTTTTTTATCATTCGCTGTAATATATATTTTCGATTGAGTGGTTTTATTTTTTACAATACAAATTCTTTTACATATTTTCCCTTTCAACCATTTTGCGTTTTGTTTTTAAGAAACTCCAGAGAAAATATTTTATCTTAACCATATTAAAATTACATAATTTTCTATAAATTGGTACAATATAAAAAAGGAAATAAAAACCGTCTATAAAATATATTATTTATGATAATGTTGTTGTAATAGGGAATCGTCAGTTTATATTACGCATTTAAAGTAAGTTCCCATACAAAAACATTTATATTTTTTTAAGACGAAGATAATAATTTAAATAAAATAATAGTTTGAAACAATTTACTGGCTGTTTATAAATGTCGAAGGAATTCTTTCTTTGACATCGATAAACATGATATTTGCTCTAGTTTGCAAGAAAAATTAATAAATACATTCCAAAAGAGTCAATAAAATGCAGAATTTGAGATCCAGTAGTAGTGAAAATTCGGATAATTTCTAATGATTTTAACATAAGCTTGTTTTTGCAAGAAGTTTTCCTTTATGATTCCTATTCACCGTATATGAAGCGACTTTAAGAAAAAGTTTTTTTAGCGATATATAATGATATTTTTCCTCTGGAAAAGGCGACAAAATTTACTCATTCTTGCAGGTCGTTTCTTTTTATGCGAACTTAAACGTATTTTCGTGTAAATTAAGTAAATAAATATTAATATTTAGTTGAAAAATAGTTCAAATATTTCTTTAAAAATCGATTTTTAAGAATTATCGCAAAGAATTTTATAAGAAAATAACCGAAATACAAACTAGGCTTAGGCCTATGAACACAGTGTGTATATTACACGAATCCATTCGCTCTGTTTTTACCCCCTCATAACTTTGTTTCCTTCCCTTAATCATAAAATAATGAAACTTGAAACACAAGGATACTTCAGCAAAACAAACTACTGCTACGTCCAAGGCAAGTTCGTAAACCATATTTAAAGGTTGTTGTTGTACTTGCTGCTTCGCAACGCACTTCAAAAAAGCATGATTTTTACTCGCAATATCCCACTTGAGAGCTCTATTTTTTGACATAGAACTACACTTCTTTCAAAGCATCAAAAATGCGCTAAAATCATCTATTCGACTCAGCCCCTCCTACAATTATATAATCGCTATTTATGCTTCTCCTGTAAGACTTTCAAAATATTAGATATGCTTTTTGCATTTTCTAAGACGATATGTAGGTAATCTCATCGGTGAAGTTTTAAAGTTTTACCCTAAAAGCTTCCCGAGATGTGAAGTTCTACGAAGTGCATATTTTAGTACCCATTCAATCACTAACTCACTAAATCATCAATATTATGAGACACTTCCACTTTAGCTAGAGAGCTAAAATTTGGTATACAAGTATGTCTTGAGGGGCAAGTAATCAAAAGAAATCTCAAAATGGGAAGTTTTTACAAGAGACACTAAGGTGCCCCTTATTTTTGTGGAACACTTCAGCTGCAGCTAAGATAAATTAAATTTGGTATACAGCTGGGTCTTGATAAGTAAATAATCAGAAAAATCTGAAACAAGAGTGTACCACTTATTTGCATGGGACCAATTGTTTTAAGATTCACGACTTTCCACCTGACACAATCAATTGTAAAGTCCAATGGGGTTTTTTTCTAACATCGCTAAAACTCAAGCAAAATAAAATGAATTGTGCATTGATGCCAACTTTGGCTCTTTTTTACGATATAACAAAAAACGATATGACATACTGTATTGTTATGCCGTAAGTTTTTTACGGCATGTCATGTCGTAAAAAACTTACGAGAAGAGCCAAAGTTGGCAAATACGTATACAAAATTCAATTTTGTATACGTATTTGGAGACACCAAATTATTTTAGAAAACAATTTGCATTTGCAGATTATTGAAAAAAACCAAAAATTTGTGAACTAGAGTCATATGCCAAATATTTCTTATAAAAATAGAACAATATGCAATACAATAGTGCACAGACTCTGCTTTGGTATCGCATAGATTGATGATTGATCGTTTGAGAGGCAACATTCGCATCGTATCCACAGAGATGCTGTAAAAATTTATCGAAAACATGGCTTTGCAACCGGCCTACATGATCAGAAGCAGGAATCGTATTCAAATAAAATTCATAAGAAAATCGCAAATATCGTTGCTATAAATATTATTTATCTATGCTTCGTTTAATTTTATATCCTTGAAAAAATTGTTTATCTGAATTCGAATGTGTGAAACATTTCCACTGAAAATAAACTTTTTATTTCAAATAAATTTGTACAAACAAAATATTTGTACATACATTTTTATATATTTTTATTTATAGTTTTTAACAATAAAATGCCAAAAGCATTAATATTTTCGTTTTATTTTTCGTACTTTTATATATATATATATATATATATATATATATATATATATATATATATATATATATATATATATATATATATATATATATATATATATATATATATATATTTTTTTTTTTTTGGAAAATCGTTTGCTTATTTGCTTTTTTTTAGCTCCATGTGATTTTTACTTTATCTGAATTTGCGCTAACATACGCTCGTACATTAAATTGTATGTCCAGGGAAGAAAAGTATTAAATTTATAAATATTAATATTTTATTTAACTGTTTGGTGTAAGTGAAAAATTTACTTGTATTGGACAAAGTCGTTTGTAATAGGGATGTAACGATACGCCTTTTTGCCGATCTGATACCGATACTAAAAAAGAAATATCGGCGATACCGATTCTGATACCGATACGCATATTAAAATTGTGTTCAAGTTTAAATTAACAAAACTTAAGTGGGTAATTTTGTTATTATACAATATTACAGTGTAAGAGATTATTATTATTTAAAATTGATATTAACCCAGCATAAAAAATTGGAAGTAATTTTTAAGGAACTACATTTTTATTGCGTCAAAGGAATCTATATTAAAAATATGCATATAGTTAGTAGAAAAGCAAGTAAAATTTTATTTAAGTCATACAAAAATTTATAATTCCTTTATAATTTAAAAAAATACTGCCATGCTTTTTAAAACATCGAGTTTTCAAAGGACATTTCTGTGGTTTTCCAAACCAATTTTTTCAGGAGAGCCGAAATACTTTATTTTTAATACCACGGACTCTGTGTGATTTTTATCAAACTTTTTTTGGGCAGTCATGTAAACATATGTGGTAAGAAGTTTGTATAAAAATTTCAGATCCTAGAGAACAATTAAAAGAACAATTTTCCAAGAATATTAAAAGTGTGTGCAGAAAAAAAACTTATGTCGATAAGATTTTTTACCTGAAAAATGCTTGCGCAGAAGTCATTATAAGTTTTTATTTACTGAACAATAACCAAAAATATTTCGGAAATGTGTTTTTTCAACGGCAATAAATTGCCAGCACGCACTTGTAAGTCGATTTAGTTCATTAAAGCAAAAAAAATATTTGAATGAATCAAGAAGTTACGTTGTTTTTAGAAAAAAAATTCGGAATGGGTCCATGTTATTAGCGACATTTTGGGTCCATGTAAAAGAGCATATAAAATAATGTAATTTGGCACCAACAGCTTAAAATCGACAAAAATGGACATCCGCGCTTATTCAAGAAAACCACAGTTTTATAAACTAATATTCTTCTAAATAACTTAATGGTTTAATTGTTAAAATTCTTCTAAAATTTATATTTATTTAGTTAAATTTACATGAAAACACAGTTTTGCGTTTAAATTCGCATAAAAAGAAACAAGTTGCGAAAATGGGTAATTTTTCATCCTTTTACCTTGAGGAAAAATCATTATAGAACGCCGAAAAATAAAATATTCCTTACATCGCTTCCAATTCGGTGATTGGTAATCGAAAAAGAGAACTTCTTGCAATGACAAACATATGTAAAATTAATTAGAAATGATCCAAATTTGCACTACTTCTGGATCGCAAATTCTTAATTTTCATGACTCTTTTGATTCTCTTTTTTTTGCTGGGAATGAGATTTAAAAAACAACGAACTGAATTTGAATTGACGGTAAAATTAACAAAAAATAAATTGTTTTTTTTTACAAAATAAAATAATAAGATTTAAAAAAACAGCGAATTGAATTTAATTCATGGTAAAATTGACAAAAAATTAATTATTTGTTAAAAAACTCTGAAAAAATTTTAAAATGTATCGTCGTATCGACAGTAAAATATCGCCGATATATCGGTATCGGTATCGGTTACATCGCTAGTTTGTAATTTAACAGCGGAATTCAGTGTTTGGAGCAAATGATCTTGCGAAAGTGAAAATGCTGAATATCATAGCTTTTTTATGAAATCTAATGGCAACTCTGTGCATTTTTTTGTTACATTTTGTAAAAAAGCTACGATATTTTGCACTTGTTCTTTTGCAAGATCATTTGCATCAAACACCGAATACCGTCAATGTTTTCGTTGATTGTGCTGCGTTGTATCTTTCGATAACAAGTTAAATTTAATTCATACGAAAACATGAATTATAAAATTTTGCAGGGATACAACGATTATTCAGCTTGTGCTGCAGCACAAAGTTTTTTTTTCAACGATTTAGTTATTTGATAGAACTGGTAGCTTTAACAAATGAATAAAATAAAAATAGTACAACAATGTGTTGCCTAAATATTTACTTATCGAAATGACTGCGGGCATGTGTCCCTTGAAGTCCCTTGTTAATATTGACATCCAAAACTGATTTTAAAAAGTGATACAAAGACAATTTGTTAAAATAGAATTTTCCATATATTTAAAAAAAAAATATCATGATAAAGAGCAAATTTAAGTTGGCTTTAATGATGAACATTTTCTACTTTGTGATAGATGCTAACCTTACTCTGTATTTAGATAAAAACAATCTCTTACGATTAAAAAAGGTAAAAAAAATATATATGAATGTAAAAAAGTTGCCTTCGAATGAATTACAAAATAAACTAGTATTTAATTTTCGAACCAGCCCCCAAAATTTCTTATCCATTGTTAAGCAAATAATTTATTGAATAGAAAATTCTAATGTTGAACATTGACAAATACAAAAGCAGAAATAAGAAATTGTAAAACACATTTGGGCCACAACAGACACTTGTTGTTATTCAACTCTTAAAATTGAAGTTCAGATGATGGCAGTGGTACATATCAGTTTTTGTGGTCATTCCTTTACCACGAGTACAACAAAACACTATTAACAAATTGGTAGGGAGTTCTGTCACAAACAGTTAATCACAACAGTGGTGCATCAGGCACAACATACAAATACATACTTCGTATGTGTGTATTAATGTAAAACAACATTATAATTTAGCCAGACAAGTTAAAATAAATGGCAGCAATAATTCTTTTAATCAAGTCCTTTATTGCGTTAACATGACTGTTGCCTGCAAAAGGAACCGTTGTATTTACAAAAAATGCATCGAATTTTATTTTTATTTGCAAGAAAATCTCAATAAAAACAATTTTTTTCCATCCTTTTGTACTTTAGTTATTGTTGTTTGTTTTGTTATTTGTTCATTTATTTGTATTCTTTTTAACAACACTCACATAATCAAGAAGGTCATAAGGACAACAACTTCTTCGAAAGAGTCGAAAAGGAATGAAAACAGAATTTCACACTTACTTGATTTTTTGTCATTCTTATTGTCAGTATGTTTGTGTTTTGTTGTTTGCTTTATACCAGTGGTGGCCATTCAGTCAATTTTCTATGCTCGCGAGCATAAGCTGTCTTTTTAGCATCAACGCACGTACACTGTGTGTGAGAATCACATCTTATCTATTTAACTGCGAGACACACACACAAACAAACAATAAGATAGTGTATGTTTGGCCACCACTGCCTTAGAAAGACACATGTATACACACACACATGTATACTCTTTTATTTACACAAATGTATTCATAGTGTTTTTGCTTTGTAGTGGTAAATTGTTCATGGATTGATAGTGTTTTGGTCTGTATCGGCCCTACAGATAATATTGGACTACGTGGTCCATTTTAGCTGGACTGGAGAAGTTATAACATCGTCCTATGAAATGCAGTCATGGACCATGTTATTTGCAAACAATAACTTCTAGTTAACCGACAAATGTTTCCGTTTGAACGAGTACAATTGAGTGCTCTATCTAATAGTGACATAGAGTAGTTTAAAGACTAGTCCGATGTAATGCAGACATGTACCATGTTATTTGCAAACAAGAGTGTGAAGTTAAGCAACAAGTGCTCGTATTTTAACCATTTCAACACGATGTAGTGCAAAGTTGAGTTATATGGTCAAGTCCTAGTTTGGACTAGTCGTAGTCCTCTATGGAGTATACTTTACATGCGTGTATGAACTAGTCTCTTTATCTGCAGGGGGTATATTCAAGATGCCATCATCTTTTTTGTTTGTTCCTGTTTTATTGTTACTGTTTTCATTATGGTTCTGAAATGGTATTGTTGTTGTCAGAGTTGTTGTAAAGCAGAATGAGAAACATGGGGAACAAAAGCGAAACTAATTTTATTGAATGTTGCAAGTATTTTTCTGCTGCCAAAATGTCTGTTGACAAAAAATCTTGTGGTTATTTGAGTTTATTTGTTTGTTTGTTTGTTTGCTTAAAGGTTGACAGGAAGAATGAGTGTATGTGTTTATGTATGACTGCATGGGTACTGGACTCCAAACAATTATGATAGCAATTGGTGTACAACTGCAAATAAAAAAAACTTGTGTTACATCATTCAACCGTATTAAGTGCATCACCAGTAATTGTTGAAGCTTGATTAATTGATTCATTATCTGTTGATTTGACAAGAATTTTCAAAATTGTGTTTGAAGTCTACTGACGATTTGGCAAAGTACCAATGAAATGCATATAGAAAATGCTTAAACTCCAGCAAATAAATTTCATTTAAAATCAAATTATAACAATATGTTCATTGTACATGTTCAAATAAACTGAACAAACAAACATTCATTCACACACTAGCATTTGTAATTAACAATGATAATTCATACTAGAATAGAGAAATAACAAGAAGCTTAACACAAGACATACAGCCCAATTATGAATTTTCTCGGGAAGTTTTTTCTCTTCCCATTCATTTGTTCTCTGGGAAAAATCGTCCTATTCTCAAAAGCACGGGAATAAATAGGAAGCGCAACTGAAATGCAGCTTTTTTAAGTTTTACAATGTGTGGAAACTATTTCTGCACCTTACAAGCTCATAAAAAATGTGTGTTTAAAAAGGCCTTTGCAATACATGATCATCACAACATCCCTGTTGTGAAAGTGTTTGAAACAGAACAAATGTCTTCAAGACATCTTATGCAACCTTCTAATATGTATGTAATAATTTTAAACTTAAGCGCATACTGTCTACATATGGGTAAATCCTGCGGACGTTAATACTATTAGTCCCGTTCTGAATGAGATATATTCATATAACCTTCAGCGAAATAGTTCGTTGGGTGTACTTTGGAATGAAATTTAAATATTTTCTTAAGTTTTCGAGGGGAAAAAATAATTGTGCCTGAAAATGCCGTTGCGGACGTTACAAAAAGTATACGTTTTTCAGATTTAAAAAAAGATCCTCATCTGACATGAGATTTAAGTCCATGGTTATTGACGAAGTGTATATAAGATTCGGCATATTGGAATATAGCAATTCTACTTGCTGGAACTGTGTTGGTTCAAACTCCACGAATTTTTAATTGTTCTCAAGTTCGTTTAGTATCAAAAAGTTATCTCTTCTTTTAAAGAAATATTTGTTAGCTAGTGTTATTATACATATTATAATTTTATTTGTATAAAGCAAATATGTATTTCAACTGTCATACATTTTCTCAACACATTTTTTATTGACAATGTTAACACAGGAAAAGTTTTCTTATCTGGCTTATTTTTACTTTTTAATCGGAATTAAAAAATATAATGGCGGGAATGAAGGCGTTAGGAATTTTTATAAAGTTTTAATGTTTTTTTCGCGCTCTTATTCCCTTAAAACTCACAAAATAGCATGTAAATTAAGTTAAATAATGCAGCTACTATTTTATTCGTAAATTCATTTATTATCCTTGGATAAGGATAATTAACACTTGTAATGTGGCAAAAACGTTTAAAGGAAATTGAGTAAAAAAACTCAAATTGTTCATAAAGTTGACATTTTATTATAAAACTACAACTCTACAGAAGCAAAAGAAGAAAAGAAGGACTGAGAGAAAATAAAATGAAAATTATATTTAATATTTAATTTTACTTGCAGAGATAACAAAATATTTTAAAGCATTTAACAAAAGACAAAATATTTTAAATTGCTCGTAGAAAAAGATACTTAAAGTTCAATTTGATATAAATTTCATGCTATCGATATATTAAAATCTGCAAGAAAATAATTTATTTATTCTTGTTTCAAAGAAATGTATTATAAATATCGTTACCTTAATATAGAAACGCCCTAACTCATTATTTTTTTTTTCAAATCAAGTTTTTTTGTCTATTTCGCTATTTTAGAGCTTAAGCTATCGAAAAATGCAAAAAATCGATATGAAAAAGTTATGATTTATGGCTTTTCTATATTAAAGTAACGATATGTACATCATATACAGTTTTATCACTTTTTCTTGAAATGTTTTCATTCGAATGAATAAACAATGAGCGATAAAATTAAAAAAAAGAACTATTTTGTGAACCAACAATAAAATATTTCTTGTCAGGGACAGTTTATTCTTAAATTATTGTTTATTCTTTTTTTTCATAATTTGTGAAACAAAAGATTAATAAAAAATGTAAATTAGATTTTATTATAGAAACTGATTTCATTATAGCGAAATGAATATTTCAATTGCTATATTAATTGTTGAAAAATTGAGGGACAATAAAATCAAATTGTTTTTCTTTGTATTTTTGATTTTTGGAAATAAACAGGAAGTTATAAATGGGAGAATAATTCATATATTTTTTTTTGTTTCGAAACAGATATCAAATAAAAAGTTTTTATAACTTTCTGTGGGTGTTTTTATATTATATTGTTTGTCTTTACGCTTCGTAACTTGTGTTTTATTGCTAAGTTATGATCAAATCATTTTATTCTTTACAGTTTTAAGCAGTCATGTACCACATATTTAACCAATAATATTAAAGTGATATTTTGTGTCATGAATGATATAAGCTTGCTCATGATTGAATTAAAAGTGAATCACAGGGAATTTATTCATATTTTGGAATTAAACTTTGAACTTTTATAGGAATTTACGTACTAAATATCAAACAAGCAAATGAGAAAGTTCCAAGAAATCCAAAAATTAATTTGAATTTTTTATGGCCTTGCCCATGAACTCCGCATTTTGTCCAAGTCCAATAAAATGCTTTGGCACACAAATGGACACACATACGAGTTTCTGCAAGTGGTATTTCTTTTTGCAACCAAATTTTTAGGTTTTAGAACATGTGAACTAAATGCAAAACTTTGCTGCAAACTAGAGCGAATTCCCTTCCAGTGGTAAATTGGACTCATTTTTTTCTAAAGTCATGCCTGTAAAGCCAGCTTTTAGACTGATATTCAAAAATTTATGTGTTTGAAAAAAAAATTTTTTTTGGGCACAAAGTTTCAAAAATTCAACATTGTTTCAATATTCAAATTAAGAATTGTATATTTTCTAACTCAGACGGAATATTTCAAAAAAATTTTTTAAAAACCTTGAAACTTTGCAATTTTGTTGTTATTGTTGTTGGATCAGTTATCTCGAAAATACTGGACCAAGGTTTTGAAAAATTTAGGAATTTAAATTTTCAAAGGATTATATCTCACTAACGAATAAAAATAGTTTTTTTTAAATAAACACACAAGTAATTAACTAAATATGATTTCTTAGAGCCTTATAACTAACGTGACCAGAAGGTTTTGGCAAAAAGCGGGACAAAAGCGATTGAAAAGTGGGATTTTGAAGAAAATATCATAAAAAGCGGGGTGTTGTAAATACACTACATTTTTATGATTATATATATGATATCTTATAAATATGTATACGAAAATACACAGTTCGATATATATTTAGGAAATTCATTAACAGGACTGAAAATTAAAAAAAACGCCAATTTTTAGATTTTTTTTAAAAATTCATCACTTTTATTTTCTGCATGAAGATGGAATACAAAATGTATAATTGTTTTAAGGATAATTTTGTGTCGAACACACGAAACATAAAGTTGTTAAGATCTGACTAAAATAAGAAAGTTATAATCCAATTTTAAAGGTCCTTAGCTCAATTAGCTTTAATCCAATCAGTAAAATCGTTATACTGCGTGAAAAGAGAGAAAGATATCTACGAAATAACGTAAAATCTTTTTTATCTAGTTGAAACAATTTCGATATTTTTTTGGCAATAACAAAAAAAAAACACGAAAAGTACGTTTCATTTGTTCAGAAAAAATAAATGAACGAATGACTGAATTCATATTCATTTTCAGTAACTCAGATAAGCTTTAAAAAATATATATTTTTAAGCTTCATTTGTATTTGTAAATTATTGCATTTCTATAACTCTTTTGGCCTGTAAAATATTTAGGGAATTCACAACAACAGCGTTCTAAAATGTGGCTTAGTATAACGACGTTTTAATTTTAGTATTTTATTATGGGTTGGCAAGTTCGTTGTTTTTGTTTTGTGTGGAAATGAAATTTACCACCAGATGACAAGTTTAAAAGTCCAAGAAGCATGTTTGTTTTCAATGCGGCAATATTTTAAATAAATAAAAATTTGTGTGTGGCTTAAGTGTGTTGGTGTTTCTTTGGCTTGTTGATAGGTACCAAGCACTAACGTGCTTGTGTTGTTGTTTTGTTTGTTGTGTATTTTGAGTTCGTGTTCTATACATGTAAATAGTGAAAAATATTCGGCAAATTTCGTCGTTACTTTTATGACTTTAATATTCTGTGCTTTGTATCGTTGCTCTCAATGAAATTTTAAGGTGTAACGATATTGCTATTTCCAAAAATTAAGATACACATTGTGAATTCCCTAATTATTTACTGTTGTATTGCGTGCTATCTTCGGCAAAACTTTCTTATGTTTCGCATTTTTTATATGTTTTCCTACATCGAATTATAAATTTTAAAACTAGAAAAAGCGGGATAGAAATTTTAGGCGGGATCGACCTCGGGATGTCTGGTCAGGTTACTTATAGCTCTACGTCTATACCTGATATATTTTTTATCATGATAAATGTCAAATCCCATATACGAAAAACAGCTAACATAAAACAAATTATTTATATATAAAAATAAGTTTGACATTTTCATTATAAAAATATATCAGATATAGACGTAGGGTAAAGGATTTAAGAACATAAAAAATCGGGAAAGAATCAGGTTAAATAGGAATACTCAACAGCTATGTCGATGTGAAATTTTTTACTGATCGTATATTCCAACATATTTTGTTTCTGCCGCACATGATGCTGATTGAAACTGACACTGAACTAACACGGGATGTGTTTTGTTAATCAACCTTAAATTCGGAATTACCAAAATTATATACTAATGTATTTATTTAATAATTTTAAAAATTTTGATAGAATTATACAATTATGCATTCCTTTTCAAGAAATAAATCCTTTTCTCATATTCCATCGTAATATCATACTATAATATAATCAATTAATTAAAAAAAGTCTAAACCATAGCTTTTCTTTTTAATAGCGATTATTGGTGTTTTGTGATTGAACGTCAATCAGTTTGCGAATACAGATGAATATAAATAATCTGTTAATAGTTTTCTTTACATGGGTGTACGTGTTGCTACACAATCGAAGTCATGTCATAAACACTTTGATAAATAAGTTAATAAAATATATTCCTGCATATATTTGTTAGAGTTTAATATTCTGATTGCCAAACATGAAATATCATCGTCGTCATTATCATTCAATAACTTATTAATAATAATAATACTGATGACCAATAAAAGTTTGTTCAACTCTGACTGCGTATTTATTTTGATTTTTGTATTATGGGAAAGCATAACTTTTGCAATTAACATTTCATCAATAGCAAATACATAAATTAATATTTATAATAATATTCTATTTTTTGGTGTGCCTAGTCTTTGTGGCCACAAATTGTACATTAGGGTGGCGCTGAAAATTAAACATTGGATTTTCTTAAAAGTTCAGGTGGATTTTAAGAAAACTTGAGCTGAATCGGACAACTTTATCCCGTGATCTTTTGAGATTAAGGTTTAATCGTTGCGAATTTCACCAATTTGCATGCAATTGATCAGAGAATTTGCTATTTTGCTAAATTATATTCTAATTTTCTTTTTGAAGTAAATTGGTAGAGCTAGCGAAATCTTAACTTTGACGGCTTTTAAATTAAACTCAAATTTTCACCATATAAATAAATTTAATTCGCCTGGGATTTTATGATAATCCAAAATCTAGTTTCATTCATACATAATCCTAATGGCACCCTCAAGAGCATGTGTATTTACATCGAATGAATATTCAAATTAAAACAAGTAATGGCGCCATATTCGGCAATGCGGAATCTTACATACTCTTCACCAAGGAATGAAATAATTAATATTCAAGAAAAGATTCTAATAACATGATTAAGTTTTTGTTGTTAAATTGTTTTGACCACACTCCGCTTTTGATTTTGATTTATTTTTTTTTATATTTTGCCTATTATATAAACTCAAACAATATTTCCAAGAACAGTTTTCTGTATTTTCAGTATTTGTTCTCATTTTTGCTTTTCTGATTTTGTTTAGATATGTATGTACTCGTATGTATGTTGCCGTAATTTGTTCAATGACTATGTCGTTGTGGTAAATTGTATGCATTACAAAATTGTGGTGAAAAATGTCTAAATACAGTACGCGGTAAAATTAAACTTGTTTCGTTAACTTTCAGTTAAGTGACTTGAAAAACAGGCCATGAGACAAAATAAAAAAGTATTAAAATTATTTTGAGTCATTTGGTTTTAAAATCGTTTTTTTTTTATTATCAAAAACTACTTTAGCTTAAGATTTTTTTTGTAAACATGCTGTATTATAATCCTTTATCATTCTCGAATGTCAGTTTCAATATAACTTTTTTGTATAAAAGCTTGTCTTTGTAATTAAAAATTTGTTTCAATTTATTGAATTAAACACACAGGCTACCTTGAAAGCTGAATCATTAATATTTGATGTCCTTGAAACATTTGTGGTATTTTATACTAACAATGATTGTTGATGCTTATATGTGAAAATGTAAACACACATAATGAAAGTATTTAATCAATGATTCCATTCATAGCATTTCAGAAGCCACTTTGAGTAAAATTCACACACATACACACACACCCACACACACTTTTCCACAAAGCTGCAACGGGGGAACGTGTTGGTATTTATTCGGTGGCTACAAATTGAGAGCATTGAATTCAAATCTTGAACAAAAGAAATTGAAAGGCAAATGTACTTAGACATTTTAATAAAAATTTACAATTAAAGTTTTCATTTGCTTGAGTTGGAAACTTGTTAGCAGCAGAGTATTGGTTGGGCTCCTTCCTGTGCAAGCATTCGCACTTCTTGTAATTGGTTCATGTGCAATTGTTGTACATTAATTCATTGATTTAGCTTTGATATGAAAATAGTTTTAACAAACGAAAATGTTTTAAATAAACAATGAAAATTCAAATAAACTGATGTACATAATTTGAAGAAAATCCTTTCTCATCTTGTGTCACATTCAAATTCTAAATATAGTAAACGACTCCTTGATAAAAGCACGCAGATATATACTTTCCCACACACACACACACGCACACACACAAGTGCACATATTTAGCATTTAACTAAATTGCATCTTTGTTTATTATGCACTCATTACATTTCTATATACATACACCCATGTTCATACAAACATACATATATACACAAATATTACAATTTATGTATGTGAGACTGACTGCACATCCAATTTGGAAATGTACAGGTTGTTTAATATAAATACATAATAACATACTTAGTTACATAATGCTGTCTTAATACAGAAAGGCCCTAACTATTTTTTTCAAAAATCTAGCTTTGCAGAAAACGAGTTTAAAGTTAAAGAGTTTACTAACAACTTAATCTCAAAGGAAAATTAAATTTTTCTCTCGATATCCTTTTGCATACGATTCGTTTATGTTGTTGCGTTACAAAACGGATATATGTAAGTAGGGAATATGAACTACTTACACAGAGGTTCAAAAAAATATTGAAGACATTGTACCGAGGTGTCTATACAATGAAAGAATCTTAATCAATAAAAAAATGGGAACACTTATAATATCTAAATTCCTACCGATTGCCTATACATATTTCTATTATTATTTGTCTTATAACATGTAATAGATATTTGTATTCCACTACATATTTTTCATTTAACCTTATTTGAAATGTTTTCAGTTTTAATAAGCTACCGTGGAAAAATGTTGATTTCAAAGTAATAAGATAAAATGCTAATTAAGATATCCATCACTGCTTCTACTTTGCATTTTAACCAATTACATTAACATGGCAATGTCGTTGGACGCAAGTACCATAGGGTATATAGAGGCCAAACAGAAACTTCAAAAACGTAAGTGTGCTGTCAAAAACCTAAGTCTAAGAATGTATTAGTAGAACATTTTGTATCAGTATTGGTTTAAAACAAAAAATTCCCCACAGCACTAAGACGCACTTAGTTGCGATAAAAAGTATTCTTAAGCATTAATATTTTTATACATGAATTTTTAGAAGTTTATACAATTATTGTTGCAGTAATTAATGAAAATATGATTTAAGAATGCTTTTTAATATATTCGATTGATATTGAGTTGCTACACATTTTTTTGCAATTTTTGTAGTTGGTACTAAAAGTGTTTATCCCAAATATGAAAAAAAACTGTTTAATGAAAAAAATAATTCAACTCATCACTACAATTCAACAAATAAATGTCAAAAAAATTAAAAATATAATGAATAGAAATACAAAATTTATGTAAAATAGTGAAAAAAAAAATTAAAACTAAAAAGTGACCGTGCGTGTGAAAAATTGCAAATTAAAGGATATCCAAGTGCAAAAATAAGCTCTTTTAAGTGTGTTGAAATGAGAAAACTATTCGCTATTCTCGCTCACGTAAGTTGAATTCGCAGTACTCATATGTGTTAAGAGAGTTGTCATTGTTTTATTGACAGTACGTGGCCTTGCTATCTATGTTATCAATGCAAGTACTTCCCACATTGAGCTACAAATCAGATGTAAAATACATGTCGTCTAAAGTCATCATTAGAAGGCATTGAATACACAAAACACAATAAAATTGAAATGTCTCTGCTATGTATTGAACTCATGTCATTTCCAGTAATTGTGTTGTTTTATGCCAAGCGTTTTACTCACTAGGCTACTGCACAACTATTTTGTTACGGAATTAAAACTTGTTTTCACAAACATGAACACAATTAAAAAAATTAATGTTGTTACCCCAGGGATTGAACTGTTGTTTATCGTATGTACGATAAGCAGACGCGCTAGTACTCTGCAAATAAGAAAATAAATGGCTTGTTTAATTATAATTAAGTAATTGTTCAACTAGTGTAAAGTAATTCAGACGTTATGTTGTTTGTGGTTGAAAATTATGTTGACAACTCATTACCAAGTTTTTGCTGGGTAATAGTAAAAAAAACATTTTTAAACCAACCTTTTATTTAAATGCAAGATGTCGCAAGATTTTTCATTAACAAACAAACTAACAGGGCAAGTTAAATAACAGGGTTTAAAAATATGTTCAATATCAAAAGCTTCATCAATAAATTGGAATAATTTTCCAAAAAACTATTTCAGAAATTATATAGTAAGTATAAAATAAAAAAAAGTAAAAAGATAGTTTTCATTAAATTTTTTCTTCTCCTGTAAAGAAAAAAAAAACCAATAGTTAGAGTCTTTGTATATTATGGTAGTGATATATATCTTTGCATATGTGAGTGGATTCGTGTGTATTCATGAAATTTCAAATTGTAATTTAATTAAAACCGTTACCAAAATTACATGCGGATTTGCCATTATACGCTTAACAATACTATGTTTTTAACATTTCTTCAATTTATACCATTCTACCAGCATGTAAATTCATGAATTTCTGTCGACAGCAGTGATGTCTAAGCATACACTCACTATCTTATTCTGTGTTTGTGTACGTGCTTTGCAGTTAAATATATAGGCTGCATCAGTACAATGTACGTGTGCTGATGGTAAAAAACCGCCTATACACAAGTGTATAGGAAATTGCGGAATGGCCGCCACTGGTTTACAGACATTAGCACTATTATGCTCTCTTCACACATACACACACAGGCACACGCAGAAAACTATGAAACTATAATAAATGTATAATCACACTCACCCATAACTACTAAAGCCCACATAATGAGATGAAGAAATAGGAGCAGTCTGCCTCAAATGGAGATGCCATAATTTCTTTGAATAGTTAATAAGATTTTAGCGGTAATTTGTAGATTTTAAAAGCCGTAGCTAAAAGACTAGCGAACAGTATATATACGTAGCTAGTTGAGTGAGCAAGCACAAGTAAATGAGGAGTACATGATTTTCTGATGTAACGGCAGGCAGTATTCTGTTGAAAACAAACAGGTGGTGTATCCTTCTGCTTTGCTCTTCTAGTTTTCTTGTGTTTATGACACAACGGGCTCAAGTGCTGGCATCTTCAAACAAACAAGGCAATCTTTCTGATTAAGACAATTTTTTTTCTATTTTAAATGAAGGATTCATTTGTGGTCGGTCAAAGAACATTGAAAGCGACCAACATGAAAATCATGCCAAGTTTAATTTCAAAAACATAACTTTTCGAATCAAATGGTAAAATATTGTTATTAAATCATTTTTGTGTACTGCATAAATAATTAATTAAAATATATTGCACACACACACATACACACACACACACACACAAACGCAACCATAGATTATAGTTAAGTAAACAGCTTTGCATGAATAGTTAAATTAGTTAATTTTGAAATGAAATACATATTTATGAAGAAAAAAAACTTCTAATTTGATGACTGGGAAAGTTTAGTTCAAGTGCTTGGAATAAATTTTACCAACGTTTTTCCATGTGAATAATTTGAACCAACTTTTGGTTGCGAGAGATGATTTACTGTTATTGGTAGTATTTTTGATGTGTAAGTTATAATTTAAAATTACTAATGCAGATATGTAATATATTTTAGTGATAAATAGCTATAATATGTGACAGGCTTTGTATGATGATTTAACATTTTTAATAATAATTAAGTTATGAGTTTAGTCGAACTGTATTGGTTTATATCCAAAGAAATTTAATGATATTTGGCTTGAGTTCGGTTTTAATTTAATTTTTCAATTAAATTATATTTTTATTTAGAGATAAATGTGAAGCTTATAGACAAAGAATATGTTGACTGCGCGGATATAAATATGAATTGATTAAAATTAGATGATATTCAGCTCTTGACTGCACACCACCGACTTTGGTGGAGTGGTCTAGGCGGTAAAGAACTCTGATAAGATTAGCGGGAGCTATCGAAACGTCAGTTCAACCCTCTGTGCAGTCAAACATTTTCTTTGTCTATATGCATCACATTTATCTCTAAATAAAAATATAATTTAATTAAAAATTAAATTAAAACCGAACTCAAGCCAAAATAATTAAATTTCTTTGGATATAAACCCATACAGTTCGACTAACACACATAACTTAATTATTAATAATTAGTTTGTCCATTTCCTCGCTGCTATGCCACCATGATTTTGCCGAAAATTTAAAGCTATTCTAAGATTAGCACATATTTATTGAGCCTCACTCGCATAGTCGTATAGATAAAGGAAAAAAAGTAATTACCTTCTATAGGCGGTACCCATCTCCCCCCACTGATACCCGCAAGATTTTACTAGAAATTGCAATTTGTTGTAAGAGTAACCCACATAAAATTTTGAGGTCTGCACTACTGTAGTTGAGCTAATATAGGAATATTAATAATTACTTTGTATGGGGGGTGCCGTTTCCCCTCCTATAACACCAATATCTTACAGGAAATTTCATGCTATTCTAGGAATAACACACATCGAATTTAGAGAGCCTTACTCTTATAGTTGTACAGATATATGAAAATTAAGAGCTAACTCGTATGGGGGTGTCTGTTTCCCTCCTCCGATACCTTCGAGATTTCTCTGGAAATTGTACTTTCTTCTAAGAGCTGCTCACAGTAAATTGATTTTTAAGTGGGGTACCTTTCCCCACCAAATTTTTCAAAAAAATTTGCCTGTTTGAATTTCCCTGTCGTCAATGAGACGGTTCCGAAATTTTACAACGATCGGTCGCATCCTTTGGCGTCCTATAAGGTACATACAAACAAACAAACGAACATACAAGCACAGATTAACTTTTATATATACCTTCGATACCTTCAAGATTTCGCTGGAAATTGCACTTTCTTCTAAAAGGAGCTCACAGTATATTGATTTTTATGTGGGGTACTTTTCCCCCCAAAATTAAAAAAAAATTTGCCTGTTTGAATTTCCCTGTCGCCAATAAGACGGTTCCGAAATTTTACAACGATCGGTCGCATCGTTTGGCGTCCTATAAGGTACATACAAACAAAGATTAACTTTTATCTATATATATATATATATATATATATATATATATATATATATATATATATATATATTATATAATATATATATATATATATATATATATATATATATATATATATATATATATATATATATATATATATATATATATATATATATATATATATATATATATATATATATATATATATATATATATATATATATATATATATTATTATATAATATATATATATATATATATATATATATATATATATATATATATATATATATATATATATATATATATATATATATATATATATATATATTGGATTCATATTAGTGATATATATGTGCAGACTATATGAGTAATCCACCAAATGTATGTAAATAGAGACAATAAAAAAAGGAAATGCAGAAAGAGAGAGAGAGAAGACAAAACTGGATTGTCTTAATAGGAGCACTACTGCAATATAAAATAATAAAAAAAACTTTGACATTTTATTCCGGTACATTGTCTCTTCATTGACGTCAATGGAATTTTTCAAAGCATTCAATTCGACTCCAAATCTTGATAATTATCATTTGTTAAATTGACAGTTGAAGGTTGGAAAAGTCATTGCTAGTGCTAGTATCAACAAAAACTAATCAGTCAAATAACTAACCAGCACAACGCATCTTAATTTTCATCAAAATGTTTGCATGTGAAATACATTTTAAATTCCTAAGAAAAAAGCATGGAAATGAATCTTTGCATTTGTAGAAGAATATGGTTGTCGTATGTGTGTCATGCTACAAATATTTCCGTCTGTCTGACTGCCAGTTTGCATTAGGGTACACATATAATGTCGAGAGTATAATTTTGCATATGGATCCATAGTTGAAAGTGTCAAGTATAATTTGATACAAAAGAAAATTAATATTGTTGTTTTGGCAATTGATGCTACAGAGATTTTTTTCTTTTACTTGTATTTTTGTTTAAGAACAGTTGAATTTACAATCATATTGCTTTGCATTCTATAAATACAGATCTCAAGACTATCCAATGAACATTTTCAGAATAGTACCCACTGTCTGAACAAGACGACGAAGTCTTATCGTTTGTCAGGCAACATACAACAAATATAGTTTTTTATCTGAAAAAAAAAAAAAGTTGTGCGATATATTTTATAGAATTCTGCACGTATTGTAGTGGAATTTTCTACGGAAATTCTGAAGAATTTTTCGGAATATGCGAACAATGTCTGACAAGACGTCAGGAACTGTTCATTACTCTCTGCCACTCTTACGACTTTTTGTACTTACTTTGACATAGCACGAAAAGTACGCCATACATTTTCGATTCTTTCTTCTGATTTATGTAACATAGTGATATCGTACACTCTGTAACACAAATAAAATTTTTTAATCGGCAGAAACAATTCGATATACCAATTATTCTACAGACTAATTGCAATAAAATCCTTTTTCGAATCCAAATTGATGATTAGGCTAAGGTTCGTAACGTTATATTCAGAAAGAATTCCCGTATTCAATTTTCACGAAAAAGTTTTATATATAAGAATTAAAATCACATTCAAGAGAGCCACCTAACAAGTGGTGATAAGCAAATACACGTGAGCACTGACGATGGAAGTGTAGCGGCTTCCGAAAGTGGCGCTACTCTGTTCTGCTGTGTGCGTTGAAAAATTAAATTGATGTTAATTTTTCCCTTGTTCCTTGGAATATTAATGATGCCCAATTCTTTCACAAAGCAAATACGTTCGAAATAATCATATTAATAAAATCCTTTTTCTTTTGTCCTTTTTTTGAAAGATAAAATCTTAATTATATTTTATATTTCGGCTTAAGTTTAACATTTGAATTTAGATACACTAAAATTTTTAATAATAATTCTTGCAAAAAAAAACCGACTACAAAATAGGCGTGGAACCGCGACCCCATATTTTATCAGCATGTACTTTTACGAGAACTAATTGTGTGTGCGAAGTCTCATAAGAATCGGATAAGTAGAAGTAGTTAAAATGAATATTTACTTTTCATGGGCGTGGCGCTGCCCACTTTTCTTACCACATTGTTGTATATTAACGATAACTAAACGTGTATGCAAAGTTTCATTAGAATCGGCTAAGTTGAAGTAGTTAAAATGCTTATTTAACTTTTATGGGCGTGCCACTGCCCACTTTTTTATCCTGATGTAGTATTTAAACAGAAGCTTAATGTGTGTGCAAAGTTTCATAAGAATCGGTTGAGTAGAACTAGTTGAAAACTAATGTGTATTTACTTTGTCTGGGCGTGACCCCGCCCACTTTTCAACGAAACCAATCTGGAAGTACATCCTTTCGAATAGAGAAAAAAAATCCGAAATCGGTTCATAAATGGTGGAGTTTTGAGGGAACATACATCAAAAAAGTATACATGAGGAATTGATAACCTTTCTCCTTTTTTTGAAGTCGGTTAAAAAATGAATATTGGTATATTTACTGCCAGTTTTTGTAAAATAAAACGAGAATTTCGTACTTTATTGTTGCTTTCACCATAATTTTTCACACGATGAACATTTCACACGATGAACATTTATTCCATATTTCCATATTCAGCTTTACTTGTTCCAGAGCACTCTGCTGCTGAGAGATAAAGCTATTTGTTGCTTATTTTTCATTGAATTTGGGTGGCTTCAAGACACTTTCTAAACGACATATACTATTTTTCTGTTTCGCAGAACTTTGTTGATTGTCTGAAAAGTTCCAGATTATGTCTGGCATCAGATATGTTCACTGGGTGTTTGCCGTCTTATGAGTATTTGTGTGGTATGCAAACATGTTGCTCTCTTTTTGAAAAATTCTATCCATTAAAATACGAAAAATAAATTTCTGTTTTTACTCAATGACAAAACAATATCTATCGTTGCACTTTGTTGCTGTTTTCATTTTCTATTTGTGTTTTTTTAAGTTTTTTTCTTGCTCTTCTTTTTTTTATTTTCGTATCGTATTCATTTCTTATTATTTAGTTGAAATTGCATGACTGCTGCAGCAGAAAGCTTTTTTTGTCTATGAGTCTCTGATTATTATATCTGGTGTAAGCATTTAATACCGGGGTTTCTGCTGCTTCCTTTGCTTAAAGAACAATCAAGCAGCAGAAAAACATGCTACTGCAAAGTCAATTGTGTGCATTGTGAGCAAACATGTTAACAATTAATCATGGAATAATACAATTCTTAAACGAAGAGTACGTAAAGTGATAAAGGATAATTGCTGAAGATTATTGCACCAGTACGGTTGGATGTTGGCAAAAAATCTTCATTTATTTTTTTCAGATTTTTTTGTGTCTGTTTGATTTACAGAGTGACAAAATACTGTCTGTGTTCAAACTTATTATTGCCAGCAATTTAATGCTTCTTTGTAATTTTGCAATAAAATGTTCTTAGACTTCAAATAGTGAAAGTTCTAATTTCGACAGTTAAGTCTAAAAGAAATATTCGTAACAAAAAATAAAGAGCTTAATGGATTTTTACAATATTTATAAGGTGCCATTATTGTAAAAAGATTCTTATAAAATTCA
Source organism: Panzeria rudis (assembly GCA_956483635.1). Classification (NCBI taxonomy): domain Eukaryota; kingdom Metazoa; phylum Arthropoda; class Insecta; order Diptera; family Tachinidae; genus Panzeria; species Panzeria rudis. The sequence goes on from OY101450.1 coordinate 151,933,749, forward strand.
TATTTACAACTCACTTCCATCGTATCAACTACTTTTCAAAGTATAATTAAAATTTTAAAATGCCAGCTTCCTTTCTTTCATATTTTGTTTACCATTCACAAGGATTCTTCGATAGCATCTTACAACTACATTTACATACATTTCCCTTTTATTCGTCCTATTATTATTTTCTTTAATGTTTTTATCGTCTCTGTTCTGTTTAATGTCTTTTAATGACAAAAAGCAAATTGGTTTTCAATAATAATGATTATGAAGATTGCATTGTATGAAAATTATAATTGAAAATCGTATTTATTTGCTTAAATCGTTTGGAAATCTTTAAATCCTGATAAAGAATTTATGTTGTTGTGAAAATTTAAAGAGAGAAAATAAATTCCGTATATATTTCTTTGTATTTTTAATGAAAGTAAAAAAGAAAAATTATTATCGACGGTGTGAAACAAAGATTCTGTAGTTCGCGGATAATTGCCTTTATGAAACAAATGCGTAAATTTAAATATGTGAATAACACTTTATAATGTTAGCAGAATAGATTTCAAAATTTTAATTTATAATGCCGCCTCAAGTTAAGTAAAACTAAGGCATATTTATTTATCGGGTAAAACTCAATATAAAACACATAGATTTTAGATGTCAAAATGAGGTACTGCACTTACCTGATAAATAAATGTGATTTGAGTAGAACCAGAGTACAGATTTGCACATGAGTGTGCAGCACATGTGCCTAAATTTGAAACATACACACATACAAGTGTCATATAATTTCTATCTTAAGGCACACGCACATGTGCAAGTTGCAATTTGATTGGCACACGTCCATGCGCCAAAAGAAAGCACACAAAAAATTGGCTCTTACCCGTGTGCATGTGCCAGATTTTTTCGTGTGCTTATTTTGGCACGTGTGCATGTGCCAATCAAAGTGACACTTGCAAGTGTGCATGTGTAGAAATGTAGCCACTTTGCGGTACACTCACGAAAAAAAGCAGCGTTACCGTTCTGACTACTTTCAGACACCAAAATACTTCAGTGCTTCAAAATACGTCTTTCGTAGTGATATAATTTAAAAACTTTTAGATTTGTATATTTTTTACTTTTTTATTCTTAATACCATACAAATATGATGCCCCTAGAATAATCAAACTTCCGGACCGGAACCGGAAATATGAACCTCACTACTGACCCAACTTTTGGTCCGACCCTAAAAACGGAAGTGCGAACTGCACTATTGACCCCAACTTCTGATCGAGACCGCAACTGGATATATATATGAACTACAGACTACCGACCCAACATCCGGTCCGGCCCCTAAATTGGAAGTATGAACTGTACTACCGACACCACTTCCGATCCAGACATGAACCAGAAATATGAACAGCACTACCGACTCAACTTCCGGCCAATCACACAAACCGGAAGTATGAACTGTACTACCGACCCAACTTCCGGTCCAGTCCCTAAACTAGACATGCGAACTGTACTACCGATCCATTTCAGGCGGAAATTCGGAACCAGTACTGTACTTCCAGTTTTGCTACATCCGTTTTGAGCTTTGTAAGTGGACTCAGCCATACGGCGTGTCAAAAAATTTTTTTAAAAAAACTATGGTGGCATGCAATAACAATTATGGAAGTAATGCCTGTTGCTTGTTTTTAATTTTTTACTATTGTAAATGCGCCATGCGCATTTCATGCTCTTACAAATGACAGAATTATGCGTGGGAGGCGGGGAAGCAAAATTTCCCACCGATTTTCGAGAAAAAATTATAGCACCAAACTGCATCAAACCCTTTCAAAGAAAACGAGAATTGTAAAAATCGGTTCATAAATGACAGAACTATGCGTGGGAGGAAGCAAATTTCATTACCGACTTTCGAAAAAAATTATAGAACCAAACTGCAGGCAAACAAAATAAGGTTTTTTAAATCGGTTCACAAATGACGGAATTATGCGTTGGAGGAGCGAATTTCCCCAACGAGTTAAAAAAAATAATATTATGGGACCAAACTGCTAGCAAACACTTTCAAACAAAAAAGGAGTTTTGAAATCGGTTCAAAAATGACAGAATTACCCGTAGAGGGAACAAATTTCCCCACCGATTTTCAAAAAAAAAATATGCAACCAAACTGGCGGCAAAGCCTTTTAAAAAAATTTTTAAAATCGGTTCACAAATGTCGGAGTTATGCGTGCACAAACATAAACAATTTTTAAAATAAAAATACACACTAATTGATAAATCAATCCTTTTTTGAACTCGGTTAAAAAAACTAGAGATAATTAATTTTTTTAATGCCAAAAATAGGCAAAACGCCAACGCTGCTAGCATTGATTTTGTTTCTTTAGGATAAGTGAGTGTGCAGCTCATGTGCCTAAATTTGGCGCATGCGCACGTGCAAGTGCCACATAATGTGATTGTCACACGTACATGAACCAAAAGTAAGCACACAAAAAAATTGGCACTATTACTCGTATGCGAGTGCGAAATTTTTGTGTGTGCTTATTTTAGCACGTGTGCATGTGCCGCAAATGTGTGTGCAAATCCGTACTCTGAGTAGAACTAATATTTTAAAATATCTTAGATTCATATTGGCATTAATTTACATATGTACTCATGGGAACTCTGAAAATAGCGTTACGTAATATGTGAATAGCCCCTTGACAAGCGTTGAAAAACCGCCTAACACATCCACTCACATGCTTTTATACACTTTAATCGGGTTTGTGGGAACAAATAATTTATTTTAAAGTGGCCATAAGTGTAATTACATATATTAAACTTGAAATTTCCGCTAATTGCAATTAAATTTGCAACTTTTTTCGAATACGCTGATTCGAGTACGCTGATTTCAATGTTGCTACCGGTTTTTCGAAGATGCTCTCGCTTTCGTGTTATTCGCGATTTAAAAGTACAAAAACGATATTTGTGTACTTTTGCGAAAATTTTCGAATTTAAAATGGTTGATTTTTCGTAAAAAATCTACTTTTTCGTAAAAATTTTAGTAAAATATAAATTTTAAAAATTTTGAGTTTTAATCATCTAAATTCTCATACATTTACATTAACCAAATTTATACTGTAATTTTTATTCGCGCAAAATAGTTTTCTGCAAAAAAAAAAACAAATTCGAAAAACAATTTTTTTTCGAATAAAATAAAAAAAGCCACAGAATATCTTAATGCTGTTTATATTTACTTTAAAAAATTAAAAGGCACCATATTTTGGACCTGCCTTTCAGAAATTTACTGTTTCTTTTTTTTCCTTTTATTAATATATTTATTTATTGCTTTATATTTTTGTTTAATTATGTTGTTCTCAGTGGAGTTTAACATATTATTTCAATATTATTTGATCTCATTTACTTATTGTTCTTAAGTGGATAGATTGTAAATAAAGAATTATATTAAAAAAATATATATACTTAAATTAGCTAAATTTTAATCGGAAAATCATGCCAAAAGTATAAAAAATCGTTTTTATGGTAGTTTATTGAGAACATTTTAAATCATGAATATCGCGAAAACGAGAGCTAACTTTAAAAAACGGCTGACACCATTGAGTTCAGCATACTCGAATTATATATACCAGTATGGTGCCCAGCTTGTAACATTTTGAGACTAGCATAGTGCTATTAATATTAATAATTGGTTAATTCACAACCTGTTATATGCGTTGTAGGTCGTATAAGTGTTGTTGGTAGTTGCCATAAAAAAATTGTGAATTGAACAAAAGGGATGATTTAGAGTTGTCAAAACAACATAACTTTGATATAAAAGGAGAGAACAATTTTCCATCAAAAAGCGATCCGCAATTAAGCTTCAATTAGTGCTAATTAGTGTGACTCAATGGATTAATTACAAAAAAAAATAAGAAACTAAAAAATGTATGGCTTGATCTATTTTTGAATGAAATCGTGCGAGCAGTGTCGATTTTAATGCTCATAAGATTCAACGCTGTATGACTACATACAGACGCATGATAGAAAATAGTTATTAGTGATGAAAGTAATAATGAATCGGAAACGTTGATATTCTTCACATGCAAATTAAATACTTTAACATTGTTCCGATTGAGAATTGAATACAACTCGCATGAATACCCGGGTTTTAAAAGTGTATTTAACAATAAGTTATCCAGCCATATTGACTTATTTGAACATCAACGCAATGTAAACTATATTTCACTTTTTATCTTTACTGCAATAAAATGGATTCCAGTGGTTTCATGGAATTAGTTCCTTAAGTGCCGATGCTTTTATTGCGACACGCTTTTGAAAACACATTACAACGGAAATTCTAATTGTGAAATAAAATATCTGCAAAGAAGTTTTCTGTCACTTCAAATGCAGGAAGGCTTTCAACTGAATGCACGCTTAACATATCGCTGGCTTATAAGAAAAGCTTTTTAAAAACATTTTACAATTGAGTTCACGTTTTGTAGTACTTTGCTTAAATGTGAAACCTTCAGACAAGGTTTCTCTGTTATGTGCATGAAAATATTTTAAATGCCTTTTTATTCCAATACTTTTGACAGAGTGATTGTCAAAACAAAAGTGTTTAATTGAAGTCCAAAAAATTCAGCCTTGGCGAAAACATATTTTTCTATTAATTAAAATAGTTCTTATCTAATAAATGTTGGTAATGGATTTCTAACGCTTTTGTTTTTCTTAAACAACTTTAATAGAATTATAAAACCTTCAAAAACGGATTTTTATGACGCTGTTTATTAAAGAATTCTGCTATACATTTTTCAATTCAATTTGCTCAAAATGTTTGCAAATTCATTGTACCCATGTTTGCAATTTTTATTGATTACAATACTGAATAGAGAGAATTTCCTATTGACAAAATTGTTAATGTCTCTTTTCAATATTCTTTTATTTTTCTTCTTCTGCTTCTTCTGTCTGTACAACCTTGAATTAAACAAATTTATTTGCTAATAGTTTAACTTTTGAACAGAAGAAGTGGAAAAAAATATAAAATTTTTCAGTTCACAAAACCATCAAGGTTTATTTTACATTATTTTTCGTTTTCGCAACAAAGAACAAACCAATCCATTTATGTTTTATGTATTTGTGAGTGGCTGACTGTGTAGAGGCTTCAGATCCTGCTGCCTGCCGTTGCTGCTTGAGTTAGTTTCTTAACCACACTCCAAAAGTTCTATATGGTTCAACGATAAATTTACACCAAATTATTGACACTTGAGGTTACTTTTACAAAAGTTAAAAAATAACTGCAACAACAAGGCAGCAAACCAACCAATCAACCAAGCAACCAACCAACCAACCCATAGACCAAAGGACCCACCGACTAACCTACAATTCATAATTCATAAACATGCTACAAACATGTTCATTGTACGAAACATGTGTACTCAAAATCCATGTAAATCAATGATGAGAATGGGAGAAGAGTAAATGCAGACAGAGTTGACTTGGGGAATGAAAAAGTTCTTTATTGTTATGTTTGTTCTAAAGTTTTATAATATTATCACTTTTAGTATTTCCTCACTGTACACACTTTCAAAAGTGCCGTGTATGTGTGAGTTTTTATTTGTGCAACGATAAAAGGTATTTTAATGTAAAACACCTAAATTCCATAAAAAGCTAAAGAAGAAAACCTTCATTTAAAGAATTGCACAAAAGTAAAATAATTTTTTACTTTTAAGTTTTCTTTTGCAAAGAGAAGGAAAAAATTACTAAATTAATGACAAAGTATTTTTTCCAGGAACTTGGTTTTGCTAAAGAAGAGAGAATAAATATTATTTTCAAGCAACAACACAAATAGTAAAAAATAAATATAAGTAAGCTGTTTGGGAATTAGTGGAAAGTAGCTCAAGTCAAGTATGTTTAGTTCATTTCAAAAATAAAGAAATCAAAAACATCTTACCTTTGACACTTTGACACTGAATACTCTCATGCGATTTACGGATAATGAATGAATATTTTATTGATTATTCGATAAATGAAATTCTTAGCAGCCATCACAAACATATTAAGGTTGAAAGTACGTATGCATGTATAAAAGTTGCAACACATTGTTGCTGCTGCATAGAAAATTCATATAAACCACAATTCCATTGGTACCACTAGATTTCTTCTATTTTCCTGCTTATTTCCTTTTAAACATTTTTTGTTGGATTCAGTATAAATAAACTATACAATACATTGCGAAAACGTGTTTTGTAAAACTAACATTTCTTTGAGCCTTTACAAGTGATACAAAAAAGGAAATGAGCAAGCGACAAAAGCGCAGACGTTAAATGCTCTTAATTTACACTAATGTATTTATTCAATGGGAAATTATCTCTTTATATAACAAATTCTGTTATTTTGTCAAAATATATTTTAAATAGCTAACTTACGATTTAATGCAAAATAAGTCCACATAAAACTTTAATACAATTAAACAAAATAATGTAACTAGAATTTATGTATGTATTTGTGAGCAAAGAGCCATTTAGAGCAGCGATGGAAAATATGCGCCAGTGTGTACAACGGAAACTAATGACATTTTTCATGCTATTCAGTAGGTTATGCATGTAAGTTATTTTCACCGCTAACAATTTAGTAGCGTTTTTATTGAAATACAGTATGTAATTGATTTTTAATATATAAACATATTTGAATTACATATTACATTTAATAGATATGAGCGAATTATCATGGCTATATAAAATATATCATTTGCAGTTTTCTTTGGAAAAAAGAAATTAGCGCCGTCTCCGGCTTTTTACTGAAAAATTTAAGTGTGAGTGTATATATATTCTGTCAATTCATATACCTAAGAAATCAACAAACTTTTACCAATCTTTGAACAAACTTATAAAAATAATAAAAAAAAAGTTTGTGAAAAAAATATTTTTAGTTTTAAAAATCAATTAAAATACAACAAAAATTCCCTTCTTTTTCTATAAGTAGGTAAACATGTTCTAAGCAACACGAGCCATAATTTATTAAAATCGACCCACAACTTTTGATTTTATTCATAATTAAGTGAGGGAACTCAATGGATAAAAATCACGATTTTTGTACAGGAGTAAAATTTTTGAGCAAAAGGTAACCTTGCTCTGAATTACACAAAATTTGGTCTCAACACTATGAATATTATAAGTACCTTATATAAGATTGTTTTTTGAAAATACAATTATTATTTTAGCAATTATATAATTATTTTTTCATTTAAGGATATATAGGAAGTACTCAAATCCTTGCGCTGAAACTAACCATATTTAGAATTTTTGTGCGCCGTGTAAATTGAACAATTTTCAGTATCTGAGGAGTCATTTTTCAAAAGGGCTTATTTCCATGTTAAGCCAAATTTCAGTAATGAGATAAAAAGGTTTAGGCACTGTTTACAATAAATTATTTTACTTTAACCCTAGAAGGTCATACTTCGTCGAATCGACGACGCTTGTTAGAATTTTTCAGTTTTTTTTTCTGGTAATACACTTATTTTATGCCAGTTTTTCGTATAGGACTTGAGGTTGTCGTGCTTTAGGAGTGCGCCAATTTTTAGCTTGCTCTGCATCGATAAAGTTACTTTTTTTCTTTTGGAACTTGTAGAACTTTTGGATGTGTATTTCCAGTGCTTCATTGTTTGTTGTTTGACTAGTTAGCTCTTAGTTTTTAAGTCTATAATAAAATAAGAGAAGTAGGCTTGATCGACAAAGAGTTTGATGGTTTTTTTGTTTATGTATGACGGGCAGTGTGAGTTGGACCTTGATGATAACGGCATATGTGACATAGAGTAAGAATAACACAAAAGTTGATCAGAAATTGGATGTTAAGTAAAAGATATCACTTGAATAGTTCAGGACGATGAATTTTTAAACATTTTAAAAGAGAAACAAACTTAAAAGAATCTTAAAACTAATTAACCAATGCTGTATTGTAATTGTTACTCCAGCAAATCTGTCAATTTTATAGTATACATAATAGGACTATGACTACATATTTATATTATCAGGTGATTGATAGCCTTGAAGTACGTACATACATTGAAAATATTGATACGCGAGAATATTAAAAATAAATCACTTAATAAGGAAGAAAATAATAAAACAGGCCAAAATACCAGAAGAAGCAGTAATTTGCTGTTTGGCCTTCTTGTAAACTGCGGTTGATAATCAAAAAATGTGATAAAACCCGGTATGGAGAGTCCCGAAAAACTTTAATGTCTCTTACATAAAATAACCACAGATGCTTTTAAAAAAGTGGACCGATCTTGTTTAATATATCACTTTTAATATTCAAATACATTTTATCGTCTACACGCTTTTAAATTTTTTGTTTTCGATAATTTTTAATTTTACAAAATAGCCCGAGTAAAGTGCTGCGGTGAAAACTTAATAAAAATTAAAAATTAAATAATTTTTTTGTTATATTTCGATGATATACAAAACAAAAATTTAAAAAACTCATCATTATAATTTTTTTAAGTGGATCATTTTTATTGCCGCTTTTAATAACACCGTCGACGAAGTATGACATTTACGCCATAAAAATAAGTATGACTTTCTAGGGTCAATGTCTCCAGAGTTATACTGTGTTGATAGAATATTCTGACCCGCTTAAAACATTTATTCTAACTTATTTATATTTATTGCAAAAAGGAAAGAACCTTTGGAAATGTGTCCTTTTGTTATAAAACATTCGGAAATATGCCGGTCTATTGTAATTTTTCGTGGATACTTAAGTCTGTGATATCACACCTGGTTGATTTTTGTATCAAACTCTAACAATTAGGTGGAAATGCTCACTTTTGTACTAAACTATTCTTTTTATCCTTTGCAACGAATTTTGATCTAGATGATACAGTCAAAGTCGGAAGTGGAAATAAGCCCTTTTGAAAAACCACTCCTCATCTTTGCTATACCAGTAATTGATACCAGTAAAGTACACATTTATGTGCACCAAATGTTTTCGAAAAAGCTTCTTATTCATTAATAATATTAAATTGAAAAATTAAAAACTCCCCAAAAAAAATTGGATGATTAGTTCAAAACAGCTGGACTGAAGAGAATACTAATAGAAAAGAGGTGATAACTTCTAAGTGGCTGGATCAAGCTAAGATCATAATATATAACACAATTAGTTTTTGGTCGTGGGCTAAAAATGATTTCGAATATCTTCCAAAGTAATTTTTGACATTAGACTAAAGTTCATAGCTTTATTAATAAAGAATCAGACACGAGACTATTTCTAAGGTATAAGGAAACATTAATCAATTCCAACCATATACGACAAAATATAGCAACATGCTGTTTTCGTAGTGTAAGTGTGTATATCATGTGTCCCACTTTTTTATATGGTGTTATGTACAAATATGTAAGTAGGGAAAATTTCTTTTATTCATTTAATAAAATTTATTGTAATGAATTGTCTTTAATTGAAGGTGTAAAACTTGTTACCTGTCATGAATAAAAATAATAATAAATAATAATGGAATATTAAAAAAAAGCAAAGAAACGTTTAAAAGCTCTTTTAATGTCTGGCACTTTAGATTGAATGAAATAAGCTCTGAAGCTGTACACTTCCACCGATGAGTTCCTTTTACGTGTTGCTTTCGATGAAAACGAAAGGTTTCCTAAATTGATATTTAGAGTTTTTCACACTTGATTTATGATATCTGTAAAGTATGTACTTCAAAATCTAAGTTTGTGTGTATGTTCGTGTTTGCATTTTAATTTGTTTACATACTTGCGTAAGTATACCAACAGTGAAGAGCAAAATTTTTATCTCTTACTTTTACTAATTTTATAAAATTTTAGTCATATACAAATAGTTTCAAGCTGTCCTGCCCTGTTATTCCCCTTTTTTTAAACGAAATTATTTAAATGAATTTGTTTGGAAAATTTATTTCGTTCCTAAAATGTGTTTACTTAAATTGAATATTTTAAAGCATAATTCTTCCAATTTACTATCCTTGTTTATGATAACTTTGTTTAGTTAAGCGTGTTTAGTTCTTTTCGTGTAGGTGATTTACTTCGCTGTAATAAAATTTTCAAGAAACTACGCACGCTCCCTTTTGCTATATGAACAACAATCCTAATGTGTGTTTTTGCATTTTCTAAATCTAATCACCATTTGACCATGTCTTCAAGACATCATCGATGGCGCGTGCAAGACCATTCCCATCATCCACGAGAGTTGAAGATAACTACATACGATTATTCGAGAGAACAGTAAACATATTATGAAACAAGTTTGACGCTGGATGACGCAAAATCTTTCCAAATCCAAACTAAGATCGACTTTTTCGAATAAATGGCGCGGATACAAGGGGAAGGAAAACGGGATATTTCCCCGACCCCCCCAAAACGAGTAAAATATACCCAATTTCTATTGAGTTTCTAAAAAAATTTTTTGCAAAATATCATGTTTCAGTTATAAGTCCCCCTCAAAAAAAGCTCAAGCTAGATCCGCGGCTGTATGTCGATACATATGTATGTAAGTATTAACGACTTTTTTTCTGCTGCGGTCGTTTGTGAGATATTTTTCAACGTATTGACTTTTTAATTTTTTATTTATATATTTTTTGACCAGCACTCAGGGGATGACTCCTACTTATGCAATGCATTGTGCCGAAACTAGGAAAATTGGTTATGAAAAGGAGAATGATTTTGACATATTTTGGAATAGCAATATTTACTGTTGACAATACGCGTGATATTAGGACATCAATAAGAATTTATTCAAGACATTTTTCATATGTGGTCGACAAACAAAACAAATTATGTTGATTGAAAACTATATTAAATACTTTATTCATTTATTTATTTATTTTCAATCCACTGGTCAACTGGGTTTGGCTAGATTAAACGACTTTTCATACCATTAAAAATGAAATGAAATAATTGCAGAGGGAAGGGCAATATTAAACTTGTTGACAGCAGCATGCAATTTTTAGGAAACAGGAAACGAAATCAAACATAAATATTTTTGCTTTGCTAAAAATAAATATATTTTATTTAAAAATAAATATATTTTTATTATTTTTTTCTTTTTTCTTATGCCAATTATATTTACATTTGCTAACCTGCTTAGCAACCGTCGTATTGTTTCTTTAAACACTGAAAAATTTTAAATTTATGAGACATTGATGTTGCTCCTTCCTGTACTCTTGTTTAGATTGCTGATGCTGCTACAACTACTGCGACGTACAGCCAAGCCAGCCCACTCAAATAACTGACTTTCTTTGCTGTAAAACTTGCGATACGCAGATACAATTTCTTGTAAAATCTTTAATCTTATTTATAAAATGCAAAGCACGCATAAATTGCTTTAAATTATGACTTCGTTTCCTTTTTTTAATAATAAAATTCCAGATATTTTATTCCTTCATTTTATATTTTAACTTATTGTTTTTGTTTTTGTTGTTGATTTAATGCTTTATTCAATCCATTTTGATGATGAAGATATTGTTGCTTTTGATTTTTAGACCGATTTATTACGGCAAACAAAAATAACAAAACACAAAATAGAAATTTAGCTGGTTCATTTTGTTTATTATGGCTGGTTATTTTGTTTAGTCAGTCGCGTCGTTGAGTCATTTGGCAGCCCGTCTGTTTGTCCATGATTAAATTAGGTCGTGAATTATGTTCGCGCTTCCGAAAATGTCAAGTGACGTGAATTTTTGTGTAAAGGTTACGTTAAATGTTTTTCTATAACTTTTTTTTTTTATATATTTGCAATGTATTAAACATTTATTTTTGTTTTTCTTTTTGTTTTAGTATATTTTTTTTGGCAATAGAGATAATTATGTCGCTTGAATTATTTGTTAGACGCGCCGCAGCTAAACTTGGCATAGACTTTGTGGCATCTTTAAGTGCTTCATATTAAATCTGTTTAAATAGATGAGCTACAGTATAACTTTGGCAACACGATTAGTTTATAATTGAATATGTCATCCCGAAGAAAAGCATATCTTGAATATCTTAGCAAATTCACTTTTTCACTTAAACGTCATCTAAATGTGTATGTGGATATTGTGCTAAACTGCTAATCGGGGGTAGTAGAATGGCTTGGCGCTCGGCGCTCCTGCAGATACTCTTAAACTATCAGTTCTCAGCTATTAACAATTTTACTTTTTTAACCATTGATAGATCAGTAAAATAAAAGCTTAACATTGGATTTTAAGACTTGAAGCTGAAATAAACACGTTCGTCTTAGCGTTGTTTAAGCTGTCACAAAATATCCGAAATTCTTATGTGCACGTCATGAGATATCAGAGACCAAAGGTCACAAAAATCTGTTTTTGTGTGTGTATATCTGGTTTCCTATCTTCAATACAACTTTTGATGTTATAATAATGGTTGTGGAATATACAACTTCTTAAAAATTTTGCATACGATGACCTCAAAAGACGGTAAATATTAGAAACCAAAAATATAATGTATAAAATGCATGGTAACAAAAAACTTTGAAGCTTAATTACTCAGAATTTTCTTTTTTATACTTCTACCCCCCTGCTTTTAAGCCACTCAATTATCCTTCCTAAATTTTTTTATCAAAATAACATGAAAAGAAAGTAAAGTTTTCAATTTATATATAATTTGTCCCTATTTTAAAGTTTTGTTTATTGCTTGCCGATTAATTCTTGCAGTTATGATGTCTAAGTGTTGTAATTATCAGCCCGTTCTTGTGTTCCTACAGCTGTCGGTTTCTGTTTTAAAATTCACAGCAATATTGCGGCTACCTTTTTTGCTTGCTTTAAGAAAAATAAAGCTTAGGAAACAAATAGTCGCAGCACAAACAATTACTGCCTCCCGCGAACGCACATACATAAATTTAACATAAAAAAATTAACTGAAAAAATTCACAGCAACAAAATTTTAAGGAAAAGGGATAAATTCTGATGAACACAAATCTCTCATACTCGTAAATATTTTATTTAAGTAAATATTTCACTACTTTGTGTTCGTCAGAGTGGCTCGGTTTTATTGTGCATGCATGTGTGTGTGTGTGTGTGTGTGTGTCCGTGATTTGGATACTATTTTTTTCTTCTAATTTTGCTGCTGTTGCTTTTCCTTTCACTTTCGCAAACTCGTATCTATTATACAGAAGGGAAAATAAATTTAGCGCATAATCGGAATTTAATGTTTATTTCACAGGCTTTTTGTTTAATATTGTTTTGGTCTGTTGTTCTTAAGTATTTGATGCTCATGTCTGTGCTTGTGTTATACTAAAGGACACGATTGCTAACAATCTTGGCACTAAGCAATTTGTGGTTTTGCTTTTCTTTCTATATTAAAATCTCCCAAAAGACAAGAATGTGTGGGCGAGCAAGCAAGTGCTCCTTTCAAGCTGGCATATCTTAAATCTAATTCCGCATAAGCACTGTCAATTAAAAAAGGATAATTTTCCTGATATACATCACTTAAATTACCCTCGTTTATTCACGTACACAAATTCACGAGTATTAAAAAGATCAAGGCTAAACAGTCTTTAGAAAAATTTTTGTGTGCCACAGACTAAGATAGTTATTGTTATAAAACAAACAATAGAATTGGTTAACAGGCATATAAATGAGAATAAACACCCTTTCTAAGGATTATCAATTTGATAAAGGATACATTTTCAGTACAAAATATTAATTCATTTTGCATTTTTTACCTCTTTTTAAATTTCATATCAAATTGAAAACATATAGCGATTCCGCCTTTTTAGCGATAATATATGAGAGTAAAAATTAAAATGTTAAGCTACTTGTCAATATATTCCAATATTCGCTGCTTTTTTTAGCTCAAGTTTTCAAGTCAATGTCACATTTTATCATTGGATTTAGCTTGACAGGTTTGTGTGTGTGACTGTGTGTTTCAATATTTATTCTCCGTAGCACACAGGCATAAAAACTGTCCCAATGACATCAGCATCAATACGAACAATTGAAAGGACATCATCGTCAGCTGTAGAAATAACGGCAGCAGAAATGTCGTCATGGTTTTTAATGTACCAAAATGGTTTATTGTTGCCATCAAAAAGCAACAGCAACAACAAAAACGACAACAAATTAACTCTAACTATGATAATTTTTTGTTGCAAATACTTTATTTCTCACATTATGGAAAAATACTGATATTACACATATATGCAAAATATATATCGTCACTTAAAATGTAAGCCGCCGTAAGTAATAAAAAAGTCAAAATCAAGATTTTTATTGTTTCTGGTGTAATAGATTAAAATAAATTTACTAGGAAAGTTTCAAACTGTTCTCAGTATATATTTGGTTGACATAATAAAGAAGCCCTACCAAGAAGAGTGATGGTTTTTAAATGAAAGTAGACTTAACTAACTGGCTCTGCACAAAAATAATATACCCAGCAAAACTTTGCTTGCTGGTAGGCAAAAAATATATGCAGATTTAAGTCGTGACTACACATATTTTGACTCGATAGCTCTTTATTTTTGTTTGAGATGTCCAAAATGTATTTACTTTGTCACAGCAATTAACTGGCTACTATTTGGCTTACTTGAAGCTAAAAAATAAGTAGTCAAATAAACAATTAAAATAAAAAAAATTAATACACATTGTATTCTATTTATATATTTTTTTTCTGCACGTACGATACGTACCTGTGCTCGTTGGGATTTGAAGACAAGTACTTTAGCCACTCAGCTATTGTTGAGTTATAAGTTTAAGCGACAAAAATTAGTTTTCATATACAAATACACGTTGACTCAAAAAGTGGTTATGTACTTATTTTCTTAATACATATCAATAAATTGTAACTACTTTCAGATAATGAGAAAAGTACATACTAATTTCATTAGGAACTAGGTAGTAGTTCTAATTTGATGCATAGTAATAAAATGAATAAATGCCACTAATTACTATGTAACCCATGAATCTTTATCACTACCGATTACAAAAATGGCAAATCTTTCTGCTGGGTACTACCGTTATCTAGGGTAATTCGTTTTACGTTTTCATATTAATTATATAGATATTTTAAACTAATTCAGATTGAAAAACTTTTTATAATACCCTTGTAACTCTCATATCTTCTTTGATAATCATTATATAAGTTTTTAAGCATGATGAGTTGGGATTAGCACCAACAAAATGCAGATATAATTAATTTCCTAGAATATCTCAAATAAATTTATGTGTAAAAAACTTCCGATTTTTCTTGTTAAAAAAAAATATGAAAACTAGACATAGCAGCAAAGTTAGTAATATAAGGAATACCTAGATAATTATTTTTACGAACCTCAGCATTTGTGAATGCCAAGATACTCAGATATTTTAAAACAATTAAAAAAGATGTGAGATGTAGTAACCAAGAAGACATATGTGGGCTTTATTTGTAAAAGAGCTCAAAAAGGTGTTTATATATTTCAACATATTCTTTTTGTAGAAATGGATTTGTTGGGCTATTTTTCTTGTATTTTTAGAAAGTTGTTCCAATTATTAATATTTTGTTCATTTAAACACGTTGTTTGGCTCTCCTCTAACATTTTCAAGATGTTAGACAGGTTGCATTTTCTGCTACGATATACTCTGTAAATGCACGCGTTTGCTATGCAAATTTCTACATTCACACATGTGTATGCAGTAGTGATGTTACGAATGTCAATTTTTAATATTCGCGAATACGAATACGAATATCTGAAACAATATTCGCCGAATTCGAATACGAATATTCAATCTAAATAGTTAGTACCACTTAATATATCAAATATAATTGAACAAAATCTACCCTTTGCGTCAACAACAATAAATTGAAAAAAACTGTCACAAACCTATAGAAATTTAGCATTATTATGATATTCCGATGACAGAATTTGAAATTATAAACTTAGTACCTGAATGTCACTTTTTTAAATTTTTGATGGAAAGTAAATAAGGGAAAATACGAGCTTCTTTTACCTATACCCAGGCAATATTTAGTGACACCAGCGGCGAGTATTCCGAGCGAGCGAATGTTTAGTGGTGCGGAGCTTATTTACACCCCACGCAATAGGCTTGATGGAGAACAGACTTCAAAACTTTTATTTTTAAGTTCAGCATTCCTCTACTGAGCTTTGAGTATTAATTTAACATCATAAATAAATTAATTTAACAGGACTTTACTTTTTAAATACCAAGTCGTTGTGAAATATATTTTGTTTCTTTTTTTCTTTACTAAAAGAAGATTATTGTTTTGCGTTATAGACAAATTTTTTTTAGTAAAACTTAATATATTTTGTTTAATTTTAGTATATATTATTTACTATTTTTTGGAACGTATTCACAAAATATTCATGAAATATTCGCTTGAATTTGGCGAATACGAATACGACTATCATGAAAGAGGCGAATATTCGGCGATTCGAATACGAGTACGAGTATTCGTAACATTACTAGTATGCAGATACTCTACAAATGTCTACTGGCCCATTTGCTAATAGCACATAGACACACGAGCTCAGTTGTATTATTTTTGCATTTTATATTAAAATACAGTGACGTGAGTGCATTATAATACTCATATTGATCTCTTACGGGTCAATTTTAATCATTATTTGTCCAGTGTCCACCAATCTTCTCATGTCATGTGACGAAATAAAAAATTTATCATGCGACCATATTTCTTCAATTAATCTCACGCTCATATATGTTTGCAAATTCATGTAAAAATTAATCCGACTGGAAAAACCCGAAAACCATTAACAAAATAATGGCATAATGAAACGGTGGAAATCATTAAGTTTTTATGAACACGAAACTTTTTTGTATAGTTATTCCAACAAAGCATTATATTTATATATTCCTTGATATAAAATTTAGCATTTTACTACACGGCGTACTGAGATTCGTTCCCGTATGAAGAGTGGACAACATTAGAGGATTTATAGAGCTGCGTTTATACTTTTTTTCTCGTTGCTTCTTTAAAATTGCATTTATACATGTATGACAACGAGTTTCAATTCTCTATCTCCTCTCGCCTAAAAAGTAAGAATTGCGGCAACAAAAGTCGCACAATGTAAACGCAGTCTATCACAGTTTTATATTGATTTAGTCAGAAACACATAAAAGTTTGAAATATATTGCTGAATGGACTCGTACGTATGTATGTCTACAGTAAATCCTGATATTGAAATATTGAATAGTTTCTAAAAAATTTTTACACACTTTTTTTGTATACCTCTTTTTTTGTATGGCCTTAAGAATGTATTCTATTATACATTTTGTTTTACCGACCAATCGCGGTGCAGGGACTACTTGTGTCCGTTACATATCCTAATTATAAAAATTGCTATATTATTGATGAAATTTACAACATTTTTAAATAATCCAAAACTTTGTTAAATTTGATGCAGAAACATAAGTTTTTGAAAATAAAACGTTTTCATACAGATAAAAATGAATTAAGAATAAAATATTTATTAGTCATACGTACCATTGATAAACATAGATAGCAAGCTCTCGCGCTGTCAATAAAATAATGACAACTCTCCTTACACATATAGATATTGAGAATTCAATAAAAATTTTTGCATTTCAACACACTTGAGAGACTATCATTTTTCCACTTGAAAATGCACTAAATCGTAACTTTTTCAACGCACAAACACTTTTTAGTTTTATTTAATATTTTATTTGTTTTAATATAAATTTTATATATCTTCTTGCTGTAATTTTAAAATATTTTTTAATTTTGTTGACATTTGTGTGTTGAAACTTATCAAAGTTTTCAACCCTTTTTTCATTGAACAGTATTGTAGTTTTGTTCCTATTTGGGATAAAAATATTTGATACCAAATAGAAAAATTGCAAAAAAAATTTTGCAAATCAATATTTTTTGAGCTCGAATGTATTAAAAAGCATTCTAAATTCATATTTTCATTAATTAATACAACAATAATAGCATAAACTTTTAAAAATTCATGTATAAAAAATATAAATAGTTTAGAATACTTTGTGTTACAACCAAGTGCGGTTTTAGTGCTGTGGGGAAATTTTTATTTTAAACCAATACTAATACAAAATGTTCTACTAATACATCCTTAGACTTGGTTTTTGACAGCACACTTAGGTTTTTGAAGTTTCTGTTTGGCCTCTATGTACCCTATGATACGTACTGAGTCTAAACGATGATGCATCGCGATGTTATCCAAAAAGTGGAACCAAAAACTTTGAAGAGCGGAGTTTTTTCCTTTTAAATATCAAGTTTCATATTTTGGAAGACGACTGTAAAGAGTTTGATTGCGAGAGCTTATAAAATCAAAATAATGAAATTAAAACAAACCGGTATGTGATGGAAATCGATTTTGAAAACGAAGCAGTTTTAGAAGCCCTTTTTAATACACTTTTCGACCAATTTTTATAAGTTTTGTGATAAAGTTATCTCTAATAAAGAAATATTTTTATAATATTCGTGGAAAAATTATTTTTATTTAAGAAGTATTATTAAAAAACACCTTTGGAAATTGCTTCGTTTTCGAAATTCATTTCGATCAGATACCTGATAATAATAGATTTTCTCTTTTTTATATCAAGGCTCCTTCCTGTCTTCTTGTAACCGCAACTTCGATAACCTTGTGACTACAGCGGCGCCTCTTATGACACTAAGATGATAGATATATGCTTTGATACATTTCAAATAATGTTTTTTTTTTCAGAAAATCTTCGATTATTGCATTTTTCCGTAGGAGCGAATCATTGTGTGGCGGTAAAATGGCTATTGAGCTGGGTGCTAGTGCGAATTCATCAGTACATCTATAAACATGTTTGAAAAGTTTTCAAGCTCGTATGCTTATTAGAGATGAGCGAAAGTTCATAAATAACTAAAGTTATTAATTTAATACACATTAAATTATTTTGTACTGAAAAGAAATCTACCATATGAAATAGAGACTGGATACAGCATTTTCCTTCAATATGTTATCGCTGTCTCGCTGTCATCTTCCTAATTTGATTTTGTAAACTGTTTATTTAACAAAATTTGTTCTTCAAGTGTCCTCTTCAAGTCCAATTTAACAAAACTTTAGAAACTAAATTTTACGTGGAAATAATGACGGAAATTTATTTTCTATCATTCGTACCAAATCGAATTAATGAGACACTATAGCTTGATTTGTACAAATTCAAATACTTACACAAGAACATGTAATTAGTAATTAATACTTAAACATTAAATTGAGTATGATAGTCGGTGATACTGTTTTATTTTGCTTGAACTACCAACTAACATAAAGAATACTTTAAAAATTTTACAAAGCATCTTCTGTATATCTTGTTTTAATTTTGTATTTTTAGTACCATTTCGGTGACTTGATGGAGAGAACTTTTAGCTATGTTTGAAGAAAGTCGGTCCAGGCGTTTAGAAGTTATTGCCTTTTTTTCTCGCTGTTTCCTCTTTAATCTATATGCCTGAGGCACCGTAGTTGCCAAACGGACGGATCGATTTGAGTGTTTTTTAATGTTTGGTTTCGAATGTGACTTGATGTAAAGTCTTCTAATATATGAAGAAAATCGGTCCGGCACTTTTTAAGTTATCATTTATTTTTTTCGTAGGTTTTAAACATTTTTAATTTAATGTTATTAGAAAAAAATCCAAAATCCTTATTTTTAGCGTTCATTAGCCAACGCTCTAACTACCTAAGCCAGTTCAACATTACGAATAGCGACAGCGTAAAGTCAACATAGTCATAATATTTCCTTGAAACGTTCGGTACTTGATTGAGAATTTCAGGATTGATTTTCAAAGTATCCCGTTTTTTTTCTTCCTACCTAAATTTTTAAGCACGATTTCTAATAAAACCAAGTATAAAAAATTAAATTTAGAACAAGTTTTTCCTTCCTGTGTACAATATATATAGCCAGGCCCATATATAGAAAGTTATCGTTCGGTCGATTTCTAGACATACAACAACTGCCAACTGTTGTTCTCCGTTTATAATTCCGGCATTTTCGTTCGTTCGAAACCGTGGTACAGGCTGTAAATATTAATACTATTTTTATGGAAACTGATTTTATTTTTTTTTCAATTTGCATTAAATTAAATTATTATTCTAAGAGAAAGGAAAGGAAAATTGGCCCAACGATGAACACTGCTATCCTGATTGACGTAAATCACACGTTTTCATAGGGAATTTTTTCCTACAATCACATGAATTTGAACAAATTTTCCTTATTTGGCCTAATTAACATTTCTAGTATTTCTTAAAAAGTATCACATAATATAATATCAGTTTTTGGTTATCTAACAGAAAACTCAAAACCGATCTTGAAGTTGGGATGTTTTTAGAAACATTTTATTTCCAAGAGATACAAAATTTCCACTTGAAGTGTATCATGACCAAAGAAGTATACTACTTCTCTTAATTAAATTTTTTAATAAATGTTACTTATGTCATTTGGTTATTTAAGCGATAATATTTGTTGAAAATGTAGGTACGAAAATTTAAGAAATATAATGCTACAATCCCAAATAATATGTGTTCTGTTGAAAAAATATTAAAAGTTATGATTTTTTGTACAATATACACAACTAAGTTGTTGCGAAAAGGATAATTTCAGAGCTAAAACTAAGAATTTTATTTCATAATTTTGCTACGAATTCAAAGACTTCATCCAGCTTTTTTCACGTACTTGTAAAAGTGTGTGACATGAAAAAAAACAACATGAATCGCTAAACAGACTTTTAAAACAACATTTGGATAAAAAGAAAAACAATTTCAAAAACATTCATAGTAAGTATACCCCAACCAAACACATGGATAATTAATTTCTTTTGGATGATTGATGGAAGATAGTTTGCAATTTAGAAACAACAAAATACATTGCTGCCACATTATTATTTTTGATCAGAACGTATTAGTCTCTTCTGGACGAGAGAATGAAGATATTAAGTATTGTACAAGATAATAGTGCGGTTGTATATTATCTTCTAGAAGTGAAAAGAGAATAAGACAATATAGAAAAATATATTGGTTCCATTCCATATGCAAGGTATTCCTTGAAGATGAGGGTTAATTCCTGTAAAATTTTCGTATGTAATCATCGGAAAGTTTATATTGATATGAATTGTTAGCGAATTGCACATTATTAAATGTTTGTAGGGAATAAAAAAGAATTTCACTTTATGCTGGGCCTGATAGAAGGCCTGATCTAGGAAGGTTTGTTAAAAATCAAATGGAGATACACCTCCATATATAAATTTTTTATCCGGGTATTTGTATAGCGACTTCTGTATTTTTGATTAATGTGATTTTTTATTTCGAACTACATACATATGAGACTATATATATTTGCTATTCGTATATTTGCTAAAAATGACAATATATTGCTTCGACAGAATAAGGATAGGTAAATCAGCTCTAACATAAACGGCACAATAGCAGTACACTAAGGAAAAACGGCAATTTAAAAATAAGAGCTCGTAATATAAATTCAATAATTTTCAATTCAAAAGAAAAAGTTTATTCAAATACCCCAAGTCAATAATTTTCAACTTTAAATAGATATAATTTATTATTGAAATACAAGTTTTCAACATGACTAGACTTTCATTAATGTTTATTATTGAATCAATATGGATTTTATTGATTTTTTCTCTGGCTGTATGTGTAATGTCTCTTCTATGTAAATTTCAGTTTCATTCTAGGCGTTGCAAAAATTGACAAAATCATAACAAATAATGATTTATTTGTATATTCTGAACAATATAAAAAATTTCATTTGTTATAATTTTTATTTTGTCACAAAGGTTTAGAATACGGAGGTTATATACAAATTACTTGCGAAAACAGAATACGAAAATGTTTGCTAAAGTACATTTTTTATTAAACAAAACGAAAAATATCTAAAGAAGTTATTTTGGCTTGAGTTCGGTTTTAATTTAATTTTTCAATTAAATTGTATTTTTATTTAGAGATAAATGTGAAGCATGTAGACAAAGAAATTTTTTTTGACTGCGCGGAGGGTTAAACTGACGTTCCGATAGCCCCCGCTAATCTCATCAGAGTTCTTTACCGCTTAGACCACTCGACCAAAGTCGGGTGTTTGCAGTCAAGAGCTGAATATCATATACTCTTAATCAATTCATAACTTAATTCCAAAAAGGAAAAATTTTATTTGTTTTTAATCGGGAATAGTTACAAATAACTTCACTCTTTGTAGTGAAACAGATCAGAGTCTATGGTGGGAATCGAACCCACAACCTCCACATTGATAGGCTAGCACACTACCCACTAGCCTACCGAGGCACCCGGACTATTTTTAAAATACTCCTTCTAAAAGATGAGAGAACGAGTATGTAGAGGCATTATAGAAGGCCATCCTGCGAAAGCAGAAAACGACTTATTTCAGGTCTTTGAAGGCCTTCAAAAAGGCATGTTTAGTGAATGCCTCGTAAATTTTACCGCTGGGTTTTTTGAAACATACATTTGCAGGTAAATACTCACACTAATAAAATAAAAATAAAGCTATGTATGGCTATGTTTGTTATATATGTTTCTACAAGAATAACGATATATGTATGTAGTTTTCTAAAATAGTTGCATAAAATCTTTAACAAACGACTCTCATTGAAAACTGAAGCAACTGTAATGCAACAAAATTGTACCTAATTAAAAATTACCGTTTTTAAGATAAAACTTTGGATTCATTGTGTGTGTGTGTGTGTGTGTGTGTGTGTGTACGTGAGTGCGTCTGTATGTATGCAAGAGCGATACGGCAAATGTTACTGTAACAAAACTTTTAACGTAAATTATAAGTCATTAGTATGAAATTAAAAGCAAAAATTGTTTGAAAACTAAGAGAAAATAAACATGTGTACATATTTCTGAAAATAAATACTTAGTTTTATAATGCTACCTCCATACATAAATTATAAATAAATATTTTTTTTAAAATAAGCTATACATACATATGAATATATATTTTTTCGAAATTTAGTTCAGTTCGAACATATAACACACAAGAGAACAATGATTTTGATTAATTTAATTTTAAGTAAATTCAAGAAATGTAAAGTACTCTGGTTCTCATGACAAACATTTATGTATATAAAATTGAAGGATGTTACACTTAGAGCGAGTAAGTCTCCATACAAATCCGCTTTCAAGTTAGCTTCAGATCGTACCAACATAATGTTTTAGTTGGATTTATAGTTTCTTTTCTTATTCGATACATGCAAAGTTGAATATGCTGCACATAAAACAAGCAATCCATAGAGGGAATAGAACCTGTCACAAGAGGGCACGTGGCCGGTTCCTAAGGACGAGCAACCGCTTTTAGCTCTGCAACTTTATATGAGAGGGACCTGCCACTTTTACATGGCGTTGTTATTGGAAAGGGTCAATTGTCATAATTAAGATACTCAGTGATAGTACTAGTCAAATTACTTTACTGCAAATAAATATTTTTGATATGAAAAAAATCAGCTAGTACAGTGAGTGCATATTTTTGTTTGAATTACTTAAGTATTGTTTTCTCTTTTCACCGATCACGACTCGGGAACATATTGCTCTCATAGGACAAGTACGATGAAGACAATTGGTACAACATTTTTGGCAGCGATATAAACAAGTAGTACTGTGTTTAAAGTAGGGATGTAACGAATACCGATACCGATACCGATATATCGGCGATACTTCAGATTTTCCGATACATCGGTATCGGCGATATTTTACTGCCGATACGACGATACTTTTAAAAATTTTTTTCGGAGTTTTTTTTAACAAATAATTTATTTTTGTTCGATTTTACCATGAATTAAATACACTTCGTTATTTTTTAAATCTTATTAATATAAATTTTAAAAATTAATAATATTTTATGCTGTTATTTTGTAAAAAAATTATTTATTTTTTGTTAATTTTACCATGAATTCAAGTTCAAGTCGTTGTTTTATAAATCTTATTCCAGCAAAAAAAAGTTACTCCAAAGAAGTCATGAAAATGTAGAATTCGCGATCTGGAAGTATTGCAAATTTGGATAATTTCTAATTAGTTTTGCATATCCTTGCCATTGCAAGAAGTTCTGTTTTTCGATTACTAATTCGGTGGAAGCGATGCTAGGACAAATTTCTTTTTCGGTATTCTATAATGATTTTTCCTTAAGGAAAAAGGATAAAAATGTACCCATTTTCACAATTTTTTATGCGAAATTAAACTCAGAACTGCATTTTCATGTAAATTTAAGTGAATAAATATAAACTTAGAAGTCTTTTAATAATTAAGCTATTAAGTTATTTAGATGAATATTAGTTGATAAATGTCCTTTAAAAAAAATCGATTTTTTAAAAAGCATGGCGAGTATTTTTTTTAAATTATAAAGGAATTAAACAATTCTTCTTGCTTTTCTACTAATTATCTGCATATTTTTAATATAGATTTTTTTGAAGCAAAGAAAATGTAGCTTCTTAAAAATTACTTCCAATTTTTTATACTGGGTTAAAATCAATTTTAAATATTGTCTCTTATAATGTAATTTTGTATAATAAAAAATTGCACTTGCTAATCTAAACTTGAACTCAATTTCAATATTCGTATCGGTATCGGAATCGGTATCGGCGATATATATTTTTAAATATCGGTATCGGTATCGGATCGGCAAAACGGCGTATCGTTACATCCCTAGTTTAAAGGCGACCACAAAGATATATGTCCGAGAAGTGAAGAAATTTAAAATAATGAATCTCAATAGTTTCTTGCTTCAACTGTGATATTAATTGTTGTATGCAAACTCAACAGTATTTGGTAAAATATTTAAGTCTGTCTTACATACATAAATGCTTATGTATTTATATTCTACGAATATATGAGCAACACAATTAGATTTACTGATTTGTACTAAAATGTTTTTTAAGGAAATAATGATTGATTGGTGGGCGTGAAGTGTGCATCGAGCTCTAAATTGCATATATTTTTTTATATGTTGCAAATTCTAGTTACAAATGCACTTGCATATGTGCGTGTGTATGTATGTATGCAGTTAGCTGCTTTTTTATAATATTATTCAATATTGTTTTTGTCGATTATTTTATCATTTTGTCATTTAATGTAATTTGACAGTGTCATATTTTGTAAAGTGACATGTTTTCATCCAATTTATTTTCACATATTACAAATCAATATTGGTTAATGCGAGCATGTATGTATAAAACTAAATAGCATTATGTTTTATATACAAACATACATACATTCATATACGAATGAATATGCTTATGTATGTATCTGTGTAAATTGAATAAGTCCTTAAACATTAATTTTGATGTATTATACTTTGGATGTATGCATGTTAATGTGTTTCTATGCATTTACAAAAATATTAAAAGTGTTGGGGGTTTAAAAAAGTATTTGCCACAATTTTCAAATATTATCCAATAACCAAATATTCTCTTGTAATTGTTTTAATTACATAATTGAAAGAAAATCAACAATATTAATTCAATACTTATGACAATTCTTATAAAGTGCACGTTCGAAAAAAATCGAGCTTTTGTTCCCTCTGCGAAGTAACTTCCGGAGGATGAAAAAAAAATGTCTGCTAAAATCGGAGCTCTTAATTTTTATATTTACAGTTCGCTCATCGCAAATTTCAATTTCCCATACAAGCAGACATTTTTTTATTGTTTTATTACAAATGTTGTATCCCACGAACTAATGATCCAATCTACGTGATTTGTTCATATTTTTTATAGAAAACGGAACGCTGTACAAAGTGTCTCAGATAATTTTTTGCTAAGCTGTCTCATTCCAAATAACTAAGGAATTTCGCAGCGGGGTTTGAAAAACTTAAAAAATATCGATCAACGTACACAGCAGAACAGAGTAGCGCCACTTTCGGAAGCCGCTACACTTCCATCGTCAGTGCTCACGTGTATTTGCATATCACCACTTGTCAGGTGGCTCTTATCACCACTTGTCAGGAGCCACCTGACAAGTGGTGATAAACAAATACACGTGAGCACTGACGATGGAAGTGTAGCGGCTTCCGAAAGTGGCGCTACTCTGTTCTGCTGTGTATGTTGAAAAATTAAGTTGATGTTACTTTTTCCCTTGTTCCTTGGAATATTAATCATGCCCAATTCTTTCTGAATATAACGTTACGAACCTTAGCCTAGTAATCAATTTGGATTCACAGAACAAATACGTTCGAAATAATCATACTAATAGAAAAAATATCGAGTTTAGGCGCACGGAAGTACACCAGGCCAAGTTCCAGCCAGGCAGGGTGTATATTAAACGAAACTCTTCGAGCTGTTTTTACCCCCACCCCCTAATAACTTTGCTCACTTAATCATAAAATAATGAAACTTGAAATATAAGGTATCCCTACAGAGGTGATCTCATAAGTGAAATTTTAAAGTTCTACCATAAAAGCTGCCCGAGGAGATAGGGTGCGCCTTATTTGTATTATTGTACCAAATAAAAGCTTAGAAAAAAGAACTGAATCCACACGAAAACATAAATGTGAAAATAAGGCCAAGTTCTTCTCCAAAAACTTCGCCCGCTAAAAATAAGGACCAAGTTCTTGATAGATACAATACAATGTCATTTCTAGGCAACCTGATAGCTTGGCAATATTTTTTCCTTTCTAATATGGCAAAGTGTTTTGGGAAAAATGTTGCGAAGCTTACAGGTTGCCTAGAAATGCGATGCTATTGTACCTATCAAGAACTTGGTGCTTATTTTGATCTCAGTACTTTTTACGGCCAAAATTCTTGGATAGGAACTTGGCCTTATTTTCACATTTATGTTTTTGTGCCGATATGTAATTACTGCAGGAACAAATACAATAATACAACACACGCACGCACTTAAATTCAAATACAAGTAACCGAATAAAATATATAATAAATTAAACTAACAGTTTTCTAGAATATATTATTGATTCAAAACAGGAAATATATTTGAATTGAGATATGAATGCCAAATATCGGTTAGAGCTATGTAGAAAACGTAATTTCTATTGGGTTAAGATATGAATTGTACTCGTATGCTTTATTGCAGATACATACAATAAATAAATTGATGAAAATTCAATATGAATCATTTCTAAAAGAAGATTTGAAAATATCAAACAAAATGTTTTTGTGTAAATTAAGAATAAATAAAAATGCGTAAAGAGATAAATAATGAATTGAATTTGGAATTAGAATAATAAATAATATATTGAAGTTGCTTGTAAAGTTGATTTTGCAAATCACTAAAACTGTTCGCTGAATCACAATTCTTAAATCTTGTCAAAATCTTTTCAAATTATTTATTAATGTTTCAAATTCTTACAATTTGAGTCCTGTAGATCTAATTCTGTTGTAGACATATGTGTGTATATCGTTGTTGCTACCGAAGAGCCTGTAAATTGTTCAGAAGCTAAGAAAAAATAGTACAAAACCAAATAAGATAGTACAAACAAAATTTCTCTGAAATGTAACACAAATCATGAATTATTACGATCTTATACATTTTCGTAAAAGCGGTTTTATTATTTTTTCAGTTTCTTTGAACTGCTAAAAAAACACGGATTTACTACTGTTATATCGCACCGTTTATTTATTTCCCAATTAGTAAACGTTATACAGGTTGACTCTTAAATTCTAACTTAGCAAAACAAAACTGACTCATCATATGGAGAGCAAAAATCTAAAATATACCAAGTAATAAACACTTGGCATCTTCGCGTTTTATCTGAATGTTGTCTACGTTTTAATTTTGGCATTTAACATACTTTCGACTGACAACTAATTATAATTTCTGCAGCGGTGTTCGATGTTTCGTGCGTTTTATATAGCAACTGTTTGCAATTGCAGCGCTTTTGTCACTATTCGTGAGCGCTTCTTTAGCTCACTTTGAAACACAAACTGCCTGGCTCACGATGTCGACAAGTCGAGTTCGTTCGCATATTTATACTGAAAACAAAAACAAATTTAGTTTTTTTATTGTTGTTCTCAATATAAATATCAGAACGAACTCGACTTGTCGACATCGTGAGCTAGGCAGTAAATAAAAGTTTACACATACACTTAAACACCCACATACACATGCACTTCTGTCGTTACATCCAGATTCCAAGGAAACTTGATTGTTCCGTGTATGCAATTTTTATGTTTTTTTTTTTAATTTCATTAATATTTTTGTTAATAAATTCTTTAATTTGTGTACATACTTTTTATATAATTTTATTTCAGTTGTCAAAATATGAGTTGCGAGATTGCAATACAAAAAAGCCATACCGATTTGGTGTAGCGTAGTTGCAAAAGCGTTGTAGCTGCAAATTAATGTATTTTGTTGTTAGATTGCAAACAAAAAGCTACGATATTTTGCACTTGCTCTCCTTTACAAGACCAAACACTGAATACCGCTAGTGTCTTTATAGGCAACCATGAAATTTTCCTATAAATATTAATGTGGGTTTGCATTGCATAAGCAATATACATAATTATGTTTATTAAGTTGCATTTCTTAACAACTGATATCGCTAAGTTTATTTGTTCCTATCAACACTTGTCATTCTGCAGTCTCTTATAATCTTGTAAACTCTTTTTCGGAAAGTACTAGGCATGTTCTGAAAATCACATGGCTTTAAATCACTTGTGATCTTAAAATCAATAATGGTCATGCAGATATTTTTTCTATTGTATAGAGCATCAAATATCATTTCTGAAAGAAAATGATAGTATATGATTTTAAAAACGTCTGCAGGACCATTATTGATTTTAAAATCACATGTGACTTAAAGCCATGTGATTTTCAGAACATGCCAGACTATTTTCGTTATTTTGAATATCAAGTTGATAATGAATTAATTTAATACTGTACTCTGGAGTTGTTTTAGCAACCATAGTCCTGCATTTATTTTATTTGTTAAATTTGAGCCGGTATTTTCCTTTCATAATAATATATTTATATTGACTCCAAAAATTCTTTGTTAGTTTTATTTCATAATCGTGTCGCTTATGAAAAAATCGGATATATGGCTTGTTTTTCATAGTTTTTCGTTTTTTCTTTTGAAGTAGGTTCGAAAATCTGGAACTTATTTAATTTTTATTAGATTTATAAGCACCAAATTTTTTTCCATACAAATTTGAAAGTTATATATATCATATGAAATAATTTCCAAATGCATCAGAAGCTACTTAATTTTTTCTTGTTGGGAGTTATTTCATAATGAAATAAATACCACGGATATATGGTTGGAAGTTATTTCATTTTGTGTACTTTATCGGAAGTTATTTTATTTATTTTGGGAATTTATTTAATTTTTTTGGAAGTTGTTTACTTTTATTGGAATTTTTTCATTACTTTTGAAATTATTTCATTCCTCTTATAATTGCATTTTGCAAAACTGTGATGTTCTTATAACGGCCTTGGCCGGACACAACTTAATAAAGCAAAGTTATTTTTGGACATACCAGATAGGAGCAAATGGTTGCGTCCGGCCGAAGCGGCACCAGTTTTGGACATATCCGAAAGAAGAAATTGGTTGCATTCAATGCCAGAAACTCTAAGAAAGCGAAGCGAGTTCTGGACATAACCGATAGGAGGAAATGGTTCCGTCTGGCCGAAGGCCGGCGATGCAGATAAATTTAAGGAAGCAAAGCCAGTTTTGGACATACACGAGAGGAGAACATATTTAAGTAAAGCCAGTTTTGAACATATGTACTTGAGAGGAGAAAAACTTGATCCCATTCCATACACCTTAAGTAAGACTTAGCATTATTTCTACAAAAAATTATTAATTGGAAATTATTTTATTTCTGTTGGGCCTTATTTCATTGAGAGCTATTTCATGTTTTGGGACTTATTTTATTTGGGAGCTATTTAATTTCGTTTGGGCTTTTCTCATTGAAACTTATATCAGTTTTTGCCTTCCGTTCCCCAAAAAATATGAAATTATTTCATTTTGCTCTTTTGGAGTTATTTATTTTTTTTGCCGTTAGGCCTTATTTCATTTTTGTTGGGAATTATTTAATTTTGCAGTTACTTCATTAAGACTTATTTCATTTGGTAGTTATTTCATGGTATCGTATTGTCCTCTCCTTGGGATATATTTAACTCAATTTTGCTGGGACTAAATTCATTTTTGGGTCCTATTTCATTGCGAATAATTTAATACAGCCATTTAATATGTATTAGTGCTGGCAAAGTATTGAGTAGTGGGCATCGAATGTCGAGTATTTTCTTTTATTTTAGGGTACTCAGTACTAAGAACTAGGTACTCGATACTTTCACTGATGTATTTTTATATTGAAGCCGATTGGAAAATTGATGGGACAAAATACAACTCTGTTTAAAGTATAAATATATTCTGAGCCTTAAAAGTATCAAGTAAGTATTGAGTATGTCTCTCAAAACGGAATCTTATTGATTCTCCTTGAATGCTTGTGCGTAGCAGGCAGTCACGTAAACCAACAATTGAGTATCAAAATGAAAAATATTGAGTAGTATACATTGAGTAATAAAAGTAGCAGAAATTGTCGTCACTGCCCTACAGATAATATTGATCTACGTGGTCCATTTTAGGTGAAATGGAGTAGTTACAACATGGTCCTTTGTAATGGTGACATGGACCACGTCATTTGCAAAGAAGAGTTTGTCGTTAAGCGACAAGTGCTCGTGTTTTAACAATTTCAACACGAACACTTGAGTGCTCCATCAAATGGTGACATGGAGTAGTTTTGAGACTACTCCGATGTAGTGCAAAGTTGTGTTATATGATCCAGCCCTAGGACATCGTAATGGTAAGTCGACCATGTTTTCTTCATACAATTTGGTTGCCTTTGGACTAGTCCTAGTCCTCTATGGAGTATAACTTACATGCGTGTATTTACTAGTCGCGCTATCTGAAGGGTAGTATATATGCAAATTTTGTTTTTACAATTATCGAAATGAATGTTTGTAAAAGCACTCACATACATATTTTTTGTGTAATGCTTTTTATTCCGGAATTATTTATGTGTATAAAATCAATACTAATTCAACATTTTTGCTTTTATACAACTTCATAATCATCATAATAATAATTATCACTGTGATTATTAAGAAGCCATCAGATAATAAAATCGAACATGTTCGACAAAATTAAATCGCATAAATAAAAAATCAAATGAAATAATAATTCAAATGTATGGGGGGCGTTCGTTCATTTGGTTTTATTTACTTATTTCAATGTAATCCTGCTTTTATTATTTCTAAATATGAGATGAATGTTATATTTTGATTTGCGAGTACATTTTTGAATTTTAAATACGCAGCAGAATTTTATATGAATTGGTGAATTGTTTAAAACCATAATCACAGACATATTTTGTACGTATCTTCACCAAATTGAAAATTTAACAAAATTAAAATATTTCATAAATAAATCATGAACTGTTAATTTATTATGACCATTTAGATAATATTATATATTTGAGGGGACAAACATATATGTATATACATATGTATATGAACATAAGCATATGGATGGATATATTTTAGCAAGAAGTGGAAATGTTATTTAATGTTAGCACACTCTGCAAAAGTTTTGTAGTACTGTCTATTTCGCAACGGTTGCTCAGAAGATTTCGACTATTTTTTAGTGGAACTCGATGTTGGGCTTGGTATTTCAGAGTACATCACTATTATTACTATTTTCTTATCATATCAAATTGCCTCAAAAGTTTTGTATTGTTAAATATCTCTATCATGAGTGTTTTACTATTATAAAAATGTTCTGCATACAAAACTACAAAAATTGTTTAAGATTTTTTTTTAAATTTTAGGGTTAAAAGGAATTTTTATCAGAGTGCATAGTTTTTAAAGCACAAAGATTTCCAGAAATAACCGCACTAGTTTCCCAGGACTTTGGAATTGAAAATTTTGAAGAGTACCGTGAAAAACTCCAGTTAAAACATTACTCTTGCGAAAGTATTTGATAGAAAAACAATATCTCAAACACGCCTTTAAGATATCTTGTGCAGGTCTTTATTTATGGCAACAAGCATGAAATGTTTTAAAGAGATCAACATATTTGAGTTTGTCTATAAAGCGGCATTATATAAGAAATACATCAATAGCTTAAGTGATTTGCTCACATATTCTTGTCCTTCGAACACTAATTGTTTAATAGCCGCCCAAACAATAATTTATCGGGTCATGCAAGAAAGAAATAATGTACAAATATTTGTGGAAAAAAAAGAAAAACAGAAACTTATAATTTTCAGTCGCAAGCCGAAACATAACAACATAACGACGAAAATCAACAACATACATATGTACATATGCATGTGTATATGTGTAGGAGTATATACACATTCGGTTTTAAAAGCAGGCAGGCACTTCCTTCCGCCCAAATACACTTTACAATAAGTAACATTTCCGTTACGATTTTAACACATCATTGTTGTACTTATATTGTATTGTTGTATTGTCGGTAATAAATGTTTAAATAACGTTCGTTTACACATATTCATTAGCATTTGTGTTTTCATTCATTCACACATCCACAGATTGCTTCTGCTTACAATTGAATACCCTGAAGGAAATGTCGATAGTAAAACTGTACTGATTCACTACTGACTTTGTTCCCAGTACTACTGACTAATTGTACCTCAGGCAATGCTCTGTGCTATAAACATTTAGCATGAGCTTGTCATTGGGATTCCACTAGGGACCTCGGAACTATTGACTTACTATAGACTAGGTGGCTCTTATGGGACCACATTGAGACATTGACACCAGAGATTCTTTAGTGCATTTTAATTATTCTAGTCAACACATACTTATAAAACTTTTTACTAGTAAAAGAAATTAATTTAGATTTTTATGACAATTTTAAGTTTGCGTGCAGCCGCATTTATTTTCAACACAACAAAATGAGAGAATAAAAAATAGATTTATAGCTGTCAAAAACTTCTCTTTCCATTAAAGCAAAATAACAAGTGTAGACGATTCATTGACAATGACACCAAAAAGTCACCAAGGTGGTGACTTGGAGACACTTCGCCCCTGGTTTGCTTCAGGATAGTTGCTTCTACACAGCTTTTATTAAATACAACTAACGTGAATACATACATATACATGAGCACATATTGAAAATAAGTACGTTTGCTT
Organism: Panzeria rudis; assembly: GCA_956483635.1. NCBI lineage: Eukaryota > Metazoa > Arthropoda > Insecta > Diptera > Tachinidae > Panzeria > Panzeria rudis. Next base: position 151,966,776 of record OY101450.1, read on the forward strand.
CTTCGGATACTTTTATTTTAAATCAGCACAGTGAGTAAATTTAATTAAAAATTTAATTACGAACGAATACAGATTTATTTGGCTGGAATGTAAATAACATTGGGTGTATAAAATAAAAATTTTTTATTTGGGACTTATATCATTGAGAAAAAATTTGACAGCGTATTTCATTTGTTTTGTTACTTATTTAAATTTTTTATTTAACATTCTGATCTGCCTTAACGGCCTTAGTCGGGCATAAGTATTTTCTTTTCTGATGCAAAAATTAATTGGTAAGCGAAGTTGGTATGGAATTAACCTGGAGGAGAGAGTCCTTGCGCTCGGTCGAATGCAGGGTAAACCGAAATTATTTAATAAGCTAGACCGGTGTTGGAAAGCTACCATGATATAATTTCCAAATGAAACAACACCCAACGAAAAAGTGAAATAACGCCTAATATTTTTTCTATAAAAAACATAATGTAAGTTATTACATTTTTTTCTGTTGGGATGTTATTTCATTATGAAATAACTTCCAAATGAAATGATTCTTAAGGAGATATAGTTGGGAGTTATTTAATTTTATGTCTGCTTTGAGAACTATTTCATTTTTGGAGGAAATAGTAAATTTTAAAAAATAGTGATGTTCTTAAAACTGAGGAGTGATTTTTCCAAAGGTCTTTTTTTCATGTTAAACAAAATTTCAGTAATGAGAAAAAACGTTTAAGAGCTGTTTACCGTAACTCATTTTTTTAATGTCCCCAGTGTTATAGTGTGTTGATTTAATATTTTTATCCACTTAAAGATTTTGTCACAACTTATTTTTATTTATTGGAAAAAGTAAAAAAAAAAAACATTTGGAAATGTGTCCTCTTGGTGTAAAACAATTGAAAATCTGCGCTTTTATTGTAACGTGCGTTGATACTTAAGTGGGCGATTATCGCACCTAAAATATGGGGTTTGCCGATGCCTGGGACGCATGTGCAATAGCCGTGAGATAATCGCAGATATATAAAATATCGAGCTTTTGTATTAATGTGTGTATTAAGGTGGAAATGTGTAGTTTTGTATGAAACTGTGCTTTTTTATCAAGGAAATGTGCTTTCTTTGCAACGAATTTTGAACTATAGTATACAGTTTAGCATGCCAAAGGCATAGAATTGCTTTTTCCATTGATGTATGCCCAAAATTGTCTTCGCTTACTTAGGCTCTTCTGTATTGTCGCTTCCAAAACTTGCTGCATTACCCATCTTTGGCCAGGTGCAACCATTTTCTCCTCAAGTACTTCTGTCCAAAACTGGCGTCAAGATGTCCTGCATTGCCGGCCTTCAGCTATGCAAAGCATCTTTAGTAAAACATTGTAGCTTCCGGCAGCAGAATTAGTAAAAATCCGAGCAAAATTAATTTTTCGCGCAAAAAATAGCTTAAATATTATTATCAGCGTTACTACTGTTTAGAGTCGATGCCAAGAAGGCAGAAATCAGTTAATAGGTTCGCAATCTATAAATTTATTTCTGATTTTAGCTCTCCACCTTCTGTAGTCTCTCACTTATATAGTATTTCGAATATGCGATATGCGGTGGTATCCCCTCCCCTGCTTCCATACCACCATTTTACTGCTGTATTACGCGCATTGGCTATAAAGGAATCGACAACAAAGTTTGTAGACTCTCACTGATATAGTATTCCAAATATGCGATAATTAATAACTACTTTGTATGGGAAGTACCCTTCCTCCTCATCTCCCTCCTACACCACCAGTTTTCTGTTGAACAACGCGCATTGACTGTAAAAGAGTTCGCAATAACTTTGAAGAAGCTTACTGATATAGTATTCCAGATATGCGATAATTAATAATTACTTTATATGGGAGATACATCTCCCCCGTTCCTATCATATATTAATCTAAATGGGAGTGTAACATTTCATATAAAAAAAATAATTTTAAAAATCGCTTCGCAAATGACGGAGAAACCGGGGAATATAGAAACAAAATATATACGTGACGAATATATAACCTCTTCCAACTCGGAAAAACTTTCGAAAATTATGAAATTTACAAAAAAAATGGATAAAAAAAATTTCTAAGATTGTCGAAATATCCAAAAAGCGAATGTGCAAAGAAATGGTTTTTGTGAAAAAATCAGCATGGCAACAAAAATTATGTCAGCTTGTTGAACTTTAGACTTTAAAGTGGGATTGGAACTTGGTTAATAATCAGACCGTTTTCGGCTATGTGCCATCATCAGTGTATTTACTACATTTTTTGTCGAAGAATCGTCAGAAGAGTTTTGAAGTGACTTGCAATATATATCCAAATGTCATAAGAAAACGTTTTTAAATAGTTTCCCTTGATAGTCACAATTATTATGATCGTCTTCATTGAAATTATTACAGGTTCGTAACATTTTTAGTTCGAAAGTGTTGGAAATGAGTCAATATTCCAAAGGAACAAGGGAACAGCCAGTTTGTTGGTTTTTTCACGACTTAGTTTTTGTAAAACTTTAATTTTAAACTTTCGTTCCTATAGCAAACAATTTTTATTATCATTAAGTCTAGGTTTAAAGATCAAAAATTAAATTTTTAGCTAAAGATTTTAACATAATGTGGCACTGTGCAGTTGACTTAAGTTGGCTTTTTTCCTTTTATGGCTGTCGTTGTCGTGGTTGTGGCAAATAGCTGTGGCACTAGTATTATGCAGCGGTGGTAATAACAAAGCAACGTCGATTAATTTAAAACATGAAAAATATTTTCCAATTAAACTCAATTGAAAATGGATTATTGTAACTGGCATTATAAACGAACCATTACAAAATGTATGAAAGCATATTTGTATGTGTGTGCTCACCTGTAAGTCTGTACACCTACAAATATGCTTACAACTATTCACTTATTTGTACAAGTGAATGTTGTGGTTTCTTATGTGTGAGTAAAATCTAAACCGATAAATGTAGAAAATGAATATGTAAGTAATTCTACGTGAGCTAAGATACTCTACTACATATTTAATTTCTTGGCTTCCTGTAACTGCAAAGTATCTGTATGCTACTGAACTGACTTAAATACTGGGATCAATCATCAACTACTAGCCGTACATTCGTTATTGATTTCATCGGCGAATAATAGAGCAATAAGCAAGATCTGCTAAAATAAATATATATTTTATAACTGGAGCCTGCCTGCATATTGAGTGTGAATGTTTTATAAAATTACAATTGCTTCTGTTAAAAGTGTAGAACATGGTTTATAAAAATAATACCGAGTTTGTGCTTAATGGCAGTGAGAATAGTAGAAGTTTTAAAAAAGCAGCTGAGTTGATGGGTTGATTGCTTGATTTTACCAAGAATACATTGTTCGCAAATTAATGTTTATGATGATTATTGGTATATCATTTTCTTTTTTCTTGTGCTTTTATTTTTTATTTCTAATAAATCAAATACTCGTGTGCATGCGTGTTTGTGTAACGAATTTATGTATGTTTTTCTTGTTTTGCGGTAATCAGGAACAAGATTGCTAAATAATTTTTATTTTATATTTTTATTCAATCTTTTTCCCATTTATCCGCTTATTTAGTAATTTTAAGCGTGTGCGATTACATTTATTGCGTGAAAAAAGTCTCATATGTTTATTTGCTTTTATTTATATGATTTCTTGTTGCTTTTTATATATTTTTTAATGTTTTTTTAAAGTCGATTTATATGGCAGCTTTCGCCTTAAGCATGCCACATGATGTTTATACGGCTTAATGCGAATTACTTTACATTTGATTGTATTGTTTATTGCTTCGACAAATACAAATGTATGTCGGTACGTAAAAATACATTAGCTGCCACATCCCAACAAACAACATTTCGTTTTTTAATTGAAGAGTTTTATATTGTAATAAACTCATAGTAAAAAAAAAACTTTTTTAAACAAACCTTTTATTTAAATGCTCCAACTCTGTATAGGCATGGTATTGCCCATTTTTCTAAGCCCAATATTAAAGGTTGAGAGGAATTCAATGTGTGTGGAAAGATTCATAAGAATCGGTAAAGTATAAATATAAGTAGCATAATTTTTTATTGTGACAGTATTTTTTTTTATTTATATATTTATTTTTTTTAAGAGAAGTAACACAATCAGGCAATTAATGCCTACCAGTTAATTCATTTAATGTGCTACCTTCTTTAGGAAAGGTATAGTGTAGAGATAACAGGTGGTGAAGTGGGAGAGAGATAGAAAGCTTAACTAATTTACAACTCTGCTATTGCACGTTTTTTGTAGAGCAGTGTTGCAAGCCACTCTGGTGTCAAGTAGAGGCATTGAGTTGTTTTTAAGCTGTACATCCATTTCATTAGTTCTTTTACTTCGCCGACGATTTCAATGTGTGTACAAAGTTTCCCAAGAATCGACTAAATATGAGTAATAGCTAGGGTATTGATTTTAATCGAGTTTTCAATTGTTCGATTAACCAACTAATCGAAATTGAGGTTTTTAAGTTACTCCAAGAATCGAGTAAAGCTTTTATTTCGTTCGAGTTATTCGAGTATCTTTTAAAAATTATTCGAGTTAATCGAAAACCTTTTGAATTTACACGCTTTTTTCTAATTTTTGTCAGGAAAAATGAAAAAATCAAGTTTTATTGCCGTTTCATACATATATTTTATTTAAGACAGTTGATCATCTAAAATAATATCCTATTTAAATGCATCGCTTTGAGTAGTTTTTGCTTTGGGTAAAATTGTATGATCATATTTTCGTTCCACTTTTCGCATGGTAATTCATTGAATAACACTGTTTTGCAAATTTTTACTCTTGTAATAATTAAAGTTTGTATTGCATTGTTTAAGACCATTAGGATGTGCTGAACACGAGAAAAAATATCGTTTTTTTCTTTTGGGGCATTGTCCAGATAACCGTTCGTTTGTGCTTTTCGATGTATACTTCTTTTCTTTTTAAGGCTCCATCCAGCGTGAAAAGCTTGTTTGAATTATATATTATCCATACAAAAACATAAATGAGAAAATGAGGCCAAGTTCCTATCCAAAAATTTCGGCCGTAAGAAGTACTGAGATCAAAATAAGGACGAAGTTCTTGATAGGTACAATACCATCTCAATAATAAAGGAATTGGAAATTCTTGTTTGATCGGACATTGTATGACTTAAATTTTCCGATTAATCGAGCAAACATTAATCGAGTGAATACCCTAGTAATTGCAAAAGAATATTTTTATTTTGTATGGTCGTGGCTCTGCCCACTTTTCTAATCATACTGTGTTATTGTCACGCAAACCCAAAGTGTATGCAAGGTTTCATAAGAATCGGTGCAGTGGAACTAGTAAAAAAGCTTTCGAAAGATATGCCACTAACAAATAATTTAACAGAGCAAGTTAAGTCAAAAATGTTAAAAATAAAAATTTTTTAAATATAATTTTATCCTTGACAATATTTTGAGAATAACACTTCCTAATAATATATGTATATCATCAAGGATTGTTTCTCAGATGAAGATACATTTCAATTGAAATCTCTGTGTGGGCTTAAAAGAGATTCAATATAAATAATAAAATTTTATACAAATCAAAAGGTAAAACACTTGTGCTACCAACGTTTTGAGTTGTGCTTGTTGGGTAGGTATTATGAACGTGTCCTTGTATGTGTGCATAAATATATTTATAAATTAATAAGTATGAAATAAAAATAAATGTTTATTGATAAATACATATGGATGTACATACATACACATGTATGCATGAATTGATACCCTACAAATAATGCGACTAGTCTATGCGTGCATGTATACTATACTACATACAGGACTAGGACTACTCCAAAGGTAACCCAAATGTATGGAGAAAACATGGTCGAATTAACATTATGAGTAGTCTTAAAGCTAGTCTATGTCACTACTTCATAGAACGATTGCATATACTATTTGCAATCGTTAAATATTGTCTGCAGGGTATAAATACACACAATATGTGTTTTTGGTTTTGTAGACACATATACATTTATGTTCTTATACATTTTTTATAATAATTCAAACAGAAATTAAAAAAAATAAATAAATATATACGAACACAAAAGCATTTGCAAAGCAATTTATAAAAAGTCGTCTAAAATAATATGAATATTAATACATAACGAATCGTAATAAATTTTTGCTTGCAAAAAAAAAAGAATCTGTCACATTGACTTTTACCCCGTATGAACTTTAAGTAATGAATACGCGTGTTGGATCGCTCATATAAGGATTTATTTAAAATATTCATTCCCTTCTCTTCAAAAATATTCAGTGCAATTGTATTGTTTTGTGGAAGCATGTACGCAATATTACCAAGTTTTCAATTAAGGATTTTTGTAGGACTTTTTTCTTAAATAATGTTTTTGCTTATGTTTTTATCCAATAATTCCATTTAAAACTGTTTTATTTTGAAGATATTGCAAAATACATTAGACAACATCTTGAAGATGAGTACAGTGCATTTCTGTGATAAACATCATATAAATTTAGTAGTGAAGTAATTCTCGTATGCAAATTTGGCAAAGAGTTCGTATATGCTTATAAGAATTGTGATATCACATTCAACCATGCCGCCTAACAAGTGGCGATAGAAATGCGCACTGACTTTTAAAAAGTTCTAACATTTTGCATTTACTTTTTCGCATGAGCATTTGAATCAAACTATGGATTCTACTAATGTTTGTATGAGAATACATGTATATTAGAGTGGGTCGATTTTTATGGACGTAAAAAAAAACAAAAAATTGTAGAGGAATGCAATTCTACGAGGAGTTCTAAGCAACTTTTCCGTAGAAACCGTTGGTCCAAAATAAATTTCGAACTTAAAGAAATTCCAAAATACGTCGTGATTTAATTCGTATAAAACCAGCAAAGATTGGGTCAGGCCCCCTACGAATAGAATAAAAACTAGTACGTTAGTTCAGTCATGTGCAACTAATATTTAGAAATAAAAATCAGACGACTAGCACCAGGTGTTCCTAAATTGTGACGCGTTCATTATAGGAACAATTAATGAAAGTGCTTGAAACAGTCTGCCGTATGAACATCATTATTCAATGTATTATATAAAAAAACGTCATAAAACATATTTTGGAATTTCCGCAGGCTCGAAATCTATTTTACTCGCATGGTTTCTAGAGCAATGCTTAGATTTTTTTAGCATTATGTTATGGGCCCGCCCTAATGTAGATATACGTAATTGTAAGCTTGTGGATTTGAATTTCCTAAAAACTAAACGGTCGAATATTTAACAGACTCAATTAAATGCTCATTACCACATACTAATTGTTGTTTTTAATATGAAAAACTCAATAAAACTGCAATTATTTTAGCACTTTGAATCAATAAACTAACAAACATTTAAATAAACCGAAATTTAGTTGATGTTTGTAGTGGTGTTTTCATTAAATGTTTGTGAGTATGTACGTATGCATGTGTATATGGTTTTAATATATTTTTCCCAAGAACATTTAATGTAAAACTAAATAAAAGTGAAACAATTCTATTCAAACAAGTGTGTAAAATAAGCCATAATTAATAATTAACGTCCAGCCAATTCAGGCAAAAAATCAATTAAAAACAATAAATGGATGATAAATGTTGTAATAAAGAAAATTTAATCGTGATAATTATTATTTAGCAGCAGTAGATTTACAGTGGAATATTATGTTGTTTTTTTTATGCGTTAAAAAGAACCGATAATATACCAGCCGATGAGAAATCTGCCCTAGAGGGACGAGCACCTTATCAACATTTGAAACTAAATGGATTCAAGTTTAATTTTTGTCGGGTCCTTCCTAAGTGAATACTGCAGAAATTACAGAAAACTATATCGTAGTCGTAGAAGTTGAGTTACTGAAAGGAAGCCCTTGGAAGAATTTATTTTAAATTCCAAAAAATTAAAGGACTTACACACATCGGTTCTTTCATATATGTACATGTATACATATATGGCATCATTTCAATTCAATTAAATAAAATCAAAAATACGAATTCCATGCTAACAAACTTTTTTTAATTTGCAAAGTTTTCTTTCCAATTCCGTGAACACAAACACAAGCTATTTTTCTCTGATAACCCAAAAAATATTTATGAAATTGTGCATATGGGGGTGTGTATGTGCCAGTGAGTGCTAGAATAAATATGTTTGTGAACTATACTGTTGTTCCTGTCAAATCGCATTAAACTTAAACTTTTTATGAATGTTATTTTGACAAATAGAAGGAATAACTTTGTTATTCTTTTATATGAAAATATGCAAATTTATTGAAAATTGAACGTTCAACTTATTTGGTATGAAATTGAATTGTTTTTTTTCTGTATTGCTCACTTTCTCTAACTTCTATCGCTTGACATTTTCACATACATACAGTGTTACGTATCTAAACTCTCGCTCAATTTAAAAATTCCACAACACATGGGTATTTAGTTCAAAATCTAATTCATTATATTTTGTAAACGGATGGCAGAATGTTACGTTATTTTCTTTTTTTTTAGTCCATAATATAATTGACTTATAGTAAATTCACTTATAGTAACCCACCAAACCAAAAGTTTCAAATTTTTCTGAAGGCAGAGTTGTCGTAATGTATTCGTTAAGACATTTCGGTAGTTTGTCTGAACAATTTATTTCGGATACATTTATATAATGTGAGTTTGTGCAAACTTTTTAAGAAACAATAAAAGTATGATATATAAGTAAAAAAACCGGTGAAAATTTTTCAGATTCTCTACAAGATATAATAAATAAAGAAAAACATTTAAAAGCAATATTTATTCGCCAATTACAGTTTTGAATCTATATTTTTATGGACAAGAGTCCATGTAAGAAATCTTTACTCGGCGAAGCCACTATTCGACATACATAGATAGAGGAGAAAACCCTTAGCCCGATCAGCCCGATCAAAGAAAATCTCTACACATTGCCGTGAAGAATTTTAAATATATTAAGATTCGTAACGGTACGTTGTAACCTCAAATAAAAGTAAATAACTTACTATAAATTTTCTACTTTTTGCAGATTCGTGAAAACAAAGAAATATTGTAACAACGCAAAGGACCGACAGCAAAAGTCATTAAAACGACTTACAACTCTAATCTTTCAATTTAATTTATAGTTTTATATGTTATATTAAATTAAATCATAAAATATTGAAGTGAATAATTAAAATGATGGAAAATAATGTTTAAATAAACAATTATTAAAAGAGTTGAAGAAAACTCTAAACGAATTCCTTAGGAAATCTCTTAAGGAAATCGTACCTACCTATCGTTGCGATTTTGTACTGACAGTCGTATCGATTTCTTAACTACACGTCTTTTCGAATTCGTACCGACACATCGCTGCAATTTCGTAAATACATATCGTTACGAAGTCGTGCCAACAATTTCATACAAAAATCTTTACGATTTCGTTAATCGGAACATTTGGTTTGTTGGTGGGTAGTATACCAACAAACACAATGCTAAACTTTTCACATATGGCGGTTCTATCATTTGATTCCAAGCGCAAATTTCAAGCTTTTTTTATATTAACTGCCTCTTTTTATCAAACAACAATAAAATTAGACGAAAATTCACTGAAAACATTTCTCAAAAGTTTGATATTTGATTTCAAATCGTTCCCAACTTGAGGTCAGTCAAGTCCACGTGTATGCTGGGAACGAGATGAATGCGTGTGTTTTCGAAAGAATAGATGATATTTGTATGTTAATTATTTCCAAATCATTAAGTACAAGACTAAAAGTTCCTCGTCCTTTTTTAACACAAATTGCACGCAAAAAATAAGAAGAAAAAAATTATTAAAAAATTTCGCGAATAAAGTACGGCCAAAAATAACTTTTAGAATACGATTATATGCCATACAAAAAAAAATAAAAAAATCAGAAACACATACGATAGAGGTACAAATAAGAAAAAAAATATAAATATATTTAAGAGATGTGGAGAATCCTTTTAAGAAGAAACAGCTGCCTACAATGATTCCATATGTGTGGTGTTGTTGAGTGTTTATTTTTATGTATATTAGGATGGCGCTATATTCTAAAAAGTGCTCCGATTCTCATTCTCGGTGTTATTGAAAATACTTTTCCTAAGTTATTCTTACAATTTTTAGGTGATATAATAGCTACAACTTAAAATATTGCGACTTGAAAATAAAAAGCATCCTTAGGTATGCTGTGTGTCAATATAAATGAAAAATCTAAAAAAACACAAAAAATTTGGTTTTACAAATAAAAGCAAACGTCTCTTTTTACAATATTATAGAAAATACAATTTTAAAGAAATTTCCACAGTTTTGCGATAATCTAACAACTACAACTCAAAATATGTGGATTTGAAAATGAAGTGCCATTAAATGGTTGATATTTTATGACAGAACTTTATTATTGCTGGTTAAATTTTTGTAATTTTTGGCATTTTGGAAAGATAAAAATCCGCGTAATAAAATAAAAGAAAAGTTTAAATTCGGTTGGGCAAAATGAGAAATGCTAAAACAAAATTTTATATTTTTGAGACTTCTGTCGCTTTAGCTACCTCTAAATATTTTTCAATCGGTCTTAATGTTGATAAGTATTAGTTTTTGATTATTCGAATATTTCTAGGGGGTCGGAATGAGAATCGGAATGTGTACATATACATACATAAATATTTTACACATCCACTTAAAGATGAAAACATAAATATAAAACGACGAGATAGATATTTTTGTGTACACTCATGATAATGCGTGATTCACGCCAATCATGTAAGCGGTTCCCAGCATTCGTTTTTAATAAGGATTTTTAGCTGTTACCAAATAAATTTCATTTCTCTGTCCAAAAATAACGCACCTATCAACAGAAATGTTAGATAAGACTTTTGCTTAAACATTTCAAAACCACAAAATCTTCGTTATTATAAAGTAAAAGAATTTTTTCTTATGAAATGTACACAGAAAAAGTAAAGGTAAAAAAACTTTTCGATTACAAAGAACTTTTTTAAATGGTAAATATTATCGTCACTTGGTGCGATGCACATTGGGACAGCTCCACGGCGACTTCATGCGATAAATCAACCATCACAAATGTTTGTTTAAAACATGATTTATTGCATATACGAGTAAGTATATGTATCTCGAGCTTTTCAGAAAAAATACTTTGTGTTTTTCATCTGGCATACGTTTTATATTACGCAAGTTATCAGATTTTCAATGTTTTGAATGAGCTTTCTGATGATGATGCAGAGTTGATATATAAGACAAAAAGTTTTATTTAAGTACTCGGCGGCATGAAATAATTCTCCAAGGCGAATATGAAATAAATAATTATAATTAGTTCTCTATCATATATTTCGTTGGAATGAAGTTTTACTTACTCCACCTAATTTGCTAGCGATATCGCCAAGAAAAGAACAGAAAATTAGGGAAAAGCTTCCTGAAAAACCCTGTTTTTGGTATATATAACTTGATTCAAAAGAGTGTATCTCATTTTTATTATTAATTTTTTATATATCCTTTAGTCTATATTTTGAAACTTTTATTTCAATTTATGTAAATAATTTCCTAAAGAAGATAATCGCTGGCTACCGAAGTATCGAAAATAAAAATTAAAAAAACAACCTTAAGTTAAAAAAATACATCTAGACTGTTTTATATATCGTTTTTTAGCAGCTATAACAGTTTTACTTATTTTTTTAAAGATACCAATAAAACTCGAGAGTTTATTTATCGAATTGTTTGATATCGTTTTGTCTCAATTTGCGATGTTGAATTTCGGAGCATCGTATTTCGTTTGCAACACCTCAATATTTAGCTGACACTTCACAGGTTTTGCTGGCATATTAAGGCCAATAAAATATAAAAAAAGCCCTTATAACACTATGTCAGACAATTATAACAGAAACCAAAAATGGCAATTGATTGTCAATTTTTATAACCATTTCTCAAGTGATTTGACGTTGGAAAAATATTTAGTTTTTACAAATTCAGAAAAAAAAGAATTTATATACTTATGATTTCTTTATTGTAAAGTGTTTTCTATTCGTCTATTAATTTAAGATTTATTAAACCTTTTTTCAGTTGTTATTTGTTAGCACAAACACACACACACACAACATCACCACCAACACCACCGTCCAAACATAGCTAAAGACATTGTGTGAAGCAAAAGTTTATTTTATTTCGCCATATTGTTTTCAGTTTTGAGCAGCTTTAGAAAAACTTTTTAGCATGTTTGTTAACTAATACGTTTTCGTCTTTACATGAATTAAATCGATATTGAAAAGAAGGTTATTAGCAGTGTTGCCAGCAGCTGCTACTAAAATATGGCCTTATTCGATTTTTTAAACTAAAAATAATGCTTGGAGCAGTCAAACAAATTTGAATTATAGATTTCGGACTCTTTATTTTTTTATATTTATTCTCATGTAAAAATTTTATATGTGCACCAACAAGTTTCCATTTTAATAGGTTTTGATAAAATAGTAAATCCCTTATGACAAAATTTTTCTTAATTGTTTAAGTTTAGGAGAACAGTGCACAGATATAATATAATAGGAAATTTTACCAGTTGCAAGGAGTTCAGCTATATTAAGATAAATACCAAATTGTCAAATACTTTACTAATGGTATTGATAAAAAATATGAGCGTCTGTCAAAAAATGTAAACATTTTTAAGTCAAAATTGAGGTTTCAAGCTTGAAACATTGAAGTGTTGCCAAATTAGCGGGTTTTTCATAAATTCAACGAATTAGCGCCTTTTTCCAACTTTTTTCTGTTGGTGTTTTGTTATAAATAAAAAGTAGGCAACACTTAAAGAAAACATTACGTTTTTCTTACATTTTGTATAGTTGTTAAATTTCTGTCATTTGCTGTTTCCTTCTTTCAATCCTATAGCAAAAACGGGGTTCACAATGGGCAATTTTTGTTGCGAAGCTTTTAATTCAGCCGCGAGAAAGACAAAGACAGCAACACAGTCTTTTTTCTGTCTCTCTCTCCCAGCTGAATTGAAAGTTGCGCAACAACAATTGCCCTATGTGAACCCCGTCAAAACAAAGCAAGAAAAATATTGTGCCATGAGGTTTTAAGAAAGTGTAAAGAAATATAGTTATATACGAATTATAAAAGAATTTGCAAATTCGAAAATAGATTTTTTTAAAAAAGGTTGAAGGCCTAATTGTCTAAATCACGTCACCAAAGTGAAATTTATGTGGAAAGCAAAAACAAAATTTTATATATTTTATTTTGTTTTTATACAAATTCTTTATCAAACAAACCTTATGCAAAAATTTTTAGTATTTGTTTAGAAGCTGGTTGGCTCTAACTCTACTAAGGATGACCCAAGGAATCTTGGATTCGGATCACCTGAGTGCAGTCTTCCTTAATATTATTTCACAGCTCAAATAGGGAATATCAAAATCCCTTTGCAAGTCTGCTACGTCCAAGCCTGCTCTTACGCATTCATTAACCATTTCATTCCCTTAAATGCCTTGACGCGTTGAAATCCAAACTATCTTGACGTTATGTCATTCAAGCATTGTCAGAGATTGAATTTATGTCACAACACACTTTGATTTTATCACCTTTGAATTAAGGGCTCTAATTGCAGCCATACTATCTACAAAAACCTTTATAGTATTGGTCTCTGAGAGGAGCCTGTCAATTCTTTTGGCAGGTTCGGTTATAAAATAAATCTCCGCCTGGAATACGGTGGGGTTGCCCGATAACCTGAGCGAGACCGAAAGATCAACATCTTCAGAAAATATCCTTGATTCAGGACAAGTATCCATTTCGGAGTCGTCCGTAAAGACCGAAGCCTCTATTCGGGATCTTGACTGAGAAGGATATTTTTGAGAATATTATAGAAACAGAGAAAAAAAAAACAAACTATGTATGTAAAATTTTATCTGCAGAATTTGTTGCTTACATAAATTTTTAAATATGATATAACTTTTCAAAATTTAAAAGTTTAATTTACTTAAAAAGGATTTTTTCTTCTTATTGACCTTTGCTTGCATTTAATTAATATTTAGTTTTAAACATCTTGTTAAAACAAATGTCTTAAGCTTTTTAGTTTACATGTCTATTAAAATTATATATCGGAACTACACGCATTTAATGTAATTTTGATTTTTTCACGTCACAACTGATACTTAATTCATTTTGCTAAAATATTTTTAATTCTTACAAATACATTTCTACATGCTGCAAACGAATACTTGTATTTTATTTCCGTTCAGAAGTTTATTCATGGCAACACACATCTTAACCACGAATATGTCCTTAAGATGTGTGTTGTGTGTGTGTATATCTGCATCTTTAATTGAGTATCGCCTATTTTATCCCTCCAAGTGCAAGTATATTATAAAAATTACACATTCTCGCTTTTCCGGGATTTCTTTTTTTTTATCTTTTTTTTGTCTTTCTCAATGAAATCGGCATTTACCTTTAATGGAAATAACACACATGTATGAGTATTACAAGTATTTTTTTTTTGTTTGGGTAGAATACCTTCTTGGATTTTGTTGTCTCTGCATGGATTTATTTCCTAATATTTTATTCGATATAGAAGTACTTAAAATGCGTGTCAGCGTAAGGTAAACGCAATAAGTAGCTGTTGAGATAGCACTCTTACACACGTTTGTGTATGTAAGAGCGTGTATATATATACAAACCTACAAACAAGAATATTTATTAAGGAGACTTCCAACTACAATTTTGTTGTTACAGCACAATCTAAATCAGAGCGTTGAGCGTAGCATAAGCAATAGGGTACGAGTTTACAGTACATTCAGAGTAAATATTTTGTAATGAGATGTACTCTAATTCCGTACCCTGTCGCTTACGGGACGCTCAATACTCTGAATTATGTTGGTCTGTAAGTAGATGCTCTATTAGAAGATTATTAATTCTTTTAAGAGACTGATTGTGAAAAATGTTCTAATTTTTTCCTTATAATTGTTCGCATATCGCTTCTGTATTGCAACGTAGTCATATTTCAAAATTACCAAATTTTTTCTTAATACCCTCTTTATACCGGCCGTAAGCTTGCTAATATTTTTAAAAC
This sequence comes from Panzeria rudis, assembly GCA_956483635.1. NCBI lineage: Eukaryota > Metazoa > Arthropoda > Insecta > Diptera > Tachinidae > Panzeria > Panzeria rudis. Next base: position 151,981,807 of record OY101450.1, read on the forward strand.
TTAAAACGCGTTATGTTACGTTTAATTTTCTTTTGAGATACGACTACGTTGCAATCAACAAAGCCTAAAATCTGAAGAATGGTTTATCTGAATAATATAAATTAAATTTTTCGTTCTTTCAAGCAGACGACTGTGTTCATCGGATCAATGCTATTGATCTACAATTTGTACAACTTGAATTAAGTTCTTTTTCGTTCAATAGAAAATAATAAGTTTTTTTTTTTAAATTTACTTTTAAGGTATGTAGCTCAATAGCATTCGATCTGATAAACACATTTGGTTTACAAGTATTTGATGGAAAATGTTCGATTTCAAAACAATATTTTTGAAAAGGAGTGGTTAACTCTGATAGGGGTTGAGAATCATATTTGAGCCAATTTCAAAATATTTACTTTTAAGAATCAATATAGAAGTTAATATATTTGATACAAATAATATAATAGAGATTTGAAACGAAATTTATAAAAATGATTGAAAATACTATTAACACATTCTTTAACATATTTACAAAAAGGATATCATCAGCACATCACGACTTTTGTCGAGTTTAAGTCATTTTATTCTGTAAATCGTTTTCCATCACATAACTAATTAATATTGTCAATCTCAAAACTTGAAAAAATTCAGCCTGTGTATTCTGTAACTTTTAACAATAACAACAGTTATTATATTGTGAACTTGATAAATTGTTTGCACTAACGACTCTACGATTCTGTGACTTCTTTTTAACAACATTGTTTAAATCTGACGTCATGTGGCATCTCTATTAAAAGAAACGAAAAGCACAAAGAGGAATGTAACAACAAGAAATGTATTTGTGATTGCCAAACAGTGTACTCTTGTCTATTCGGTAACAAAAGAAAAATTATTGTCATTAGTTAACCGACAACAAATATTGTTAAAAATTGTACAGAATGGCGAAATTGTTAATTTGCTTGTCATATATTTTAACAATGACAATTATTGTTAAAACTAAATAGAGAATCTCACTACAGGATACAACTAAAAAATTTGTTGTTAGTGATTATTGGTAGCTGCTGAGGGGATAAAATGCACCAAGTTTATAAAACTTCTAGATTTGATCTTTGTGAAAAAAAAAAAAACTGCAGACTTATGCACCCCATACACGTTTCAATCCAATTGGCAACTGAGTCGGTTGTTATCCAAATCAAGGCAGTAGTCGAGTTGGTTGAGGAAAAATCAAAAGATTTTGATTCTTTCAATTCGATTGTACTGCTTGTGTTCGAGTCTCTTGATCAGCTGTCAAAATTTATGTTTGTAGTTTTCTTTTGCAAAGAAAAAGTTAAGTATTGTTAAAATTGTCTTTACATTAATTAATTTAGTTTTTGAAGTGTGTGCCCTAGAATCAATTCAATTGAAAGACTTAGTTGACGATTGAATTGAAACGTGTATGGGGTGCTTTGTATATAATCTTTAATTTTATTATTTTTGAAAACACCGTTTGAATGAATGTTAAGATAAATATTATTCTCAAGAAAAAATCTTTGTAATGAACCTACTTACTGGTTAGTGCGCATTGGAAATTCCTTTAGAAAATTTAACTCCCAACGCAATTACGTTTACATGGTTATAAAAACAAAGTCTAAGTTACTAAGTGCTGCCTTTATTATCTTTCCAAAGTATTTTATGTTCTTCTCTAGATTATGTGCGGAAACTTTATATGTAATTTTTGTTTGTTTGTTTGTTACCTAAAGCCAGTCAGTGTAAGAAGAGTGTTTCATGAAAAATATTACAAATTAACTTAAAAGAAATTAAAAAATCATGTGTTGTAATCTTTTTTGAAAAAACAAATTAAAAGTAATGAAATGTTTAGAAAAAAAGTTTACCTCCATTCCCCAAAAATTTTTTAACAAGTTTTTTCTTATTTTTAATAATGGTTTATGGATAAGTCAGTGAAAATAATATAATATTTAAAATAGTCTGGATATATTAAACGGCAAAAAATTTGTTTCTAGTTTGTTGAGAAAAAAAAGTTTAAAACATTAAGAATATTCTTTTAATTTTCGTACAAACATGAGGGAGAAGACGTGATAAAAACGTAGAAATCTACTTTTAGGCTAATGTAATTATAAAAACATTTAAACTACTTTCAGGCTGCTTAACAATAAAGAAGTAAACACAGATAAAATTTTATTGCATATTTTAAGGACTGTAAAAAGGGAAAGAAATTCCACAGTTGTATGCAAATGACCATTAGTTTCTTTTTGTATTTTTTCTGGCTTTCTTCTTTTATTCTCTTCTTGTGCTTCTAATACACTTTCCAACAGACTGAATGACAAAGACTATTAACAGCATCTGCTTCTTCGCTTTGTAATAGCATATAATCGCAGCCATATCGTTGTAACTGATGACAGTGGTCCTGTGGCTTGAAGGAAGTTTGTTTATTTAAGTCAGTGTGCATGCAAAAGAATAATGATTTGTATATTACGATTCATACTACTGTTAACTACTGTTACAGCAACAACAACTTTCGTTTAGTATTATTGTTATTTTTATGGCCATCATCATCATCGATCGGTACGTGTATCATCAATTTTTGAAAATTTTCTATATGTATTTTTGTGTGTTTGTATTATCTTTTGTTTTTCTAATCTCATAAAATAAAGCAACTGTTGCTTTTCTTAAAATATATGTATTTTACAAACGTATTTATGTACGATATAATCGATTGATTTGCATTGATACTAACGATGCATTGAAATCTCTTTCTATTATCTGTTCATATGAGGGAAGATACATTTAATAATTAAATTTTCTTTCAGTGCTGTTAAATTTAGTGTTATTTAGTATTTAGTTTTTTATTTTCATGTTATCTCATTCACGCCATTTTCTGTGGCTATTCACATTTTTTGCTTAATATGGCCAATATTCATTTGTTGTACAGCAGTGCTTCGTTTCCATTTGCTGTCTTAAGCATATTTTTTTCCATGCCACTGTTTTCTTCATGTTCACGATGCCCTTTTTATAGATTTTTGTTTTTATTTTCTAAATCACACTTAAAGTCGTTTCTTTTGTACTCATTATTTTTCCCCCTCATTTGCCTTCTTTGACCGTGTGTTTCAGTATAATGATTTGAAGTAAGAACGCAGATACTCCCATTCTGTGTCATAATTCCATTAATAGTAAAGTTTCTTTTTTATTTCTTACTTTTAAACAAGAAAGGTGGACATTTCGATTTTACTACTTCAGCTTTTGTGGGGCTTGTGCCGTTAGTGTGTATATCTGTGTGTGTTGGAAAAAAGGTTTGTAAAATAATGATGTCAACGATTTATTAAGTAGTAAAATTTTTTGTTTTTCTAATAAATGGAATAATAGAATAGTGTCATCAAATAAAGAACAAAAAAGAACAAAGTTCTTAAGTATGTTTTAATGCACATTATACTTATATTGTAGTAATTTATAGTTCATAGAAGCAATTACTTTTATATAGGATTATTATTAGAAGTAATAAATTGTAAATTGATTCGAACATTTTCATGGGTTTTCAAGTTTACATGAAAATTTCTTTCGAAATATAACTTTTTATAATGAATCGAACTTTCAAAGTCGCATTACTATTTCTTTTAAAACTATATTTAGGGAGTTCACAACAGCGTTCTAAAATGTGTTTTAATATAACGCCGTTTGAATTTTAGTATTTTGTTGTTTTTGTTTTGCATGGAAATGAAATTTACTACCAGATGACAATTTTAAACGTACAAGAAGCATGTTTTTTTCAATGCGGCAATATTTTATATAAAGAATTTTTCTATGGTTTAAGTGTATTGGTGTTTCTTTGGCATGTTGATAGGTACCAAGCACTATCGTGCTTGTGTTTTTGTTTTGTTTATTGTGTATTTTGAGTTCGTGTTCTATACATGTAAATAGTGAGACATATTCGGCAAACTTCGTCTTTACTTTTATTACTTTAATATGCTGTGCTCTGTATCGTTACTCACAATGAAATTTTGAGGTATAACGATATTGCTGTTTCCAAATTTTAAGATACACATTGTGAATTCCCTAATTGTTTGCTATTGCCAGTGCATTTTTTACATATTTCGCTATCAATGATATTTAGTATAATATAGTTATATTTGTTATACGAACTCTATATTCAACCAGCTGCGGGGAGATCAATATCTTGGAATTGATAAATATGAGCAAAACTAGCAACATTTATATACATTGGTCGGATTTATAATAGCTTAACATTTTGTTAATAATCGCGGAAGAGTTCTTCTTGTCCTTCCCATAAACATAATAATATTCCTACTGCTTCAACTAATTTTGTTCCTATTCGAAGCACGGACACAAAATACAACAAAAACTGGATATTAAATTTGTTTAATATTATTTTTTACGAAACATTTATCATCTGGTTTAAAGCTTAAATTTGTTAAATATGTAAGTTAGAGTACATATCGTCGCTGTTTTTACTAACTGACGTAACTGACATTTTTTCTAAAAATGAGTTAAGTACACAAGTAGACGTCATTAGTCATACCGCGCCTTGTGTAAAATTTTTATGGACGTAACTATTACCGTAATCTCTATAAAAGCAAAAATATTTTTGACGTATCTGTAAGAATGCAAAAAAATGTTTCACGAAGTGTCGTAAGTGTAAAGCTTTATGGATATAACACCAAATACTGATAGATTTAGTTCACAGTTTTTTAGCACATTTTATTTTTTCGATATAGCGGTAAATATATTACAATATATTAACTATATTCTTTTTCTAATTCCATTAACAAAATTTAATAAAATTATATAAAAGCAATGAAAGAATATATCAGTAGTTAAAAAAAACTTTTGATAATAACGCGTTTAAAACAAAAAAAAATTGCAATTATATATAATAAAGAAACTAAAAGGAATAACCAAGTTAAAAGAAACAAATATAAAACGCAAAAGGGCTTAACAACACATTTTTTTCAAATTTAATTTTCGTAGTCAAGATGTAGTTAACACCATAACATTCACCAGCTAAATTTTATGCGTATATGTGTAAAAATCGGTATTTTTCTTGAAAACCGATTACCAATATTTCAAAACTCATCAACATCGATCCTCCAAAGATATTTTAAAGTAAACATAATGATTGGATTTCATTAACGACTGGTGATAATTCATTTCTCAAACTCTCAGAACATATATTCTTTTATAACTCACTATCTAATTAAGTAATTACTCTGAATATTATTTAACTTGCATTTTTATTTTTTGTTTTTATTAAGCAACGCTAAAATAAAGTCAAAGAATTAATAAAAAATAAATTTCATTTTTTTATACTATAAAATTATACTGCAGGCGTATCTGAATTAATTTTAAAAAAATTTCCCTAAATATCTTATCTGCTTCAAAGTCACAAGAAAGTATTTTAAATAAAAATTTTTATATATTTCTTTTTTTAAGACTGAAAAAGACATTCTATACTACATATCAAACAACGCAGAATACCAATTTTATACGTATTTTGGCTTGGAAGTGACTACATAGTAAAATGCTAGTTAGGTCAGTTAGTTAAAACAGCGACGATATATGAGTAGTCCACTTGCAAACAACGCTATGTTTATATCGAAATTTGCAGAAAATCGATTAAAGCTTCAACTAACAAATAAAATGGCGGCTTTTTAGCGAATTTTTATTTTATTTCAACTTAGCGGTGTTTGCAAGTGGACTACTAACATGTACTCTCACTTACATATTTAACAAATTATATATATATATATATATATATATATATATATATATATATATATATATATATATATATATATATATATATATATATATATATACACTTTTCTAATCGAAATGTTGTATCGTTTCGGGATGTCAATGTGTGTGCAAAGTTATATAAGAATCGGTTAAGTATAAGTAGCTGAAAAAGATTATTTATGTTAAATGGGCGTGGTAGCGCCAACATTTTTCATCATAATTTTTTATTGTGACGGTATTTCAATGTGTGTACAAAGTTTCACAAGAGCCGGCTAAATGTTAGTAACTGAAAAAGAAGATTTACTTTGTATGGGAGTGGCGCTGCCCACTTTTATAATCATTTTGGTGCATTTTCACGGAAAACCAAGGTGTATGCAAAGTTTCATAAGAATGAGTACAGTGGAACTACTAGCAAAAGCTGTTAAAAAACAAACTAACATTGAAAGTTATATAAAAGGTTTTATAAATAAACAATTCCAGCTCGTACTAATTATGTTTTATTATTAAAGTCTTTTTGATACAATATATTCCCATAATAGGACAAAACGTATAAGAAAAAAAGATCTCTTACTTACATTAAGTTTCAGTAAGCCATTCACTCTGCTGCAAATGGAAATATTGGTCTGATTACATAAATATAAGGAGATTTTAATTTCCTTTACTCCACAGAATATGCAATCAAATTTTTGCTTCAGCATCAATTTCAATTTTTTTCTCCACTCACTGCTGCCATAAATAAAAGTTATTAATCAAAATATATTCTCTCATGTGTGAATGAATTGTATGCAATACATACATATACTTACAAACATAGTAAATACATACATACGTTTAGTGGATACGAGAACGTACAAAAATTTTTATATGTGCATATAAATTTGAGTAAATGTGTTTGTGTTGTCATATAATATTGGCTTTCTTACGTACGTACGTATAAATATATATTTTTTAAAACAAATTTAAATTCTTTGTTACATTTATACGAGTAACAAATGTGGTACTTTGTAAGACTTTATATTATATATATATATATTATATATATATTAAAGTATTGTTATGCCCGACAATATAACAGCCTACAACAGTTGTGAATTTATGAAAGTTAATAGCCCGTGGTGATGTTTATATTATCTGTGTGTTCGGGATATTTTTATTTTCAAACAGACACCCACAAAAAAAATTCAAGATGCAATTTTAATTTGAATAGCTTTCTCCACGTATTATTTTATAGCCATTACTGAGATTTTTTAATTGTTCAATACTCAAATGGAGTTGTACATTTCAGCAAAATAACTTAAAAATTATGTCTAAAACATTAAAAAATAAAATATGTCTAAAATATCCTCGCAGAAAATTTTGGACAAATACTCCAAACGTAGTCGCGATATGACTTGAGGAAATGGGAGTGGTGAAAAAAGACATATCGTGTAAATACTAAGGATGTAACGAATACCGATACCGATACCGATATATCGGCGATACTTCAGATTTTCCGATACATCGGTATCGACGATATTTTGCTGTCGATACACCGATACTTTTAAAAAAATTTTCATAGTTTTTTTTAAGAAATAATTTATTTTTGTTCGATTTTACCGTGAATTAAATTCACTTCGTTATTTTTTAAATCTTATTAATATCAATTTTAAAAATTAATAATATTTTAAGCTGTTATTTTGTAAAAAAAATATTTATTTTTTGTTAATTTTACCATGAATTCAAATTCAATTCGTTGTTTTTTAAATCTTATTCCAGCAAAAAAAGATACTCCAAAGAAGCCATGAAAATGTAGAATTCGCGATCTGAAAGTATTGCAAATTTGGATAATTTCTAATTAGTTTTACATATCCTTGCCATTGCAAGAAGTTCTGTTTTTCGATTACCAATCACCGAATTGGAAGCGATGCTACTACAAATTTCTTTTTCGGTATTCTATAATGATTTTTCCTCAAGGAAAAAGGATACAAAAGCACCCATTTTCACAATTTTTTTTATCCGAATTTAAACTCAGAACTGTATTTTCATGTAAATTTAATATAAACTTAGAAGTCTTTTAATAATTAAGCTATAAAGCTATTTAGAAGAATATTAGTTGATAAATGCCCTTTAAAAAATCGATTTTTTAAAAAGCATGGCGGGTATTTTCTTAAAATTATAAAGGAATTAAAAATGTTTACTTGCTTTTGTACTAATTATCTGCATATTTTTAATATAGATTTGTTGGAAGCAAAGAAAATGTAGCTCCTTAAAAATTACTTCCAATGTTTTATCAATTTTAAATATTGTCTCTTATAATGTAATTTTGTATATTAAAAAAATTGCACTTGAGTTTTGTTAATCTAAACTTGAACTCAATTTCAATATTCGTATCGGTATCGGAATCGGTATCGGCGATATTTATTTTTAAATATCGGTATCGGTATCGGATCGGCAAAACGGCGTATCGTTACATCCCTAGTAAATACCATGGAGGGAAAATAATTTGTGACAAGACAGGCCACGTAACTGGTTCCCAAGGACTAACAACCGGTTTGAGCTCCGGAACTTTATATGAATTTGTATTTTAAAATAAATATTCAATGCAATTTGGGGGCGAAGAAATTTTTTGGAATCATCCAATTTTTAATTTAAAATTTTAAAACTACTTACGGTAAATGTTGCATAAAGGTGTTATGAAGAAACAGATGGAAATTGCTTTGCAAAGTGTTAAGATTCTAAATAGTAAGTGATATCAAAACATGGTTTATTGATTCCTTTTTCTAGGTCATGTGTGAGCATAAATGCATCACAATATACTGCCTAATGTAATGTAGGGATTTAAAAATAAAACAAAAACTTACTAAATCCAGAGATGTCAGAATAAAGTATCAAAAATCTAAATGAACGCTCACCAATGAATATAAATGGATTCTTTCGAAAATAAAATAAAAAAACTAAGTCAAATATATTCACACAGCATGTCATAAATTAACAATGACAACTGACCACTCTTATACCCATACAAATCGAATCATACATTAAAACTCTTATATGTATGCACGAGTATATAGAATTATGTACTCGGATTGTATGCGGATTTTATATCCATTTTAGAGGATGCTTACACACACACACACACATACATAAATACTACTTGTGTATTAGGGTAATGGATTTTTAGAAATTTTTTGCAATTATCAAATACTTCATAGCACAGCCGTATAGACCATGAAAATATATAAAGAAATGATATATTAGTTTTTCGCGATCGTTAAAATAGTTGCCGCACCAAACGCGATGATGCTTTGAATTTTAGTTTTCTTTTCCGTATAAAAAAGTAAAATTAATTCAATGTATTTTCTATTTTCTTATAATTAATGTTATTCATTATTGTTTTATAGTTAAATATTTGATATATGTATATAAAGCTTATAGCACATGTATACTACGAATGTGAACAAATAAAAATAATTTTTCTTTTCAACTATAATAAAAAAAATTCTTCAGACAATTTTAGAAATTGCATTTGGTATGGGAACTTTTTGACAAAAATTGCTTACAAATACGATTTTTATTATCAGTAGTAAAGCATTGCCCATAGTGTACAGAGACGAAGAAATGTTGGCTAAAAAAGGCATTACCCTATTGTGTATATGTAAATGTAATTTGTGTCAAGTGGAAAATAATTATATTTACCACTTGAGTGATTGTTTATCAATACCAGCATGCGTCCTTCAAAATTTTTTAAACAAAAAATTAGCAGTTAGTACATTATAAATTACGACATATTCTTGAATGGAGCAGTACACAAAAAATAGTTTTTTTTTAATATTTTACTTGAATTGTTTTTGATTTTTTTTTCTATCAACAAAAGTTGTTTTTAATCAATTAATTAAAATCTCTCTTCAATAATTAAAGTTTTCTTCAGTAGGCATTCATATAAAAACTTCATGAGCTAAAACAATTAAAGAATTATTTGGTCATGACTCACATAGTTACTGACACTCTGACACATTTTTTCTTTACAACTTTCCAGATTCTTTCCTAACTAATTGCCCAACCATTAAGATGACAAACATGAAATAAACAGAAAAATAGAAAAAAATTGGAGAAGAAGAATGTTAAACATAAAGTTTGAATGACTATTTTTTACTTAAGTACGTATGGATTGTTGGCTATACTTTGGGAAAAACTTAAAACTGTGAGATAAATTTTTTCCTTTCTGTCTTTGTTGTCCTTTTTTTCAATTGCCAGACAGACAGACAGACTATCAATCAACCATAAAAGGGAAGCATGTCAAAAGGTTCGGTTAAAAAGAGACTGAGTGATGTTGACAACTAAAGGTGTCAAAATGTTACAACTGAATAGATTAAGAGTTGGAAAGACATTCAATCAAAAAAAAAAAAAAAAAAATAAGATAAAATAAAATAAAATGATATCTTTGTTGTAACAAAATTCTTCCATTTGAATATAAACTTTTGCGGCTAAATAGGAAAAAAGTAAATGAATAATTAAAACAAACAACATTTTTATTTGGGTCAGTAGAAAATAAAATTTTGATTTAAGCTGTCATTTTTAAGCAGAGTGTGAAAAAAACAAAACTTTTCGCGAACGTTTCATGCGAAGACCAAATCAAATACTTTTGCAATGACAAAAACTCCAAACAAAACAACTGGCTTTTCACTAATATGCTTGTTTTAGTACAGGCACAGGCGATGTATAGCCGTGAGCCACGACGTTTGCCGACCCAGCGGCGAAAATTTCGATTACAGAAGCGGTGATCCGATACACACATGTAAGACAGTAATGCACACCATCTCATATACGAGCCTAGTATACGTTTTCAAAGGCATTGCCGCATTTGTGGAGTGAACCCCTTCCACCTGTATACAAAGTAAGCGAGACACTGAAGTGTTCATCCAAGAAGACATTTTAAACACTTCTTCGAACACATTGTAAGCTGGCAGTAGGCAACTCGAATACAATCTCGCTTAATTTGTGAGCAGCTAGAAGACGCCCTGAGCACTTCTTCGATCACATTGTAAGTTAGCAGTTGGCAGCTCAAATACAATCTCGATTACTTTGTGAGCAGGTAAAAGACGGCTTGATACAAAAGATGACCGAAATTCATTCTTGTGAACTCCATACACTACTGTCGTGCACTTTGTAAGCTAGCATTGATTGAACACAAAGAATGGCAAACATCATTAAAGAGATGTAATGTGGTAGGCAGTGTTCGCCGCTGGGGTTTTAATATCCCGTTTCAAACGTACAATTGTTTGAATGGTTCATTCTATTTAGCATAAACACACTAACACATTCTCTACTATGATGAGCAAATCAACCCGTAAACGTTTAGAAACGTATTTTCGTAAAACTTTTCAATTTTGTTCTCATTCTTTTCTTTTCTAACTGCGTAAATTTAAGTTAATGTACATTTAGTTCAAACAAGCACAAACAATACAAAATTAAATGAGACTATCATTCTCGGTGTTTATGTTTTACACATTGAAAAATACAAAACAAAACGATTGCAAACGTTTCAATTTGCTTATTTTCATACTCTATTTTTAAGTTTGTTCTTTGTCAGTAAAATATAGCTGAATTCTAAAAAAATGAAGTGTACGTTAAAACAAAATTTCCATAAACATTTTTACTAAAGCACACTTCAAATCTAAATTTTTAAGGGAAGATAAGTAGGAAAATTAATATTAACTCATTTTTTTGATCGGTTCATGTGAAATAACATTAAGCTCTAAAAATGTCGGCATAATTCAACTCCCCACGAAGAGTAGAGTCTTATTTCAGACGTCTTATTTTATTGTAGTAAATTGATTTGTTTCATCATGAAATAAGTTCTCAAAACTGGTGTCTTATTCCATTTTCGTAATGTGGAGTTATTGCATGTAGCCAGTATAAATTGATACTATTATTACTTCATTGTTTATTTCTATCATAAGTTCAGAAGGTACCCCATCGATAGATGCCAGAAGAAATCCTTTAAGGCCAGATACTCAAAGCCTCTTTACTTAGAGACAGAGACATACTAAGAAGAAACATTTCTTAGGTTCTATACTATTCATTTTTATTTCATTGAATAGTTTCAGTATGACATGGCACTACGAAATAAGACCCCAATTGTTAGAAGAAAATTGTAGCAAATTCGGACTTATTTTGCTTTATGGAATATAAGCCTAGCACGATTTTTTAAATATCACCCCAAAATAATTATAAAGCTTTCATAATAAAAAAATCTCTCAAATATTTTAATGAAACTTTACGCCAAAAGTGGTTTTTGTTTTAAAGTAGTAAGACGAAAAGTGTCTTCGATAAGTTAAAATTTGCTACATAGCCAGCCTTCGGGCCCCGGTAATAAGTCTTCAAAAATGGAAAAAGCTATCCGAAAATCGTTGTTATTGCTTTATTTTTATTTAAGGATTTATTTAATTTTATTTAAATTTTCTTTTTTTTTAATTATGTTTTTATTTTGTATATAGTGGATCATCGTCAAGTGAAATGAAAATGATTTTAAGAAAAAGAGGCATGTGGTCATTTATGGAGATGATAAAATCTTTATTGAACAAAAAAATGTATTTAAGTATGTAATATCGCCACAAACTGCAAGTCACAGTTAATGTGTCGTTTATTCATTCCAGCATTTAAAAATAAAAGCATTAATTCCTAATAACTTCAATTCCATATTTTTGCTAAAAATCAGATTGATTCATGTGAAAAGCAATTTCCTGTTTATGAAGATGAGTAAAATAATGTAAAATAATAAGTGTATATATTCAAAAACTCAATTTCTACAAAAACAAATATATACACGCATCATGTAGAATATGCATTATTTATATATGAAATATTTTTGCATTGAATACTAAGAACTGTATTCCCATCTTATAAAATCTTATAAGTAGTAATGAAAGAACGATTATGCAATCGCATTTCTTTATTTAAATTATAAAGTTTTATAATAATTAAAAAGCGAAAAATTGCTTGTACTGTTATTTCAATGTCTGTCTGTATGTTATTTTGTATGTGTGTAGATATTTATGTATGTACACAGCTAGACATTTTTTATACTTTATCTTAACATGTTGTTTATAGTAACATTTATGCAGATTTTATTTCATTTTTTATTTCGTTCTTGTTGGATATTGGTAAAAAAATTAATAAAAAAAATTAAAAAAAAATATTTGTTATTGCTCATGCATTCATACGAATTTATGTTTCTATGTGCGTTTCTATTATTGCCTACGTTTTAGTTCCGGTTTCCGCTTAGACTTTTTTATAACCTACTTTCAGGAGTGATAAACATTATAAATGTGTTAACTTGTATGTATAAATAATAATTGATGATGATTATTAGAGTAGAGATAGATGATAATATACATATACATACATATATAGAGATTAAATATTTATTGGATTTTCAAAATCCATAATGCCTGATTTACATAATCTCAAGTAGACGACAAATCAAAATTTAAGAAAAAAATCAACCATTTGTCGCTCAAACATAAAAAGAAAGAGGATTAACATAATACAAAGTTATAAGAAAAATTAAAGTAATGAAATGACAAAAAATTAGATAACAAAATGATGTTGGCACAATATTTATATACTACGCACAAGCGCGTATATAAAATTTCTCTGATTAGAAAATGCTGTTAAATTGTGGATGACATAAAAATATCATCAGTAACTATAAAAAATTATATATATATCGCCTACTCCTCACATCACAGCTGTATTAAAATTATGGCAAGTTTTCCTTTCAATCCCAATTATTTGTATTGTTTTTGTTTTATCACAAAAAAAAGGACGACAACCTGCTTGTTTGAAAGCTAGAGTATAACTGAATGAAATTATTGTTTATTACATTATTTTTAGTGAGCTTCGTTAACAGTCGTATTATGTGTGTGAAAATGACGAAAAGTACTCGGCCCCCGTGCCATATTTATTGCTCAATTTGAAGGACAATAAAGCCATTTTTATATTCAAAAGTGACTCGAGATAAGTTCAAAATCAAGTAGACTTTTGAGCCCAAAGCCATTCAGCTGTTCTACTTAAAACTTGGATAGTTTTGTATTTTACCTAAAATTATATTTGTGAATGTGGTCATTTACTTTAATGTAAAGCTAAAAATAGTTTGCTACGATTTATTAATTAGCAGTGCTGTTTTACCCTTCAAAAATTAACAACATTAGCTTAATTAAGAGATTTTTATTTTCGCCATGGTCGTATACAACATGCAGGCAATTTATATATTTCTTTTTAAATTTTTTATAGCTGCCATTTACAACTTTGCTTCCTCAAGCTGACACATTGTAATTGTGTGTTCAGTGTTCATTTGCGTAGTCATATATAAAATTATATTAACATTTGTAGACTTAATTGTAGCATCTGATGTTGCACTTTACATTTCCAACTTGAATACAAATATCACCAGAAGCTGCATGTAACACCGCTACTCTTCCAGTGCCACTGCCACTACAACCACAAACACAAAGTATTTTGTTTGTATGTAAAACTCTTCTTTTGGTACATTTTAATTTTGAGTCAAGCGGGTAATTTACAACTTTTAACATTAAAATTTTTCAACTGCACCAACTTTACAGTTTTTGAAAAAAAGTTGTGCATTTAAAAAGCAACACAACTACTTTTGACTTTGTTGTTTTTGTAGTTTTGCATGAAATTCTCATGGCACAAAACAAAATACAACTTCCTACATTAAATATAAAATTAAAAACTAAACAGCACTTCAATGCAAAAGTGGATGCGTGAATGTATGTGAGTGAGCCAGTGAGTGAGCCAGTGAGTGGGTGTCAGCAGGTGTATATGTGCGAATGCATTACGAACGTGTGTATATTTGTAGAAATGTCTGTGCATTTTAAGTTACGCAACAAATACTAGAATTGTAAATTTGTTTAACTGGCAAATGACAGGCGTTGTAGAGGGGGACAAATTTATGATAAAACTCATTACATTAAATCAAAATGTTATTCATGTTGTTGTTGCTTTTTTATTGTTTTTATTTTGGCTTTTATTTTGTTTCATTTGATGTTGCAACTAAAACTTGTTTTTCACATCGTCAGCTTATTATTGTGTTGGCGCACGGACCACTTAAAAAAAATTTTGTTAGATATGGGGTGTATACCACCTTTGAATACCACCTTTCAGAATCCAAAACTGTTTCGCAAAATTGTTTAAGGTTCCTGAGATATCAGGCATTTATTTTGCTCAAATCAACAATTTTAACACCTTTTTGTAAAAAAAAATTCTGTAACAAAAAAAAATTAAAAAAATATGAAACCAAGTAAAATAACAAGTTTCATTATTATTGACTTTTTATAATACATACCCAGCAAAAACTTGGTAATGAGTTGTCATTACAGAACAACATACTTTTCAACCACAAACAACATACCGTCTGAATTACTTTACGGTAGTTGAACAATTACTTACTAGTAATTAAACAAGACATTTATTCTCTTATTGGCAGACTACTAGTGTGTCTGCTTATCATACAGACGATAAACTGTTCAACCCCTGGGAAAGCAAAATGAGTTTTTTAAATTGTATTCATGTTTCTGAAAACAAGTTTTAAGCCCGTAACATTATAGTTGTGCAGTGGCTTAGTGAGTAGGACAGTTGGCAAAAAATAACACAAAAACTGAAAATGGCATGAGTTCAATGCTTAGCAGAGACATTTAATTTTTATTGTGTTTTGCGTATTCAATGCCCTCTAAATATTGAAATTTATAACTTATTCTTTGTAATCAAATATGGTAAGTACTTGCCTCCAATGACATCGCCATGTTAAAGTAATTGTTTAAAATGCCAAAGTAGAAGTAGTGAGGGGTATGTTTATTAGAATTTTAACTCATTACTTTGCCATCAAAATTTTTCCTGGGTACGCTTATTTTCATTAGAAAGAAGAAATGTTCATATCCACAAAAAAAACTTATTACACGGTAGTAAGTATACATAGGCAGCACAAAAAGCTACTTTTGAGAAAACAGTGGTGTATGTGATACATAACAAGACTTTTCACTTTCAATAAAGGAATATTAACCTTTAACTACATTCATGAAAGTTTACAAAAGTTTACATATTTTTTTCAAAACATGCAGGAAGCAGTGGTGAAAATACAAAAAATTCTATCGGGTATATTTTGAGAAAACTTCATGTTAACCTTCTTTTTCGGTTTTCTCCGTTCCGAGCTTGTGTCGTTTGCGCTAAGCCAATAATAAGCTGACGAAACGTCAACGAACTTTCGAAAGTTTTGTTTCAATAAATATACTTAAGGAACTCTTATGTGTTCCTGTATGTGTTTATAAATTCGTATTCGTATGTATGGATAATATTGTTTTAGAGTTTTAAAAATTTGTGGTTAACAAATGCATGATAATGTGATTTAGCAACAATTTATAGTAGGGATGTAACGAATACCGATACCGATACCGCTATATCGGCGATACTTCAGATTTGCTGATACATCGGTATCGGCGATATTTTACTGTCGATACGACGATACTTTAAAATTTTTTTTCAGTTTTTCTTTTAACAAATTATTTATTTTTTGTTAATTTTACCAAGAACTTATTATGCAAAACCAATAATTTATTTATTGTTATTTTACCATGAACTCAAATTCAATTCTTTGTTTTTTAAAACTTATTCCCAGCAAAAAAAGACACACCAAAGAAGTCATGAAAATGTATAATTCGCGATCCGGAAATATTGCAAATTCGCTTGTCATTGCAAGAAGTTCTCTTTTTCGATTATCAATCACCGAATTGGAAGCGATGTTAGGACAAATTTCTTTTTCGGTGTTCTATAAAGATTCCTCAAAAAAAGAATGAAAAATTACCCATTTTCTGAACTTGTTTCTTTTTATGCGAACTTAAACACAAAACTGTGCTTTCATGTAAATTTAAGTGAATAAATATAAACTTTTAGAAGAATTTTAACAATTAAGCTATTAAGTTATTTAGAAGAATATTAGTTGATAAATGTCCCTTAAAAATTTGATTTTTTAAAAAGCATGGCGAGTATTTTTTAAAGTTATAAAGGAATGACAAATTTATACTTGCTTTTCTACTAATTATCGGCATATTTTTAATATAGATTTTTTGGAAGCAATGAAAATGTGGTTCCTTAAAAATTATTTCAAATTTTTTTACTGGGTTAATATCAATTTTAAATATTAATAGTCTCTTACACTGTAATTTTGTATAATAAAAAAATTGCCCTTCTTGATTTTTGTTAATCTAAACTTGAACTTCAATTTCAATATTCGTATCGGTATCGGAATCGGTATCGGCGATATTTATTTTTAAGTATCGGAATCGGTATCGGATCGGCAAAACGGCGTATCGTTACATCCCTAATTTATAGTAATTATTCAATTTATTAAGTAGGTGCGAGCATGCTGTGAGAAGGTTGTTAATTTTTAATTTACTTCTAAGAGCGGTATTCATAAATAAAGTTGAAGCTGCTTCAAACTAAGAATGCTTTGAAGAAAAACATAATTTATAGCATTCTTGAACCTTGACGAGCACTTAAAAATTCTCAAAAAATTATTATTTGTCTGTTAAATTTTTTATTCTTTATAAAATAGTCGAAGTACGCTATGGATAAACTAACATTATTATGAGAAGAGTATTATTGCATTATTATTATAGCAAAACTCATTTTTGGTGCTTTGGATTCCGTTTATTTTGTATTTCTACTTTACAATAATAATGTTTTAATACCTTGAGGCGTTTGTTTTTAGAAACAAATCGCACATGGAAAGCATATGACCAAATATTTATATGACGCTCCTAAAAGTATGTACGTTATTAAGTATTTAGTACAAATGAAGTTAGCAGAAGTGTTTGTCAATAGAAAGTGATTTTATTACGAAGAAAATTTTAGTTTTTCGTTTTCTGAAGAAGCAACTTACGGAATTGAATCCACATCCGATCGGAATGGTATTCTGTGATATGGCAGAATACAACAAATATTCATCAGAATGTATGAGTAATAAATTACAATTCATGTTAATCATACGCGTTGATGGAAATTACGATATATATAAATATATGTAAAGCGGCCCACCCACCCACTTGCAATCATATAATTGTACAGTTTTTCGTATTGTACAATAATATCTCCAATGTGTATGTTATATTGGAAGGTGGCACAATATATTTGAAAAAATCAAAAGACTTCTGATTTTTATTGTACAATAATGAAAATTGTGTAATGTGGTGGCAACGTTGTATAGTCTTATGTTAATTTTTTACTGTCAGGAAAATGGGGCAATATTTTCCTTGAAAATATTCTGCTATGTATTGCATAGTATAGGTCAAAAGGGCAATAATATGTACAATAACATCTGCAATAATATTGTACAATAAATGGGCTGCTTAACAGATATTAATGTGATATCTTTTGCTAAGAACACAACTGGGACGAACGACGAGTTTCGCCCAACACGACGAATTCGTCGAGGAAAATTCGCTGTGTGAATTCGTCGTATGATGCACAATAACGACGAAAACGTAACAGCTGTTGTAATTGATAGATCTATTTACTGTTTGTGCAAAGAGTGACCATATTAAAAAAATAATACATACTTGAATAATTAAACATTATTAAAAACACAAGTAACACCAATTTTTATAGTTAATTACTCTCCATATTTAAATGGTATAAAATAAAAATAAAACAATAATTAAAGTAAAAACTAACTTCTTTTACTAAAACACTTGAAAACTAAAACCAAACATGGTCACTTGGTACTGATTTGTTCATCGTTCGCCGGCGTAAGAAATAGAAATAAATCTATTTAGAGTTCGCTGCGTATGGCAAATTTCGTCCGACGCCGTTATTGTGTGTATTTTCATATACACAAATATGTTTTATTTTTGGCGAGGAATATTCGCGGCTAAAAATTCATCGTTCGTCCCAGTTGTGTTCCTAGCATTATGCATGTTCAGAAGATTTATACGAAAACAACCGATTTTATATTACTCCATTAATCAAGACGATTTGATCGTAGCGAATCTATAAACATATTATAAATCTCTCTTTAATTGTAATTGTATACTTCTGTGTGTAACTTTTAACTACGTCGGCAATCGGGACCAAATTTTGCAGAATTTAAAAACGTACAAAAAAGTATAAACTTCAGTTTAGCTTGAAGTTGTCTATTTATTTTGTAATCTACAATCTAAAATTTGAAACGCTTCCTAAAAAACAGGTAATACACAACTTTCCATCTCAGAGCGGCCATCTATTTAATGAAATTCTACTTAGAGCACTATATTTCGATTAAAGTTAAAGCAAATGTTATGGCTTCTATCTATATAAATAAACAAATTTTTAGTAAAATGTCAAAAAAAAAAAAAACAACACAAAGAACGCAGTTCAACAATTATGTTATATCTATAAGCACAAAAATTACTTGTATATTCTTATGCAAAAACTAAATATATTTATCGCCTACAATTTAATCTTTGTCTTACATCCTATTCCACGATGGTTGCCTTCCCACTAATAACCCATTTTATTTATTTTGTAAGTATGTAAATAAATAAATAAAAATATTAATAAGTTGTTAAAAATATTAATCGTATATCTTATAGCAGCAAAAAAGAAATCGAAAAAAACAAAGAAAAAAAGAAACAAAGCTCATACAGTTTGCTTTATTTGCATAATTATTTCCACATCTTCGTTCTGCAAATCTGTTTCGCTTTGCTGTCCCCTCCAATTTTTGAAAAAACAAAATCCAATATTTTTCAAGAATGAACCTAAACTAATTTTCAGTAAGAAAATCTCTTGTTGTTTGAAACAGTGGCGTATTAAAGATTTATCAGTAGCACGGGACATTGCACAAATATTTGTGCTGTGTGTTTATTCTAGTCCATTAACTCCATAATTAGGAACACTTGCAATACACTTGGAACGGTCAAACTTATTTTGATATGCGACGAAAAAAAATTATTTAGTTAAAAGACAATAAATATTTAATCATTGTTGTTTTAGCTCACTACAACTATATTACAAATGATTGATTTCGTTGCTACATTCAGGCTGTCATAGACGTTTCAAAACATTTTTTTGTTTGAAGAGGAGGGGGAAAATGAGGGGATTTATAGTTATGCAAAGAAAAATTGTTGGCTTATTGTTATTAATTTTCTTTTTATATGGGTGTGGTCCCATTTTCAAACTCAAAATAAGCTATCGATACGCAAATCAACATTCCAGCTACAACGGCTCACAATGTCGCCAGTTCATATAACGAAGGGCTATAAATAGAAAGAGTTATTGCACAACACTAAAATTTTGCACATTAATTTATATCCATAAAATTGAAAAATGGTAATACTTTCACGTCTTACCAGGTTTTTTTCTTACAAAAACAGTCACTAGTAGTTTTATTTTCACATGCTACAGAACGTTCGGTTTCACAAAAAAAAAATAGTTTGGATTTAAGCCAGTCGTGATTATTCTTCTCAAACTTTTGTTGTGATCGAATGCTGTTTTGCTTTAATAGTTGGCTATTTTTGATTTTAACCGTCTTATTTTTTGCACATCTTTCTCTCCTAATGTTATTCCAAATCGAATTTCTATTTTTTTTTTAAATTTTTGAATAACAACTTGCTCAGAACAATTTTTCACTTCAACGTGCTTGTATTAATTAAATTATATAAAAACTGTAGCGCGATATAGCAAGACGTTTTTGCGATTTCTTTAAAAATTTTAGTTTTTCGGAAAAATTGTTTATTTTTTGTTGTTGTCTTTCTTATTACGGTTTTGCTATTGCAAGTAATATTTGAAATTCAAAATATCATTTTCATGCTAAAATCATATTCGAATAAATAATCTACCGCACATTTTTTACCCGTTAAAGCACAACCAAACTTTCCGTATTTTAATGCAATTTATTGAACTTGCTTACAAAGTGTTTAATTCTTTTTGTTTATTCTTAGTCAGAGTGTATATTATTTAACAGCAAAACATTATTTTTTTTGTTGAATTTTTAACATGTTATATTACTATTTTTGGCCGCCTCACAATACTGTGTGGCGGTATGTTTTCGTCAGTTCGCACCAATTTCTATCTGCTTGGTAGCTTAGGCAGAGGCCACACAATCGTTTTTAAAATTCGTCGTTTCTGCTTTTTACATTAAATTTCAAAGTTCTCAATTTTTTAAAATTTCAAATTTAAGATGAAAAGCGGAAAGAAACACCGCGTTTTAAAAACACCCGTGTGATCTCAGCGTTAAAAACAAAAACTGGTAATCACCCTCAAAATTTTCTGCTATGCGACAAATTGCGAACTCACAAGTGAATAAAAATTTTGAAATGTAACAATTGAAAAAAATTATAGTTGTACCTTGGTAGCCCTATATACAGAGTCACATTTATTTGCTATACCAAAACAACTGATCTAATGCCTTGTCTAAACAAGTAATTAAAATTTTGTCATCTAATTTTCACAAAGCAGAGTTTCAAACGATTTGTATAAATTTTGCAAGTCCGATGTAAAAAATATCACTTAAAAAAGAAAAAGAAGAGCGTATGTAATACATATCGCTCATTTATTTTAATAGTGTCGTAACTAAAATAAACTAGTTTTGCAGAAAACGACTTCAAAGTTTCCATTTTACATAAAACTTAATGAAAAAGCAAAAATACATTCTTCTTACAAGATATTTTAAAAAAAATGTTTACAGACTATAATTAACGATATGTTTGTTAACTCTGCGTTACGAATTCAAAAATCACGTTCCAGCATGTATGCAAAATTTTAATAGATATACATATTATGAATGGCGTCGTCGATTTCACATCAACAGGACAACAAAAAGGTTACTTGTCTCCTCTTTGTCGACAGCAATTGACCATTATTAGCATGCTCTTTTAATTTCCAAAGCCTTAGAAACTAGTAAGGGATTGTCAACAGGAGTCCATTGTTGTCGATAGCGAGTAACCAAGTGACAGTTTTTGCTGTCGTGTTGAAGTGACGTCGACGATGCCATTCGTAAAAGGGGTCTTAATTAGAAGGCAAAGAGATTTGTCCCTTTTTTTAAATATATATACATACATATGTATTATATTTATGTATATAAAATAAACAAGGAATATCTCAAAAGCCGCCCTCTTCGATTCCACGACGAATACTATCATTTTTCTCATTAATTTATTTGGCCGATACTAAATATCCGTATTGTTTATTTTTGTTTCATTCGATGTCACCAAATCCGATCTGTTATGTGTTTAAACATGAAGGCGGCCATTTATTTTATTTTTATTATCAGATTGCGTTGAACTATTTGCTGGTAAACATTTCATGTAACTAACACAGATACCTGACATATTTTCGTATCGGTTAGCATTTGACATTGTAAATAGTCCTTGAATTAAATGGGATGTTTACACAAACAAACCATTTCACATATACACACATATATTCACATACTTGTCTATGTGTATTCCCACATACAGTGACGTACCCTCAGTCGGCTTGTTTGTTAAGTTAGAAAAAAAAGAAATTTGACTCCTATGCCATTTGAAAATTACTGTGTACATTCAACGCCCTCTTGACATCAAGTGCCAAAAGCAACAATAACAACAACAGCAACAGTAATATAAATATATTACCAGTTTATCTCTATGAATGAGAGCATACATGTGTATGTGTATGTCTATGTGTGAGTGTAATCTTAGCGTTTTTAAAGTGGTTTGAATGTTTAGCTTTTTAACAGAATTATTACTTAAGCAGAGCAGCAACACGACAGACAAAAAAGAACTTCAAAATAAACGACAATTTACAAAGATTTACAAAAAGATACTTGAAGAATCCCTGACATAGCATCTACATTAGAGTGGTACTTAGAAATTTAATTTTTTCAGACGTCCCAAAAAAAACTTTTATTTTGATGTAAAAATAATATAAGTTAATTTGTTTATTTTTAAGCAAGTTTATTTATTTTTTATTTAGGAAAAATAACTTTTTATAGATCTTAAATTATTATATTGAGTTGATTAGTTTATTATTGAGATTATCTCCATAAATATGAATTTTAATAAAAAATATTATGTAAAGCCTTCTTAGCCCCGACCAAAAAAAGGGTGTTATAAGTTTGTAGTCTGTATCTGTGTCTGTGTCTGTGTGTCTGTATGACTTTGCGTACAGACCAACGGATGGAACAATTTTGTTTTAGCTTTTTCTGTTTGAAAGGTGACTTGATCGAGAGTGTTCTTAGCTATGTACATATGTAGAAAATCGAGCCAGCCACTTAGAAAATATCACATCTTTTCTAGATGTATTCTGTTGAGTCTGTGTATCTTTGACGCCGTAGCTCCCAAACGGGTCAATATATTTTAGTTTATTTGTTTGAAAGGTGACTTGATCCAAATTCTTCTAACCTATGTTTGAAGAAAATTGATCCAGCCGTTTTAAATTTATCATCATTTTCTTTGAGGTTTTTAATATCTGTAATTTAATGTTATTTTTTAAATAATTTCATTTCTTTTTACTCAAATTGGTCTACTTAAAGAGATATTTTGTAAAAACTACGGTCTTATTAAAAATAGACTTAAATCTTCTTGGGGTGTCTAAATAAATCTATTTTTTAACGACCACTCTAATGTACATACACATGCAAACATACTGAAGTATTTTGTATTTGCACTTGTAAATACAAAAACACGTGGATAGTTGAATACAGTCCTTTGAAATAGCAATAATTTATTGCTTGTTAGATTACTAAAATTGATCCGAAGGTGTATATAGTTTTGGTTCTGATATTTTAGATTATAGATATTTATTTTAACAGTTTAAAAATTAAGTAACACAACATTTATTAAAATTTATAAGTCCATAATAATTCGTACAGATATATGCATTTTAGTCCCATTATTTTATAGTTGAAAAAAAAAACATGGACTACATAAGAATGTAATAAAACCCGGGTGTATTTCAACGCTTCTGTCTGCGTATGAAAGGTATTTTGAGCACAATTTTCTAAAGTGTCTAGAGTGTCCAGTTATGGGAATACATTTTGTATGGAATAAATGATGAAAATCTCGGTTCTAAAAATTTTGTCCGGTTAAGGGGAGGTGTCCGGTTATGGGAGGTGTCCGTTATATTTAGACCGTGTCCAACGAGTCGACAAGTCGATGTCGTTCTCTTATTTATATTGAAAACAAAAACAAATTTAAACTTTTTATTATTGTTTTCAATAAAAATAAGAGAACGTCACCGACTTGTGGACATCGTGGTTTCTGATATGATGTAAAACAAACATAAACAAGAAAGTTGCAATTAATTGAAGTATCTTTTTCTGGTGAAATTTTGTACATGTACATTTAGCGTGGCAATGTGGGCGTATGAGTGATGCCAAAAATAAAAATATTTACATAAGGGTATGCTAATATATTACATAACGACATTTTCAGCAACTTTAAGCAGGCTAAAAAAAATTCAGTATACATTTTTATATTCGTAACAACGTTAGGGCATAATTGTCTAAAACACGTCACGAAAGTGACATTTATATAGGAACCCAGCAAAAAATAAATGAACGAGCTCAAAATGAAATAATGTTGCATGATTTCTTGAGTTGCATTTTGAATGCCATCGTAAATCATAAATAACGCTTTAGTTTTCGAACTCATTAAAAACGTATGAGATTTTACTAATTAATATATTGCATAAAATAAACACTGAAAAAGGCATACAAAAACTGAATTAAATCATTACATTGACACATTTTCATACAACAAGTTTGAGCTCCAACAAAAAATAAGAAGACAATAGCTCAGTGGTATTGAGAATGTCTAAACAGTCAGAAGAGCATGGTTCGTATCCCAGCTGCGGCAATATTTTTTTATTTTAATTTTTTTTTATTTACATGAAAAAACGTCATCGACTCAGGAAACTTGCATGTGTTCAATTCATTCATTTTTATGGAGATCAATTTATTTAAATGTTCACGTAAACACATGATCTCCAATGACACGCTAATGTAAAAATCATGCATGTTTCACCTAAATCGAACCAGTTCGTCATCACTTGAATCCATGATTATACACATGATTTGTCATTTTAGCTTTTGCTAGAAAGCAAAAACAAAATTAGTCAAAACCTAAAATTTGCTTTTGTTTTTCTTACAAACTCTTCACTTTGCTTTGCTTTTGCTTTTCTTAATTTTAAAATTTGTATGAAAAGTAAAAACGGATTTATAACATTTTAGTAATTTTGTTGTTGTTTCCTATATACATTTTACCTTAGTGACGTGCTTGATGGAGTTAATTATGCAAATAGTTTTTTTTCTGTAAAACTTTTCAAAATAAGCCAATAATAGAATTTATTGTCTTAAGTATCTGCATGAGTTTAAATGTATCATTACGTTTCATTAAGGGGGTTAAAGTAAATGTTAAAGAGTGTTAGCTGCGCACAAATGTTGTTGTTACTTAAATTGTAAAAATAGTGACGGTTGTTATGTTTTGTGTTGTCAAGAATGTTTGTTGCTGCTTGTTAAGCTCAAGTCGTTAACATGTTGTCATATTAAATATGTACACATATTCTCCCACATACATATATGCACACTAGAAAATTTACACACATCCACACAAGCAAATACTTTATGTAATGGCCTATAGTTTATAGGATAAATCCTTGGAATCTACTTGAAACATAAAGACAAGACAAAGTTCACAAATAAATTGTTTTGCATACCGAGCAATAAAATCGTAAAATAAGATGGTTATAAACTGCTCAATGGCAAAGGCTAAATAGCGTTACATAAGTATTTCTAAAATAAACGCTTTTTATTTTTTGCAACAAGTTTCATTTAATTCTTTGTAATGTAAAAAAAACTATCAAGCTTTAATTTTTTGTCGTTGGTGAAGGTAATAGAAGGGTGAGCGTGCTGTTGGCTAACTAGTTAGCGCGTTTGACTACAAACCCTGAGGTCTTGAGTTCAAGACTAGTTTCAGGCAACTCAAAAACATCATGCATTTTTCGCATGTGCATTGGTGTGTTACTGTGTTGGTTGTTGTTGGAGTATTAAAGTGATGAAGACATAACACTGATCACTTTGCAGTACCGGCAGCAAATAATACTAACATATCGTAATGCACTTCACAGCACCCTCCTTCATCTGTAATGTAGCAGAACCGACAAAAACCTTAAAAGAACTAATAAATGGCCACACAGCTTAAACAAATTAATGCCTCTACTCGACACCTGAAGAACTGCATTCAACACCGATCTACAAAAAAAACGCGCAATAGCAGAGTTGTAAATGAATTAAGCTTTCTATCTCTCTTCCACTTCACCACCTGTTCCCTCTACACTATTACTTTCCCATAGAAGGTTACACATTAATTTATTAACTGGTAGGAATAAATTGGCTGATTGTGTTACTTCTCTTTAAAAAATAAAAAAATATTTAAATACAAGTTTATATTAAAAGACCTGTAGTCAAGAGCGGCAGTTATTTGAATGTTTATCTTATTGCTTAATTAATTAGGAGATACTTTTAACAAAACAATAAAATAATATGATGTGTAAAAGACATCAATTTCAAAAAATAGTTTATAATGTGGTTATTTTTGGAATTTAATTGGTTCGTAATTCAAAATGATGACTATTAGGCCAATATTCATATCATTTTAGTCAGAAAGAAATGGCCATAAGACAATCCTGTATGTGTTGGAAATCGATCGATTTAAATCAGCGTCGATTTCAGAAACAAATTCTACTGAAAGATGACTTAATTACACTTTTTATTGTTTTGTATCGAGAAAAAGTATTCGAATAAAATATTCTTAGCCTTAAAAATAATAAAAGGTCATCTTTGAGTAGAATTTGTATTTGAAATCGGCTTCGATTTAAATCAAACGATTTCTATCACATACCAGAATATAACAAGAAAAAAAAATTAACTCTAACTAATTCGACAACTTACATGGCAGAACGAAACAGCTCACAGAGGAGTATTTGGCCCGAAAAGCTCACCAAAATTATTAGATGGGTTGTTTGAATTAAAAGTTTGAGTTTTTTGATAGTTTTAGGTTTAATTTGATATAAAAAAAGTTAGTGGCATATTTTTGGTGGGTTCATGTTATTTTTACCCACCTCCCTAAACCCATCGCAGAAACATTATTTTAATTTTCGTTTCATATTTATTTATTTTGTAGGTACACCGGGTGTGCTTCGCTAGCCAATTGTAGTGCAGACATAGAAATATTAATAATTACTATGTGTGGCGGTATCCTTCTCCCTTCTCGTATTCCACCAATATTTAGTTTCCAACTACACTTATTCTAAGAGCAACCCAAATTGAATTTAGAGGGCACACTGTTGTAGTTGTGCAGATATAGGTAAAGTAAAAATACTTTTGTATGCGGGGTACTTGAGCCAATTTTAATTTCCCGGTAAAACAGTCCCAAAATTTCAAAAAAGATCGGTCTTGCAGAAAGGAAGAAACAAACAAATAATCAAACACACATACAAACACTGAATAATTTTTATATATTATATATTATAGATTTACATTATTTATTTTATATTATATAATACTGAACACATAAAAAAAGTGAAACTAATTAGAAACGTCGAAATCATTATCATGTCAAATGCATTTCATCATAAGCGGCATCATCCGTGTTAGGAACAAGTAGTTTAATAGTATCTGATGATAAAGGTTTTTTATTTTTTCGTATTTTTGTGTACTGCAGCTTAAAAATAGGTCACTGCTCAAAATTTTATGCAATGATCCATAAATAAGTTTCTATTTTTTGTGTATTTTTTTAGACGTTAGTTAGCCAATAACCTAATGCCTGGGTGCCTCATGTCTTTTTATGCACCTATAAATAATTTTTTTAAAATTTAATTTTTGTGATTATTGCTTTTAAAAATTATATTAATAAGGTATGTACCTTTATTTTTTTAACAAATAATGTTATATAGACCGCAGCTAAACTTAAAATTATTAGCGATAATAAAGCATTTTACAGATTTGAATATATGAATACTTATTCTTCAAAACACTGAGACTCGTGTTAGGTTAAAAGTGATGTGAATAATATTTACAATCAAATTTTCAAAATACACAAAAGTTGAATACGACAAAGTGCTACAAGAAAAAGTGCCTGATGAGCAAATATTGAACAAAGCTAAATTTTCAAAAAATCATCAAAATAATGGCGCAAACTTTTTTTGTTGTGTTTAAAGTAAGAGATTTAAGATTTTATTGTGGTATATAACATTATTTGTCCAGTCGCTACTAGAGATGGGAGCGTGTCGTGATATTTTTCGTGACACGAACACGCACTACTCAACACGAAGTGTTTGTGACAGAAAATCTGATTTCGTTCATGTTCGTGTCGTGTCGTGTCGTGTTGAGCAAACTTGACACAAAAAAAAAAACACGAAACGATTTTCTGATTAAAATATGTATGAATGCAGAAGCTTGCCGCACAAGATTATTAAGCGAAAATCTTGATAAGTTACTGTTTCTCATCAAAAATATGTAAATAAAAATACAAATAGAACATGAAACGTTAAATAAAATAGAAGAAAAATATGTCCTTGAATATAAAAAATTTTGTTTTTTTGTTTTTGGATTTGATTTCGTGCGTGTTGTGTTCGTATTTTGAAAATTTTGAGCGTGCGTGTTTCGTTCGTGCTGGACATCCGGGATTCGTGTTCGTGTCGTGCTGAAAAATGTCGACACGCGCCCATCTCTAGTCGATACCTTCACTTTTGAAAACCATCTTATCTTTGTTTTTTGCAAAAAAAAGTGTATAAAAAGAATTTTTTTATATTTGAAAAAAATTATTTCAACATAAGTATATAAGATAATTATTTTTTTAATGTTAAAAATAGCTTTTGATCAAGTCTTCCGGCAAGAAAAGAAAAAAATCAATCTAAGACCTCTATTCGTTTAGCCACAAAAAACAAATCATATAAGCATTTTGATACAAAAAAAAACATTGAAAACGCATGTAATTTTCTACACTTTCCTGACTTTAGTAGTGACCAGAAACTACAAATCTGAACTTAAAGTATGGAAAACTTACAGTATGATGTACAATTTTGTGGTCAACTGATTTGCGTACTTAGTTTTTAAGTTTTCTGTAAATTCGCTCTATTGTATGTATATTTTATGTACTACTTTTTTCAACAGTCTTATTTCAGTAATTATTTATACAAACATAAAATTGTTATCTGCCAAATTCATGCTGGATGTAAAATTCCCAATTTCAAAAATAGTTGAATTTTTTATTTCCGTCTTGTTGAAGTTAGTTTGAAGAAATATTGCCAAATATTTATAATCTTGCCGTTGACCTCATTTTACCTGCATTTTTTTTGCGTTGTTCTTGCTTTATTTATTTCCCGGCCAATAAAAATCTAAGCTCAACTACAGTTTGAATTTGTTGTAAAAGTTTTCCAAAAGGTGTTTAAAATATTGTTGTGGAAGAATGTTTTATTATTTTTTATTGACTTTTATTTAAGTTTTACTTGTAATCGTCGTATTTGGCTCGTTTTTGCTTTAGAATGGAGGCGCCTTGTGTAAATTGATGGAAAACTTTTTGCTTTTTAAAAATTTTTATTTAAGTTTTCTTTTATTTCGCTGAGCAGTACATATTTTTTTGTTTCTTGTCAACTTACCAAAAAAAATTTTTAATAGGCTTCGTCAGTAAACTTTTTTGCTTTATTTAAGTTTTTTTTCAGAAAATTTAATACGATTTTAAATAAATGTGAAATGTTCAAAATAAAAATTAACTTTGTGCAGATTTCGTGGAAGAGTTTAACAACGCAAGAAGAAATGGATTAAAGCAAAAAATTCAGAAATTTTACTTGTTGAGACCTTACATTTCATTTAAGTGGAATATTTTTTCTGCTTTTGGAGATTTATTTTTCGATTTTGTTTTCTTGAAACTCTTTGTTTCAACTGTCGCGATTTCGTAACTTCGATTTAGTCCCTACACAGAAAAAATTATCATAGGTTTTTATTTTAACACACATGTGTTTGCATTTGTTTTTAAATTTTATTATTTTTTTCTTTGGTTTTTAAATATTCCAATAAAAATTTTTGATAGGAAAAAATGCGATTTTTTTCTTATTAAAATTTACGAATTTTAGTGTCCAATTTTACGAATTTTGTGATAGGTCCCATTTCCGTAAAATAAATATTTGAATTTAAGAATTTAGTAATAGAATACGAATTACAGTTTTTTCTGTGTAAGTAAAATTTTTGGAACTTTTTAATATTTTTTACATATTTCCGATTACAGCTACCGTGATAGTGAACAGTATAGTTTTTCTTTCTCTTATACAGTTTATTTTTTATTACCCTTTTTATACACTATTCTACAGTCTGACCGCTATTGTAAACAAATGTTCATTCCCTTCAAATAAAATATTTTAAAGAATGTAAAGAATTAATGCGGACAAAAAATTGGCTAAAATACGACAATGTTCCTTAAAAATTTTTTTGCGAACTAAGAAAAAGTTTTTCAATACTTTGCAATATTTGTGCCTCGGAAAAATTCCAATAGAATTTTTATACATGGTTTCCCCCACGGTGATTTTTCTAAGCGCTGGCTCTTATTTACATTTTAAGTGAATTTGAAAATTTCTTGCAAATTTAACAATTTTCCCCGGACAATTAATTAGTCTTTAACACATTTTAGACTTTCAACTAATTTCGAAGCCTTTTTTATTCTTATTTAAAGCAAATTAGACATTTATTGAAAAAGATTTTCTCACAAATTAATTATGTGATCAGGGATTTCCGAGACACTAAAACTCTCATCCAATTCGATGCCAGACTAAAAAATTACTAAAGAAAAATATAAGCTGCAGACAAACCATTAACAGTAGCATACACTATTTTGGTATAGAATAGCAAAAAAAAATAATAATAATATTGTAGCAAACTGTTTGAAAACAATTGAAAAACAATCTGAAAACGCCAATAGTTAATCGTAAGTGTTAAAATCTGGATTTCCCAATTTATATATTTTATTGTTGGCGGGCCGATGCACAATTAAAATTATTATTTTTTATTTGACATAAATACATGCATGCGGGCATCCTTTAGACATTGAAGTCTGCAACTACAGCTTATTTTATCGTTATTATACCTAAAACAAAATGCAATAAATAGTGTTTTACTTTCATATCGTTCTTTGGCTTATTCGGTTACTTCTTAATTAATTTCCAATGCTACAAAATGAGTTTTATGGACAAAACTAAATAAACTAAATAGAACTATTTTCATATGTATGTATGTATGTACGTTGATTATATATTACTATCAATATATGAGTATCCTTTTTAATACAATAGTGATGACCAAATATTATTCAATATCCATATTTGTCATTGCTCTTTTTTTGGTTTCCGTTCTTTACTGGTTTTAACTATTTTATCACTGGTTGCCATTGCCGTTGTTGTTGCTGTTGCCACAGCTGCTGATGCTCTTTTTTTGGGTTTTAGCCGTTTTTGCGAGCATGGAGTCAATGGATCCATTTAAACTAACATCATCAGTAGATGTAACACTATCGTAGATTGAATTTAAAAATTTTCTAATTTCCGCATATGGTAAGGAGTGCCACCAATTTGTCGTTGTAATTTCCTCTTTCGTTGGGACGGATACAGTGATTTTTTTGTTGGTGTTTGTGTTGGTCTTGTTGTCATTTGAATCGGAATAATAGGATGTCATTGCAGGAAAGGATTGTGTTTTAAGTAAATTGTCAAACATATTTTTTATTATTTTCTCATCTGGCCTCTTAACATCTTCTGTATTTTTAAAAACGGTATCAGCAGCATTCATATCGTCATTTTCGTTATCTTTATTTGATGTCTTTATTTCAGACTTTGAATTTAAGTTGTTGTTGCTGCTGACATTCTCGTTTATTATTTGATTTCCTCTATTTCGATTATCCTTTTTAATGTTTGTATTATTGAAAATTTCATATATGTCGTAAGAGTTTTTTGTCATTTTAGTCGTAAAATTTGAATTGTTCTTTAATATGCCGAACAGTTTATTTTCAATTGTTGACATTTCATTTATCCCTCCTCCGGTTTGTGATACTTTAAGTATATTGTTTGTCTTATGCTCTTTCTGTTGTTGTCGTATTATTGATCCAGTGCCTTTGTTTCTATTTTCAACAACTCTATCATTATCCTCATTCTTGTCGACTTTTTTATTTACCTTCATCTCTAATCGCATGTTCTTTTCATTAGAGAAAATAGATGTACCTTCGTCATTACCATCATCTTCTTTATCGTCAGCATTTACATAGAAGTTCACATTTACATTCACATCAGCATCAGCAAAAGTATCAGCAGTAGCAGCGTCATTGTCGTCAGCATTGGCATTCTCTTTTATGACAAGATTGCCGGATTTAGTTAAACTGTCATTATTTAGTTGATTGTTTTTATATGTTGGCCACTTTTCGATGTTTTGTTTGTCATTTTGAATAGAGTTTTCAATTACAGCACTCCAGTTGCTTACATTTGATTCTGTTTTCGTTACTGTTTTATTTTCTTGAGTTGCCATTGCTAGTGGAGCAGTTTGGAATGAGGGCGATGATGATATTGAAACGGGCATCGCTGTCGTATGGCAATTGACCGTTGCTACTACATCTTCTTGTATTTTTTGTTTTCTTGTATTTTTATTGACTTTATTTAGTAGATGATGTTCAGTTTTTTGTGTTGATTCTTGCAGCGAGTTTCCAATTATTGCAATTAAGTCATTTAGATGGTGGAACTTTTCTGCCAGCTTAAAAATGTCTACTTTTCCTGTATTGGTGGGATCATTTGGTATTCGATACAAAAAATCTGTGATTGGCATATTAGGCGGTGCATTTTCAATGTTAGTGACAGGTTTCTCATGAGAACTTGATTGAGTTACCCAGACTACTTCATCAGCAATATCAACATCTTGTTTAGGAGCTACGAGATTTGAAATTTGCATTATATGATTTTTGGTTTCACCCGTTGTGACAGCCATATTTTGTATGCTGAGCTTTTGCATTATAGAGGATGTATCCTTAGGAGGAGTTTCCGAAGTACTAACTGTTATACTTTCAAATGCGTTTGCAGAAATATTTTTATTTTCTGCTACAAGTATTAAATTATTTGGCAAGGAACTATTTCCATTAGCTTTTAAGTTGTACTGTTTAAGATTAAAAATATTTTTGAAAGTTGTTGGTATATTTTCGTTACCGGCGTTTACAATTGTTTCATTTAGAATTTTACTTATCTGAGCTGCATCTGTGGAAATATCTTTGATAGATATACTATTTTCTAGTTCCAGAGCACCAAAATTTTCTTTCTTAATTTCATTTAAAACAGAATGTTGATTCTGAGCATTAGTAGGCGAATCTGTAAGTGAATAATTATTAGTATTCTAAAATATAAGAATAAATAATCACGTAATTAATTACATTGTGTATTATGTGATGAGCTATTTTTTTGTATTGTCTTGAAAACTTCCAAACTAAAGTGGCCCTCGTCAGTAGAGCTTTCCTTGAAGTTTAATGTTTTATTGAAACTATTTTTGATAAGTTCGATTGAATTTGCAATAGATTCATTTCCATAAATATTCGTGATCAGAGAGGTTCCTGCATAATCATTTTTCTGAAAATCAGCTTTTATTGTATCCGATTCGATCGAATTTTCTTTAGAATAATTTAAATATCCATTGCTATCTAATTGAAATTTATCTTCATTTGCTAAGTCAGAAATCTTGATTATGTTTTGAGGGATTTCTATTGCGTTAGATGAACTGATGATCTGAGTAATGGGAATTTCAGTGGTTTCAAAAATGAGAAAATTATATTTATTTACTAGTGTTGAATATGGAGTTGTAGTAAAGATATCATTATCGAATAAAATTTCTGTCGTTTCACTATTTGAAATTGTTGCAGTAGTTTCAGTAGTAAACTCTTTCCCTTCTGCTGTTGTTGTTGGTGATTCTGTTGTTGTAAATAAATCATAATTAATGCTGTCAGGTATGAAGAATGCGTTTTGTATTTTGTCGCTTGTTAGATAAAGAGGTGATGTAAAGGTTTGCACAATTGACTCTTCTTCGGTACGTTGGGACTCTGTAGTTTGCCTTCTTTCCATTTGGTTTACAGTAGTTTGGTGTTCATTGTAGTGGAGTTCAGGTGTAATAGTCATTGTGGATTTATTATTTGGTGATTGAATTGTTTGATTAGTATTATGAAGTTTGAAGTAATTTGTTGTGTTAGATTCTGTAACATAGTGTATTGCAACCGGATTGTGTAATTGTTTTATTTCAGAAACTTGCTCTGTAATTGCTGTTGAATCTAAGATAATTGTAATGTAATTTACTTACGTTGGATATTTTCTTTGTATATATGTATCTGTAATATTACCTTCTTTTAATTCTAAGTTAAAATTGTTATTTGTCGTATTTTTACTGTTATCAGTTATTGCATTTTTGAACAATTTTGCTGAATTATTATGAAGAGGCCCTTCAATTGAATAATCGTTTGAGTCGTGTTCATATGAAATTTGAATAGTGTTTTTTGTTTTAATCTTCAATGCCGCATCATTAGAAGAAAACAGTTTTTGAGTTGAAAACTCTGTACCCTCTGTTGTGGGTGGTGATGAATTAGTTATGTCGTTGTCGTCTAAATATACATCGTAGTTGATTGTTGTAAAGCCAGAAGGTGATTCCGTCGTTAGAACTTCCAATATATCAGATGCTTCTTTTTCATTTATGTAATCCGGTATAGATGATACAATTATTTCAGTTGAAGACTCTTCACTAGTTGAAGGATATTCTGACATGAAATAATTCTCAAAGTTTTCTGCTTTTAAGACTTCTATAGCACCATCAAGTGAGATATTATTTCCAAAATTGTTGATTAAGTATTGACTTTTCGTACCTTTTAGATCATCTATCCTTTCAGCTTCGTTGGTCATCAATTTCTTTGGTGGAATACTTTTCAATTTGTTTCCGAAATTGAAACTTTCCTTTTGTGGTAATTTTAGGATTGTATATTGATCATAATCACTTTTTGCATCATTTTTGTTTCTGTCTTGGGGATAATCTGTTCCAAAGATAATATGTTTCTCTTCTTCGTTATGCTGCAATATTGCATTTGGAGGTTTGTGAGCTTTTTTTCTTAAAGTGTTTAAATTTTGTTGGTTTTTTAAATTTATTACGGAAATAGATTCGTCTTTCTTCATCGTAGTTTCCATATTTGGTTTTGCCAGTATAGTACGATTTTTTGAAACATTTAAATTATTAATATATAATTTCGATTGTGCATCGTTGTGTTTGTCTATTATGACGTTGACCTTTGGAGGAACAGTAATAGTTTCTGAAACGATCGTTGATTTTTCTTTATCATCCAGTTTTAATAACTGACTAGAGTTGGAACTATTTGTGAATAAAATTATGTACTCTTTATTATTTACAGTTTGATGATGAGATTTTAAATTGTCTTTAGGCTTGTAATCTATTATTTCTGAGTTTAATTTTTTCAGAAAGTCAACCAGACTAATTGGTGCTGAATAATTTTGGATTGGTTCCACTTGTTCACTTTTAGAATGTATTTTATATGTTAAATGATTAATAGACTGTGGAATTTGATTTGAACTATCTGATGAATTTGCTTGTGATGTCGTCGAATACTCTGTTTTTCTGTTCTCTTCGAGTATTTTCTGTTTATTTTCATACTTTTGTTTACATGGTTGTGATATTTGATCATTAATTTCCAATGAGGTGCTTAAAGAACAGTCATTTAAATTTGCGATTAAGAAATGATCTGACTTTTGTTTCACTTCCTCTGAATAATTCTGCAGTAATTGTGAAGTATAATTTTTTGAGCTTTCTTGCACTTGTGGAAATTTCTTTAAAGTTTCAGCATTTTTTTGTAAAAACTCTAATTGTTGTTGTATTTTTAGAGTATCATATGAATTCCATTTGGCAACCTTTGTAATATTTTGTTTTGCTTTTATCATGTAATTCTCTAAGTCAAACAATTTATTTTTGGTGAAAGAATTTTGCTGATGTTCGTGTAAATTATTGTCTGTTTTGGTTGAATTTGAAAAGTTTTGTGAAAAAGAGATTGGAGTGTTGTTCTTGTTGTCTACTTCCTGAGTGCGGGTTGTTTTCAAGTCTTCTTCTTTATGTTGATTTTCCAAGTGATTATTGAACACCAAATCTTCCATTAGTTTTCTTAGTCGTAAATCATACTCGACGTCATTCATATAATTTTTTGGATAACTATTTGTTGTTTGGGAGTAGCTTTGTTGATGTTTGATTGGTTTTGATATTCTATTAAGCTGTGGCTCATTTTGGTATTTAATGTTTTGGGGTAAAGATTTCACTGCAATTTCCAAAATTTTTTATTTAGAGTTTTAGCGATCATGATTTGAATATCATGATTTTAAAACATACCATAGCCCGAAAATGCCGAAAATTCCATGAGCAAAATCGTAAAATATAAAATTTTTCGCTTGTTTAACATATTTACAACTTTTTTTTTATTTAAATCTCGATTACAAATTAAAAACTAAAAGGAATTATTTAAATTAGTTTTAAAATTTTATAAAAAAGGTGATGTTTAGAGAGATCGATGTTACCAACTGAAAGAACTTGAGATTTTTCAACACAATTTAATGGCCTTTTAAAGAATTGAGATGTTGTCACATTCACAGTTGAAAATGGGTCAAATATTGTGAATAAAGAAATACTTACACAAATAAATTATACACCAAAGTGATGAACAAATAAATTTAAGTTTTATTCATTTCTAGTCGGCACCGTTAACTTAAGCTCGTACTTAAATTTAACCAATTCAGTCGTCGTTCAGTTCTTTGTTTTTTTTTCACTTTTGTTTATTTACAACTTTTTTCAAGTTGTGCTGTTGCTTTTGAAGTTGGTTTGTGTGTCTTTTTTACTGGAATTTTGTTTTTGAAAATGTTTGGTTTGCGGGCGATGATGATGACGTTTGTTGATGTTGACATGTGTATCGTTCATGAACGTTTAAATCGTTTTGTGCTCTATATTGTCTTAAGTTTTTATTTTTATAGACGAAATTCCAAAGAATAAAAAACTTGCAGTTTGCAGTTTGTATACATTCTAAATAGGTACAAAGTATATAGGTTGTAAGTCAAGCCCAGCAAATATTTTTAACTTCCTGCAATCAAAGACAGGAAGCTTCTGATATCACCCCTAATTTTTAGTTTTCACAGACCTCGACGTTTTCAGAACTATCGGAAAGTAAAAAAAAAAACACATAAAATTCAGAAAAATGCATGAAATATTTATTTGGATCGATAGTTGGGTCGATATAATTTAATGTTTGAAGATTATTTCATGCAAATGTTGGCCGCGGCTGCGCCTCAAATGGTCCATCCGCTTAGTCCAATTTTGGCATACTCTTTCCAACATTTCGGCCGGTATCTCACGAATAATGTTGGCAATGTTGGCTTCCAGTGCGTCAATCGAAGCGGGCTTGTCGCTATAGACATTAGCCTTAACATAGCCCCACAAAAAATAGTCTAGAGGCGTTAAATCGCACGATCTGGGCGGCCAATTAACTGGTCCCAAGCGTGAAATAAACTGTTCACCGAACTCGCCTCTCAATTGGTCCATTGTTTCGCGTGCTGTGTGGCATGTGGCACCGTCTTGTTGAAACCACATGTCATGCAAGTCAAGCTCTTCCATTTTGGGCAGAAAAAAGTTTGTTATCATCGCACGGTAGCGCTCACCATTCACAGTAACGTTGTGATTCGCATCATCTTTGAAGAAATACGGCCCAATGATGCCGCCAGCTCATAATCCGCACCAAACGGTTGTTTTTTGTGGATGCATTGGTAGCTCTTGCAATGCTTCTGGCTGCTCTTCACTCCAAATACGGCAGTTTTGCTTGTTCACGTATCCATTCAACCAGAAATGAGCCTCGTCGCTGAACACAATTCTTCGATAAAAAAGTGGATCTTCATCTAACTTTTCAAGAGCCCATTCACCAAAAATTTGGCGTTGTGGTAGGTCGTTTGGCTTCAATTCTTGCACCAGCTGTATCTTATAAGGCTTCACACCCAAATCCTTCCGCAAAATTTTCCACGTAATGGAGTAACAGAGGCCCAATTGCTGCGAACGGCGCCGAATCGATAATTCACGGTCATCACCAACACTGGCCGATACGGCTGCGATATTTTCTTCAGTTCGCACTCTACGTAAACGTGTTGGTGGTTTAATGTCCAACAATGTAAATTTGGTGCGAAATTTTTTTACAATAGCCCGAATTGAAGCCTCAGTAGGTCGATTAAACTGACCATAAAATGGAAGAAGCGCGCGATGAACTTTCTTAACAGAGCACGCATTTTGGTAATAAAATTCAATAATTTGCAAGCGTTGTTCGTTTGTAAGACGATTCATGATTAAATTATAGACCAAACTGAAGATGTTTGACAGTGACACAAGATACAAAACGTGCGTGAGCTGTCAAAACTAGTGTTGGCAAAAAGATAATAGCAAAAAAATCACTCGTTATATGAGCGTGTGTGTGTATGTCTGTAAGCCTCTCATTACGTATGAACGGCTTAATCGATCGGAACCATATATAGGGCATTCAAAATACATTGACCTCCCTTAGATTTCGCGACATAATGAACCGAGTCGGTAGATTTTGAAAATTTTCGAAAATAAAATTTTGGAAAAATGCTTTTTTTTTTGTTTTAAATAAATTCTAAACTAATAAACCGATTGAATACACACAGAAAAATTTCCATGTAAAATCGTCGAAATCCAGGCTAATTTAAAATTTTTCGGTAGTGATTTTGCGTCATAGGTGTTTCATATTAAATCAACATGATTTACAACAATCTTGAAAGAAAATTTTTCCTTTTGAATTATTTATATTTCATGTTGATTTAATATTCCAGTACAGTTAAATCAAAATGAAGTTGATACTGAAATAATAGGAAAAATCATATTGAATCACAGTAATTTCGAGTTGAAAAAACGTGAATTTGATATTGAAACAACACGGAGAATGATGTTGAATTAAAGTTATTTCAAGCTGAAACAACATGACTTTAATGTAGCTATTTTATTAATTATTTTACTTACGTGATAGTCATCAGAAAACTTTGCGTTGTAGCTGACTGCCCCAGCCAAGATTTGAGCTCGTGCCACCTGCATGATAGTCTACGCGCTCACCACTGCAGCTACAACAGCTTCAAACTTTTCTTTACTTATACACTAAATAAATACCATCGTATGTAAAATGCATTTCATTTTAATTCAACATGATTTAAATGACTATTTTACATAAAACTTATTTGAAATAAAGTTATAGTCATGTCGGATGAAAATGAAAATTAACGTTTATAACAAAATTGTGTTAACGGTTATTTAAGGTTAGATTAATAATTTTCCGCTTAAAATTAATATGAAACAATGGTAATTTTAAACCAGCAGCAGTAATTTTTTGCTGGTAATTCGTTTTTTGTCGTCTACATAGACGACACATGTTAGAATAAACAACAACAAGTCACACAACTAAGCAGAATAGTGAATTGTAGCAATGAACAAAGCAAATAAACACTCACACACTCAAACGACAAATTATTTCATGTAAATTTAATATGATTTCCAATCAAAATTGCGGCATGTGGATTTTAGATTCCTTTTTTTTCTGTGTGTATAAAACCAAATCAGATCTTAAGCTCACAAAAGCAACGTTGACTGGTACAAATCTGTTTAAAATCGATGGAGCCGTTCGAGAGATATCGTTGAGGAAAATTTTTGAAAAAGCGCTTTATTATAATAACTCCAAAAATTTTGTCACATCGATTTTCAGAAAAACTGCGTGGAGTGCCGCAAATATGATCTAAATTGGTTAAGTGGTTCGAGAGATATCGTTACCGAAATTTTTCAAAGAAGTGTTTCTTAATTACTCCAAAAATCAGTGGATTTTTCAGTGCTTTCAACTTGAAATTAGCTTCAAGTTCCAGGGTTGTCCTGTAAGCTCAAACGTATCACATACCTTTTGATTTATTATTGGTACTAGTTTTTAAAATTCTATGACACATATCGTTCATATATTTTTACAAAAAATAAGCTTAAAGTTTTCAATTTATTCACAGCTTAATGGTTCACAAGATATTTGAATGAAATTTTTACAAAATATGCAGATTGGAATGGCGATTTCTTCTGCACGATGCTGGAGCAAATATCATACAATTATCTTCTGTACTCAATTCTGTAGAGAAGAATAACATTTTCTTCTTTTATTAAGTTGTGATTAAAACTACTTTTTTCAGTTATGAAGTTGTTACAGCAAACGAGCGATATATTATTTGCATTATAGCAAGAGCTCTAACTATTTAAAAGATATTACTAATAAGTGAGATGTGTGGCTGAGTGGTAGCGATGCTAGCCTGTCAGCCCACAGGTCGTAGGTTCGATTTCCGCAGAAGACATACTCGCTTTGCTGATTGTACTTTCCTCTACAAAAATTTTGTACGAAGCTCAAAAGTTTACTGGGATGCATTTTTCCTACTTTTTATTTCCATTTTTGTACAATTCACCAAAAATATTCACTCTGGATCCTTCTGGAAGACAGATTAACCATGTCCATATGTCCGTCTATTCGACTGTGTGTACGTGAAATTGATTTTCCGAACCCGCTACAGAAGTTACAGACCTCATCTTTGTCTCAAATAGATTGGTATTGAAAATCTGAAGAAAACATCTTCGCGTGCAATAAGATTTGAATCAATGGTTATTGGTGAAGGGTATATAATATTTGACATAACCGAATAAAACACTTTTACTTGCTTTTTTAAATAATAAAATCTTTAAGTGTGTCAATTTACATAATTTTAACAGCTTTAGTCTTATGTTTATACATACATTCATATATTGTGTGTTGCTTTTATTATTAACAACAAGAAAAAATATCTTTGTCGCATGAATAAATTAAGAGTAAAAAATCTCATGAAATTTAATCTTTCAATTTTTGGGCTCAATCGAAAATGTTTGATATAAAATGGGGAGAATATATTACATATCGTTAGCTTATTACTAGTTCGCTGTTATCTAACGCTATGTGCTATATAAGTATATAGTAAATATATTAACACACATATTGTTGACGATAATAACGCACATGACCAACCCAGCTTTTTTGAATTATACCACTTTTGTATTGCATGTGCGATATGTATACGACTTTCTTGTGGCGTCATCATATATTGAACTAAATAAAATAAACTCATGTTTGACACACATTTTAGCTCTGAATTATTCATTATCATCGATTCTTATGCGAATAGTGGGAGAGGTCTGGACAATTTGAAAAATATTAAAAATAATTTTTTTTAGTAGATTTTCATAAATCTGAAAAAGAAATTCAAAATATATTTCATTTACGGCCCTTTTCTCAATGTATGATTAAGAGCTAACGTGGACTTTAACGGCAAGTTTTGTATGGCGAAGTTTCCGTTAAAGTCCATTTTAATTTTTAATCGTATATTTTTTAATTTTTCATTTGCGCTATTCATAACAAATCTCAGTTTGTTGGATATTTGTCTTAAATTTAAAGTTATTTACAATTCGTTCTTATTGATTTTCTAAATAAGATTTTGTTTATTACTTTTGCTTGCTCTAGATAAATCTTATTGATTAACAAATGCTTTACAACTGCCACTCAAAATTTCAAAAGCCACAACGTTGCTAATGAACTAATTTATACATTTACTACAAATATTTGTTTTAATAAAAAGAAGTAAGTAAATACATATGTATGTATTATATGTAAATAGTTGTGTGTACATATTTGATTATTTATTATTTTTAAATTGCTTTTAAAACAATAAATTTCTTTAAAATATTTCTACCTACAAAGATGCAAATATTTTATACATTATGTATTTCGATTGCAGTTTTCTTGGATTGTTTATAGTGTCTGCAGTCTGTCAAATATTTGAATACTTTATATTTGTGAATTAATTGCATTGTTTCGCTACTGGTGTTGATGTCCTCTATGGTTTGTATCATTTGTATTAATTTATATTCTCAGTCGCTGTCCATATGAGTCAACTTTTGCTTCTGTAACTTTCTTAAACTTTCTTTTAAAGTTGCATTCGTGTCCATACACAGTAAAAATTATCACCAACAAATTTTAAAACAAAAGTTTGTCTAAAAATAAATTTAATTCTCAGTAAATGTTCTGTCCATAATCTATGAACTGTTTGTTTAACTTTTATTTAGAACGCAAACACCAAAAACAACAATAAAAACTGTGACGTAAAAAACCACCCCGATGGCGACAGACACACAAATAACAACAACAACAATTATATCAAGAGGAATGCAATTGTACCAAGTTCGTTTACAAAAGATTTTTGAGTGAATCGATTAGTTAATGTCGTTGCGTTAATTCTCATTCATTTCTTAGAGTATTTAGATAAACATTCAGACTTGAACACATTTAACAAAGTGAAATCTCATAAATCCTTAATGGATGATGATGATGACACAGACAAACATATTGTTTGTATTTTTGTTTGATTAAGTAAATTATTTTGCTTAATAATTGTTAGCATTTTTAGACTAATTGTTTATTAAGTTCAGACATAAATATTGTTTGATATTTTTCAGAAAATCCAGTAAATGTTTTTGTTTGATTTAGTAAATTGTTTTGTCTACGATTTGTAAATATTTTTAGACAAATTGTTTTATAGACTTAAACAATTTGTTCACTGACAAAAACAAGTTTTTTTTTCAATGAAATTGTTGAGGTATTTTTGTCTATATATATACAAATTCGTTTGTAGGTCCGTTCATAGACAAACTATTTACTATTTACATTGAACTCCTTTAAAGAAAATGAAATTTAGTATATTCTGCGTACAATGAAATTCTTGCTGTGTAGCTTTGTTTTTATTTACTTAGCATTTGTTATTGCTTAATATTACGAAGAACAAAACAAAAGAGAGTTGCATGTATATGTACCAATTATTCTCTAAAATTGTACTTTTTTGGACATAATTGTACCAAAACAGATTTTTGAAACCAGAAACACTTTTTAAGTAAAGAAAATACATCAGACTTCTGTACATATCTGTGGCAAAAGGGAAACGGATTGCAATTTCTAATCTAAAATGCCTCACAAACTAGCTATTAGATGGTAGAACGACATACATATTTTCAATAAAGTTCCGAAAAATTTACATTTTGCGCAGCAAAAGTTGACTCGTATGGACATAGACTCACTGTGATGATTCTTTTAATATTGACACTTGCAATATTTCCATTTCCAGTTTCCTATCTGTTGTTGCTAGATGTTTAATATTGCTTTTGTTGTGTCATTTGTTTAATAACCATAATTACAAGAAGTTTAATTTTCTTTAATTCTACGATCCCTTTCTTTGTTCGTTTGCCTCTTCTATGTAGAGGATGATACAAATATACGTTTTTCCTTGTTTGTTTCTTACTCTATCATAGAATTCCATTAATCAAATTAAAATTTTCAAAGTTGGTCGGTCGTATGGTGTATATATTTTTTCTTGTTCTTTCTATTATGTGCCATTAAAATCTTGAACTGCTTTACTATTTTACTAAAAGAAAAAAACAATGTTTATAAAAAATTAATTATAATGAATAATAAAAAGTGTATTATTTATTTTGCGTTTTTCCTTTTATAAATAAGAAATTATTTATTAAGTTTATACTGTTACGAGAGCCGTCACAACTCCTTCATATTTCACTCACAAATCATTTATTTTTCTCTTTTTCAATGAAAGAAAATGCGACAAGGCTAATGCTATTTATATGTTACATTTAAAAGAAATAGTTTATATTCATCTTTCGTTTAAACTAAAAATGTGTATTTGATATGAAGTCTGATAATATCTCACTTTAAATAATAAAAGCCTCTTCTTAGATCGCAAATAAGAATTGTTGCTTAATTTTAAACTCAACAAGTAAAAGTGCGCAGGGAAAGCGGATCAGTTTATTTAATAACGCATGATTTTACAAAAACTTTTTCTAGCTTCATTCCGTGACGAAAATTTCCAGAGATGTTTGCTCGGGCTTCTTGAGACTAATATCACGTTCTGCTAACACGGCTTTAAAGCTCTTATGGAATTAAAATCGATCTTCTCTATATCGCGAGCTTTCTGTAGAAAACTCCCAGTGGATCTTATCTCATATACTTCTTCGATTTGTGACCAATGTAAGTGCGACTCGTCCAAAGGCTGTATTCAGATTTTACTTACATTAACACTGCGATGGGCTAGGCCGTCAGATAGGTCCAACATTACCGACATTGTAAGCGAAGGTTGGATTAGTTCAATTGTTGTGGTAGTGGCCAGTGCGGTGGCTTTTATTCGTGTTTGTTTTCTTCGTTGTGTCCAACGTACAACTTTAAAACTTTTATTTTATTTTTTCCTGTAAACATAATAGTATACACAGAAAAAACAAAATTTCATTTTCTGTAAAGGAATTCAATGAAATAGTAAATATTTTGTCTAGGAAAGGACCCACAAACAAATTTTGTAAATATAGACAAAAATATCTCACCAATTTCATTGAAAAAATATTTCTTTATTTTTCAGTAAACAAATTATAAACAAAACAATTTACTAAATCAAACAAAAAGATTTACTGGATTTTCTGAAATAAATCAAACAATATTTTTTTCTCAGTTTATAAAAAAATTAGTCTAAAAATACTTACATATATTAAACAAAATAGTTTACTTAATTAAACAAAAATATTTACTGGATTTTTTTTAATATATCAAACAAAATTTTTGTCTGGGTCATTTGTCATCATCATCATCCATTAAGCATTTATGAAATTTCATTTTATTAAACGTGTTCAAGTCGAATTGATTCACACAAAAATTCCAGTAAACAAACTTGGTACAATCGCACTCCTTTTGCTACCATTGTTGTTGTTGGTACTTGTTTGTATGTCGTCATCGGGGTTGTTTTTTACGACACAGTTTTTCTTGTTGTTTTTGGAGTTTGCGTCCTAAATGACAGTCAAACAAATAATTCATTCATTGATTATGTAAAGACCATATACTCAAAATGAAATTTATTTTTAGAAAAATTTTTGTT
Organism: Panzeria rudis; assembly: GCA_956483635.1. Lineage (NCBI taxonomy): Eukaryota > Metazoa > Arthropoda > Insecta > Diptera > Tachinidae > Panzeria > Panzeria rudis. Next base: position 152,026,660 of record OY101450.1, read on the forward strand.
TGAAAATTTGTTGATGATATTTTTTTCTGTGTGCAATCGGATGAATTTCAATTTGCTGTTTTATGGGCACCTAAGTTATCATAAGAAAATTTTTTTCTCCTTCAATAGGTGTAAAAGTTTTGTGATGGAGTTTCTTGGAGACATTTAAAACGAATAAAATAAAATCGTTAGCTTGGAACTAAACTGGTTGTTAATCCAAAGTGATATTTCATTCAGAAAGAATTGGACATGAGACAATATTTTAAGGAACAAGGGAAAACGAATGTTAATTAATTTCAACGTACTCGGACATAACAGCGTTGCATTAAACAAAGAATACAATATAGCATATTGGGCAGGTCCTTTAACTTTTGCCTAAATAACATACATAGAGATCGAAATGTAAACAAGATTGCTCTATATGAAATACGCGTGTTGGTGTACTTTGACGTAGTTGCGCAGAAAGATTATTCTTTTCACAAGCTGAATGCGTTATCTTGTATTCTATGTTTCATGACAACGTTGTTTTCGAAGGACGTAGTACGCCCCCATCAGTGCTTATCTGTATTTTCATGTATTTCACCACATTTTAGATAGCTCGGTTATAAGCAAATTTAAGTTTTATTTATACAAATCATGACAAATACAACTGAATACGAGAACTAAAATGCAAACACTTTTCCAAGGCTATATTTCTTGGAATATTGTCTCCTGTCTAATTCTTTGTGAATAAAATTTTAAGAGGTTTAACATAATAAAAAGCTCTTTGAATGAGAAGTTTCTCTTTACTGAATCATGTATGTATATAAAATATAATTTTAGCGATTGCCATCTGCTAAAGTAGAAGCTATTATCATTTAACTGTGATTATTTTCTTTATAATCCAAAGTGGCTATATAGCCTAAGTTTCATTACGTTATATTCAGAAAAAATTTGACATAACCCATGTTGGTTAATTTCTCTTCGCGCCCATTTTTTCTGATATTTTGGTCTACTTAAATCAAACTTTTTAATTTCATTCTCATTTTCTCTTTTTTCCGATATTATTTGATAATAAAGAAGAATCGAAGTTTTCGTATAAAATCGTCCTCATTAAAGTAAGTTTAGCTTTTTATGTCACTTTTAAAATTATTTAAATAGAAAAAGAAAAATAAAATTAGATGAACTGCTGAAAATAGTAGTTTCCACCTGCCTACTACCCGCTTTCAATCCAAAAGCATTGAGAGCTTTACGCAGAAGATAAGTGTCGTTTTCCTAATATTTTTGAGGCTTACATACTTACATATGTAAATATTTCACAAAAGTGTTAATTTTTTTCTCAGCTTTTTAAATAAAATTTTATAAAAATCTTGATTTCAATAGGTGCAAATTGCCTGCCTGTTGACAAGCGACGAAAATTATTGTATTTTTATATTCAAATCAACTTTTTGGGTGATATTTCTACAAAAACTTGCCCGAAGAACTGCTGTATATTATTGTAATATTAGAAGTAGATACTAAACACGCTTTTCTCATTTTCTCAATGTAATTTTAAACAAACACCAACTTGTGACAACGTGCTTAAACAGAGAATTTAGACACGAAAATGTACAAAGTTTTTCTATCTCTGTACTTACATACATACATACATACATACATACATACATACATGCATACATACATACATACATACATACATACATACATACATACATACATACATACATACATACATACATACATACATACATACATACATACATACATACATACATACATACATACATACATACATACATACATACATACATACATACATACATACATACATACATACATACATACATACATACATACATACATACATACATACATACATACATACATACATACATACATACATACATACATACATACATACATACATACATACATACATACATACATACATACATACATACATACATACATACATACATACATACATACATACATACATACATACATACATACATACATACATACATACATACATACATACATACATACATACATAC